>CM062810.1:734336534-735078283 GCA_031772625.1 Pinus tabuliformis | reverse complement strand
GGTTACACAAAAATATCGTCACCATGATTATTTGCAGTCAGTATGGGTCTATCATCACTTGTACTGTCCTCCTAAGCAAGTCTCAGACCTCAGCTCTTCAAATCAAGCTTTGGAAATGAGAGAAAGACATTAAAAATCAATGTAACTCTGGTTCCGCACTTTCTCTCATGGTCACCTGCGGTCCCGCACCTTCTGTGTACAAAAATGCGGACCTGCCCGCTCTGTCCCTAACGGTGTAGGTGCGGACCCCTGTGAAAGTCAAAAGGCGCAAGTTTTATCTTAAAAAACTCACTTTGGGTTAATTCTAGAGGTTTCTAGAAGGAATTTTGACGTGGATTGTTCGCTCTGAGGTGGTTCATGCATCCCAAAAGAGAAGGAGCTAATCCCTTGATGAGAGGAGCTATCCCTTTGAAGGAGGGCTTTATCCCTTTGAAGGAGGACCTAGTAACCTCCCTCCATTGCACTATAAATACAGGCATTGGGCTGGTTGCTGGAGAGGTTAGAAGCTGAACATTTTTTAGGGTAAATGCTGGTGAAATCAAGACTTCCTAGTTGAGCTTAAGAGGAGAGATCACATACCTTTTTGGCTTCATTGGGGAGTGAGTGAAACTTGTCAAAGTAGAGGAGACTTCTTGCTGGACCCTGGGAGGAGCTTGTACAGCGTCAAGGCAAAGGGTGTAAGTTCTTCTTCTTTTGAATTAATACAATCAAACTCATTTTTCTCAACAAGTATCTTATGTTATTTGTTTCATGGACTCCTTGACTTTCATGTTAAATATGTTTTATGCAATTGGCTTTTCAGGTGCTATTTAATTTGTTTGCCTTGTTTGTGTTTGCAGATTCGCGAAAAGGAGCTCATTTGGATCAAAGGAGCGAGGGCATCCACAAGCTTGCGTTGGACCTAAGGTAGGCCCTAAAAACACTTGTTTGCTATTGTTTATCAAAGCATATTTAGAGAAAGATAGTGTCTGGTTGGTTTGCTTGTCATTAGGTCTTCTTTAGATTCTAGGAAGGTCTATCTTGTCCGCAAGATCGACTTATTCCGTGTGACAAAATGGCGACTCCGCTGGGGACTTGATTGTTTTCCTTGTTTTTACTTTGACCTGAGAAACTGTATTTTTGTTTCTGTTTTTGGCTTGTTGTTGTGGGATTGGGTAGGTTTTTAGATTTTGAGTTATTTTTATTTTTCATAGTTTTGGGAGAAGTACGCACCCTCTGAGTTAACACAGTGCGTACCTGTACGCGCTTTTGCTTTGTGCACAGAGCGGGAACGCACCTGTGTAAACAGGTTGCCTGCGTACCCTGTCAAAATTTTGAGAAATTTAAATTTTTCTCTTTGTTATCAGTTTAGAATTGTTTTAGGTTTTATCCATTGCCCAGACCTGCATGAACCTGTCAAAAACTTTCCTTGGTTGATTTCATTAGTGTTAGGGTTTTAGGTGAAATTCCTAGGAGTTTTGCTTGTTGGGTTTGTTTTTCATTTTGGTTGTGTAGTGGCTCTGAGCTTAGAAGCTGTAGGGACTTCAGATCACCTTAGTGTCTACCAGCCTTCTTATGAGTCTGACCATTTATGAAATCTCCCCTTGTTTGAGGAATCCGCTTTGAGTTTTCTCTTTACAAAACTTCGAAAAGCTTGTGTTTGAAAGTTTGGATTTTCATTTTCAAAAAGAAAACAAAATTGGTTGTTCTTGACTGATTTGTGATTCTGCATAAATTAGTCCTTAGCTTACATCTAGTGAGTAAGTAAAACATCCTTAAAAAAGACTTTTAGTAGGCTTTGACTTCAAATAGGTTTTTATAATTTGTAGATCTCAAAGTTAGTCATTTTCATTAGTTTTGAGTGTTTTTATAAAAATATATAAAAAATCTCTTTTGGAAAAAGTTTGTTTTTTGTAGTGATTGAGTGCTTTGAAACGAAAAAGGGAAATTTTTGTGAAATAACTAGTTGTCTCGTTTTGAGTGCTTTGGAAAGGAAAAGCTCTTCTTTTAATTTGTTTAATTGAGAAAGATTTGTGTTTACAAAGTATTTGCATTCTCAAACTCTTTCTTAGTTTAGAAGTTCATCGAAGAGAAAAAGATTGTTTAGATCATCTTAGGTGCATTTTTAGTGATTTTGAGTCGAGTCTTCATACCACGAGTTTCATCTCCGCACCTTTGGACTTAAACAAAAACCACTAAAATTAACGCTTAAAGTAAAATTCACCTAGTAACATTTTTATTTCTAGGGCTCTGATACACCAACTTAGCTTAGGCTAGTGTCTTGGAGTAGGAGAGTAATTAACTCTCCAAGACAGTAAAAACAAACAAGTAGTTGTATCTTGTGGTAAGAAGAAATCCAATTGTTGCATTTATGCTCTGGGAAAGCTCCTCTTAAAGGAGAAGCACGAGATCGTGTCCGAACCAGTGTGGGAATCAATCCTTCCTCATTGGGAACGACGCCAGATATTCACGTATTAAAAACGGTAAACCTCGGATTAACCATTGTCGAGGAGCCTGGGGTCACTTGTTGGTAAACCTTGGATTATGTCAAGGAGCCTTCAAGGGGATTGAGCTTGCTACTCTGCCCTTGCGTGCGTATCGGATCGTAGACTGTTCCCCCAGGTGTATTTGTCTCAGTTGGTAACCTTAGTGGCCATATTCTTTAGGACTCTTCCTGAGGTGACAGTGGTGGGAAGATCCCACTGTACCTGGAGCAGACGTCGGCTAGACTCACTTGGATTTTCTGGGGGGTTCACTTCACTCGAGACGGTTAAGTGGAGGAACTTGTGCCAGTCTATTCATTAAGCAGGTTGCCGGGGTAACTGTTCCAACCGCCATTTCTGTACTGAACTCTGCGACGTTGGATTTCATCACCAACTAGTGTTTTCGGTCCGGAAAGTTACTGTTTGTGTGTGTTTGATCTCCTAGATTCTTTAGGCGTGTGATTCAAATTTGTTTGGTTCTTTAGAGACTTTAGGTGCTTTTCATTGAGATTTTACTTTGTTTGCGTGTGAAGTAGTTAAAAGTCTTTAACTGTGGCTGAATTACCAAGACAGTCCCGTAGACTTCGGGGCCAGTCTCCTGAGTTTGTAAACGTGGCTGAGTTACTGAGGAAGTCCCGTAGACTTCGGGGCCAACCTCCTGAGGAAGTACCGAGCCAGCTTGAAGGCTTGAAAGTCCTCGTAACTCCTAGAGACAGTAGAGTTGGGTCACCTGAAGAAGGAGAATCTTCTTTGATAGTACATCCTGATTTTCAAACGCCAGTAGCAGAATATAATCCACAGTCAGTGTCTGTCTCCGAAATCGCTGGTAGCTTTTCATCTACTAGTGATATAGGTGAAGAACCCGAAATATCCGAGCCTGAAAGTGAATTTGCTGCTACTCCGACATCGGGGTTTGTTTCTCCAACTTTTAGTGGTCCTGGTTCACCTAGGGTAGAAAGAGTAATCACTCAAGATCTTCCTTCTGGACTTATTTCTATTGAAGAACTTGCTCCGGAAGAAGAAGAAGTAGGCATCCCTATCCCTGAAAATCAACCTGTTATTGAACTAAGGGAGCGTGAATCAATTTTTTACAGTCCACCTAGGAGTAGTTCTTGGTATCTTTCTTTGACTAATTATTTAGAAAACTCAGGGTTAAGTTTTTCACCACCTCGTGCTCCTTATCACTCAACACCTAGAGGTTTTTATACTCCCGTCAATATGTCAGGACAGTCGTCCATGTTTACTCAATCGCCCGAATCCTTTTTGTACGGCGGTCCTTCTGTTCCCTCTGGGTATCAGTCTCTTTCTGGTACTTTTTTGGGAGCATCTCCTCAACCCATTGAGCAAGGGTTATTAACTGGAAGCAATGGTACAAAGCCGTTGAGCGTAGAAGACATTCTTATGATGTCAGGTTCTATTCCCAATCCTCAACCTCAAGGTGGCCAGTTACCGCCTGGGGGGCAGCCTCAATTAACGCCTGGGGGGCAACCTCAAGGTACACAATTTGCATCTGGGGGGCAACCTCAAGGACAGTACATACCTACGGGACAGTACGTTCCTCAAGGTCAACCCCAGACTCAATATGTACCCCAAGGTCAACCCCAGTATCAATTTATACCTCAAGGTCAACCCCAGTATCAGTATGTGCCTCAAGGGTATCAACCCCAAGGTCAATACTCGAACCAAGGTTTCCAACCACCCAAGGTCAAACGTATGTTCAAGGAACGGGAAATGTACCTTTCAATTATCAATCCTACCCTCAACCCGGTTATGGTCCTCAGTATTCTCAACCAGTTATGGGTCAGTACCCGGAATGAATATAGTGTGGGATCCATCGCAAACCAACAGGTGTTGCAGCCAAGTGTACAGTTGTCATCTCAAACTGGACAACCCTTAGTTTCTGGTACACCCCAGCAACCAGTCCAGTCTAACATTCAAACTTCTGTACCTTCGGTAGTTTCTCAGCCTGGGCCTAGTACACCTCGTACTCCGCCTCAAACGACTGCTACAACTGCCGCAACATCTGTTCAATCTACCCCACCTACTTCTGGAGTATCGACAGCTCCGGTTTCTACTGTTCCTGTATCTACTCCTCAGACATCTTTACCACCGTCTGGATCTACGATTCAAACTTCGGTTCAGATGCCTGTAGGACAACCTGGTTTAAGTACGGTTGTCACAAGTCAACCACAATTCACCTATCAACCGTACCAGGGACAGTACCAATTCGGTCCTGCTGTCCAGCAGCCAGTTTATCAGTATCAACCGTATCCTGGGTACACTTATCAACAACCTCAACAACCCCAGTACGGTCGGTTAATCCTGGTTTTCCGGGAGGATACAATATCCCGAACGCGATTCCTATTCCTAGTTATCCTGGATATCCTCCTCCTGGGGCTGGTCTCATGACCCAGAGTTTTAGGGATCCTAATCGGCAGTTACCGTTTATCGCAACTTTGGACTTACCTGACTTGTCGCGCCTAACGAACGATCCCATTAATTATCTTCCGTTTTGGCCGCCAATGCCGAATAAGTTGCCCAGTGACATTCCCAAGTTCGAAGGTAAATCAGGAGAGGACCCGTCGAACCATGTGATGACTTACCACCTCTGGTGTGCGTCTAACTCCATCACAGATGATTCAATCTCTTAGACTTTTCCAGCGCACTCTAATTGGTCTCGCGGCCAAGTGGTACATTGAGTTACCGCGAGGCACTTTTTATAATTTTAGTCAGTTAGCTACCTCGTTTTTAACTCATTTTCAGTTGCCAGTCCGATATGACAATGGCACGGAATTGTTAACTTCGCTAAAACAATCGACATCCACTTACATTTCAGATCATATTCATGAGTGGAGACGTCGACGTCGTTTAGTGAAGGTATTTATTCCGGATCAGATCTTGGCTGAGTGGTTTGTAAAATCTTTGTTGCCAAAGATCACTGAAGATGTTGCTAAAGCCGGAGTTGTTACTGAGGAGCAAGTCATTGCTCAAGCACAGTACCTTGACTTGGTCTATACTCAGTCAGGTACGTTACACGAAAAAATCCCGATCTTCCCAAGCAAAATCAAATCGCTGCAGCTCCTTCGGGATCTCATGCCGCTGATGGTATGATTGGCACGGTTAACACTAAAAGTAAGAAGAAGTCTTCCAAGAATTCTTCCCCTATCATAACCTTGCCTGATTCCCCAACAGGAGATTCTTCTGCAGAGATTTCCGCCGATATTCACGTTGTAGAGTCATCTACAGCCAAATCAAAATCGGTGGGAAGAAGAAAGGAAAGAAGAAGAATAAAACGGACAAAAGTTCAAAGGAGAAACCTGAAAAGGCGGAATCCAATGATGAAAAGCGCAAACCTCGTTATCCTTGTCTCATTTGTGACGATGAACATTTTACAAGAGACTGCCCTCATCGTGCAGAGGTTGCGAAGATTGTCAAGGGTTCCCAAACTCCTGCTGTTTTGAAGGATCCTTTTCCGGCTCAAGACAGTAAGATGATAGGTTCATCCTCGAGTGCCAATGAAGAACCCATACTGATGATGTCCCATGTTAGGATTGCGACTCGATCGCAAGATTATGGTAGTAAAAGTCCTGTTGATGGTAAAGAAGCAGAATCTTCTCATTCTAATCCATCAACCTCAGCTCCGGTTCCGATCCACTACAGATCGAGAAACCTAATCCAGACTTGGTAATCAAACCGCCCGCCAAGGGTATACTTCGAAAGTCAGCTTTCAATCCACATGCGAGAGCGGCTCAGAATTATAACATTGTTGAGGATTTAGCTGTTTCACCCTCAGCAATGTCGGCTTTGGAAGTGCTGCAATCATGCCCAGCACAACGTAAATTACTTTTGTCGGCTATAGGAGCTGTTGATGTTCAGGACCCGAACCTAATAATTTTCGATCTAGAAAATAGTACACCGCGTTTGCCTCATCAAATGGCTTTCCAGATTCCAGTGATAGTCAAAAACAGGCCTATTCATCGGACTGTAATTGATGAGGGAGCCTCAACGTGTATTATGTCGATACAGTGTTGGAGATCGCTTGGTTCTCCTTCACTAAATCAATCCCCGACGATTCTAAAGGCCTTTGATGGCCGTGGGTTTCATCCTTTTGGCATTCTACAGGATTTGCCTATAGGGGTTGAAGGAAAAACCGTTAGTCTAGATGTGGAGGTGGTTGATGCCCCTCTAGATTACAACCTTCTCTTGGGTCGAAGTTGGTCTTACGCTATGACAGCGGTCGTTTCATCGGTCTTTCGAGTAATAAAGTTTCCACACAATGGAAAGATCGTAACAATAGACCAGCTGGCTTACTTTTCATCCGACCCAGCCTCTTCGGAGAGTATTCAGCATGTTGGTAAAACGACTATCCCATATAAGGATGTTGGAGTAGGATTAGTTAAAGATGCGGTTTACTGGGAACTTTTCCTTTTCCTCCAATCAACGCATCATCTTCATTTGCAACCATTCATATGATTACATCAGACACCATTGTTTATGATGATCCTTGGATCATTCCTTCTGAATCTGAGATAGACTCATTTGGTAATGCCATGCCTTTGAGTCCATATGAAATTGCCTATGAAGCCGTGCAGTCTTTTGCCGACCCGTGTTCAACCAAAAATGACTTAATGAATGTGGTCCGTGAGGAATCACTTTTCACATCAACCTCGGATTTAACTACGTTTTCTGAACTTGTTCACTCTGATGAGCAAATTCGTGAAATCCTATGTGTAGATGATTTACCATGGGAAGATCTCCATCACAGATCTTCGTTTTTACCTGAGGATGATCGTTTTGAAAATGATTTCTCATCAATTTTTACAACTGAATATGTCAAGGAACCTCAGAATCCAATGAAACATCCCGATTCAGAGTTAAATTTGGGAAACATCTCTCGAACTATTCCTATTGACATTTCGGTTAAGCCCGGAATTGTTGAGAACATTCATATAGGTGCCTCGTGTACAGATGACGAAATTCAATTATATAAGGCCCTATTTCAAGAATTCCGCGACGTGTTTGCCTGGTCCTATGAGGAAATGCCAGGAATTGATCCCGCGATTGTTGTTCATGAGATCAAGACTTACCCGGACGCTAAACCCGTCCGGCAACGTTTGCGTCAGATTCACCCACGAAAAGCTGCTGCAATTAAAGCAGAAGTTGAAAAATTGTTGAAAGCAGGTTTCATTTATCCGATCCCGTTAACGGATTGGGTATCGAATATTGTTCCGGTTAACAAAAAGCAGGGAACAATAAGAATATGCATCGACTATAGGGACATTAATCGAGCCTGTCCAAAGGACAATTACCCAACTCCCTATATCGATCAAATCATTGATGATTGTGCCGGCAGCGAAATATTTTCCTTTATGGACGGTTTTTTCGGATACAATCAAATCAACATTCTACCTGCCGATCAACCAAAAACGGCTTTCATTTGTCCATGGGGGACATTTGCTTATTGCAAATTACCTTTTGGGCTTAAGAATGCCGGAGCAACTTTTCAAAGGGCGATGTCTTATGCGTTTCATGACATCAAGCACATTGTGCAACCCTATCTCGATGATTTGCCTGCTCATTCATTACATCGAGCTGATCACCTCGTCCATTTACGAGCAATCTTTATGAGGTGTAGGCATTATCGTATTCGGTTGAACCCACACAAATGTGTCTTCTGTATAGAAACGGGTCGATTGCTGGGATTTGTAGTTTCGAAAGCCGGCATTCGCGTTGATCCCTCGAAGGTCGAAGCTATCATCAAATTGCCTCCTCCTTCGAGTCTTCGCCAACTCCAAAGTTTGCAGGGGAAAGCAAACTTTTTACGACGATTCATTCCTAACTACGCCGAGGTTACAAAGGGTTTTACCCGGTTGTTGAAGCAAAACACTCAATTCTATTGGGATGAGATAGCTCAGAAATCTTTTGATGCACTCAAACACGCGTTGACCCATGCACCGTTGTTGCATCCTCCCAACTACAACCAGGATTACTTCTTGTATCTCGCCGCCTCTCATTCCACCATTGGAATGGTCTTAGTTCAGGAAGATGAATTCGGAACTGAACATGTGATATATTACCTTAGTCGAACTTTAAATCCAACTGAGCTAAAATACTCACATGTGGAGAAATTGGCATTGGCAGCTGTTCAAGCTGTCCAACGTTTTCGTCACTACATTCTACTACGTAAAACTACGGTAATTTCGGATTGCAACCCTATGATCTACATTTTGACCAAGCAATTGCTAGGGGGCAAGTACTCTAAATGGATCGTTATCCTGCAAGAGTTCGACTTGGAATTTGAGAAATCTAAGTCTAAGAAATCTTTAGTTTTTGCGGAGTTAATGTGTGACTTCCCGCGTGCTGACACGGAAACTGTGGCGGAGGAGCCCATTGCGGACGAATCCTTGTTTCTAATCAGCACTTTAGATCCGTGGTATGGGGATATCATCGTTTATCTCCAGACCCAATCCTTTCGGCCAGAAATTTCAAGGTCAGAACGTCGGAAAATTCGATTCCAGTCCCAACAATTCAGGATTATTGGAGATACTCTTTATCGCCGTGGGGCGGACTCTGTTTTTCGACGTTGCTTAACTCACGAGGAAGCTGAAAGGGTTCTAAATGACTGTCACTCTGGAGCGTGTGGCGGTCATATGTCTGGGTATGCCACAGCCCAAAAGATATTGCGCGCTGGCTACTTCTGGCCGTCTTTATTTAAAGATTGTATTACGGCGGTCCGAAAATGCCACAACTGCCAGATTTTTGATCGTAAGATGCGCGCTCCACCTGCTCCTCTCCACCCTATAATTGCCGTTGGTCCTTTTGCCAAATGGGGTATCGATTTTATTACATGTAACCCTCACTCGGCGGGGGGCATGCGTATATCATCCTTGCGGTAGATTATTTTACTAAGTGGGCCGAGGCGATGCCTACATTTGAGGCAGACGGCAAGACAGCTGCAATTTTCGTGTTCAATCATATAATTGCTAGGTTTGGTGTCCCACAAGCGATAATCACTGATCATGGGCGTCATTTTCGAAACGTTATGATGACCGAACTTACAGGCCAGCTTGGTTTACGTCACGATAGTTCAACCCCTTATTATCCACAAGCGAATGGTCTGGTTGAATCCATCAACAAAGTTTTAGTTATCATGATCCGACGAATCATTGGGATTCATCGGTCGAATTGGCACAACATGCTATTTTCAGCGCTTTGGGCGTACCGAACTTCAGTAAAAACATCAACAGGGTTCACTCCTTTCCAACTAGTCTATGGTTTGGAAGCTGTGTTACCCATTGAATGCGAAATCCCGTCACTGCAAATGGCCATCGAGTTACTTCCAGCCACTTCCGAAGAGGAAAAGCGTTTGTTATACTTGGCTCAATTAGATGAGAATCGACGTGATGCTGCATTGGCGATCGAGACTCACGCAAAACGAATGAAAGCTCAGTATGATCGAAATGTGACCCCTCGAAATTTTTCGGAAGGAGATCTAGTCTTAGTTTATGATCAAGCTAATGATAAATTAGGCGCTGGAAAATTCGTTCCTATGTGGCATGGTCCCTATGTTGTCAAGCGAAAGCTAGCCAAAGGGGCTTATGAATTGGTAGACTTTGATGGGGACTCTTTGGGTAAACCCAGAAATGGCCTTTACTTGAAGAGGTATTATGCTTAAAAGAATGGGTATGGAGATTTTTAGTTAGGATAGTTTTTCTTTCTAGCTGGTGTGTTTTAGTTTAAACAGTGTGCTTAGCTTAGAGAGTGTTTTTTCGTCATTATTCCTGCTTATCTTGGTTTTACTCTTGATATTGCAGATGTCGATGCCTCTCCAAACATACATTGGTTTCGCTGATGGTGCTTGTCGTAATACACGGAACATCTCTTCCGCAGCTTGGGTTATCTATTCGCCCTCTGACGAGTTAGTATCTATGCATGGGGTAAGCCTCGGTCAAACAACGAACAACATTGCCGAGTATAGTGCAGTGATTGAGTTATTATCTGAATCTATTTCATTTGGGATTCGGAGTTTGATAGTGAGGTTAGATTCTGAACTCGTTGTATTACAGCTTAATAGAGTGTATGCCATTAGAAATCCAGTGTTATTAAGATTATTTTTGAGAGTGCGTCTCTTGGAACGTGAATTTGATTATATTGAATATCAGCATATTCCAAGATCTTTAAATACATTAGCAGATGCAATTGCTTCTCGAATGTTAAATAGACATTTGCAATAATCATACATGTAAATTTAAAACCATTCCATAACATGATTTACAAGATAAGCCGGTAATAGTGATATATATATATATATATAGGAGTGTGTCAAAAAATACATCGTCCTCGATCATAGGTTGAAAAACACCTTATGATCGGCAAAAATGATAAGTACAAAAAACAAAAATGTCACATGTGCCCACAATAGGCGATCATCCTATCACTGGTGATGATCTCTATAAGAAACCACTGCACGGGCCACCTTGCAAAGGAACCTCCTAAAAGGTCCCGGGACTCCAATCACATAGCGCTGAAGTCGACGAGGAATGTCGTCTATAGTGGTCTCAGGAATATCTCCTGTCAAGCGCTCGAGATGACCCTCCAACTCGGCCAAAACCTCTGCTGATTCGTCCTGTGGGGCTGGCGCGGGTGCAACTGGTTGCCTCCTCTCGAAAGGCCGGAGAGCGGCTGGTCGCTGTGGACCCACATCTGCATTTGAAATTTTTACTATCAGTTTTGAGACGATGGAAAAATAACAAAAAATTAAAATAGAAAAATGTTGAAAAGGATTTTACCTGACTCGTCCCACTGCTCTCCTGGTGGAAGAACCATGTCTGGGTCACCACGAAAATCTATCCCAGCGTAAGGGAAGTCCTGAATGGAAAAGACCTGGTTTTCCAGCCATTGGAAATACTCAGGTTTGAATCGAGCAACCTCTGTCCTCTCGTCCGGGTGACGGGCCATGACTGCGACCCATCGCATCAGTTTGGGCTCTCGAGGAAGCCCAGCTCCAACAGTAAGGTGCTGTGGGATCAGCATAGGAACCCTCTCCAGGCCAAAACTCACGACCAAAGCCCCATAACCAAAGGTCTTTAGTCGTCCGTTCTTGGCCCTGGTCAGTTGGCCTTTCACATTGGCCAACACGGCATCGCACCAGTTGAAGATGGTGCCTCGAAAGCAATCAACTGCCATACGCATCTGGGATCCGGTGGCAATATGTAATGCGGCAGCTCCGCAAAGTCTGGTGACAGTGAATGCAATCACCATGAGCTCAGGACGGGATATCATCTTTATGTCTATCCCTTTGTCTCTAAGCTGGCTGTTGCAGTACTCTAGCCGGAGGCTATTGACAGACTGGCCACCTGGCCTAGTCCCGTGCAGAGTCAAGTCTTCGCCTCTCTTAGGCAAACCAGTCAAGAAATATATGTCCGCCGGCTCGATTTCTAGCTGGTGGCCGCCAATGAAGAAACACTGGTCCTGTATGCTCCATCTGTCAACCAACCACTATAAGAAATCCACCTGAGCCCTCATGCCAGGAATGGCCCAGAATTTATACAGTCTGCACGCCCTCAAAGCATCAAGTGAAGGCTGATGATTCCATGTGGCAGCATCCACGTCCTCATGCTCTCGTTCACGCCAATCTAGCATGATGTACTCTCTGCATCAAGTATAAAGATTAATTAAATTGCTAGAAAATTTTTTGATTGGTCCATTTTTGAGAATTTTTGGGTTCAAAACCCTTGCGGCGGGGTACACACCCTCCGTGTTAGACACAGTGCGTGGGACCGCACTTTGTCTACAAGGAAGGTATGGACCCGAGCTTTTTCCCAATGGAGAAAAAGTCGGGGTCCGCGAGTCCGCAATGGTAAACCTGCGGGCCCCGCGCGCACAGGTTTTGCGCCTAAAAACCCTCCCAAAAATGAAAATAAAAGACTAAAACAAAAAATTAAACGGTTAAAAATGAAGAGTAGGATGATGTGGATTACCTGGAGAAGACGGCGCTCGATTCCGATGGTTGGATTTTCCGAAATCTTCACGGGAAGTTTTCTGAGCAAAAGCACTATTTTCTCACCCAAACTCAAACGGTAAAAATGAATTGACAAAGGCCCTTTTTATAAGTTTTTTGAGTAAATAAATCGCAAATTTGTTTATGTTTCACTTTGAAAGGTATTTTGCGACGTTTTTATCCATTTCAAACAGGTATGAGTAATGTTTGTGTTTTTGTGCAGAATAAAGGATTATTCAGGCGAAATCTATCATTTTCAACAGAAAAACATGTAGAGTCATCTTTAAGCTCTTTTCTGACTCCTAAAACATGAAAAGATTTCTGAGTGTTTCTTTTAAACTCGTTAAAACAGAATTAAAAGACGGTCCACTTACAACTCTTTTCCGACCGTAAAAACATGAAAAGATTGCCGGATTTTTGTCGTTTCAAATTCGATATTGGTTATAAAACGACGTGTCATTGATCGCTTTTTTACTTTTTCGGGTCAAAGGCACTAATGACGAAAAGTACTCCTTGGTCGTAAAAGATCAAACGGTTCTCTCAAGTATTATTTTATACTTTTTCGGGCTTGGGAGACACAAATTTACGAAAAAGGTCAACCCTGGAGTCTTCTTAAGTTTTTTTTCAGACTCTCTAAAATTGAAAAACGCCGAGTTTCTCCTATACTAGACTCGTTAAAATTTCACAGTAAAGGACCTGTTCAATTACAAACAGGAACGAACCACTCCTTCTTAGGGTTCGAATTTAAACTAAGTTGGACTCATCCGAAGGATGAGCTTATAATCAAGCAAATGTTATCCTCCTCAAGCTTGTAAAAAATAAAGAGGTACTTGCCAGAAATGGTGGGGGAAAAGAGAGAAAAATGAGCATGTTTGTCATACTTTGTAACCACTCTTGAACACGACACTTTTATTCACCTGGGTTGGGAAATCCTTTGCCTAACAGTTGATCAAACCACATTGAAAGTCTTCAGCCGGTTTCTGGGTATTAACTTTGGGTCAATTGTCACCAAACCATCTGTCATGTCGTTATGTGTTCAAGAGGTCACTGCCAATAAGCCATTCATTTGCAAAATATCTGTCATCCATCTTGACCATCCCTGAGTCAGTCCTTGCAACTAAATTTCTTCAACTTGATCTATGATTTCGTGTTGTCGGCTTGCCTACGACGGATCGCTTTCCATCGACATCAGCTCATTATCTAGAAAGATGATCTAGGAATCGTCAGTACCTTGAGATCTGCATGCATCAATGGCAGGTTTCTTGCCTTTGACGATAGTTTACATCATTGACTTTCGATCAAAGGATTCTGTGACATGCTCGACATCAACACATTTACTCGCATCTCATGGACTGTACTAGGTACTTTGAGAGCCATTGACATTACTGGTGGTTTCTCTCACACTTGTTAACAGTTTACATCATTGACTAGTAATCAAGTGGTTTCTACCATGTTCGACATCAACACATTTATTTGCATGGATAGAATCGTATTGTTTCGGGAAGTAGAAATGAAGACCCTGGATCCAGTTTCCACAATCCAGGCTGCGAGGAATTTTGTATTCATTATATAATGGACTATTCATAAACAGATGGCTGCATCCATACTGTGTCCACATGAGTCTATATTTGTGATGTTTTACAAGATCATTCCTGTATCAGAGCAGTAGTTAGTTTTCTAGTCAGTTTTGATCTGAGTATGGGAATGCCTACCTCAGCGATGATATGATCTCATATATATATCTTGCATTGAATGTTTTTACAGGTTCCAACCAGGTTCTCCACAAGATGATCCTCGAAATGATAAAGTACTTCACTCTTCCTAAATGACAAGAAATCCTCATCTACTATAGACTTCGCACTTTAGGGGGCAATCTGTTACACAAAAATATCGTCACCATGATTATTTGCAGTCAGTATGGGTCTATCATCACTTGTACTGTCCTCCTAAGCAAGTATTAGACCTCAGCTCTTCAAATCAAGCTTTGGAAATGAGAGAAAGACATTAAAAATCAATGTAACACTGGTTCCACACTTTCTCTCATGGTCACCTGTGGTCCCGCACCTTTTGTGTACAAAATCTGCGGACCTGCCCGCTCTGTCCCTAACGGTGTAGGTGCGAACCCCTGTGAAAGTCAAAAGGCGCAAGTTTTATCTTTAAAAACTCACTTTGGGTTAATTCTAGAGGTTTCTAGAAGGAATTTTGACGTGGATTGTTTGCTCTGAGGTGGTTCATGCATCCCAAAAGAGAAGGAGCTAATCCCTTGATGAGAGGATCTATCCCTTTGAAGGAGGACTTTATCCCTTTGAAGGAGGACCTAGTAACCTCCCTCCATTGCACTATAAATACAGGCATTGGGCTAGTTGCTGGAGAGGTTAGAAGCTGAACATTTTTTAGGGTAAATGCTGGTGAAATCAAGACTTCCTAGTTAAGCCTAAAAAGGAGAGATCACATACCTTTTTGGTTTCATTAGGGAGTGAGTGAAACTTGTCAAAGTAGAGGAGACTTCTTGCTGGACCCTGGGAGGAGCTTGTACAACGTCAAGGCAAAGGTTGTAAGGTTCTTCTTCTTTTGAATTAATACAATCAAACTCTTTTTTCTCAACAAGTATCTTATGTTATTTGTTTCATGGACTCCTTGACTTTCATGTTAAATATGTTTTATGCAATTGGCTTTTCAGGTGCTATTTAATTTGTTTGCCTTGTTTGTGTTTGCAGATTCACGAAAAGGAGCTCATTTGGATCAAAGGAGCGAGGGCATCCACAAGCTTGCTTTGGACCTAAGGTAGGCCCTAAAAACACTTGTTTGCTATTGTTTATCAAAGCATATTTAGAGAAAGATAATGTCTGGTTGGTTTGCTTGTCATTAGGTCTTCTTTAGATTCTAGGAAGGTCTATCTTGTCCGCAAGATCGACTTATTCCGTGTGACAATGCTAAAAAGTTTGTTCAAGACTGTGATAGTTGCCAGAGGGCGGGATGCCCTGGACAATCTAATGAAATGCCTCTGAACCCGCAGTTAGTAATCGAGCCATTTGAGCGATGGGCGCTCGATTTTATGGGTCTTATTAACCCATCATCAAATCAGAAAACATACATACTGGTTGTAACAGAGTATGTTACCAAATGGGTTGAAGCAGAGGCACTGCCAAGAGCTACAAAAGATTCAGTAATACATTTCCTTTTCCAATTATTTGTGCAATATGGCCTCCTGAGGGATATAATTACAAATGGAGGACCGCAATTTGTAGGTAATAAAATCGCCGCAACATTAAAAAATTACCACATTTTGCACAAAATTACAACTCCATACCACCCACAGGCAAATGGCCAAGTAGAAAGCACTAATAAGGTGATTGAGGCAATACTTACAAAAACAGTTGCATCACACAGACATGACTGGGCTTCAAGATTCCCGGAAATCTTGTGGGCATACCGAACAACGTGGAGAACTCCAGACACGATGGCTTGGACCTTATGAGATACAGAAAGTGCATGACAATGGCACCATTACATTGACTACCATTGATGGATCTGGACATTCTTTCAAAGTGAATGGTCATCGAGTGCGACTTTACCACAAACCCCTTACCTGGGAATCCTTCTACCAACAATTACGAGAAGATTCCACTATGCAGATTCTTGCTGAGGAAGATAACCCCTCCTCAGCATTAATTCACTGAACAATTCCTTTGTTTCTGAATTTTGTATATAAACTTTTCTCTTTAATTTTTCTTGTATAAACTAGTTTTTTTACAGATTTTACTGTTGTTCCATTTAAGGAACAACTGTTGTTCCTCTTAAGGAACAACAGCCATTCCATTTAAGGAGTAGCAGAAGGTTTTGTTATTTCATTTTCGTGTTGTTCCTCTTAAGGAACAACTATTGTTCCTCTTAAGGAATAGCAGTCGTTCCTCTTAAGGAACAACAATCTTGTGTGCTTATATTTTTGTGTTGTTCCTCTTAAGGAACTTAAGGAACATCAGTCGTTCCTCTTAAGGAACAACGATCTTGCGTGCCTATATTTTTTTGTTGTTCCTCTTAAGGAACAGCTGTCGTTCCTCTTAAGGAACAACATTTTTGCATGTCCCGTTTGACGTTTGTATTTTTGTTGTTCCTCTTAAGGAACAATTGTTGTTCCTCTTAAGGAAAACCTGTTGTTCCTCTTAAGGAACAACACCTCTGCGTTTTTTTATTTTCGTTGTTCCTCTTAATGAATAGTTGCTATTCCTCTTAAGGAACAGCAACCATTCCTCTTAAGGAACACCACTTCACGTGTCTCTATTTTTTCTGTTCCTCTTAAGGTACAGCAGCCATCCCTCTTAAGGAACAACAACTTCGCGTGCTTCTATTTTTGTTGTTCCTCTTAAGGAACAGTTGTTGTTCCTCTTAAGGCTCATCAACCGTCCCTCTTAAGAAACAACAACTCTGCGTGTTCATATTTTTGTTGTTCCATTTAAGGAACAACAGTTGTTCCTCTTAAGGAACAACAGCCTTGCGTGCTCTTATATTTGTTGTTCCTCTTAAGGAACAACAACCCGCATGTATTTTTTTAGCTGTTCCATTTAAGGAACAGCTGTTGTTCCTCTTAAAGAACAGCTGCTGTTCCTCTTAAGGAACAGCAGAGGAACAACAGTCATTCCATTTAAGGAACAATAATATCCCCTGCCTACATTTGCATTGTTCCTCTTAAGGAACAGTTGCCGTTCCTTTTAAAGGAACAACAATTTCGCTATTTTTTTACTTTCTGTCGTTCCTTCTAAGGAACAACAGTTTCAATTTGGAGTGTTTTTAGGCTATTCCGCCGAAGGATCAACACTTTATTTTGCGCTTGTTTTACTTGTTGTTCCACTTAAGGAACAACTGTTGTTCCTCTTAAGGAACAACAGTTTCGCGTGCAATTTTTTTCTTTTTTTGCCATTCCTCTTAAAGGAACCACAATTTTGCATGCAGATGTTATTTTTTTGCTGTTGCTCTTAAGGAACAGCAGCTGTTCCATCTAAGGAACATCATTTTTGAGTGCATTTTTTGTTGTTTCTCTTAAAGAACAACATTTTTTTTTTTTGAGAGTTTTTGTGAATAATGTTTCACTCTTCATGATCCTTTCAAGGCAAAGATACAAATTTATGCAAGGACACAAAAATTAGAAGTTATTGAAATAAACAAATCAAAGAAAATTTGTCATCTTTAATGAGATTGCTTTGTATTGATAAGAAAAAGGAAAGGGCACAACTATCTATATCACCTTGTTGTCCTTATCTTCACTAAAACTCAAATTGATTGATTATTTTTATCATGTTGGTTCTTCCCTAATTCTCATAATTCTCTTTGATTGAACAAGAATAAGGGCATATTTTTTCTATTGAGATGTTCAGACTTCTTCCACCATCTCTATTTTTAAGGAGTGTTGAGCCATCATCTATATATAAATAGGGAGTGCTATGTAAAAGAAAAGAAAATAAAAATATATGTATATGATTACTAACAATTATATGATTTTTCAGATGGAGGATAGGGGGTCTCATCAAGAGCCAGCCTACCATGATCATAAGGGATCAGTGAAGTGGCATTCCCACTATGGCCACCACACCAGGGATATGAGCCAATGGGCACATCAGAAAAATAAAAGTCCTTGGAATAGGAGGTCTCATCACGAGCCGACCTGCCCACCTTTCACTCCTTCCTGGTGAATGGCATTGTGATTCATCTGGTTACCAAGCCAGCACAATGGCCTCCATTCTGACATCACAAAGCACTTTCCTAGGCATACATGAAGCATTATGGTTCCAAAGGGTGAAAAAGAAACTTTGTCAAGTTTATAAACACCTGTGGGCAACAGAGCTCTACTGATGGTATTGGAGTCATACTTTTCAACATCAATAGTAATTACAAACCCTTTTCTTATTTCTTTATCTTTATTTCAAAAGAGATTATGTTCCTAATTCCT
Organism: Pinus tabuliformis; assembly: GCA_031772625.1. Classification (NCBI taxonomy): domain Eukaryota; kingdom Viridiplantae; phylum Streptophyta; class Pinopsida; order Pinales; family Pinaceae; genus Pinus; species Pinus tabuliformis. Next base: position 735,059,877 of record CM062810.1, on the reverse strand, counting down.
TTTGAACCTTTTATGCATGAAATCTCATTTAAAAAGTCAATCATAACGGTTTAAGTGGAATAATGACCGCATAAGCATTTTACCTACGTCAGCTATCCTTTTCCCTTTTTTGCATCACTCCATAGCATCTCCATATCTATTCACAATTTTCATCATAAGCCTCGATTTCAGCAACTCGATACTTTTTGTGATCTTGTCATGAATATGTACACCTTTCCCTTTTTATACTATACGATTGCCATCCAGTACGTTGCTCCTCCATTTAACCGGTCGAGGACGACCTATCATATTTCAGGGGGGCGCGAGTGACTTCCAAAATACTCCTGTATACGTGTCAGTCTCTATTTGGAGGTACTAGACTGCATCAGATCCCTTAATAACAAGTTTTAACGGTATTGATGTTAAAAAAGGGATATTATCCGATATGCACAGTTTGTTGTTCCATTGTTATCTCTGTGTATTGCTGTGTAAAATTAACAGTGTGCAGAACTTAGACGAAATGGGAGGTCAATCAGTACGCAGTGAGCCACAGGTACTAACAGTTTCCGACGCTGCACGAGAAATTTTGGTAAGAGCAGGATGGATCGCCTATTTTACATGACTACAACAGCCCCATGAAACTGTGGCTATCGAATTTTTGCAGAATTTGCAGGATGATCATTCCATAGTAAGAGGAAGGTGAATAACAGTGACAGATACAGTAATTGCGAAGGTATCTGGACTACCAGCAGTTGGACCCATTTGGACACATAAAAAATTGAGACTTCAAGATGCCATGGCCACCTTTCAGGACAAGGGACAAAACCTGATCGTTAAAGGAAAAGGAGTCCAGCCTTCATCTCTCGGAGAACCATGGATGGAACTGGCTAGAGTAGTGCAGAGCTACATTACATGCGACGGGAGAAAGGATGTGGTAAGACCACGCCACCTCAAATTATTATCAGTACTAAAACAGAAATGTGCCGTAAATTTGCCTGCATATTTAAATTTTTTGTTGCATGATGCTGCTCAGAGCATAAAGAAATCCCATCATATAGATACTGTAGTGAGCCACCATTGTTTAATTCGATTGATAGTAAGTTATAGCCTTGCTCAGCAACAGACCAGTTGGGAAGAATTGGTGTTTTCTATAGACGGAGGACTAGCCTTACTTGCCCCAAAACGAAAAAGAACCACCAGCACAGCGAGCAGACCTCAAAAACGTAGACACTCTTCTAGATTAAGAATAGGCAAGGGAATGTTTAAGAACCTCCAGGGTAGAATTAGCCAACACTTAGAATTACATAGCTCTGAAAACGAGCAACCCGTACAGTTGGAAGGAAGAGATAACCAAGAATCAGAATTGGAGGAAGAAATTGAGCATACTAGTGAAGAAGAGAGGGAGGAAGCAGAACTTCCCTTAACCCCCAGCGTAAGTCCACCACAAAACCCATTATAGGAGGACGAATTGGCCCAGATTTTGGCCAATATGAGTGAGTATATTTAGCCCCAAAGTCCACTCAACCTCAATACTAAGGCAAAGCAATCACAAGAACACTCTGCGCACGACAAGAATACATCAGAGGAAATAAATGATGAGGAAGAAGCAGGAGCAGAAGCCACTCAGGAAGTGGCAGACCAAACTAGGGTTACCTCTCCAGAGGAACCTAGTCAGGATAATGCAAACACTAAAGAGATGCTCCAAACAGAGGATATGGAAACTAGCTAGGGCAAAGGCACAACCCTTGAAGAGCAAAATCCAACTGAGCAGCCGAGCCTAGAAAGAATAGAAATAGTTAGAGAAACAATTGTTCCTCCCAAGAAGAAGAAAAGCGAAATTAAGAGGCTGCGAAAGGAACAGCAAAAGTTGCAAAATTTAGTAAAACAACTCAGACGAAAGATAAGGACACTGAAAAGGGGGAAAATCTCAAGAAGAACCCCGAAAACAGTGGATGCAGCTATCCAAATTGAACTCCATGATATAAGGGCCACGAAGACTCAAACCAAGCCCATATCTATTCAAAACGATAAGGAACAGCAAGCAACACAGACTTCACGCACTCCATTCCATGATAAAGAGACATAGACTATAGGCACTCAGTCTTGTAATAAGAGTACCCAAATAGATCTTCAACCTAAAGATGTTTTGATAGGCAACAACGCTGATATAACAAAAGTCCAAGAGGATCTGGCACAGGCTCAGCGAACTATAGAGAAGCTTGAGGAAGAGACTTTTCCTCAAAAGAAATACCAAGAATTACAACAGCAATTAAGGGACATCAATGCATCAGAGAACGAAGCCTTCGATAAATATCAGAGGGCAGAAGAAAAAGTTGAAGAGGTAAAGAACAGACTGAAAACAGTCATGAGTCAAATGGATACTCTTTGTTCCTTATATACAGATGTTCTAGCATGTAGGTCCCCTGCCAAAAACTATGCTTTATTTTTGTTAGAAAGGTATTTACAGTTAAAAATTAAGGCTGTTAGGGCAGGGAAACCTATAGAATTAAAAACTTTTGAGGATTTTATAAACTGTTGTAAACACCATGGAGTAAAAGTTCAACGATTACTCTGTGAATTTTATTTACATAATTTTATATTGGAAGAGAAATGGAGAAGAATCCCAGTCCTTTTGTGGGTGATGTACAGTTTCAAGCATTTATTTCGTTTGTTGTTAATCAGTTAAAGTGGCTCAAGGCCCATAACACTTTTCAGAGACAAGAAAATGGGTTAGACCTTTGGGTTAGGGGTGAACCGAAAAACCCATTACAACTGCTGGCTAAACATAAAAGCCTAATGCAAAAGGAGGGAGTAATTCAGACCTTGGGACCCATCCACAAAGAAATTGTCTAGCAAGGAGTAGAATATTTCCTCTCTATCAAAGACAATTCCTTGGCAGCAGCTAAATTCAGATGGAAGACTTCCAATCGGAATATACAGGACAGAGAGCCATTCAACTACAAAAACTTTAAGTTAGCTGCAGATCGCCTGGTTACCTATAGTAACATCATCTTGAGGGAAGACCCGTATTGGCTTGGTCGTAGGTTTCGAAGCCCTATTATCTAGTATCCTGCAGAAGGCTATAAGGCCATATATGAATTTCCTGAAGGGCAAACAGGGCCCATCTTTGAAGTTTTAGCTACAAATCATGGTTTTAGACCACTTCATGACAATCCCTCTCTAGCCTATTCTTTGACTGCTTTTCATGCAAATTACATGGTTTTCATGAGGGTATGAAAAAGAGTAAGCAGGGGAGTGTGTTGAGCTATGGAAAAGGTATGAATTTGACATTTATTTCCTTGTCTTTTTCCTTAATCATATCTCCTTTATATTCTAAGATGGTAATATATCAAAGAATTATAGTGAAAACTAAGGAGTTATTGATTATTGCAAATTAGTTAATTATTGTCTTTTTCCATGCAGGAAATAGAAGAAATGGAAAACTGCCATTCTGGAGGAAAAGACAAAATAGAGTAATTGTTGTTCCTTCACCAGGAAGCCATATCCAGACAAGCAGATCAAGATGGAGCGCACAGTTAAGGATAAGAACGGAAAATACCACAACATCAACGCAAAAAGACAACGAGTTGACTGGAGTTAGAAGATTGAGCGGATCCCTCAAGATCTCTTGATCTTGAGGGATCGTTGTTTCAAAATCTATCTGTTATTTCTTGTTTTATCTGCCTGGCCATTATAAAAGGGACAACGCTTGTAAAGATTGGGGGATCATGCATTATCATTATTCAGAACTTACTGTTGTATTTTCACTTTGATCATCGACTCTCGTTGATTAAAACAGAGTATGATTGCCTGTAACATTTTCGCATATGATTAATACATAAGTCGGTTGTTGTTCCATTCTTTTATATTGAAGTAGTCTGGCGGTGCTTCACTAGCGGCTAAGGGCCCAACCCTGGTGGATCCACTTGCTATTCTGTACCATTACTTTACAATCACAATCGTGTGATGGTTTGGTTTGATTTTCATTTATTTGAATCGCATTGCTTTACTGTTCCTTGTTTCAAGAGTTTATGAATTGTTTTATTGTATATGCTGTAATTGAATCGTGTTGCCGTTCCTTTTTCATCATAATAAGATTATTACTCTCTGCAAACTATATTGTTATGCTGTTCATTTCAATTATAAAGCTTCGTTGTTCATTCCAGTAAACTGACTTTGTTGTTCATTACAGATTGTTGTTCATTTCTACTAAATAGCATTGTTGTTCATTTCCTTTCTGCAAGTATTTGGTTTTGCCTTTTAGCGTTGTTACAGTTAGCATATTTATTCCATTTCTATTAGCAGCATTGTTGATTTAATTTCTTGCTATTTCCAATCAGTCGTTTTAGTGTGGAGTGTAAGATCAACAACTGTAAAGGACATTGGCTATTACTGTCAGAGTTCTCAGATTGAGGATCTTGTTTATGTTTGATTTTATTTACATCAGTTGATAAAGGAAAGAGTTATTGCTACTGCATCCTTGACTGATAATTGTTGTTAATTTCCTGAGTGAATGATTTAGTTTTAGAGCATTGAGTTTCTTTTAATTGCAAGTAGGTTTTATTTCAAGCATCCATTTACTCTTATATTTGGAAGCACTGTACTACAAATTGGAAACATTACTCTTGGATTAAATTGCTGCCACATACTGTGTACACTCTTGAAATAAAAAATCTTACCTGGATTGATAATTAATGTAGGATAAATAGGAGTTAAAAAGACACCTTTTATACCTCAACAATTAGATCTTGCAAGGAGGACCTTGTAAGGGAGTTTGAAATGAAAAACATGACTCTCATGCACTACTTCCTCGAGTTGAAAGTATGGAAAGGCGATGGGGAACTATTTGTCTCTCAAGGCAAGTATGCAAATGAGATATTATAGAGATTCTGCATGGAGAGTTGCAAACCCATGGAGACACCTCTAGCGACCAACTGGAGGAAAGAGGATGCCACTTCAGGTGAGGAAGTTGATTTTACTATTTACCAACAGTTGGTGGGTTCACTAATGTATCTTTTGAGCACATGATCAGATATGTGCTATGCATTCAACTAGCTGAGCCAAGCCATGGTTAGTCCAACCAAATTATTTTGGAGGGTAGCTAAGCATGTTCTACGATACCTCAGAGGCACTACCCAATTTGGACTATGGTACAAACAGACAGAGGGATTGAAGTTGTGTGGCTTCATAGATGCAGATTGGGCGGGGAGTCCATCAGACCGAAAGAGTAAATCAGGTGGATTTTTCCATGTTGATTCCAAATTATTTCCTAGTACAGTAGGAAGCAAAGATTTGTGGCTCTCATCTTAGCAGAAGCAAAATACATGGCTACAAGTCAAGCAACATGTGAGGCGATCAGGATGAGAAAGATACTTGTTGGATTGTTTGGTCAAATGATGGATCTAACTGTGATCTATTGTGATAATCAGAGTTGCATCAAGCTATCTGAGAATCATGTTTTTCACTATCAATCCAAGCATATAGATGTTTGGTACCACCATTTACGGGATTGTGTGTAGAGGTGGATAATGTTGTTTCAGTACATTCCAACAAAGGAACAAGATGTTGACATTTTGACAAAGGCCTTGTCAAGAGGGAAGTTTGAGTTCCACAGGTGTAGGATAATGGTGGTTGATAATCCCTTTCTTGTTGATAGGGAGTGTTGAAAAATGTAGCAAGAAATTATCAATTTGAATTGTCTTGATTAAATTGAGAAAATTTGAATTTCCATGTCAACAGACAACTTGGATGCAGTTAAATTGTGTGACATCGATTATGTCACATAGTTTACTCAGTAAATCCGAGTTGGAGGAGTTGGAGGAGTTAGAGTTTAGTTAAGCATGTTTGATTGCTAATTTGTAGTAATCAAAGTCAGTTATCTCAAGTTGTTTTCAGTTAAACTAGTTCCAACTGTTGGAGGAACTAGTGGAAGTTCAGTTGTTGCAGTGGGACTTTAATCAAACTCAGTGATCATCTAGTTAACTGATCAATCAACCAAAAATAGCTAGTGCATTCAGAGAATTCGAGTTACCCAGTTGAAGTGTAGATTCCAAGGTAGTGTAACATCAGTGGTAGAATCCGAAGTACAGGTGTTTCATACAACCTAATGATCAACCTGAGGAATTGTGCAATTAATTTTGGAGAAATTCCTAAATAACAGGGGTTTAATTTCTCAAGGAATTGTGAAAGGAAATAGGGGCTTAAGCAGAGGTAGAAATTTACTAAGTTTGGGTCAGAGCTTCTCAGTGAGCGGAGAGATAAGTCACACTTGCAGGTTGTGCTCAATTGAGCAAAGAAATTGTAATGCATTTCTATTTATCAGATTAATGCAAGCAGGCATTGGGGTTTTTAGCAGTTTTCTTTCCTTGGGAAAAATACTATTTGCATGTGTGTGATTTCTTATTGCACGTCTGAGGTTTTTTGTTCTAAATTGTGAATTAATGTCCACAGAGCAGTAGAGTAGGTTTGTATCTTGTGATTTTGATTAAAACTTCATGAGCAGTTGCAAATCTACATAATATATCATATTTAAAGGTGGAAAGACTTCAAATAAATTTGTCCTAGTGGCTAGTGGGATCCCAAGCAACGATGTCTTTAGACACAATCACTTCTCTCGGTGTTTTGTGATCCTAACAACTAGTATCAACGCTTGATGAATATGTGAGTTAGAGTTAGTGTGTTGTGGTGTGTTGTATGAATTTGTGTTGCCGAGAAAAGATTGCATATGTGTAGTGGAAGGCTATGGTGGTTGAGGCAAAAGTGAATGAAGTCCATTAAAAGGATGCAAGTTGTGCTGATGAGAGATCAGATGAATTCAGTGAGTGCAAATAATGTTGAAAATCCAAGTCAAGGTATGGATTAACAAAACTAGAGATGTAGCAAGAGAGTTGTTGTATGGGTGAGAAATAATGAAAATGGAGTCAATGGTTTGAAGTTTAGTGAAGGAGCCATGGTGTGATGAGAATTGAAGTGGTGTGATAACACCCTAAGGATTTCTATCCAAGGAAGGTGTATTTCCCTGAGAAGTTGTAACACTTTTTGTTCAGACATACATGTTGCACAAGAGCACAGATTGTTTTAAGGCATTAAGACTTTGATAAGACATACATGTAGTGCAATGTCGCATGGAATCATCAGGTTGTGGAATGGACTAGGGTGGCAGGTGTACTTGTATCCTAGCTTGAGGGGGTGAATGTGAGATCTCAGTGAGGTGGTTGATGAATGATTGGGACCAGGTTAATCACTTTGAGTTAAGTTTAAGGAGGGGATTGTTAAGGTGGTTCAGGTAAATTTGACTTGGTCAACTTACCAACGCTTTTTGGGCTCCAAGTTTGTGAGAACCCATGGTATTCATGTTGAATATAACGTATTTAAAGGTGGAAAGACTCCAAATAAGTTTGTTGCAGTGACCAATGGAATCCCAAACAATGGTGTGTTTAGACACCACCACTTCTCTCAGTGTTTCGTGATCCTAACATGCACAAATAGTTAAATTACAATGATGATTAGACAATATTAATAGCTTTTAGAATTAACTCTTCTATGATGAGCATTGGTTTAAAAATCATCTTCTGGATCAATCACAATGATACTAATTTTTTCTAATATCAAATCAACTAATGTAGTTTATCATTAGGACAAAATGATGAAAAAAATATGAGTGAGCAAGAAAGATATATAAGAGAAAAACCCTAAAAAAACATAACCGTTAAAGACAAAAATTCAAATTTATAATTATTAGAAGAAAAACGTCGTCGTAATAATAATAATAATAATAATAATAATAATAATAATAAAATAATTAAAACGAAATTATTTAACTAAGAGATAATATTAATAGTTAAATAACATGACCACCTTTAATTAATTTTTTGCTGGCTCTAGATTGAAAACAAATCATGAGTTGAAGAGTCTCTCTTAGTTTATCTTGCATTCGATCAAACACGATCATCCACAAACAGGATGACTATCCCTTCCATCCCTTTCATTCACATTTACCTTGATTCATCTAATACATCCCCATTGTCCATGTGATTTTTAATCCCATGAAACCGAACAAGAAAACTAAAATTGATGTTATAAGTAAAGTTGAATGCAATGTTAGAAATTAAATGGAAGTTTCTAAATCTTAATGTGACCCAACTAATTAAGTCATTCTATAATTAAAAGCATTAAAGCATTAAAGCATTAAAGGATTAAAGCATTAAAGCGTTGAATTGGTATATGATGGACGTACCAGACTTAAAGTTAAATATATAAAGGATTGGGTCCTCTCTCTCCCACACAAGAGTTGTATTCTTCTCCATCAAGAAACACATAAGGAAGTGAGGGCAAGAGGAGAGAAACCGAATTCTGAGAAGAAGACAGAAGACAGAAGACAGAAGATGGCAGCCATTACATCTTCCGCTGTTAGTCAAGGTATGTCATCTTAAACAACATATTAAGTTCTGAATGTGAAATATTTGTTGTTGATGATCTTTGGGCTGTTAGTAGTTATATTTACATTTGGTATCAAAGCAAATCAATAACTGAATATTTCCTATGATTGCAATTGAGCTTTACTCATGATGTTAATCAAATCCGTAAGCGCCCTTACTCGCTCAGCATCGTTTCGATTTTCAAGCTCAATTCTTGCCTTCAAAATCCGAGCCATGTAATTGCGCTGCCGGTGTCAAAACGCCATCCTTTAGGCCTTCGCCTGTAATGGGATCCTTTAATCCGCCTTTGGCAAACTCGTGCGAGATCGCTTCCCTCTCGTAGGTATGGCCATTTGAAATGAGAACACAGTTAGTCAAGGTATGTCATCTTAAACAACATATTAAGTTCTGAATGTGAAATATTTGGTGTTGATGATCTTTGGGCTGTTAGTAGTTATATTTAACATGCAATGTTAGAATATGGGAGGGTTGGCTCACCTGTCGCGATATCTTTATAGGAAGTCGTTAAAATAAGGGCAAAAAGTGGATAATAATTATTAATGGTTATTAATAAAATAAATAATAAATCTTAAAATAAATAGCTCCATCATTTATAATAAATTAATTAATAAAAATTTTATTAATTAATTTATTATCATATTCTTCAGATTTATTATTTTTTATTCAAATTTAGTTAATATTTTATTTAAAATAAAATATGATGAGTATTATTATAATTAAACAATTTGAATAGTCAAATCTAGTAGTTTCTGGGTCAATTATAGCCATTTGTCCTACCTAGTCTAATATAGCCATTTTTCTGTCAAACCTAGCCATTGGAACGGTTCGAAATGCCCCATGATCTGAACTTTTTCTCTTAAACATAATAAAAATTTTATTAAAATAAAATCAATATTAATACAAGTAACAATAACAATATTAATATTAAATAAAGTCTAATAATTATTAATGTTTATTAATAAAATAAAATCACTAAAAATTATTAATGTTTATTAATAAAATAAAATCACTAAAAATAAGGATAAAGATTTATATTAAATTATTAATCTATAAAGCTAAATATATTCTCATACTAATTAATTACTAACAATACTATTAAAAAATAATAATTAATTAATAATTGACTATAAATAAATATTATTAATATTAATGGGTAATAATATTAATATTGTCTATATTTTAACAACTATGTTAATCATAAAGAAACATAATATATTTCTTAATTATTTGATGGTGAAAGAAGCTTAATAGTTATTGATTATGAAATTACTATTGTTGTTAATAAACAAAATTTGAATAAAAGTTAATAAAATAGTATAATCATTACTATAAAGACAAAATCACATAGTTAAGGGAGAGAACCAACAAATTCAAAACTAAATAAGGGAAACAAAAAAGAGGAGGAAAAGAGAAATTATGAAAATAATAAGAGGAAAGGAAGAAGGGAAAGAGGACAACATGGAAAAAGGAGTTGAATTAAGAAGTGATAAATTTAGAGGCAATAACAAGAATCCAATTTTTACTAATTTTTCAACCATAATTTCTATCTAGATTGTTGGCCCATTTCTCAATTTCAATGGCTTCCCCAAACTTTCTACAATGATAGTGATATATCTTGGCAAGGATATTGGCCTCCCCACTATAGATGTGGTGGTTAGTTTTTTCAGAATGTTCAACTAAGGTTGAAAAAACTAGAGTAGTTATGTTTGATATTAGTCCAATGTTTCTGAATCCTAAACTTAATGGAACGACCAGTTTCATCCCAATAGAATTTCCCACAAAAACAATGGAACAGATAAACACCTTTAGGTTAAATGGGGTCCTTGACCAACTAGAAGGAGAAACATATAGAGTCAAGAGGTTTGAAGGAAATAGAAATGTTATTCTTTCTCAAAATTCGTAATTCCATAATGAATGGAATATGAACATGGGCAATAGGATTGTTGGAGTCCTCCTTGGTTCTAGTTGCTTTTGCAGCTTTTTAGAAAGGTCTTTGGCCTAAGTGCTTCTTATAACTATGGTTATCAAAAACATTCAAGATATGAGTCTTTTCAGCTACAATGTGATTTTCATCCGAAACCCTTAAAGTCGTCCCGGTGGCGAAGGTGATTGCATTGTTAATTGAATCATTGCTGGTTTAGTGTGCTCACTGTACCACGGCCAATACTGAGTGGAAACAAAAAGACATCTCCACACAAATTCTGATCAGCTGAATATACCCACTCTGCTTTATAACAAAATTCAACCGAGCAAGGAGCAATACATGCGTTGGCATTTGTTCTAGCTCGTCAGTTTGACAACTTGCAAGTGATTATTATGATTAGCATTAACAGAGCACAATCATATGTCATGCAAGGGAGAGTCACTGTGTATTAAAGTTATAGCTTCTAAATGACTGAATTTACAATTCGTTTGAGTATTTATTATTTAACTAGTTCAATGTTTATTTCAATTTGTTACACTTAGCATTAAACGTGAATTTTTAAATTTTACACACATATTCTTGCCGTGCAAGTACACTCTAGCCATCTCGGAAACTCATCCCCTGTGTCCAAAGCCAGTGCAACATAGGTCTTACACCATGCCTCTGGTATGTTTTCCAAAATTACTAAAAGGCTCTTTCAAAACAAATTGAGAAAATTCCTTGAGTGTGAGTTTACCATGCTCGTCTCAATCATGGTGTGGCTTGCAGATTAGCAATGTAAGGTGCTTGTGCTTCTTTGGTATTTTGGGTAGCTACTTGTAACTTGACCAATGCCGCTCCTTCGTTGAGCCATCATATGAGCTTGCCTTTGTTCTTATTGATCATTTAGTGGAATTACTTTTTCTTGTAATGGCAAGTGCTGAACTTTGGTTTTGTCTCAATTTTACATAACACTGTTGGGAATCACAAGGAATCACGATTGTTATTAGACCAAAACCTGTCAGTGTTAGTCAACGATGGCATCGCTAAAGATAAGGATCCATGAGGGGCGGTTAGTCCATTTTGTGAAACACACGGGGAGCATTGGTTTATCCGATGTCCAACGATCTCCCCCCAATACGTGCTGGGTGTGTATCGAACTAGTGACCTATGCTTTAATACCACTTGTTGGAATCACGACTTCTGTTAGACCAAAAGCAATAGGTGTTAGTCAACGACCACATCACCAAAGATAAGGATCCGTGAAGAGCGATTAGTCCATGTCGCAAAACGCACGAGGAGCATTGGTTTATCCAATGTCCAACAAACACTAGTGATAATGTATGATGTTTGTCCCGATCTTCCTTAACAATAAGGATACTGTCCTGGTATGCAGGAAAGTGCTCTTTTAACCAAGGAAGCAATTTTGCAGAAGTCTCAAAGTTCTCTTTCGGCTCGCTGTGCTCTCCTTCAAGCACTGCTTCTCCTCTTGGATCTGCAAATTAATGTCTCTTAAGTCTTTCAAATTTCTCTTTCCAATGCTTTAGGCATGATGGTTTACTTTCTTCTCAAAGTGTTGGCAACTTCTTCAAGTTCATGATGGTTTACTTTCTTCTCAAACTGTTGGCAGCTTCTTCGAGTTCATGGATTTTACCGTAACGGAATTAAGATAATTGATTGTCTTTGCGAAAAAAATCACTTTGAGATCAAATTTCATTATGTGAGTTCATAACCACGAATGAATGGCTATACAAATCTGGATCCATTGCTTGTTTATGCCACGGCCAACGCTGAATGGAAACAAGAAAAAACATGACTACACAAATTCTGATCAGCTGAATATACCCACTCTGCTTTATAACAAAATTCAACCTAGAAATACATGCGTTGGCATTTGTTCTAGCTCGTCAGTTTGACAATTTGCAAGTGATTATGATTAGGATTAACAGAGCACAATCATATCTTAAACCACCAAACAGAGCAAGGGAGAATCGCTATAGGTTTTAAAATTATAGCTTCTAAATGACTCAATTAACAATGAAATCGAGCTATGGTTGCAGCGAGCATTTCAAACTAGAAGGGATTAGTGCTGTGGCTGCCAATCAATGGTTCCAGCAAATTTTTCATTGGATCAACACGCATGAGGGTACTATGGGCGGATTGCAGAGTGCATGAGCCATTATTTTATACCAGAGGTAAAGGCAGCAAGGAATTGATTAAAAAACTGATGGGTGTTAAGAGTAATTACCATCATAATTAATGAGGTACGAACACAGCAAAACCACAATCATAGCATCCATAAACAACCGAGATATAACCTAGAATCCCAAATGGGAAAACCAGGAAATATGGCTCCTGTATATGCTCAGGAATTTATGCAAATTGGAGCTATACACCTCCATTGGAGGTTCCATGTATTCTTACTCATTGGTGGATTTTTTGGCAGATGTCTTTGGCTCAAAGACAATTTCTAGTCATCGCGGACGGGCTCAAACTCCTCTTCATCCACCAATATTTGAGCAGAATTCAGTCCAAGTCCTTGTTTTTCTATTACTATGCACTTCTTCCCAAGCTTCCCTTTCATTTTTCCATCTCTCTTGGATTGCTTTTGCATTTAAGTGTCTGCTATCACTGAACTACCTTGAAATACGTACCATCAAATGATTATTTCATCTTCTTGTCGCCTTTGGTCTTCCAAGTGCCCATTGATTTCAGACTTTCACAAGAATTCCCCTTTCTACAAAGATTGAAGTATTCAGATCCATTTCAGATCACATGGACCTCCCATGAAAGGCTGAAAAATGAGTGCTCAAGAAACATAAAGTTATATTAATCCCTGATAGCCAGCTGTAAAAATTAATGTTTCAATCTAAATACATGTGGCAGCTGAAAGGGACAAACACAAACAGTCTACTGCTTCAGATAGCAATACAGGCTTACTGAAAAAGCTGAGACGACAAGCACTGGCTGTTAAAGGCATATTTTAACTCGCCAGAGTTTTCTATCATGTACTTTATGCTATCTTGGATCTAGCATATCTTCTTAAACAAACTTGCAAAACCTTGAATGGTGGCCGTAAGAAAGTATGATTTTACAGGTAGAAGAAACATGGATAAGCATGCACAAAGTTACTTAAGTAACCTGAAAATGCAGGCAGAAGGAGTTCCTGTTTGAAAATCAAATTCTTGCGGGTAACTATTTCTTTCAACTGCCAGAGAAACTTACAGATGCATTTTACATAACATAAGAACCAATAAGCAACAAGCAAATAGTGCCAAAAATTACCAAAAAATAAATATGCATGTCAGATTCAATCTTGAAAAATATCTCAGATGGTCTTTTGCCAACACCCCAAATCTTTCGAAAACAATGGTTCCTTGCGAATATCTCAACAGATGTGTAACAAATCAAGTACGGATGGCAAAATATCTGGAGCCATTCTTTGGTAAATGGAGGGCAACATCAATGCCATTGGCATCTAACTCCATGCGATGAAAAACTACTACCTCTGTCCATGTGTGGTGATGGTTTTCATAGATTATGGTTAAGCAGAAAGCTTGTATAGAGCGCAAGCAAAGATTCAAGTATTCCCAATTCGAAACACACTGACAATTAATTAAACCCTCAAGCATTAGGGTTTGAGAACAGTAATGAAACTTCCTATTAAATCAGGGAGTGCATAACAGGAAACAGAGAAACAAAGTAATCATGGAAAAACATGCCAGATAACTACACAGAGTTTTGTGGGCAATATATGTGCACTGAAAATTGACATGAGAATCTATTTTGTGCAAAAGCCATGACAACTGCTTATAATCAACAGTATTTCCAAGGAGTGAAATGAATGTTTAAGCTTATATTTACAGATAGCAGTGGCTGCAGGGTCTTAATCCTGAATACCAAGTTTTTTTAATCTGAAGGATCTAAATGTGATGACTGTAATTAGGATCATCACTATGATGATATATCGCTCCACATTAATACTGTCCTTCCTTACTTCTAGGGTCTCCTTGAACTCATGGATGACGACTTGCCTTAAACAGATTCGAGAGATGAGCTTCCAAGTCATCAGGTGTGTATTTAATATACATCTCAGAGTGTCCGCCATTTTCCAAAGATGTCCTAAATCTGCCCAAAAAGGACCGATAGGCTGGTACCATATTCTCTATGATGGACTGCCTAAGCTCCCCTTGGAGTTGCACATCCGGCACTATCCAAGCTGAATGCTTCCTGAGCACATCCTCAAATCCATGATTGAAACCCTTGAATTTATCCTTCAGGGCGTGTTGTGACATCTCACTCACATGAGTCCCCTCATCTCTCAAACAATCGAGGACCTTCATCCAGGCCCCTCGCTCGTAATTCGCCGCATACTGCCTCACCTTGCTTTGATTCTTGGTCAACCAGCCATGCCCTAACAGCCCTAAAAGCTCTGAATCCTTGATCTTCTGGACAATGTAATTAAGATTGTTCATGAGAAACAGGTATGAGAGGGCAACATCCTTGTAGAGCTTAGATGTTGTATCTAGCTTACACTGCAGAATGATGATAACCCAGCCGAGTCTCACAGACAGAACAGATGCCGGGCTGCCCTGTTCTTCATCATCCCAATCCTGGTCTTCAAACAACCCCATGAGACCATCAGGCAACGCCTTGGGGATATCCATGGGGGCATTAGCTGTAATCTTCACGAGGGCCTCCTTGTAATCGGACATAAAACTCAGATAATTCATCACATACCTTGTAAGTGGATGAATTGTCCCGCCGGGAATACGGGTCTTTGAGTTCTCCCGGTGGACTGCGTTTTCGAATTCTATTAAAATTCCCCGGGCTGCCTCTCCGAGCCGAACGAGGACGCCAGAGGCCTGTGTCCTCACGCCTACACAACATTCCTGGCAATATACGTTGTCTATGTCGGGCATAAGCTTCGACAGAGAGTCATACATGTCCAGCACCCCGAAGAGCCTGTCGCTCGATTTTCTGCCCATACCTAGTGATTCCCCAAATCCTAGCAGCTTCATTGTCGGTTCCTTGGCTACCTCTGCAAAACACAAATCCCTGACGCGGTTAAACCCTACAAAGATCCCGTGGCAGAGCCGTTTCTCGCTTGCGAACAGAACCCTCACCGCAATTTTCATGGTGCGAATCCAGGTCTTAATTTTGCTGTCAAGAATTGACCCCTCCGTCTTGTGCACGTGACCCTTGCTCAACCGCTCAACGCCAATTTTGTACAGACACTCTTCAATTACAGACTTTCTGGTCAGCCCGTAGATTCGAACGCACTCTTTCCCATACCCAGCGGTCACCATGCGCTCTGCTATGCTGCGAAGATCGTGCTCGGCATCGAACGGCATCATGTCGATTTCGCAAATCGAGTCGGCGTTAGAATTCCGACCCCGACTGGCACTGCCGCTGCCGTTGCTCCCGTCCTCGTCCGACCCGTCATCCGACAAGCCATCTTCTGGCGCCAAGTCCGGCTTGACATTCGCAGTCAGAATTCGGTGAAATTCCCTCTGCAGGCACATCATCGACATCTCCGTGAGGCGCTGCGCGCGCACCAGCATGGCCGAGCTGCTGTCCGTTGCCACCAGATTTTCCATCAGATGACGGAGATCGTCCACCACAGCCAAATACTCGCGGGCTTCTTCTCTTCCGCCGTGGAACAGCAGCGGCTTCTGGGACTTCAAATCTCTCCCAGAGATCACTCTATGGGCTGAGGCCAAATCCACCTCCCAGTCTGCCGATGTCCGAGGTGTGAGGCCGGGATTCTGATGGCTCATACCAGAAAGGCGGTTGTCGAAGGTGGGGACGACTGTGTTCATGTCTATAGACATGTTCTCAGCGGTTCCCAGAGATTCTCTATTCTTTCTTCTCCTGCAGCTTCTTCTATCACGTATAATATCAGCTGACTGCCCGGAATGCTTCGGAATGTAACAGAGGATCGTGGGAAGGGAGAAATCTTGCCTACACAGAAATAATAAAACCCGCCCACAAATCAATTTCGGGTGAATACTCAACTCGAAATCCTCCTTATGAATCCCAGAATGGAAAATGAGAATTCATTAACCAAGGCCTAGAAAAACCTGAGATGGTGATTCACCCGCTTAGTTCTCTATTTGAAGGTCTCTAATGGGTGGACGTCTCGTAATTCTAGATATGACCATTTTTTTGATTCACCAAAGTTCTCTTCGCCCCCTGAATTTTGGCAGACTGCGTGGGCGCCTCTGTTTTGACTTAGTCCGTGATTCTGCCCCCACACACACACAGAACTGTGAAGTTGACTTTCTAAGACAGTGATCCCTTCAGCAGTTTTCTCTGGAGATTGAAGTGAAAAATAAAAAATAAAAAAAAATCCACATAAACTACTTTTAAATCAGAATCAACTGCAACGTCTCCGCAGGCTTGAATTTGACCTGGTCAGCTTAATTTTAATACGTACAAAATTAAAAAAAGCTTAAATTGGAACACCATCGTTCCAATAGAAATCATAAATTTTAATCACTGCACTGTGAAATCTGCAGATATACTTTAATGGTTGTGACTTTCTTGGGATTTTAAATTTTAATCACTGCAGTATGAATGTTTTGGGAGGATTTTTCGCTGGCTAGTCATTGCTAGTTATTTTAGCATTAGTTTGGTTTATAAATTTTTATAAAAATAAAATGTTTTGTGGTTAAACGTTATTGAGGATGAATTTATTTAAAATTTTACAATTTACTTTTAATATAAACATCTATTTTATTTTATTTATTTAAATAGAAAAATTGTAAAAATTAATTAAATTATAATTTATTATTATTAATATATATATATATATATATATATATATAATATTAAATTTTTAGTTGTAAATATATTTTGTTGTAAAATTATGATTTAGTAATATTAAATATCTGAAAAACATAATTTATATTGATACATGTTTCTATGATATTTTTTATAGAGAAGTTTTTTTTGGCAATAATCACATCAAAATTCATTTGTCGACACATTTTGAATGAGCATATGTGGTTCATCGTCAAGGCAAGATAAAGAACCAGATTTGGCAACAAACGCCAAATCTGACTTCATCTTCGAAACCTACAAGCGTGCTCGTTCAAAATGATGAACCTTAGTCGCAGTGGCCCTTCCATGCAGGGATGTAATTATTGAATTTAGGCTTTTGTGATCCATATCAAGTTTATAGAGAAGGTTTTCGGCGATAATCACATCAAAATTCATTTTTCGACGCCTTTCGAACCAACAAGTGTGGTTCATCGTTAGGACAAGATTAAGAACCATATCCGGCAACAAACGCCAGATCTAACTTCATCTTCGAAACCTGCAAGCGTGCCTGTTCAAAATGATGAACCTTAGTTGTAGTGGCCCTTCCATGCAGGGATGTAATTATTGAATTTAGGCTTCTGTGATCTATATCAAGTTTATAGAGAAGGTTTTCAGTGATAATCACATCAAAATTCATTTGTCAACACATTTAGAATGAGCAAGTGTGGTTACATTTTCGACGTTTGCTGCCTGATCTGGTTCTTCATCTTGTCTTGACGATGAACCACACTTGTTGGTTTGAAATGCGTTGACAAATGAATTTTGATGTGATTATTGCCGAAAACCTTCTCTATAAACTTGATATGGATCACAGAAGCCTAAATTCAATAATTACATCCCTGCACAGAAGGACCACTGCGACTAAGGTTCATCATTTTGAATAGGCACGCTTGCAGGTTTCGAAGATGAAGTCAGATATGGCATTTGTTGCCCGATCTAGTTCTTCATCTTGTCTTGATGATGAACCACACTTGCTAGTTCGAAACGCATCGACAAATGAATTTTGATGTGATTATCACCAAAAACCTTCTATATAAACTTGATATGGATCACAGAAGGCTAAATTCAGACATTTTTTTTAATTAATCAATTTAGTTAAACGGATAAAAATGGCACACACATACATATATATACATTGATATTACTTTAGAATAGCAAAATATCAAGATACATCAACTCGATAGCCATTGTTTAAACATAATTCACTGTAGGCCGTCTCAATCTGCCACAAGGGAAACCATATGTTTCGACCACCTACAAAGGAGATAGTCTATCCAAAATAAAACCAACTACTACAAAACAAGTATATCAACTACTGAACTACAATAAAAAGAGGTATTGTAATACATAACAGGAAATTGGGAGTTTAAAGAAGTGGCTCATTGGAGGATTTGCATTTCACTAGGGGTGGCTTTCTAAATGAGCTATTGTGGCATCCAATCATTCTAGGAACTCACAATGATAAGGTTTGGCATGCTTAATGTCATTCAAAGCAAAGAACGTGTCATATCAATCCTCTTGTTTTTCGTTTAGGACCCTACCCAAGAGGGCTTTCATTTGTCAATGTAGGGAAAAGGAGTTAAGAAACTATTTCCCTCTTCCCTTGGAGTGACCAGGGTCAAGAACCCAGTGAGCTACCTCCTCAAGAATCTTTGAGTTTGAGAAAGCTTGATAGTCCACAACAGAGAGGGACTCAAGGTGATGAATCTCAATATGAATTTCAAAGGGGACAACAAAGTGGAAAATGTTTCTAGCCTCTTGTGCGTATGACTAGGCATGGTTTTGACCTTGGGATCCTCAACCTTCACCACCTCAGAAACTACACATGCATTGTCGGGACATGTTGCCTAGAGGATAGAAACACTAGGGGTTAAGACACAACACGCCTGAGACAAAGGGACAAAGACAGGGGAGGGTCGGAGAAAGACTAGAGTGGGCGAAGGGTGACAACTAAAACAAAAAAATAACAACACTAAGTGAGTGCACAGAGAAAAAAGAGGGTAAAATAGATTCCTCAGATAGGGAAATATTTCATGTTGTTGTTAATACATTGTCAGACATGCAACCAAAGCTCAACAAATATTGCGCACTAAACGTAACCAATTAAATCACAACCTAAGGAGATAAGAGTAAGGCCAAAAGTATCTGAAAGTACCCTAGTATAGACGATTGATTTCCTCCTAACCTTCAATTAGAGTAGGGTTGAAGGTGGTGAGGCAAATGAAAATGTAGAAGACTCTAGCAACGAAGAAAACCATTATGTCCAATGAAAAACCCCATCAACATAGCGAGCATTGTATCTTATGTCTCTATCCCACTCATGCTACGTGCATGAAACCTTCAAGAAACTAGAGACCAATATATCACTCAAGCAGAAAGAACCCACCATAATGCCAATAACTAGCAGAGCAAGGCACGATACAGAGAAAAGAAAGAAAGAATTTCCCAAGGCTACATGTGAATTGCCATGAACAGGCTCCCTGTTGCAAGTGGCATCCAAAAGAAATCCCACCTGCATTAGGGGTGGGAGGAAATACTAGGTTTTTATGGATACTATATGGGACTAAAACTACCTTCTTGGTCTTAGAATAATATATAAAATTATTTTTTATTGGTTAATAGCATGTTTTTCTTGGATTTAGGGAAATAAATTAATTTTCCAAGATTTAGAGGCTTCCAGTAAGAGTGAAATCTTACAACCTTATTAATGGATAATCACAGATGTGATGGTTTTCTTTGAATAACAATGATCAGTTAACTCACACTTCTGGATAACAACTAGTAATAGTTGTTGTTAATTGGCAATATTAATGATTTTCTTATAATATGGTTTCTATGTCTCTCTTTCTTAGTTACTTAGTGTATCATCTCTCTTTCTTTCTTTTTAAATGAGAATAATTGTGTATATGGAGTTCTAGGGAAAATAGACATATAGGTATATTGTATACTTGCATATTGTATTATTATAAATATATAAATATCATTATGATATATTGGTGTCAATATCATTACTACATGCTTTAACACCTAGAGTCATCTACAAACTTTTTTATGCTTTTCTATCACTCTTAGTTGTGCAATACTACCTTCCAATACATTTCTTGACTTGGTCACTCTATGTCCTACTTGCAACAAACTAACTTTTACATGGTACCCAACCTTGAGTTTCTTAATTTTAGTTAGTCGTCATATAACCAACCAACAAATGCCTTAAAGAGTGTGACCAAACATATCTTATAAAGCATCCCAAGCTCAACTTCAACACTTGAGCATATAATTGAAATGGAGATGTTTAATCTTGTAACAAACTTTCATCTTGTTATTACAATCCAATGGTGGAAAGTTAGAGTTCACATTGATTCATTATCTATGATATATTTTTTTGACAATTTCGGTCACTTCAAAGTTGAGAAAAAAACCTTATTGGCATCGTTTCATCATGAATACATTGGATCATGATAAAACTTTAGTCATCAATGAAATTTATCTCAAGTTCATATCAATTTTGTGGCAAGAAAGAGGGCCCATTTGCTACAAGATCAGCTTGATCCTTATTCAAATTCATCATCACATCAATAACATGTGGTTGGTGCCTAATGTAAGAACCTAAAATTTTATTGAGGGAAGATACAAATAGATCTATTACAACGAGTCAAGCCAATCATCACAAATTTACATTCAACAAACAACCCAAGTCTCTTCCAAATTTGTTGCCACACACTACTTGTAGAAATTCTCTATATAGTATATGAATCTTCTTCTTGTGGTCTCAGTCTTCTTCAAGGAAACTTTAACTATGAACCTTCTACTTGTTTTGAACATCTTCCACTTTTGTAATAGAATGTTTTGCTATAGGACATGCCAGGTCTACTTCCACCACTTAGAACTACCCAAATTCAATCTACAATGTTTCCTTAGGATCAAGTTTACCAATCACATCCTCCTCTCATAAGTGTCTTTAAACCTTTTAACATCTTAGGTAACTCAAGTCACAAGATCAACTTCACCTTAAACATGGTGTTTTTTCACTTCAATCCTTTTGATTGAAGTATTCAACCCTCTAAGTCGCCCTCCATGAAGTTGGTTTCCATAGTTAAGTCAAATTCAACTCTTCCACCATTCCTTCATTCCACTTGCAACTCCATGCTACCCACTTTATATATTGAAAGATGTCTCAACTTCTTCCTTGAACTACAATAGTATCTTCCATTCTTTGTGGAGCCATGGACACAACACTTCCTACAATATTCACCCATTTCTTTAAGGTGTGATCGTGCACATACACACAATACCCAAGTCATCCACCACATGTGTGATGTCTTTGTGCCTACCTATCTACCCAATATTTAAGTGTGCGTGGTCTTGTTTTTATGTTGGGACCACACCAACCAATAGACAATGCCTAAATCCAAGGCAAACTCATAAAAGTAAACCAATTTTAAAGTCCATACTCTATTTAACACTCTTGTATTCTATTCAAGATCCACTACTTATTAGTATCTCTAAAACTCTTCATCAAGCTATGAATCTTAGCAACCCCAAATATTTTATAGCATCATGTCATACATGGAATGTTAGTATCAAACTCCATGTTGTCCCATGGAGGAAACCTTGTCATATGGTGGCAAATTGCACCTCCTTTTCTTTCTATCTTCATGCAAGAATTAAAGAGAATATATTTCACAAAGGTCAAATTATCATGCTTAGATGTTTTTCAAACTCATGCTTGACCAAGGCACTCAAGAAGTCCATTATTTAATCTACAATCATAATTCACTAAGCCTTCAACTGACTTGTACTTGGTTAAATGACTTCCCTATCAAACTTTGGTGCACCTTATCTGAAGGCATGACTCTTGCATGAAAACACTTCACACTCATAATCATCACCACTTGTTAGGGTAAACTTAACTCAATGAATGAGTCAAAGGAGCTTGGTCAAACAATGGTGGTTTCAGACACATGGTTTTTCTTCCTTGTGGTTACATGCTTGTGGATTGAATGTAATTAAGCCTTTAAAAATATTGGGAAGACTTAATTGTAATTTTATATGGAGGCGAGTGATGAAGGCTCACTTAGCTAACATGGTTGGGTTTTGGCCAAGGGACTAATAGACTTATATTAGCTGGTTTTTTCTGAGGATTTTTTTTTTCCAAGATAAACATTGTGTTTATGATATGTGATTTGTTGTTGGTTGTTTTTAATCTTCTCTCATTAAATATATTAAGTCATGGAATGACTTATTTTAAGTCATAATATAATAATAAATATATTATTAGGTTCATTTTTCCCTGGTTGGGATTTTCTAGGGTAAGCCTTGTTGTTAGTTGTTGATGCATTATTATTGTTTTATTTGCCTCTCATTTTATTTTCTAACAAATGGTATAAGAACCAAGTGATTGTGGATTGGAGAAGGAGATGTTGGTTTCAAATTCTAGCATTGAGGTCAAAGCTAAGAGAGAATCCCTAAGAAATAGGCCAATGTGTAGTTGAGCATGGAGTGCACAAAATGACTAGCATGTGAAATTTGATTGTGAGTTTATTTTTGATGAAAGAGTGTGCATGGAGATTGTAGTGCAAGCATCCTAAGAGGAAATAAAGGTCGATAAATCCATAAAAGAACAATTTGGTAAGGAGAGCACCGAGTGTGAGTAGGTGTGTAGATGTGAGAGAATGGAAACATAAGTATCAACAACAATAACAAAAAAAAAAATACTTTGGAGATGAAATTTGTAAATTACATGTACATGGGCATACAACTATAAGAACTAGTTATGCATGTGTACCCTTTTTGGTAAAGTCTTGGAGTAGACCTACATGATAGGGGAGGAGAGCATGTGGATTTCCCTAGTCACACTTGAAGGGGGGAATGTTAGGGTAAACTTAACTTGGTGAAAAAGTCAAAGTTGTTAGGCCCGCAATGGTGGTTTCAAGGACATGGTACTGGTGGCCCATGGTATTAGAGCCCAGAGATTACATATGTTGAAGCCTTTAAATGGATTGGGGATTCTCCATTATGATGTGCCTAAGTTGAATGGAGGGTTGACTTAGTCAGTCTAGGATTTTTTTCCAGCTTGGCTTCTTTTAAGTCAAGTCATGGATGCTTTTAAGTCATAAGATAATAATAGATCTACTTTAGGTTGGATTCCCCCAAGTTAAGGTTTTTCGGGGTTAATCATACTGCTAATGTTAATGTGTCATTATTGGTTTATTTATCTCTTGTTTTTTTATAACATGCTTATTATTTTGAAAATCAATACCTTGCCTTTGTGTTACACCTTAGCTTTCCTATGTAGTTAAGTGTTGTTTACGGGATTTACGATTGTGAACAAAAGTATCTCACCTAGGTTGGTGGCTAACCTAGAACAACAAAGAGACAAGGAACACAATGATTTTCCTTAAAGTAAATATATGACAGAGTGAGGACTACTTGGAATCCTTAACACACTTCGCTCCTTCTTTAGCTTGGAAGCTCCAATTCCATCTCTGAATGCCAAAATTAGAACCTGCACAGTCAGATAACACAAGCCAAGAAACTACGAGATATATGCAGTATCATCTAAGTACTTCATTCAATAGATCAACATGGTATTGAAATAAGTGAAATAACAACATCACATATAGGAAAAGAATTAATTCTTTGCATTAATATAAATGGAAGAAGATTACAACCATAAGTAGTAGTTGATCTTGTAGAAGAGCTCCTCCAAGTTGTTGACTTGTCCTTTCCTTGTCACAATATGCACCTCCAATCACCCTAAATGCATGAGGCTATAACCACTCACTACAACAACATTAGGGCATAATCACTCTTTAAAAGCCAACCCCGAACCACATAGAAGGCTAGGAATATATAGAGAAGTAAGGTAACTTGGGAGTTCGTATCCAATTATTGATATAGGGTAAGAGATCCACCTTTGATGGAGGGATATGATAAAAGGATAAGTGGTGAAAAAACTAATGTAGGGAAGGATAGGATTTGAATGTTTTATCCAAGGTAAGTAGTTGAAACAACTTCTGGAAATTCCTAGAAGGGAAAGCTTCTAGAATCCTGATCATTCTCCTGGATTTCTAGAAGCAACATAGGTTCAAAGGGGAGAAACTTTCTGGTGACCAACATAGACCATAGTGGAGCAACCTGCTGGTGAATGCACCCAATAGGCTTATAGGGAGCATTGGTCCTCAAACTAGCTCAGATGAAGCAGTTAGGGCTAAAACTCTGGGAAATGAAAGGTACATGCTTAGGGCTTTGTTCAAGATGGTGACAAGGGCTAATAGGATGTTGCTTAATCCCATTAGGAGACTCACTAATCAAATGTGACAAAATGGCCTATAACAGAATGCCCCATAAAGCTCAAAGTCAGAGATGATGAGTGTTGATTGAAGTGCTTTACCTTGTGACAAGTAGGTATCAAGGAAAACCGAAGAGCTTCATATGTTACAATACATTTAGAACATGACATATTTGTTTGTTGAGGGAAGCATACCCATACTCATCTCATAAGCTAACCTAACATGTACTATGATCAAAATACGCATCCACAGATGCAACTAGTGGACCCATGACTAGATGGCTATCTATTTGATCATGACCATCATACATTTGATCTTTGTATAATCCTAAAACCGCGGCTCAGATGGCGGAAACTAGATTCACAGTCTTCTATCTCATTCACACAACCTTGAACCAATGTACGAGTCTAACCATGTGATTCAATGAGATGGAGTCGAACATGGTAGACACCATCTGATTACCATCCAATGATGCAAGTCATTAACAGACGTGAGAGAAACCACTGATGATGTTAATGGCTCTCAAGGTACTATAGCACAAATTGTATGGTGTGAATGAAAGAGTCGATTTTGAACACCACACAGAATATTTCGGTCGAAGGCCATTGATGAAAACTTGTCGTTGAGAGCGAGAAACATTGCCATTGATGTATACAAGAACCAAGGTACCGAGGTGTGTTTCTAAGTCAACTTCTTGGATGATGTGCTGATGTCGAAAGGAAGCGACCTGTTGCAGGAGGGCCTTGATGTATCCCCCATGAATGACACGAAACGGGTATGATGATTGAGAAATAATGGTCAAAATGATCTTGATATGGAACTAGATTAGGAAAGGTAGACATGAAATGAAGGCTTAAGAGTTATTGTAACTGATATTAACTTAATGAATTCTCTTGAACGCACCAATGACATTCAATGGAGTTGGTAACATTGACCCAAAACCGAAATGGAGGCTCTAAAAACGGTATGATAACCAAAACACAAGTATATTACCAAACCCAATAGCCATGGATATGAAGTGAAAGAGTGTCGTGTTCAAGAGTGACTCGCTTCCATTAGAAAAATGGAATCCCTTGTTTTCCCAATTTCTCCAACTATACTAGTTAGTACCTCTTTATTTTTTAACAACATTGAGGAGGATAACATATGCTTGATCTGTAAGTTCATCATTCAGATGAATCCGTCCAAGTATATTTAATGAACCCTGAGAAGGACTAGCTCAAATGAGTTATGATCAATGAGTCCATCATTTTTTGATGTTTTTATGAGTCCAGCGAAGGTAAAACTCAACATATTTTTCATGTTTAGAGAGTTTAAAAAAGACGCGAAAAAGAAAACTCCAAATGTCCCTTTTCGTAGGTAGCCCGTTAGGTCCGAAGAGGTAGAAAGCAATACCCAAGAGAACCTCTTAGCCATGTTCGACTAAGGTTTTCCTTTTTCGTAGCTAGTCTATCTCAGTCCAGAAAAGGGTTAAACTTATACTAAGTAGACATCTTTCCATTTACTTTAACGAGTTCGAAAAGACAAGTTCTCAACAATCTTTTCATATTTTGGGAGTCTGAAAAGAGCTGAAAGAGGACTCCAAGGGGTTCCTTTTTCGTAGGTTTAAAGAGCCAGAAAACGAGATAAAAGTGTATTCTTTGGTCAAAATAACCTATTCAAACATAATGAAAACTATAGGTTTTAACGCCATACATAAATTACCCGCATGTGAATTCTAAAAAACATAAAATAAACAATGGCGAGAGCATAACACATAAAACAAATATACACAGAGATTTTCCCCTGGATCCCAAAACTGGGACTACCAAATTGATTTTTCATTATGTTCCTTTCAATGTTACAATACATATATATACATGTCGAAGCATCCATAAACCCCAATCCATTAACCTTGGATTAGAACATAACCGTAGTTCCCTTGACCGGATCTACAAAATACCATGGACTGAAAACCATCGCGCCGAAAACCATGTGTGAAATCCATACACAAAACCATAGGTAGGTCCACCCACCTAATATAGGGCTAGTCATGGAAATAATATAACACAACCCAACAAAAACCTACTAACAACTGTTGACTTTCTCAAAACACCACAAGAAGGATTAAACATACCCGTTTCATAGAAAAAATGAAGCATATCTAGGTCAAAACACTAAAAATGAATAAAATAGGAGAAAATGACCATAAATATTCAAAATGACTTATCATTTTTACCATTTCAATTTTACCTTCAACAGTGAGTATTTGGGTCCCTTTTTCCCTTGATTTCCCACAATTGATTGCTTCTAATCCGGGGAACCATTTCAAAGTGTCATCGCTTCCAAGTAGGAATTGAAACCTTTCTTTATCTTTCTACGGTCCATTTTTGTGTTTTCATGCAAAAATTTTAAGGTTTTGAGGCCCCTGGGGTTCATAAAAAATTCCCTAGGACCAACACACCTCCCCTGTGTCGAAAATTGCATTGCACCTAGGTAGAGGAACATTGCAAGCAGAGGTACAATTCTATGGTAAACACTGCTAGGGTGTGTTGGGCACATTTTACTAAGTTGTCTTTTGGTTTTGCCTCAAATTTTGTCAAGTTTTTTCAAGGGAAAGAGCATAATGGATTCCTTGTTGATGTTTCATGTACCCATTAGCACAAAATGGCATTCATCTAGAGAGAAAGAGAACACGAGGAATAATATTTGAATTTGGAAAACAACCCTGCTACCATCCAGGTGCTAAAAAATTGTGGGTTATTGAAATTCTTCTAGCTTCCTGGTATGATGCAACAAATGGGGTTGTTAAAGTACCTTGTCCATTCATGGGATATTCAGGTACATGCATTCATGTTTGAGGAGAACCTTCTCGAGATACAGGCAGAGGATATTTACTTTCTGATAGGATTTTCAAAGAAAAGTGCCCCTATCTCTCTTCTAGGTGGAAGAAGTGGTGGCAAGATGGTGAAAGACTATATCACTACCTATTACAGACCTCTAACCCTTCCTACTATGGATGGAAATATCAACATAAATATGTAACCCAATTACCTCTGATAACGATCTTGTTCATGATCACATGTAGCAAGAAAATCATACATGCAATATGGGATAGAGTGTCTAGAGCCGACAATATTCAACTAGAGTGAGGGTGTCCTGGTAAATTTGAAGGAACAAATTAATAAAGAAAAGGAGGGGAAGTTAACGAACTTGGCTATGGCATGATATTAGTATATTTTGATCTAGAGCGGGTGCCATCACTATAGCCTCAGTAGATTTTACTTGAGCCCATCGATCTGAGGACCTTAGGGATGAGGAGGTGGATAGACCATATGAGACGACATGCAGGCCCATCAATGATCAACTTTTCACCATCCTTATTTGGATGGTCACTCAGGAATTTCATCATTATCGATGTTTTTCCTTACACAGGGATGGATTTCCATGATGATCTCGAGATCGAGTTGCCTTAGGGTGAGCCATGGGATGCTTCAGGTAAGATACTTTGACCATTAAGTTTTTGAAAGTTTTATGATTTTTTGTGTTTCTTGGTGTTCCCAAGAATAAACTATTTGATGTTTTCATGCAGACATAGAGCCTATTTGACTAGTAGGTGCTACATATCTTGGCTACCCAGAGAGACAGCCATATGAGGAGGCAGTGAGACCAGTACAGGTTTCTGCGGTAGGATGGGATGCACTACGATATCCTGATGTAGAAGATTTCCTATCAGAGGCGGAGCACCACATGGAAGGACTGACACATGGGATTGATGAGATCGTGGTTGATAAACTTCCATTGTGACTTCAGCGACACACAATCAGAGTGCCTAGTCATATTGGTCGATTACTGCGCAAGATAGCTTGTGCAGTGTCATTTTATCATGAGCACCACTGATTTTGTCTACTTAGATGTTTTGCATGTAGTTTTTATATGGATGATGTAGCCATATGTGTCTTGAGGCACACATTTTGTAAAACCAAACTTAATATATATATATATATATATATATATATATATATATATATATATAGATAGATATATATATATATATATATATATATATATATATATATATATATATATATATATATATATATATATATATATAGTGTTTCCTAGTTCCTATTATGCTTTCAATATGATGTGATGTGAATTGAAAGTTATTTACATTCTTTGCAAATGTCGATCTAAAACAAAATTAGCTAGGGCATCTGATAATGTGTTCATATTTTTGGAAATATGTTCATATCGTATGAAATCGAAATGTCTTTCCAGAAGACACACTCTCAAAACCATGCGAAGAATGGCAATATTTCTCATTGAATAGATATTCCCGAGTTGTAGTACTTTGAGTTGTGAGTCAAAATTTGATGAATATACGATAGATACCATGTTAAATAGCATTAGAAAGTAGCTCAATCACTATGCTATACTCAGCGATGTTGTTATTCAAGCAGCCAATGAAAATCCCTTGCATGCTCACTAGCTTGCCATTTGGAGCAAAGATAACCCACACTATGGAGGATAGGTTCCAAGTACTACAACTAGCACTGTCGAAATAACCAATATGTGGTTCGAAAGAGGTTGACATATGCAATCCAAAAGGAAAAAGAATCAACATAAACCATGGGAAACTTTGAAAAACAAACTGCAAACACATGCAACACACCTATAGATAGTATGTACACAATGTACCATGCATGGGATCAAGCATAGTATTTTTTGAGCTACAACCAATTTCCAAGCTGCGCCAGTGGAACTCCATCGAGATCTACTAACTCATAAGCCACTTTTGCAAGGACTTGCTTGAAAATGCATGGGCCCAACCACATAGGTTGGAACTTTCCTTGACCTAACTTGTTGGCCTCCTGGTCATATAAGAGAATCAAATCTCCTTCTGAGAAGACTCTAGGTTTGACACATTTTTCATATTTCGCTTTGATGCATATTTTATGGGCTTCATTGACTAAATAGGCATCATTTCGAGTTTCATCCAAATGAGTTAGATGTAAAAGAAGCTCCTCCTATACGAAAGTAGTAGGAATAAGTTCAATAACTAATTTCAGCGATGAAATTTTGCATTTGATAGGGAGGATTGCTTCCAGACCATACACCAACTAGAAGGGTGTGAATCTAGTAGCATTCCTAACTAAGGTTCAAGATGCCCACAAGACAACAAAGAGAAGCAAGTGCTAGTCTGATTTGTGGACCCATATCATAGATTGAAGCATAGTCTTAAGAACTTTGTTAATCACCTCAACTTTTCCGTTAGCCTGAGGATAATAGGGAATGGAATTTTCATGTGAAAGTCCCAATTTGGCAGCTAATTAGGTCATCATATGATTCCTAAAGTGCTTCTTATGATCCTTTACTATTGCTTGCGGAACACTGAATCTAGCAATCACATGGTTGAAGAAAAAGAATGCAGTTGTTTTGTCAATATTATTGAATGTAGGCATCATTTTGGCCCACTTAGTTTAGTATTCAATAGCTATAATGATATAGCCATGCCCCCCGGCCGAGTGATGGTTACACATCATAAAATCAATGCCCCATTTCACAAAGGGACCAACGGCGAAAACGGGATGCAATAGAGTAGGTAAAGCACATAATTTTTTATCATAGATCTAGTACACATGAAATTTTTTAACAGTGAGGATACAATCGCAAAAAATGGTGGGCCAAAAGTAACCGATGCGTAAGATTTTTTGCGTGGTAACGTAACTAGATAAATTTCCACTGCATGCCCTCGAGTGGAATTCATTCAAGACTTTCTCAACCTCCTCAAGAGTAAGGCACCTCTGTAAAATTGTATCGATACCACGATGGTAAAGTATGTCTTTGATAATCACATAGTTTTGGGATTGGTACCGAATACGTCATTGCTCTGAGCGAGAGGTATTAGGACGGAAAGTTTGGGTCTGGAGATAGATGAGAAAATCTCCATATCATGGGTTAGATGATGAGATCAAGAACAATGAATCATTTGGGATGGAATCTTCAGATGTACATTCAGCATCAAGGGAAGGAAGATCTCACATTAGCTCGGAAAAAACTAAGGATTTCTTCGACTTGGATTCGATGAATTCTAGGTCGAACTCTTGGAGAATAATGATCCACTTAGAGTATTTTACCCCAACAATTCATGTGATAATATGTATGTCATAAGGTTGTAATCCGAAATGACCGTAGTTTCGCGAAGTAAGATGTAAAGGTGAAATCTCTTGATGGCTTGAACGACCATCAAAGCTAACTTTTCCTCACGAGTATACCGGATCTCAGTATCGTTGAGGTTTCGAATTAGATAATAAATGGGATGTTTAGTCCCCATATCGTATTCTTGGACCAACACCATAGCTATAATAGAGATGGCAACAACAAGGTACAAGAAATAATCACACTGATAGTCGGGAGGATATAAGAGAGATGCTTGAACCAGTACATCTTTCAAGGCATCAAACTCTTTCTACACAACGTCATCCCAATGGAATAGAATCTCTTTTTTCAGTAAGCAAGTAAATCCTTTGGTCAGTTCAGCATAGTTAGAGACGAACCTACTTAGGAAGTTGGATTTTCCTTAGAGTCTTTGTAATTGAACAAGAGTGGAAGGCGCTGACAAGTCAACGATTTCCTGGAATTTTAAAGGATCAATACAAATTCCTTGTTTCAAGATGATGAATCCAAGGAGCCGATTAGAACCGAAATAGAACACACATTTGTGTAGGTTGATTCGAATGTTATAATGTCTACAATGGAGGAAAATGGCCCGTAAATGCATGGGGTGATCAACCCGACGCTTGGAGTGAGTAGGGATACCATCCAAATAGGGTTGCACGATGTGCTTGATATCATGGAAAGTGTAGTCCATCACATGTTGAAACGCGGCCCCTACATTCTTTAAACTGAAAGGAATATTTCTATAAGAAAAAGTACCCTAGGGATGAACAAATATGGTTTTAGGTTGGTCTTCCGGGAGAATTTTGATTTGATTATAGCTGGAAAATCCATCCATAAATGGATAAATATAGCAGCCAACACAGTCATCAACAATCTGGTCAATAAACAGGGTCAGGTAGTTGTCCTTTGGACAAGCTCGATTTACATCCTGATAATTGGCACATACTCAAATCGTGCCCTCTTTCTTCATGACAAGGACAATGTTCGATACCCAATCAGTTAAGGGAACATGACATATGAAACCAGCCCGAAGAAGCTTCTCAATTGCAAGATACATCTTGATACGTCTAGATGGGTTTGGCATCAAGATACGTCTTGATTTTGTGCACTATGATATTTGGGTCGATACCTAGTAGTTCCTCGTATGTCTAGGCAAAGACATCTCTAAACTCACAAAAAATGGCTCGATAAATCTTGATTTCAAATGAAGTGCAATATGCTTCTATGTATAAATTTTTGACTATTTGTGGTTTAATCGAACTATCAAGAAGAATAGTTTCTTTGATATTTGAAAGGTTCTTTTTAGAGTTGATATCATGAATGGAAACAAAACTCGTAAAGGGTTTGGAAAAATTAGGTAGGTACACACCACTGAGATTATCTTCAATGGTATATGGGAAGGAGGAACGATGATGATGTTCGTCCCACCACGTGTCACCTGACATCATGATCTCCATGACGCTTTCATTGGTAGATAATGTACTCAAGAAAGGATCAGAGGGCATGCCATAATCCAGTGATTGATCTACCCAATTAATTGAAGAAAAATTATGGGCTACACAAGTTGAGTAGATGGCTTCGTAATCTTGCTCAACGGGGCTAAGCAGCATTCGGTCGCCAAAACTTTTGATGTCAGTTTGTTAAAATTGGAAACTAGGGAAAAACTTCATGTGGATCATCTTATTCATGGCTGATAATATTTTTATTACATTCCTCTCGTCGAGAGGTGTAGGATTGATATAAATATCATCTGATTCCAATAAGTATTCATGGAGATATGAATTTATTTTGATTATGGAATTATTATCAAGCCGGCCTACAACTCATGTAGGTTCAGAAGCCCAATAGTCGCATCTATTCAAACATCATCATTTATGTATAAATATAAGAGGAATTTCCCTCATTTTCACTCACTCATCTCATCACATCTCTCTCTCTCTACTGCGCAGAAAAGGGTCTCTCCCTCACACATGTGAAGCCGTAAGCTGTTGAAATTGATGCCGCAACTACAAAAGTAAAGTTTGACCTGCGTGGACTAGAAGATCTCCTCATTTGAACTACGTTGTAGGTTTATATGAACCTCCTCTGAAAGCTGCAACTTTTGGTGGTGGAATCAACTCAATATGATGGACGGTTTGCAAGATATCGACTGCCCTAGTTTGAAGGAAGCTGCTGAAACTAAAGCCGCAACTGCAAAAGTAAAGTTTGACCTGCGTGGACTAGAAGATCTACTCATCTGAAATGCACTATAGGTTCATATGAACCTCCTATTAAAGGCATAACTTTTGGTGGTGGAATCAAGCTGATCCGACAGTTGATTTGTGAGATATCGTCTGCCCTAGTTTGACGATGAAGCCACTAATACTGATACTGTCAATCTAGGGTTTGCTACTTCTGATATAAATTAGATTTATTGTACTATTTCTCTCTACTAAATTATTGAAGATAAAAGAATATTTGATCAAAGGGTTTCCCCACACATTGTGGGGTTTGTCTCTGGCTAGCCGCCACATCTTGTGTCTCTTGTCTTGGCTTGTTTTCTGTCGATCGTTTAATATTCTATCTGCACTTTACTTTATGTACATGTGATTGCTAATCTGTGGAATATAATAAGAAAAAGAAGTAAACTATTATAAGCATAGAACATACCATAACTTAACATGGTATCAGAGTTGAGGTGAAGACAAAGCCCGAGCAAGAGCAAGAGCAATCATCAAAGAGAAGATTGGCAAGGCTATCCTAAAAGAACTATGGGGTCCTCAACACTCCTTCCTACCGAAGACAAGGTCCGTGAGAAAGTTGACTATCATGGATGGAAGATGTCTATCGGTCTAACCCTAGAAGATCAAGGAGTGCTGGACCATATAAGAGGCAATATTGTTGAGCCTCCATCAAATGCATTCGTTGCTGCCTGGAACAAATGGAAAACCAGAGAAGTCAAAACAGAAGATCATCCAGGACTCTATTGACAGGCACTTGGTGGCCTACATTTCCGACCTGAACACCTCCAAGGAAATCTACGATAGACTGGTGATTTTATTTAAAGTTAATGATGCAAATCAAGTTTTGTTTCTTAGAAATAAGCTGAAGGAAATTCATAAGGGTAAAGATGAGAGTATGCAAGCATACTTCTTAAGAATCACCGAGATCAAGAACGATATCCTATCTATTGGGGAGACTATTATTGACAGAGAAATGGCACTCACGACTCTTGGAGGATTACCATCCAAATGGTATGTGTTTAGGACTACTCTTCTGAACAATAATGTAATTCCTGGTTTCGAGGAATTAATGGCTAGATACATTCAAGAAGAAACAAGGGTAAAAGAGCTAGAAATGCACTTGCTTAAAGGTCCTCCTGCTGCCTTTTCTTCTCATGCTAAGAAAAGAAATAATTCTGGGACTAAATCAAAAGGAAAGGCTGGACCTAAGGGTGGAAGAAAAGGAGAATGTTACATCTGCGATAAAGTAGGTCACTATGCAAGGGAGTGCCCTGATAGAAAGGACTCACACCGGGACAATGATCAAAATCCTCTGATGGCAATCAAAGGAATGACAAATTCAATAGCAAAGGTAAGAGGAGAGCTGGGAATCAAGGAAGAGGACAACCATTCAAGAAGGCCAGAAATTCCATGATGTATTAAATGCACCTGACCTCCGAAATAACTTGGTGTCCATGGAAGACAAAGGTTACAAGGTAACCTTCAGTGATGGAAAGGTACGTGTATCGAAAAATAATGTTAAAGATGCCTTTACTCTTGGGTTTTGTGTTGATTCATTATATCAGGTTGATGGAAGTCCGTTAGGTGTCATGTCTTATGAAAAATCTCTTTAGTCTGAACTTTGGCATCAGAGGTTTTCCCCCCTTCATTATAAATCTCTACTCAGTGTAAGACAAATGGTGATAGGGATGCCCAAATTCTAAGTAGAGAAAGGTGTATGTCTAGGATGTGCCGAAGGAAAGCTCAAAAGGGGACCATTCCCCTCAAGCCTAAGCAAGATCTCCGATATACTACAGTTGGTTCAATCAAGCATATCTGAGGCTAGCATTTAGAGGGAGACCACTACACCACATAAACCTGAGCAGAATGGTGTGGCAGAAAGGAAGAACCGTACGATTATGGAAGTTGTCTCTATGGGTAGATGATGTAACAATGCCTGATGTGGAGGAACCCATGGATCCTATTTATCCACCTGAACCTTCCTCTTCTAGGAAGAGGCCTTCATGGCTTAGGGGGGTACTTGATGATGCTGAAGGACATGCTGCACCCCAAGGAACCTTCCGTGAAAGTAGGAAACCTAACAAGTATCAGGTATACTTGACCATCATGAGCACGATCATACTAAATGAGCCTCCATCATTCTCAGATGCCATCAAGCATCAAGTATGGAAGGATGCTATGACCAAAGAATATGAGTCTATTATGGAGAATGATGTCTGGGAAGTAGTTCACAGACCCCACGACAAGACAACTGCCACTTTTAAATGGCTTTACAAGATAAATCATGTAAGAGATGAAAGTACAGAAAATTATAAGGCTCATTTTGTTGCTCGTGGTTTCTCCCAAAAGGAAGGTATAGACTATGATGTGATATTTTCACCTGTTGCCAGATATATGACCATTCGCTCGATCATAGCCCTTGCGGCTTCATAAGGATGGAACCTACATCAGAAGGGTGTCAAGACCACGTTCTTGCACAGTTCGATCCAAGAAGAGGTCTATGTGGAGAAACCTGAAGGATTTGAGATTTATGATTGAAAATATCATATATGCAGGTTGAAGAAGGCTCTCTATGGGCTGAAGCAAGCACCCTAAGCATGGTATGATAGGATCGATAGCTACTTGATGAAGCTGGGATTCACTAGGAGTGAAGCCGATCCTAACCTTTAATTTAAGGTTGAAGATGAAAAGCCTCTCATACTAGTGCTTTATGTGGATGGCCTCTTTCTAACAAGTGCAGACCCTCTCATTCACAAATATAAGAGGGACTTGGCTTCTGAATTTGAAATGAAGGACTAAGGACTTGAAGTGTGGCAGAAGCCAAGGGAAATTTTCCTATCTCAAGGAAAATATGTGGTAAAGATATTGGAAAGATTTAGTATGATGGACTGCAAGCCTATGACTACCTTGAGGATCTTAACTTTTAAAATTTATATGGTAGTGATGTCGGACCAGATTTGGGAAATGCCTCTGAGTTTCTTGGTGAACCTCCATCTGAACATATGTTTTGCAGTTATCATTGTGATCTCATATTTGGTTGAGCCTTACTGTATTGTTGCCAAGAACCTTTTGAGATATCTTCGTGGCACAATTACTAATGAGTTAAGATACACTGCCGAAGATGTGAGACTACTTGGATATACGGATGTTGATTGGGCGGGCAGTGTGGTGGACTATAAGAACACTTCTGGGTGTTGTTTCACCTTGGGATCCGCTTTGATATCCTAGATGAGTATGAAGCAGAAGTTGGTGGCTTTAAGCACCACCAAAGAAGAATATATTGTTGCTAGCATGGCCTCTTGTGAGGAAGTCTGGTTGCAAAAGCTCTTCAGTGAGCTGTTTGGATTTACATTGGATACCACTGTGATTCTCTGTAACAACCAAAGGTGGGATTCGATTATTGAGGAATCTCGTATTTGTCAATTGCTCCAGCAGATAGACATCATCTGGGATATGGTAAGTCGATGAGCAAGGAGGCTCCATCGCATTAAGATGATGTATAGGTCGATACAAAATGTCAAAGCCCCAAGGAAAGATATGATCTGTGATTTTCCCAAATGACTTGGAGTCATCAAGAAACCCTTGTACAAGGGTCCTACATGCTGCATACATTGAGCTCTAGGAGCTCTAAGGGCTTGTGGTTCTTATTGGAGCAACATACAACCACAAGGTGACTCACCCTCCCCTAGTGGTGCGCATTGGAACAAGATGATTTGCTCTCTTATGGGACAAGATGATTCACTCTCTTGTGAAACAGGATGATTCGCTCTCCTGTGTAGTAGGATGCTTAGTTCTCCTGTGAGGCTTGGATTGATGTGTTTTCCATGGCGATTGTAGCAGGATTGATGTGTTCTCCTGTGAGGCCTGGATTGATGTGTTCTCCATGGCAATTGTAGCAGGATTGATGTGTTCTCCTGTGAGACCTGGATTGATGTGTTCTCCATGGCGATTGTAGCAGGATTGATTTGTTCTCCTGTGAGGCCTGGATTTATGTGTTCTCCATGGCGATTGTAGCAGGATTGATGTGTTCTCCTGTGAGGCCTGGATTGATGTGTTCTCCATGGCAGCCTGGATTGATGTGTTCTCCATGGTGATTGTAGCAGGATTGATGTGTCCTCTGGTGAGGATAGGATTGATTAGTTCTCCTGTCAAGGCATCCTACCCATGTATTCTGCGACTCATGGGAAGTACCTCTCATTTGATCATTGAGCAGGGAAATGAAGTTAGGGACCATAGTAGTACCGATGGACACATCATTGTATCTACAATACTCCCTACGCTAGGATGATCTCCATTGATCTGGGATCAATGATACTAGTTTGGGACCAGTGGTAGGAGTTATACCATACTATGACACTGACTTCGGGTCGGTTGAGACTGGTCTGGGACCAATGGTACATACTCTTAGACTGACTTCGTGTCAGCGTAGTACTGGTCTGGGACCAGTGAGAGTGGTGCATACTATGATGCTGACTTTGGGTTGGTTGAGACTAGTCTGGGACTAGTGGTACACTCTCTAAGATTGCGATACTAGTCTGGGACCAGTGGTAGGAGTGGTACTTACTATGAATCTAACTTCGGGTCGGTTGAGACTGGTCTAGGACCAGTGGTACGCACTCTCATACTGACTTTGAGTTAGTGGAGGATGATACTGGTTTGGGACTAGTGGAGTTGTACTCACTATGATGCTGACTTCGAGTTGGTTGAGACTGCTCTGTGACCAGTGGTACATACTCTGAGACTGACTTTGAGTCAGTATGATATGTCCTCGATCATTTCTTCTTCTTCATAATTCAGACAAAAGCAGAGTAAAATAGAACAATGCAACAGCAGAGCATAATAGAGTAGAGTCGTACAGATTAGTACAGGGCAGAACAACACAAAGCAGAACAGGTAGAATAGAGCAAAGCAGGGCAAGGGTCAGGCTGTACAGGGCAGTGCATTTGATGGATGAATAGTAACGACCGATAGACAGATTGCAGATGAAGTTCTCCCTAGTTGAGAGGGAGTGTTAAAATTGGAAACTAGGGAAAAAAATTCATGTGGATCATCTTATTAATGGCTAATAATATTTTTATTAGATTCCTCTCGTCGAGAGGTGTAGGATTGATATAAAGATCATCCGATTCCGATAAGTATTCATGGAGATATGAATTTATTTTGATTATGGAATTATTATCAAGCCGACCTACAACTCATGTTGGCTCAGAAGCCCAACAGTCGCATCTATTCAAACATCATCATTTGTGTATAAATACAAGAGGACTTTCCCTCATTTTCACTCACTCATCTCATCACATCTCTCTCTCTCTACTGTGCAGAAAAGGGTCTCTCCCTCACACATGTGAAGCCGGAAGCTGCTGAAACTGAAGCCGCAACTGCAGAAGTAAAGTTTGACCTACATGGACTAGAATATCTCCTCATTTGAATTGTGCGGTAGGTTCATCTGAACCTCCTCTGAAAGCTACAACTTTTGGTGGTGGAATCAACTCAATCCGACGAACGATTTGCAAGATATCGACTACCCTAGTTTGAAGGAAGCTGCTGAAACTGAAACCGCAACTGCAGAAGTAAAGTTTGACCTGGGTGGACTAGAAGATCTCCTCATCTAAAATGTGCTATAGGTTCATCTGAACCTCCTATGAAAGCCGCAACTTTTGGTGGCGGAATCAAGCCGATTCGACGATCGGTTTGTGAGATATCATCTGCCCTAGTTTGATGATGAAGCCACTAATGTTGATGCTGCCGATCTAGGGTTTTCTACTGCTGATATAAATCAGATTTATTGTACTATTTCTCTCTACTAAATTATTGAAGATAAAAGAAGATTTGATCAAAGAGTTTCCCCACACATTGTGGGGTTTGTCCCTGGCTAGCCGCCACATCTTGTGTCTCTTGTCTTGGCTTGTTTTCTGTCGATCGTTTAATGTTCTATCTGCACTTTACTTTATGTACATGTGATTGCTAATCTGTGGAATATAATAAGAAAATGAAGTTATCTGTTATAAGCATAGAACATACCATAACTTAACACAGTTTCATCAAGGACAATCCATGGATCTGCCAGGATCATAAATGATGATATCATGTTGATATAAGAAACCAAAGTGGAGGAATGGGGAAGGGGAGAGGGATGGAGCGAAAAATTTCCCATAAGCGATGAATCCTTTAATAAACCAACTCTAACATATTGATAGGAATGTAGGGCTTCCCCTACAAGAGGGACACTTCCAGTAACATTGGAATCAAAGGCAAAAAGGGTGAGTTGATCTATCGCCACAATCCCGCCTTTATGAGGAAAGACGATCATTTGGAAGTAAGTTGAAACGACAACATCCATAGCATAAACCCATGTACGTCCTAGTAGAAGATTATAATCTAAAGGTCTATCAATAAATTCTACTTCAAGGGAGACAATTTTTACCCCTAATTCCACTTGGACGGAATTTAGAATCCCACAAGGTTTATATGCCCTTCCATCAAAGACCTTTTAGTTTGGTGGTCGATTGATTTAGTTGGGGTGAACCAATCGCCTTCCAGCAAGACAAGGACATGATGCAAGTCAAGGATCCCTCGTTCAAAATAGAAAGATGGATGTTATTACCATGGACAACAACCTGGATCATAAAAACTAATTGAGCCAAAAGTCAAGGGGTATAGTTTTCATGAGAGAAGACCACTAGGATGGAATTTGATGGATCCACACATCCGATAGCTGACAATAAGGCCTTATTTTGGGTGACACAGTTTTGCAACAGCTCAAGAGTCGACATAGATGAAGGAGACTGAGCCAAGTCTTCAACTACGTTTTAATTTTGAGCAGTGCTGGAATGAGTGTTGAAAGCATACTTATGGATAACAACCTTTGGAGGCTTGATAATCAATTCCATAGGAATTGAAGGTGGAACAAGATCAAATGAAGGTGGTGTTGAACTAGAATTTTGATCAATAGCCTGACTGTTTGGTGGATTCGCATTACCATAGTCCTTATTCTAAGTGGCCACCAAGACATCGATTTCATCTTTGAGGAGGAAATCATCAAAATTGTGTTAGAGGAAGAAGAATCCTGTGCAACCATATGAGTCTATTGATTGGGAAATGGATCAGTCAGCACAGTAGGAGAAGAGAATGATTTAAGGAACTGATTCACTTCAGAATGGTGCAGAAAATCACATGTAAAGTGATCCTCATTACAAATCAAGCATGCGTATCGAGGACTTCGTTTTTCATAGGAATATGAATTTGTTTTTTTATCCTACGGTGAGGAATCTTTCTTTTTCTTGCCTTTAACTTTCTTCTTGCTTCTAGGTTGTTGCCGAGACTTGCCTTTATCAGATGAGATGACATTTATCTCAAAAGTAGAAGCTACAGAAGTATGAGATGGATGGTTTTGTGCAGGAGTGGCAAGAATGATACCAGATGGTTTACTCACCGTCTGCGAACTAGCAGAACCTATAATTCCATCGACAACATGAGATTCTTTACCAGGTGGAGGAGGAACAATATTCGGAGGTCTTGGAGCATTTGGTATCTTATCATAGAGAATACGTGATTGGGTATAAACCAAATCTAAACAATCAGAACGAGCAATAAGTTACTCTTCAATCACGACTCCACCTTTGGCCACATCTTCTATTACGGGAGCTAATAGAGACTTGAAAAACTATTCCATTAAAAATTGATCAGGAACATAAGACTTGACCACTGGCGACGATGTCTCTACTCATGAATTTAATCTGAAATGTGAGTAGAGTGTGATTGTTTAAAGTTGGTCAATAGTTCTGTTCCAGTTTCATATCTAATGGGCAACTGGAAATGTGTGAGGAAGGTAGTGGCTAAAGTATTGAAGTCATGAAACAACACTTTAGGTAATTCAATATACCACTTACGTGTGGTACCTATAAGAGTTCATTGGAAAATACGGAGTCGAATGGAATCATCATTAAGTGAATTGGATGAACACCACAGATGATACGCCATAACATCCGTCGACGGGTCTTCTCCAAGATTCCCATTGAACTTTGGGATATCAGAAGGAAACTTAGTGGGAATAATCGGCCACCATGGCGAATGAGAAATGGGGTCGTTAGTAAGCCGAGTTAAATCCGTTAATTCAAGAGTAACCACAAAAGGAAACTATCGATTAAAGTCTGGAGGTGGATGACCTAGATATGAAGGGATAGCCTGGGCAATAGGCACTTACATTCCTGGATAAGGAGGGTTCTGATAATAAGGAACTTGGTTACTAGAATATGGAGGGTTCTGATAACCATCATACAAGTGGGTTTGTTTCCCAGCACCAGGATGGAAATAAATGTTGGGTTTTGTTATATTATTTCCATGACTACCCTATATTAGGTGGGTGGACCTACCTATGGTTTTGTGCATGGATTTCGCAAATGATTTTGGGCATGATGTTTTTCAATCCATGGTATTTTGTAGATCTGGTCAAGGGAACTACGGTTATGTTCTAATCCAAGGTTAATGGATTGGGTTTTATAGATGCTTCATCATGTACATCTATGTATTGTAGCATTGAAAGGAATATAATGAAAAATCAATCTAGTAGCCCCAATTTTGGGATCCAAGGGAAAATATCTGTGTATATATGTTTTATGTTTTATGCTCTCGCCGTTGTTTATTTTCTCTTTTTTAGAATTCGTATGTAAGCAATTTCTATACGGGATTAAAACCTACATTTGGTATCAGAGTTGTTTTTGGCTTCAAGGGGATGCCTTTGTTGCTGAGGGGTTTTTGCTCAGGCCTGTGGTAGACCCTGTTCAGTGCGAGATCTACGTGATTGATTCTTGTGGTGAAAGAAGATGGAAAGTAGTGGAAAGATATAGATCTAGAAATTTAATGGTGAGAGTTTTGTGTTGTGGAAACTCAAGATGGAGGATCTGCTAGTGGATAAAGATCAGTGGATCACGGTAGATCCGGGTACTAAACCAACATCAATGTCAACTAAAGACTGGGGGAAGTTGGATCATAAGGAAAAGAGAACAATAAAATTGTGTGTCTCAGATTCAGTATTGCTGAATGTATCAGGGGAAGCTTTGATGAAGGCTTTGTGGGACAAGTTAGGGAATTTGTACCAATCTAAGTCTATGGTGAATAAACTGTTCCTATGGAAAAAGTTGTATAACCTGAGGATGAAAGATGGACTCGGTGACAGAGCATCTGAATCCAATTAATACTTTGGTAAGCCAGTTATTATCTGTTCATATTAAAATTTCAGATGAAGATAAGTGCATCAGTTTGTTGTGTTCTCTACCAGATTTGTGGGATAGTCTGGTTGTTG
Organism: Pinus tabuliformis; assembly: GCA_031772625.1. Classification (NCBI taxonomy): domain Eukaryota; kingdom Viridiplantae; phylum Streptophyta; class Pinopsida; order Pinales; family Pinaceae; genus Pinus; species Pinus tabuliformis. The sequence continues at coordinate 735,017,755 of CM062810.1, read as the reverse complement.
CAATAGGTAGCAATGCAACTGCCTTGCAGTTTGATGAAATAGTCTCATCCTTGTTGTCGAAGGAGATGAGACAAAAAAATATGGAGGGCCAGAATGGTGATTCCTTGTTTGTACGAGGACGTCCTAGAACAAAAAAAAAAAAAAAAAAAAAAGTCCTCGAGTGGGAGATCTAAATCTAGAGGGATATCTAAATCTCCAGGAAAACCTATAAAGGTGTGTTGGAAATGTGGAAAGGAAGGGCACTACAAAAGGGACTATAAATCTAAAGCTCCTGAGAAAGGAAAGGGATCTGATGATTCTCCTTCTACAGAGGCAAAAACTACCTCAAATGAAGGTGGGGATGTGTACTTGGCTTCTTCTTCAAGTACACATGTAGATCATGAGGCATGGTTGATTGAAACAGGTGCATCATTTCACTTCACTCCCCATAGAGAGTAGTTCTGCGAGTATGAGAAATATGATGGTGGTGATGTCTTCTTTAGGGATGACAGGAAGACTAGAATCACTGGTCGCAGAAAAGTCAAGTTGAAGTTGCAAGGTGGAAGGATTAGAACACTTCTAGGTGTTTTGAATATTCTTATATTGGCTAGAAATATGATTTTTGTAAGCAAGCTGGATGATGCAGGTGTAAAAACGGTGTTCAAGAAAGATTCCTACAAGATGGTTCGGGGAGAACTGGTATTGAAGTGGGGAGTTCGGATTGGAACTATGTACAAACTTCAAGGTAGCATTGTTATTGATGGGTGCAATAGTTCTGTGGTTCCTAAGAGTGGAGTAGAAAATCTAGTGATCTCTGGAGAAAAGACCATGCTATGGCATCAAAGGCTTGAATATTCTTATATTGGCCAGAAATATGATTTTTGTAGGCAAGCTGGATGATGCAGGTGTAAAAACAGTGTTCGAGAAAGATACCTACAAGATGGTTCGGGGAGAAATGGTATTGAAGTGGGGAGTTCGGATTGGAACTATGTACAAACTTCAAGGTAGCACTGTTATTGATGGGTGCAATAGTTCTGTGGTTCCTGAGAGTTGAGTAGAAAATCTAGTGGTCTCTGGAGAAAAGACCATGCTATGGCATCAAAGGCTTGGATGTAATGGAGGGAAGGGCCTTCGAATACTTCATGGTAAAGGTATGATAGAAGGTATGTCTAATAGTTCTTTGGATTTTGATTTCTGTGAAAATTGTGTATATGGGAAGAATAATCGAGTGATTTTCCCCTCTGGTGGTAAGAGGGCGAAACATATATTAGAGCTTGTGCACAGTGATGTGTTTGGACTTGTACCGGTTCCATCATTAGGAAATTTTGTGTACTATGTATCATTTATAGATGACGTCTCAAGGAATACATGGATATATTTCCTTAGGAAGAAATCTGAAGTCTTTGACAGGTTTAAAGAATTTAAGGCTCTGGGGGAAAACCAGATAGAGAAGAAGATAAAGGTGTTGAGAAAAGATAACGGTGGAGAATTTTGCAAGAAGGAATCTGAAGAGTTCTGTAAGAAGTGTGGTATAGAAAAAAAGAAGACTAATCCATACACACCTGAGCAAAATGGAGTTGCAGAAAGAATAAACAAGACATTGATGGAAAGGGAAAGAAGCATGATCAGTGGTGTCAAGTTAGGAGAAGAATTATGGGTTGAGGTAGTGACCACATGTTACCTGGTTAATAGATCACCTTCCTCAGCGTTGGAGGATAAGACTCCACAAGAGGTATGGACTGGTAAGAAACCCTTTCTTTCACATCTGAGAGTATTTGGATGTGATACATATGTACATGTTCCAAAGGAGAAATGAACCAAGTTGGATAGTAAATTTGAAAAGTGCATCTTTATTGGGTATAAGGATGGTTTAAAGGTTTATAAGCTTTGGAACCCAGTAACAAGGAAGGTTGTGTACAGTAGAGATGTGGTGTTTAGAGAGGTAAAATATGTTATTAAACACGAAGTCCAACCAGAGGAACCTGAAAGATAGAGTTTGAGCTAAAGGAGGAAGAATCAAACTCTACAATAGAAGAGGAATCAGGAGATGAAAAGCCGCAAACTCCAGATGTGAGAAGATCAGTTCAAGAAAGAAAGAAACCAGAAAGGTATAGTCCATCTAATTTCTATTCAAAATTTTATTTATCTATTACTGATGATGATCCCAAAACTGTGAGGGAATCAATACATTCAGAGGATGGAAAACTATGGAAAGAGGCCATGGTTGATGAAATGTCATCTTTGCACAAAAACGAGGCTTGGGATCTGGTATAGTTGTTGGCCGCAAGGAAACCGATCGGAAACAAATGGGTGTTCAAGAAGAAGATGAATGCAAAAGGAAATGTGGAGAAATACAAAGCTCGGTTGGTAGCAAAATTTTATCCCCAAGTGTCGAGACTTGATTTTGGTGATATTTTTTTCATGTTGCCAAGGTAGCTTCTATTATATTACTTTTATCTATTACTACTTCTTTTTATTTTGACGTAGAGCAGATGGATGTGAAGACAACATTTCTTCACGAGGATCTAGAAGAAGATATCTACATCAAGCAATGTGAAGGCTTTGCGGTGAAGGGTAAGAAAGAACTGGTATGCAAGTAAAAAAAGTCTCTGTATGGGTTAAAACAGTCAACAAGGATGTGGTATCAGAAATTTGATACATTTATACGGGGACTTGGCTTCGCTAGAAGAAAATAAAATCACTCTGTGTATTTTAAATTAATTGGTGATCGTGTTATTTATCTAGTCTTGTATGTGGATGATATGTTGCTGGTTGGAAATGACAAAGAAATTATACAGGATTTGAAGACCCAATTGTCCTCCAAATTCAACATGAAAGATTTTGGTGCTAAAAACTATATTTTGGGCATGGAAATTAAACGGGATTGAGCAAAGAGGAAGCTCTGGTTAAACCAGAGGAAGTATGTTGAGACAATACTGCAGAGGTTTAATATGAAGGATAGTAAACCAATGAAGGTTCCTATTCCTATAGGTATAAAGTTATCTTCTGGAAATTGTCCTAAGACATAAGAAGAGGAAGAGGACATGTCCCATGTTCCATATGCAAGTGCAATTGGTAGCCTGATGTATGCAATGGTTTCTACTAGACCAAACATTGTACATGCAGTGGGAGTATTGAGTAGGTTTATGTCAAAACCAAGGAAGGAGCACTAGAAAATAGTGAAGTGGGTTTTCAAGTATTTGCGTGGCACTAGTGATTATGGTTTGTGCTACCAAGGAAGACTAGGATTGGACAGAGTTTTGGAAATCCATGGCTTTGTTGATGCAGACTGGGTCGAAGATCTGGATCGTAGAAGATTTATAAGTGGGTATGTTTTTAACCTATTTGGAGGAGCATTCAGTTGTATGAGTAAGAGACAATTTGTAGTGGCGCTTTCAACTACAGAGGCAAAATACATGGCAGCCACTTATGTAAGCAAGGAAGCAATTTGGTTGCAGAGATTGTATTCAAGTATGGGGTTAGTAAAACAAGCTATAAGGATAGACTGTGACGATCAAAGTGCATTTTTCTTGGCAAAGAACCCTGCTTATCATTCAAATACAAAGTGCATTGATGTTTAGTATCACTTTGTGAGGGATATGGTTGAGGAAAAAAAGGTGTTGCTGGTAAAGGTGGACACTTTGAAGAATATTGCAGATGCATTGACAAAGTCTGTGAGCTATGAGAAGTTCTCTTGTTGTAGAGAAATAGTGGGTGTTGCATGGGTGGATCAATGACTAAGATCTCCTATGGAAAGAAAACAACAAGTGGGAGAATGTTGGGTTACATTATATTCTTTCCACGACCACCCCACACATGGGGGGTAACAGGGAGGGCAGAAGCCTCCCCTGTACATTGTGCCAAGCACTACGGGGGGTATGCAAAGGGGCGGTAGCCCCCATACATGGGGTCTGGGGCAGTGCCCTGGGAAAAAAGAATTTTGACCCTATATTATGTGGGCAGACCTACCTATGTTTTTGTTCATGGATTTCACACATGGTTTTGGGCATGATGTTTTTCAGTCCATGGCATTTTATAGATCTAGTCAAGGGAACTACAATTATTGTCTAATCTAGGGTAAATGGATTGGGGTTTATAAATCTTCGACATGTATATATATGTATTGTAACATTGAAAGGAATATGATGAAAAATCAATCTAGTACTCCCTATTTTGGGATCCAGGGAAAATCTATGTGTATATTTGTTTTATGTTTTATCCTCTCGCCCATTTTTATTTTCAGGTTTTTAGAATTCGTATGCAAATAATTTATGTACGGGGTTAAAACCTACAATAAAGCTGCTAGAATGGTTGGGTTTGGATTTGCTGGCCTTGAAAAGGAACTTGATGTGATCCATATTGTTTCCCTATAGGGTTTTGCATTACCCCCTTGTATGGTTTCGATTGAGACTGCGCCAAATTTTGAATAATTTGACCTATTGAAACTTGAGGAGTACCTTGTGCAAGTGATTGAGAAGGTGAGGAACCTTAAACAATTTCACGAATCAGGATCTGGGGAGAACTAGATATCGTTGGAATGGGATGTAAAGGTCGGTTCACATATATTTGAGCTTGTTGAGGTGATAATGGATAGGTAGGAATTTGCGATGAAGGTGGTATAGTTTGAGGATTCAACAATCGATCCCAATATGAACTAGGTTGCATGGGTAAAGTAGGTTTCCAAACACTAGAAGCCATTCTAGGATAAGGAGGACTATAACGAGGCAAATTACCATATTAAGGTATACCAATAACAGTTTTCCCACCTGCCATGGGAGGAGGGGATGATGGAGGCAACTACGATCTAGATGGAGGGTACCCAACATAAGGAGGGTTGGGTTGTTGAGGGTAGATTTTCCCACTGATATAAGGGCCAACCTCTTGCTCTATTGTAGGCATGGATGGAGGAAGAGGAGCAAACTGTGTGGCATTCATAAGATAAGTACTAGACATTATTCTTGAATTAGATGACATGGGAGATGTCCAAGGGCTAGAAACTACACCAGAAAAGGTACTTGATAATGACTGATAGCCAAGCGGTATGGATGGTCCACCATACAAATGAGCTTCTGGTGATGTCACAAACATAGATGAGTCCCCAACGGAGTCGCCAGTTTGTTATACAAGATTTACAATTATGGACAAAAGTATCTCCCCTAATTCAGTAGCTAATAGAACAATACAAAGACAAAGAACACAATGCTTTTCCGTAAAGTAAATAGATGATAGAGTGAGGCCTACCTAGAATCCTTCGCACACTTCACTCCTACTTTAGCTTGGAAGCTCCAATTCCAACTCCGAATGCCAAAATTAGAACCTGCATAGTCAGATAATACAAGCCAAGAAACTACGATATCTATGCAGTATCATCTAAGTACTTCATTCAATAGATCAACATGGTATTGAAGTAAGTGAAATAACAACATCATATATAGGAAAACAATAAATTCTTTGCATTAATATAATTGGAAGTATATTACAACCATAAGTAGCATTTGATCTTGTAGAAGAGCTCCTCCAATTTGTTGACTTGTCTTTTCCTTGTCACAATATGCACCTCCAATCACCCTAAATGCATGAGATGATAACCACTCACTACAACAACATCAGGGAATAATCACTTTCCAAAATCCAACCCCCAACCACATAGAAGGTTGGGAATATATAGAAAAGTAAGGTAAGTTGGGAGTTCTCATCCAATTGCCGATCTAGGGTAAGAGATCCACCTTTGATTGAGGGATAGGATCAAAGGATAAGTGGTGAAAAATCCAATATAGGGAAGGATAGGATCTAAATGTTTTATCCAAGGTAATTAGTTGAAACAACTTCTGGAAACTCCTAGAAGGGGAAGCTTCCGGAATCCCGATCATTCTCCTAGATTTCTAGAACCAAGACAGGTGTAACTGGGAGCAACCTACTGGTGACCAATGCATGCCATAGTGGAGCAACCTGCTGGTGAACACACCCTAGTAGGCTTACAAGGAGCGTTGGTGCTCAAACAGGCTTAGATGAAACAGTTTAGGCCTTAAACTCTGGGAAATGAAAGGTACATGTGGTGAGCTCCAATATTGCAGCAATGATGCTGCAACTCCTGGGACTCCCTACTTTGGTTTTATCAACGTGGTAGTTCGTAACAAACTTGGAAGCAACGTGTTGTATACACAAGTACTAGCTCTTACTACAGGCTTCCACTTGATCAGCGAGCACAAGTTAGCTAGGAGCTCAAGCCAACTTCTATGAATTTTAAAAAGAAGCTTTTAACTGTGATGGATAAAAGCTAACTAAAAATAGGCTAGTATACTTGTAGGAAGGAGATAAAAGCTGAAAGGAAACGCAAACCCTAGAAAACCCTAGTTTTACCGACTAACCCTACTTGTGCAAGAAAAGAGATGAAATTTGCTGAAATGGATGCCATTGACTCTTGAAAAGGTAAGATGCATGTGGTTAAGCTACTTCTGAAGGCAAATGTGGAAGAATAATCTTTTTTTTATTTTTGATTAATTTTATGCAGAATGATTATGCATGTGTTTTAACTATTTTTTACTGTGCAGAGGTTTATTGGTGAAAGCAAATGGAGTGGCAATTTTCATGAGGTTCAGAAGGTGAGAAGAGGACCTAAGGGTCCCTAGCACCCTTCTGGAGAATTCCACAGTGATCAGATCTCGAAAAACTACTCACGTGAAATTCTACAGGAAGTCTGCAGGGGATCTACAGGAAGTTCTACAGGAACAGGCCAAAAGGGGTTTTTAGAGGGTTGATGGTGGAAAAACAATGGGAACGTGGAAATGAAGGATGAATAAGGATATTAAGGGATCCAGGATCTGGTAGATGAAACTCAGGAGTGAAGAAGATGGCTAGAGTTTTTCAAAGGTGAAGGAAGAAATTTTGCACAAGAATGTAGAAATTAGGGCAGGTTGGGAAAGTATGGCGAATGGGTGAAGGAAATCTTGAGAGAGAGATTGGAGCAGGTTGTACGATGGAGGAAGAGTGGGTTGGAGTGTCTTACAGGTGTTCTGCACACTTCTTTCCGAAACTGATTCAAGAAAATACAAAAAAAAGATTTATCTACTTTGACCTAATTCTGAACTAGAAACTAGAAACATGATGAACAGAAGTCTATAGACAGTAAATCATGCAAGAAAACTACGGAAACTAAGCAAGAAAAAATCTAATCATGAACACACAACCGATATCAACTTTTCCAACTTAAAACCTAACACTAGCAATTGCACTGGAAGGCAAAAACAATGTTTTTGTGGCAGCAAGTGTGCCTTGGTCTCAATTCAATGTCCCAAGGAGGGAGACAGGAGATCAAGGATTGCTTGGTAGCATTTTTGTGGATATTTTTTGTCACCAAATTATCAAATCAACCTGAAGCAAGAACAACTATCTTAATCATCAAAAAAACCTAAGTAACAAAGCAAGATTTAACTTATATAATAGAAATTATTCTATGAAGGCAGTAAAGACGCATAAAATTACACAAAGGAGGTAGTGGGCATTTGGTTTGGGCCCAACCCCAAGAGCTATAGCCTCCTATGAAAGCTCAGAGCTGGTGCAAAGCGGAATTCATCTTCATTGATCAAAAAATAATAGTCATGTCACAAAACTGTTTACAGAAAGAGCTCGAAAATGAGTTGAATGCAAAGCTGCACTAAAGTGAGAAAACAAACTGTTCAATAGCTAAACTACTAAGGCTTGAAGCCTTCCTACTTATGCAAATGAGGACTCCCAACAATCCTTCTTAACTTTAGGAGCTTGGCTGCCCAAAACTGCAGTTAATCAACCACTTCACTAGACCTGCTCGGCTGCCCCTTGAAATCATCTTTGGTGGGCTATTGAACTCCGAGCTGATGGTGGAGAACTCAAGGAAGGGGCCATTTAGTGCAGGAGACACCCCTCCTATAAATACTCAACCTTGTTCCTTCGTATTTGGCTGCCAATCTGCTCATAAATGCCCGATCTTGGTCCAAAAATGTCCAAAAATCTGCAATAAGCACATATTAGACTTTGTGGTCAAGTGACTATTCCCATTCACTCAATTAACATAAATATATTCAAAAGCATAAACTATGGATAATGGTGGATTAAATGAGAATAATATGCAAAATGAGCCCATAAAGCTACCCATTTTTGGGGCTCATCATCACCCCCCTGCTGAATGTGTTGCTCATCCTCTGAGAAACTAATCCAGTTCATCATCTTTGATTTATTTGACTGCCTCTCTGACATCCCAACCCTCTGAAGTGATGTCCTCTTCGCTGTCATGAAACCTGCCTTTCTATCTACTTCCTCCCATTGCCTGTGTTCTTCTTCTTCCTTGACCCCTTCTAGTAGTCCTAAGAGTAGTGGAGGACTGAACTTTAGGCCAATCCAGTTGGCCTTCAGGTTTTGCATTGACTGTTTATAAAGGGGTACTCTTGCCAAAGCCTCCCTCATTCTGGTTGGGGAGTGGTACTCTCTTATTTTCAGACTATGGGACAATGTGTTCCATCTCCTTGTGCAAGCATGAATGCAATTATCACCAAACAGTCTTTCCATGTCTTCAAAGTGAGCAATGGCCTGAGCTTGCCTTTCAACATAATCCGGAAGGACTTGAGGGTTGTTGGCAAGGTGTTGATGAGCATATACTAAAGTTGAGGGATCTTCTGGCTCTGCCCTGATCATGAGTGGCTCACTTAGCTCCCTGGCCATAACCTTCCGAATTTCTACTGCCCTCTTTTCCTCATGGCTTAACCAAGAAGCCATAGCCATGAGTTGTACATCTCCTAATGTAGCATTGGGGTCCCATAGATTCATGTTTGGAAGTGCCAAGTTATGTAAATAGAATTCTGCTAACTCGCCCTTATCTTTAGTTGAGCTATTGTCACACAAATGCATAAAATGATTGTAATTCTGGAATGAAATGGTGCCCCTTTGGGCCAATGCGTTGATTTGAAATTTCAACCATTGGTCTTTAAGATATAATGCATAGTACTTAGCAGGTTGCCTACATTATAAGGCTTCTACTGCCCAGCTAGCCATGCAGGCCATTTGGGCTTCTTTTTCTTGCAACTGTTGTTTTAAAACTTGTATTTCTTCTGCTGCCTAAGACTCCTTCTCTTGCAGCAGTTTTGTTAGCATCTTAACATCAGCTTGTAGCTTTCCCGCTTTCTTCTGTTCCTTGGTTGTTTCCCTGTCTGTTGGAGGTCCTTCTTGCTACTACTACCCTCCCAAAATGGACAGCATATCTTCCTTATGCACTTCCTATAGCTGCAACCGCTTTTTCAGCAGCTCATTCTCCTCCCGTCGTTGGGCTCTTTTACTGCTTTCTATGTACCTCACCATGCCCAACTCTCTTCTCTATTCTTTCAGTTGTTCTTACAGGTGGCCTATGTTTGCAATTCCCTTGGATTTAGCAATTTTCATCCAAGTGTGAGTCCTAACCCGTTCCTATTCCAATGCAAAGAAAAGTGATGCAACAAACTTAAGTGGGATGATCTTCCCACTTTCTAACAAGTTGTAATATGAGCCCAAACTAGGCTGAGGGCTTGGTTCAAGTATCTCCTCGGGCTTGTCTGCTTCTTGTGATTGTTTCACTACCTCATCTTCCAATTTCTCAGTTTCTTTTAACCTGGCTAGAGTTTCCTGTAGAGATGTTTCAGCTTCCTGTAGAACTGCCTTTGAATCCATCAACTTAATTTTCTCTTTCCATGTGGATGTTTTTGGGCTTCCTCTTTCATAGGTGATGGATATCTTGGAAGGAGACTCTTCCTTCTTTTTAGTAGGTGTGTCCTCAATGAGAATTGGTTCCTTTGATGGTGGCTGGGGTTTTCCCACTTTGATCCTTGTGCTTCTTCTGGCTTGAAAGTACATGGAATTTTTCCTTTTTCTTTTTCCTTTTTGTTTTGTAGGTGTGCATAATTCAGCAAGCACAGTTGTTGCTTCCCTTGCCAATGTTTCAGGGGATTTCTCTCTCTACTATTCATTTCCTTCACTTCCTGTAGAAATATCTATGCCCACTATTTCTGCCCGTGTCACAGATATCTCAGGGTGTGTCTTTTGCTTCTCTTGCTGGGTGCCCACCTTGGCTATGGTAGTCTTCTTTTGGGCTTTCTTGGCCTTTTTCTTTCCAATTTGTGTCCTTTTTCCCTTCTCTGTTCTTGCTGTTGTATCCTTCTCTGTCTTAGGTTCAGTAGTTTTGTCAAATTCCTCTTTTCCCTTCTGTTCTTCCTTTGTTTTGCCTTCTGCTTGAATGTCCTGTGCTCCCCTATCATTGTTCTTATCAATTTCTTCAGCTTGCTCCCCTTCATCATTGCTAGATGGGCTGATGTTCTCAGCAAAAATTCTGATGTCATTATCCCTGGACATATTTCTAAATATTTCCCAAGAGATGGGGATAGTATAGGTGTGCAAAACATCTTCCGCCAATAGTTTGATGAGCCCATGGTGGGCCAACTGATCTGGGACCCCTTCATTTAGCTTTGTACCACATTCAATTAAGGACTGAAGAAGGAAATATGGGATGCTCAGTTTTCTAGCTAGAGGCAAGTCCATCCCATACCTTAATTCATGTAACAACCTGAAATGATATCCATAAATGATGTTGAATCTCCCTTCACATGTGATATACTTCATTATTTGATAACTAACTTCACTCCAGAGAGGAGGCAAGCTTGTCCTTCTGACCCCGTTTTTATCTTCTACAGGATGCTCCTTGGGCAGAAAAAATGTTTTCTTAGCAACTTGTCCCAATGATCTCTCCTCTTTGCTCCAAGGGAGCCCCAATCATAGACCAGTAATTCTACTGATGAGATTAGGTGTAAGTTCTAGGGTCAAACCCCTAAAACTAACTATGGCATGTGTCTTCGAATGTGGTCTCAGGGACATCAAAAACTCTTCAGTTATCTCCTCATCATAACCCTGAATTCTGTCAAAGAAGGATATCCAGTTTGCCCTGGTGAAAAGGTCCACCACCTCACGGTGCTCGTGCAATTTGCTAGAGTCTAATGGTTCTTTCCTTATTAATCCTCCTGGCATGTTGTTGAGTGATCTTCTTGTGTTTTAACTAGAAACGAAAATGCTCAGGTGGGAAAAAAAACATTTAATTACTAAAACAGAGGATCGTTGAATTCAGTCTTTCTAAACCCAAGAAGGAGTTTCCCGTGTGTTTCTTTACAACATCAAATGGCAATAATTCTCCTGTTTTAAATTGCTGTCACCCTGAATTTGACTTTTTGTTTTTGAAAAGAAAGAATTTTTTCTACAAAACAGAGGATAAGGACATAGGTTCTTTTCTCAGCACGTAGATAGATATGCACATTCGTTTTTTTCACACATACACACACACACACCAGATAGCCTTTACTGCTGCATGTATCTTTCTTATAGGAGAATTTGAAAAGGATGAGGAGATTTTGGATGCAGAGAAAAAAATAAACTGTGTAGACTCAGGGAAATATGCAGGCAGACTTTCACTTTTTCAATGCACAGGCAGACTTTCACTCTCTTTTTCAATCTACTGCCATGTTCAATTCACCACCTTACTCAAACAAATCATGCACATAGAAGTTTTCCCGAGCCTACCTCGTTTTGAGCTTGAATTTCAACGAAAATCTCAGGTTTCCTTTCTGCAAAGCTGTTCTATGAATTTCCTGTAGAAATCTCCTGGCTCCTGTAGAATGAAACTGTGCTTCCTGCAGAGCCCGATAGGCGGGAGATTTTCAAAAATAGGCAGAAAATTGGCGGAGGATGACTGGTTAGCTACTCTGGAAGTGGTAGATGCGTACTTCAGTCGAGAACGTCGTGAGTGCAGAATGAACAAAGGGTGGTGAATGTTCCAACTGAGCTGCCTTTTAACTGCGGCGTGATTCGTGGTGAGGAGATGAGGTGGCCGGACCAGACTGTTGATCCAACGTCATGGTCATAATGTTTCTGCATGTCGTCTGACCACCATCACCTCCCTTCTCCCGTTATCCGCCACCACCACTACCAGTCCCGAATATTTCTTACTGAATGGACATACCACACGTGCTGGCTGCATATCTTACCGATAGTTTTGAATTTGACGGGGCTCGTTTGGATGCCACGAGGATGTGTAACTGACCGAGGGTGTCCAGTTAACTGGCCACTGATTCTGTTCAATCCGAACCATTCCCATAGTCATGCAGCCTTGAAATATGATTCATGTAATTGAGGAATAAGTTTAGGCACTTACCTGTGCAGTCGCGGCCATGTTATGCATATTTCGGATGTTGGAACCCATTTTTTCATTGCTGTAGCTGCTTGCGCTCTGCATGCTCGGCCTCAAGCGATTGCTGATGTTCACACATTCAAATAGAGCTCCATGCATGTGTCATATGCCATACTTTGTTGTTCCTGTCTCTGGAGTATGTCTTTCAGAGGGATCAACTGCTACAGGAATCCTGTAGGATTTCCTGCAGCTGCTTCTCCTTCTGAAATTCAAGCTAAAACGAGCAGGGTTGCAACTTCTGACGAGGGTCTCGGCTGATAAGGAATCTAGATGGAAGGTATCAGGTATGGTGAGTGGAAAAAAACTACTGCTTTGATTCGTCATTATTTTTTTTTTTGCAGCATGAAGGAAACAGGATTTCTGTGTGTGACTGTGCAGGGACATAAAAATGAGTGCCATGGAGGTGTACAAAGATGGAAAAAGGGTGACATATGGCGATGGATGGAAGCAGGGAGGTTTACAGGCCTCATGGACAAATTCCCAACCCTCGGGTCCTCTTCTGGGATTAATTCTGGCTTTTCCATAGATTCTATAGGATCCTCCTGTAGAAGATACAAAATTTCCTGTAGAAGGTGAAATTTTAGCCCGAATGAGACCAAATCTTAGGAAAGGGTAATGGTCATGGAGGAATGGATTGTGAGGGATGCATGCAGCCTGGTCATGTCCTCTGTCTGTGTCTTGTGCGATCCTCCTAAAACCTATAATGACCTTCCTGCAACCTGCAGTTTATTCAACAGAAATTAGGTTTATCTTTCTTTTTTCTTCTTCTTCTTCTTCTTTTAAGCCTAAGACAGCTGGGGCGCCTCCAGGAGGTTTTCACCCTCACTGTCTTCCCTAGGCGCCTCCAAGAGGTTTTCACCCAAGGATCTTTTATTCCTTTTTTTTTTGCTCAAGGTGTGGGTGGAGTGGAGATAGGGCCTGCTCCACTACCAATTTACCCAAAGTTTCAATGAACTCCTACTTCGAAAGGGGTTTCCTGTAGATTTTCAATCGATGCCCATTGACGAGCATGGGGATGGCTTCTTCATCAATGGTCCTGATAAGGACTAAACCATTGTCATTGCATTTCTCCACTGTATATGGTCCCAACCATCTTGTCCTCAGCTTTCCCTTGAAATCCTTGTATAACAGCACCCAATCTCCTGGCTGAAATTGCTTTTCTTTGAGGTGTCGGTCATGCCATATTTTTCTTTGAAGTTGGACTACCTCTGAGTGGAGAAGGGCTTGCATTCTCTGTTCATCTAATCCATTTAGCTGAAGCAATCTTTCTTTTTGTGCATGGCTGAGATCTAGGTCTAGCTGAGCTGCCAACCTCAATGTGTTATATTCAAATTCTATAGACAGCAAAGCCTTCTTCCCGTAGACCAGCTCATAGGGTGTGAAACCTATTGTAGTTTTCCAAGTAGTGTTATAGGCCCAGGTGGCCTCAACCAATTGGTCTGCCCAATCTTTTTTGATGCTACTCACCACTTTAGTTAAAATCTCTTCCAAAGCTCTGCTAGTGACTTCCACCTGTCCATTTGCTTGCAGATGATAATGGGTAGAAGTTCTGTGCTTAATCTTGTGATGAGTGAGCAGGTCTTCAATCAGGTTAGAGGTAAACTAACTTCCTTGATCTGTGACTAATTCTCTTGGGTAGCCAAACTTGTAAAAGATATTTTCCCTCAAAAACTCAGCTACTTTTTCTTCTGTTGCTGCCTTGATTGCCTTTGTTTCTGCCCACTTCGTCAGGTAGTCCGTGCACACAATGATGTAAGACTTCTATTTTGAAGGAGGGTTGATAGGACCCACAAAGTCCATGCCCCACTTCTCAAATGGCTCGAAAGTCACTTGAGGTTGTAGGGGCATCTCATCCCTTGGAGTCGGTTTCCCCATCCTTTGACATCGGTCACATTGGCTGATGTATCTTCTGACATCTTGATGAAGAGTGGGCCAATAGTAGCCTACCTGCAAAATCTTAAAAGCAGTCCTCTTTGCTGCAAAGTGGCCCCCACAGGGCCCATCATGATAGGTTAGGAGGATGTCAAAAACTTCCTCCTCCTTGACACAACGCCTCAAAATCTGATCTGGGCCAAGTTTAAAAAGATTGTCCCCAATCCAAGTGAATGGGGCACTTTTCCTCACGATCTTGCTCTTCTCTTTTGAGGACAGGTATGGCGAGAACTAAGCTGAAACCAAATAATTTTTTATATCAGCAAACCATGGAGAGAGTACTGAAATAGAAAACAAGTGTTCATCTGGCATTTGATCATCCACCATCCCTTCTTCACCTGCAGGCAAATCTAGTCTAGACAGAAAATTAGCAACAACATTTTCCTTACCTAGCTTATCAACAATGGTCAAATCAAATTGTTGCAATAAAAGTAAGAATCTAATGATACGAGCGTTTACATCAGGTTTATTCATCAAATACCTAAGTGCAGCATGATCAGTATGCGCAAATGTTTGATAGCTGATGTAGTGTCGAAACTTGTTTAGGGAATGGACTACAGCCAGGAGCTCTTTCTCGATTACAGTATAGTTTAACTCTACCTTGGACAGGTTTTTACTGACAAAATATATGGCATACAGTAGCTTCTCTTCAACTTGTCCTAAGGCTGCTCCTATGGCTTTGTTCGAGGCATATGTGTGAATATGGAAAGGTAGGGCCCAGTTTGGACTTCTCAAGATTGGGGCAGTTACCAGCTTACCTATCAATGCATCCAGAGCCTCTTGACAGTTGTCAGTCCATATAAACTCAACATCTTTCCCCAAAAGACCAAACAATGGAGAGGCTAGCTTACTGAAATATTTAATGAATCTTCTATAATATCCTACTAAGCCTAGAAAACTCTGAACATATCTTACCTTTTGAGGAGGTGGGACCCTTTGGATGATAGCAATCTTGTTGGGATCCACCTATAATCCTTGTTGAGAAATTGTATGACCTAGCACGGTCCCTTCAGTCATTAGGAATTCACATTTTTCAGGACTGAGAGATAGGTTCATTTCAATACACTTGGATAAAACTTTTCCCAGGTTAGTCAATGCTTCTTGGAAGTTGGACCCATAAGGGGTAAAGTCATCCATATAGATTTCTACCGAATCATGAACCAGCTCAGCAAATATGCTCAATACTTCTCTCTGGAAAGTGGCAGGAGCATTGCATGACCCAAAGGGAAGGACTCGGCAGGCAAAGGTACTCCATGGACAAGTGAAAGTGGTCTTATCTTGGTCTTCCGGGTTAATTTGGATATGATTATACCCGCTAAACCCATCTATGAAAGAAAATAACTTCTTCCCTGCCAGGCCATCTAACACTTGATCTATGAAAGGCAAAGGGAAATGGTCCTTCTTGGTAGCTTTGTTAAGTTCTCGATAATCTACACAGATTCTCCACTTCCCGTTCTTCTTGGGCACAAGCACCAAAGGAGAAACCCATTCGTTGCTAGAGATGGGGTCGATGAATCCTGCATCCAACATCTTTCTTTTGCAGTTCCTCTTTAACAATGTCCTTAAGGGTTGGATTCATTCTCCTCTGAGGTTGCCTGACTAGTTTACAATCCTCTTTAATGTAAATGTGATGGGTACAGACTGAAGGGTGGACTCCTTTCATCTCCTTATAGCTCCAAGCAAAAGCATCCAAATGGTTGTTCAATAAGCTACACAACTCCTTCTCCTGAGAGGGGGATAGGGATGAGTTGATCTTCAAGGTTTGTTCAAGGTCAAATTCCACATTCTTAACTCGGAAAGAGGTCAGATTAGCTACACAGAGGTCCACTAAAACACTGGCTTGGGTGTCTTCTACCAATTCTTCTAATGGCAACACACTGGGAGGTGGATTTTATCAAATTCTCAAGAAGGTCATCCTCGATTTGAGGACCTCCCCTGGTGGCTTCCACTGTGCACAATGGTGCAGAGTAGAATTCATCCTCATCTTCCTCCTCCACCTAGAGAGGTAATTCATGTTCTAGCAGAGGTTGGGCAGGAGGATATAAGACTAGCTGTTTGGACATATGGCCATTCTTAATGGTCATGCTCCCAGCTCGACAACTGATGTAAGCATTTGCAGTAGCTAACCAAGGCCTTCCCAAGATGAGGGGGTACCCAGTGAGTTTTGCCTTTAGCTGAAGGACCAAGAAATATGCAGGGTACTCCCAAGAATCAATGGAGACCATGACATCTTCCACAATCCCCTTGGGGGTCACAATGGAGTGGTCTACTAACTGCAGTACTGTCGAGGTATTTCTTAGGGAGCCCTGAAGGTTGAGCTTGACCATAGTGTCCCTTGTTATCACATTAATGGCAGCCCCTAGATCAATCAGGGTGTGGGAGATTATGGTGCCATTGATGTGGACATCGACTACAGGACTCCCAGGGTCCAGATATTTTGGATAGATTACTTGTCCCAACATCAGGTCAGATAGTTGTCCTATGACATTGATATTTGGGGCATCTCTCTTGCGCCTGCCTGGGTGCCTGAAACACTTCTCTTTGATCAATTTTTTGTAGATTGGTACATCTTTTATGGCCTAGAGAAGTGGTATTTTTACACATAATTGTTTAAGTTCTCCCACAAGTTTAGTCTCTTTTGGGTTTGGTTGCGTGGTTTCAGTGAGTCTGTTAGGAAAGGTTGGAATGGCTTTGGGTTCACTTTCCTGTTTCTCTTCTCTATCCTCGTTAGGAAGAGGTTGGCTATCTAGGAGGACCTTACCAGATCGTAGGTTGATCTCCTAAATCTCCACAGCATAGTTAGGGCATGTTGTCTCTCCGTATATACCTGTTGGGCCTGTCTGTTATTAGGGTTCGGGTTCGGTTGAGTAGGTATCTGGGGTTGTCTTGGAGGAGCAGGAGGTAATGGTTGTGGTTGAGCAGGTGGTGGAGGCAAACGAGCGGGAGGAGAGTTGTGTTGGGGCCTCCACCCCTGATGAGGTGCATTCCATTAAGGTTGTGGTTGAACATGAGAATGAAACGAATGCGCAGCAGGTGGAGTATGGTATTGAGATGGATAAGACCAAGGAGGGGGTGCGGACCAGGAAGGATGAGTAGGGGGACCCCAAGAAGGTATGTGAGTGGATTGGTTGGGGTTGTAATAAGTTTGGGATGTCCCTTGCATCCCCTGCTGGTAAGGTCTGGGTCCATGTGGCCTCCTTTGGTTCATGAAGTAGAGTGGTCCAGTGACTCCTTCAGCCCCTTGGTACATAGCTTTAAATCTGGGTAAGGAAGGGTTTGTAGGATGGTCTTCTTCAAAGACAAAACACAATTCTACAAAGTGCAATGGACATTCGTTCCTAGGATGCTTCCTAGTGCATCTAGGACAAAAGATGGCCAAAGCCTTCTCAACTTCTGTTATGCTCTTAACCTGCAAAATGATACCCAATACAGAATATGCGAAGAAAAGATACCCAAAACACAGAATAGCAATGATTTTATTATTCAGAGAGTAATGTTCACTTGCCTCTTCGAGGGGGCAACCTCCAATAGAGCAGAGCTCGATTACAAAATAAGACACGATACTCCTCGCAGGGAGTCTCTATCCTTTATATATGACTCATACATGCAATACCATGGGCCAATACCGTGGGTTTTATTAATACCATCTATCTAATACTACGGCCCATTTGCAACTAACTGTGGTCCCGTCATTAATTGCGGGTTAACCACTTACAAATATTAATATGGGCTTTATTGACTCTTGACTATGACGTGATCCCATGACATAAATAAGGGGGTTAGGGTGGGACCCTAACATGCCGTCCCCCTTAAGACTAGCCTTGTCCTCAAGGCTGAAGCTGCGGAAACTGCTGAAGAATAGTGGCTGGTTCCCAAGTTGCATCTCCCAGAGAGGTGTCTTTCCATTTGACGAGGACTTCCTTAATCATGCGGCCGCGCAAGTGTTTGTCTCTTGTGTCTAGAACCTATTCGGGTTGAAGCCAGATTGACCCTTCTTCGTCCAATTTAGGTAGACTGGTTTGAACTTGGCAATTGTTCCCGATCACTTTCTTGAGGCACGATACATGGAAAACTGGATGGATTTTTGCAGTAGGTGGCAAAGCCAACTTGTAAGCCACTTCTCCAATGCGCTGAAGTACTTGGTATGGTCCGTATAATTTTGGAGATAGCTTCTGACAACCCTTGTCTTTGAGTGATGTTTGCTTATATGGTTGCAGCCTCAAAAAGACCTGATCCCCTTCTTGAGATTGGCGCTCTGAGCGATGCTGGTCTACTTGTTGCTTCATGCGGTTCTCAGCTTGATGAAGATTCTCTCTAATATGGGCGAGCATGGTTGCGCGGTGTTGTAGGAGTCGATCCACTGCTTGTACTTTGGAGCACCCCTTGAGATAAGAGGTAGGGGAAGGCAGAAGTTGACCATATACTGCTTCATAGGGAGTCATTTTGGTGGTGGCATGATAGTTGGTGTTATACCACCATTCAGCCAGAGGTAACCACTGTACCCAAAGGTGTTGCTTTTCTGAAGTGAAACACCTAAGGTAGGTTTCTAGACATTTGTTGACGGCTTCAGTTTGACCATCCATTTGCGGATGATAGGAAGTACTGAGTTTTAGTTGAGTGCCTTGTATCCTGAAGAGTTCCTGCCAAAAATTATTGGTGAAGTTCGGGTAGCGATCGGACACAATAGAAGTGGGCATGCCATGCAATTTGAAAATCTGATCCATGAAATATTGAGCGACCAAAGTTGGTGTAAATGGGTGGGGTAGGGCGCAGAAATGAGCATACTTCTATAGTCGGTCCACAACCACCATGATGACTGATTTGTTCCCGGACTTTGGAAGACCTGTAATGAAATCCATAGAAACTTCCGTCCAAATTGATGTCGGAATGGGCAATGGTTGTAATGTGCCTGGTGTGTTGACGGTTTCCCCTTTTTGGCGTTGACAGACATCGCATTCTGCTACAAAAGCAAGGATGTCCTTTTTCATGCCTGTCCAAAAAAGTGATCTTCTGGTGCGAGCATACGTCTTCTGAAAGCCCGAATGTCCTGCAATGGGCGATGAGTGAAATTCTGCCAAAATGCGACCTTTGAGGGTGGATGTTGGGGATATTATGACTCTGTCCTTGTAGCGAAGAATATCATCCTGCCACGAGTAGCCCTTGGTGGAATTTGGATCTACCTGCAATTGAGAAATGAGTTGGGATAGCCCGGGGTGTGAAAACCATTCCTTGCGAGCCTCTTCAATCCATTCTGGAATGGGGAGGGAAATTGCTAGCAGAGTACTTTCTTCCTCAAATTGGCGAGATAATGCATCTGCTACACTATTGTCTTTCCCTTTCTTGTAAATGATCTCATAATCATATCCCAACATTTTGGCGAGCCATTTATTTTGTTGTGGGGAGGATAGGCGTTGCTCCAAAAAAATTTAAGACTGTGATGATCTGTGCGGATTTGGAAACGTCGCCCCAATAAGTAAGGTCGCCAAGTCTCGACGACATGTAAGATGGCCATCATTTCTTTTTCGTAGGTAGATTGGCCCAAATTCCTCCCACTTAGTTGTTGGCTTGTGAAGGCCAAAGGTCGCCCTTCCTGCATTAATATCGCCCCAATACTGGTCCCCAAAGCATCACATTCAATGACAAAGGATTTGGTGAAGTCAGGTAGTGCTAAGACTGGAGTGGAACACATGGCGTTTTTGAGAGCGGTAAATGCCTGTTGTGCTTCCTCATTCCAGAAGAAGGAATTTTTCCTTAGGAGTTGAGTGAGGGGCTTCGCTATGCGGCCATAGTTGCAGACAAATTTATGATAATAGCCTGTGAGACCCAAAAATCCTCTCAAGCTCTTCAAGGTCTTAGGTTGAGGCCATTCTTGCATTGCCTGGATCTTTTTGGGGTCCACCTTGACACCTTCACGCCCCACAATGTGGCCCAAATACTCAACTTCTTCCATGCCAAACGAACACTTGGACATCTTGACAAATAATTTATGCTTGCGGAGCAGGTGTAAGAGTAGATCTACATGCTGAAGATGTGCAGCCCAAGTGCCACTATAGATGAGGATGTCATCGAAGAAGACAAGGACAAATTTCCTGAGATATGGTTTGAGAATGTGATTCATAAGGCTCTGAAAAGTAGAGGGGGCATTACAAAGACCAAATGGCATGACCAGGAACTCATAATGGCCTTCATGAGTTCGGAAAGCAGTCTTGGGAATGTCGACTTCCTTCATGCGAATTTGGTGGTAGCCTGAGCGAAGATCCAGCTTAGTGAAGAATTGAGCCCCATTGAGTTCGTCCAGCAAATCGTCAATCACCAGAATGGGAAATTTATCTTTGAATGTCAACTTATTGAGGGCCCTGAAGTCGGGACACATCCGCCACTCCCCATCTTTCTTGAGCACCATGACCACTGGGGATGAATAAGGACTAATGCTGGGACGAATGAAACCTGCTTCCAAAAGTTCCTTGATGATTTTTTCTATTTCATTCTTTTGGGTGAACGGATATCTGTATGGCTGCACATTTGGGGGTTGGGCCCCTGGAACCAAGGTGATACTATGATCATGTTCCCCTCGCGAGGGTAGAAGCTCATGAGGCTTGTCAAAGACCGACAAATGGTTATTTAAAATCTGTTGCATCTCAGTATGAATTGGCAGAGACTTGGTTTCGATGACCTGGATGGCATTAAATTGAGCTACCACTCCATGATTGCACTTTTTTAACAACTTTTCCATCCTATGTGAGCTGATGATAGAGGGGGCTCCCGTCTGGAGTCCACGGAGGGTATGTGTGTAGTTGTTCTTCTTAAAACTCATATATAACTCCTGAAAATCCATTGTGATTGGCCCAAGAGTGCGGAGCCATTCAGCGCCGAGGACAATGTCGCAACCCCCCATGTGTATGGAAAACATGTGGGTTTTCAACTGATAATCCCCCATTTGAAGTTTTACATTTTCACAGTGGCCTTCACATTTCATTGTGCCCCCATCTGCAATTTGGACTTGGAAGTTAGAAACTGCTCGTACAAAACAATGCACTTCTTTTGCGATTTTTTGATGGATGAAATTATGGGTACTTCCACTATCAATCAAGACTACTACTGGGCGATGTTTAAGAAAACCCCTGATTTTGAGAGTTTGAGGGGAAGAAATCCCTGCCAACGCATGCAGCGAAATAACTGGTTCGTCATAGACATTCTACTTTGGGTTGTCTTCTTCTAGCGCCTCATGTTCCTCAAGTGGTGGATCTTCCTTTGTTGAGCTGTAGTCAGTGGCATCTATTTGAAAAAATTTGGGTTCCTTGCATTTATGACCTGGGGAGTATTTTTCATCACACTAGTAACATAGTCCTTGCTTCCTTCTTTCGGCCATTTCTGCAGGTGACACCTTTTGGACCTTAAGTGTTTGAGTCATGTTGTGAGCCTGTGGGGGACGACCTTTAGCGGGGAAATTTGGGTGACTGTATTGGGTTGCTAATGCACGTTCCACGTTACGGGCTACCTTGCAAGCCTCTGTCCAAGTGGGAGGGTGGTGCAGTAAGACTTGAGCTTTGATGGCTTCTTTAAGACCACTGATAAAACATTCCGTGTAGAACACATTTGAGAGACCCCAAGTGCGGAAGGCTAAGGCTTCAAAAGCTGTAATATATTCATCCACTGTACTTGTCTGTCGAAGCTTAGTAAGACGACCCAAAAAAGAGTCCTCCTATTCAAAGCGGTCTCGAAGAGCTTTGGTAAACTAGGTCCAAGTCTTAAAAGGTCCATTGAAACGTTGATGCCATTCCCACCATTGCCACCGTTCATTGTCCAAGTATATGCTCCCCAACATAAGCTTAGTCGCATCATCTAAGATATGATTCAGTTTGAAATACTGCTCCATTTGTGCTATCCATGCAGACGGGTGAGAACCGTCAAATTTATGCATATCCAACTTGGGAGGTCGCTGACTGGGTGGTGGGTGGGTGTGCCAGACGTAAGGAGAGTGGCTAGACTCACCCTCATTGTATTCATTGTCATTATACTCCTCCTCGTGGACTTGCTGCTTGCCCTTCGGGATTAATTGCTGGACCTGGAGAGATAGTCCGGTAAGCTGCTTATTGAGGATTGGACAGATTCTTCAAGTTTTTCCATTCTTTCATTGGCCATTGCTTGAGCTCTAGTTTCTACCATACACCAACCTGATGAAAAATTGGGACCGCCTAAAAATTTTCACTAATAATTGAATGGTACCACTGTGCTCAGCTCGTCGTCCTGATTTTGATGGGCTAGATCACCAATAAGCGCCCTGGAAGATCTCAGACTCTTTTTTTTTGAAAACTCCTAATGGAGTTTTACTCCTTCCTGATCAATACTGCAGTTTCCAAATCCTCAAAATGTCAATGCGGCCAAAAGTCCTACGAAAATTATACCTCGGTATAGGAACCCTTCACAACAACTCCAATCTGGTGGATCTGAGAGATCTGAATGGCGGATCGGATAGCTCTGGGTGGCGGAACAGACTACTGCTGCAGATCGGCTGGCTTTAATAGATCGGAATGACTGATATGCGAACTCGAGACTACGGGACTGATGTCGGTTGTTGCCGCACCCCGTTGCACCAGCGGATCTGGAATAGATGATGTGCGATCCCCCGATAGAAAAGGGAACTATGGTCTTGAGGAGTGTCAGGTGCTACAGATTGCAATATACATGAGGGTCTGGCAGTAGTACTCGGCCCAATGTTTCAGGGCTCTAACTAAGGAGGATCAACCGTACCCTTAGCCATACAACTCGACTACCCTATCGTACGGGCGAGTAATGTCTCCGAGTGCTGTTCTCGGTGTACTGTAGCCACAATATGGCCGACGGTTTATCTATGGCGAGGTTTCGAGGGAGCCTAGGGGCTTCCAATATACCCAGAGGGTACGTGGAAGACAGTCCGTGCGCGGTTCTGTCTAATGCGCTACTACTCGAAGGGGTACCCACAGGGGTTACAAGGGAGTCCAACAGACGTGACCACCTCTTGTATTTCCTGCGTGCATGCCTCCCCAAATCCGCAGGTTTATGCACTCAACGACAGATCTCGTGGTTTAAAGACGCGGGAACACGTCTCTAGCCAAAAATTTTTTTTTGCTAAGAATTGGAGATCCCACCGGCCCTGGAAAGTGCTCTGATACCACTTGTTATGCTCTTAACCTGCAAAATGATACCCAATACAGAATATGCGAAGAAAAGATACCCAGAACACAGAATAGCAATGATTTTATTATTCAGAGAGTAATGTTCACTTGCCTCTTCGAGGGGGCAACCTCCAATAGAGCAGAGCTCGATTACAAAATAAGACACGATACTCCTCACAGGGAGTCTCTATCCTTTATATATGACTCATACATGCAATACCACGGGCCAATACCGTGGGTTTTATTAATACCATCTATCTAATACTACGACCCATTTGCAACTAACTGTGGTCCCGTCATTAATTGCGGGTTAACCACTTACAAATATTAATATGGGATTTATTGACTCTTGACGATGACGTGATCCCATGACATAAATAAGGGGGTTAGGGTGGGACCCTAACAGCTTCCTCTTGCTTCTTTTGGATTCAGAAGGTATCCATTTGCATGGCAATGGTCTGTCTGACCTCACTTTTGAGGTCTTCCATCTGATTTGCAAACTCGTTTTTGGATAAGGGGGCACTGGATGAAAGTTGGCTTCCCCTACCTCTTTTTCTGGCTGCCCTAGAATGGTTTCTAAACATAGTGTTGATGTCCTCATACGGTCGCTGGTATATGTCTCCCCTAGCCAACAAGTGGAGGGTATCTAGAAGGTCTTCAGGGACTCCTCGAAGCAGAACCAGCTTCAGAGATTCAGGTTCAATTGTGCACCTGGCCCTTTTATAACTGAGTTGGAACCTCTCTTCATAGTCTTCTAAAGGTTCATCACTTCCCATGGTCATCCGAAATATTTCTCCCTTTGTTTCCTTTGACCTACAGTAATCCCGATATTTGTTGTTAAAGGCTTGCTGCATCTGAGCCCAAGTTGTGATACTGTTTCTAGGTAACCCCATGAACTAGCATAGTGCTGCATACTTGAGGGTAGAGGGAAAGAGTTTCAACTTTTGCTCGTCTTCTGCATAGTCATAAGTTCGACAAAGAACAACAAAATCAAACAAGAAGGTATCAGGGTCTTCAGTGGTCAATCCATGGAAGTGAGGTAGGGCTGAGGGACTTATGTTTTTCATTTTTGTGTCTCCATTGGTCTCTCAGATGGGAAAGGCGCCTTCTATTCTCTCCTCATTTCCTATACCGTTTCTGTGCTAAACCATGGTCTCAGGAGGAATGTGTTCTTACTCTTCTTCTGTTATAGGATCTTTGTATATCTCTGGAGGTTCACCTATAGGTTCTTTTGGATCACTGCCACCAAAGAAGAGAGAAGGGTGACTCAGTGATGTGGTGAGGGCGTTGGGTAGGAATTTTCCTGAATTCTCTCTGTTCCTACAAGGCATGAAATGAAATCTCTTTTTTTTGGGATTTTCGTGTTTCTTTTTCTGCTTGTATCTGCAAAGACTTTGAAATGGATTGAACATAAAATTGTAGCTAACTAAAATAAACCTAGCTGAAAATAAAATTGCAGAATTGAAATGAAAGAAGGAAATGACTAATCTATGTTGCTGAAATGAAATTGCAGAATTGAAATTGCATAATTGAAATGCTAATCTACTCTTACAGAATTGAAATGCTAAGCTACACTTGCAGAATTGAAATTGCGAAATTGAAATGAAAGCAGGAAATGTATAATCTACTTGTGCGGAAATGAAATTGCAGAATGGAAATGAAACGCTACTCTACTCTTGTTGAAATAAAATATTTAGCAGAATGTTGCAGTAGAAAATAGAAGAAAAGCAGTAATCACAAATACTCTAACGCTTCCCTGGAAACGGTGCCAAAAAGTATGGTGAGCTCCAGTATTGCAGCAATGATGCTGCAAATCCTGGGACTCCCTACTTTGCTTTTATCAACCTGGTAGTTCGTAACAAACTTGGAAGTGACGGTGTTGTATACACAAGTACTAGCTCTTACTGCAAGCTGTCACTTGATCAGCTGGCACAAGTTCGCTAGGAGCTCAAGGAAACTTCTATGAGTTTTCAAAAGAAGCTTTTAACTGTGATGGACGAAAGCTAATTCAAAAGAGGCTAGTCTACTTGCAGAAAGGAGATAAAAGCTGAAAGGAAACGCAAACCCTAGTTTTACGGACTAACCCTACTTGTGCAAGAAAAGAGATGAAAGTTGCTGAAATGGATGCCATTGACTCTTGAAAAGGTAAGATGCATGTGGTTAAGCTACTTCTAAAGGAAAATGTGGAAGAATCATCTTTTTGTATTTTTGATTAATTTTATGCAGAATTATTATGCATGTGTTTTAACTATTTTTGACTGTGCAGAGGTTTATTGGCAAAAGGAAATGGAGTGGGCATTTGTAGGAGGTTGGGAAGGTGATAAGAGGACCTAAGGGGTCCCTAGCACCCTTCTGGAGAATTCCATAGTAATCAGATCTCGAAAAACTGCTCGCATGAACTTCTACAGGAAGTCTGCAGGGGATCTACAGGAAGTTCTACAGGAACAGGCCGAAAGTGGTTTTTAGAGGGTTGATGGTGAAAAAATAGTGGGAAAGTGGAAATTAAGGATGGATAAGGATATTAAGGGATCTAGGATCTGGTAGATGAAGCTCAAGAGTGAAGAAGATGGTTGGAGTTGTTCAAAGATGAAGAGAGCAATGTTGCACAAAAATGTAGAAATTAGGGCAAGTTGGGAAAGTATGGCAAATGGGTGAAGGAAATCTTGAGAGAGAGACTGGAGCAGGTTGTATGATGGAGGAAGAGTGGGTTGGAGTGTCTTACAGGTGTTCTGCACACTTCTTTCTGAAACTGATTCAAGCAAAGACTAAAAAAAAAGATTTATCTACTTTGACCTAATTCTGACCTAGAAACCAGAAACATGATGAACAGAAGTTTATAGACAGGAAATCATGCAAGAAAGCTATGGAAACTAAGCAAGAACAGATCTAAGCATGAACACACAACTGATATCAACTTTTCCAACTTAAAACCTAACACTAGCAATTGCATTGGAAGGCAAAAACAGTGTTTTTGTGGCAGCAAGTGTGCCTTGGTCTCAATTCATGGTCCCAAGGAGGGAGAAAGGAGATCAAGGATTGCTTGGTAGCCTTTTCGTGGATCTTTTCTGTCACCAAACTATCAAATCAACCTGAAGCAAGAACAACTATCTTAATCATCAAAAACAACCTAAGTAACAAAGCAAGATTTAACCTATATAATAGAAATTATTCTATGAATGCAGTAAAGACACATAAAAGTACACAAAGGAGGTACTGGGCACTTGGGTTGGGCCCAACCCCAAGAGCTACAGCCTCCTAAGAAAGCTCAGAGCTAGTGCAAAGCGGAATTCATCTTCATTGATAAAAAAAATAGTCATGTCACAAAACTGTTTACAGAAAGAGCTCGAAAATGAGCTGAATGCAGAGCTGCACTAAAGTGCGAAAATAAACTATTCAATAGCTAAACTACTAAGGCTTGAAGCCTTCCTACTTATGCAAATGAGGACTCCCAACAATCCTCCTTAACTTTAGGAGCTTGGCTGCCCAAAACTGCAGTTAATCAGCCACTTCACTAGACCTGCTCGGCTGCCCCTTGAAATCATCTTTGGTGGGCTGTTGAACTTCGAGCTGATGGTGGAGAACTTGAGGAAGGGGCCATTTAGTGCAGGAGACACCCCTCCTATAAATCCTCAGCCTTGTTCCTTCGTATTTGGCTGCCAATCTGCTCATAAATGCCTGATCTTGGTCCAAAAATGTCCAAAAATCTGCAATAAGCATGTATTAGACTTTGTGGTCAAGTGACTATTCCCATTCACTCAATTAACATAAATATATTCAAAAGAATGCATAAAACTATGGAGAATGGTGGATTAAATGAGAATAATAGGCAAAATGAGCCCATAAAGTTACCCATTTTTGGGGCTCATCAACATGCTTAGGGCTTTGTGCAAGATGGTGACAAGGGGGAATAGGATGTTGATTGATCCCATTAGGAGGTTCGTTGATGAGATGTGACAAAATGGCCTATAATAAGTCTACTCAGCACTTAAGTCACTAATGCTTCTTACCACCTTCTTACCACATTCTTCCAATTTGTTTTAGAGTAATTAAGGGTAGGATACCTAAGTTTGTATTGACAATTAAAAAAACTCATATGCACAAACATGCCATCCTAAAGCATAGATTTGTGCCGAATGCATTTAAATCCTAGTCCAAGTGGTTGCGATAATTGTTTGTTATCCCCTTCAGTCAGTTTCAATTTCCATGAGGGGCCTATTTCCAAGATCGTAAATTGATCTTAGAGAAATAAATTGCCTCGTGTGGTTCATAATAGCTCATCGATCTAAGGTATTGGGTACTTGTTCTTGATTTCCCTCTTGTTCAGGGCCTTGTGGTTGATACACATCCTTCTTTTTGACCAGTGTGACTAAAGATGTAAATGGGCTCGAGCCTAGCCTTATGTTCCCCATATCCAATAGCTCCTTGATAGTATTATCAATATCTTCCTTAAATCTCTTGGGATGCTTGTAAGGAGTTGTCATAACTGACTTTGCTCCTTCCTCTAATTCTATAGCGTGTTCACATCCCTTGCCAGGAAGTATTCCTAGTGGAATCTCTCCAAATACCTTATTGTGCTTGCTCAATAATTATTGGATATCCTATGGGTAACTCTAGTTTCCATTTACAGTTGTTTGTATTGTCACTTTGTATTTTGTTGCCCATAATATGTCTCCACATTGAAAAATGACATCCATCTTGATGGTTGTGACAACCCTTAAGGAACCATTGGGCATCCTCCACAATAATACTCTATATCCATCAACTGTGATGAACTCCATCTCCATGATTTAATAGTCCTTCCAATGCCCCCCTATGAAAATAAGTTGGTGGAGCCCTAATACCAACACCAAATTGGTGTTGGATAAATCAACCACACAGAAATCGTAAGGGAATAATTCCCCATCTAGATCTCCACCTATGGGATCCTCCTTGTACATGCCAAGAGATGGTCATTTGCCAGTTCAACATCAAATCCCTCAAACTCTTCTATAGTTAGGCGCCTTTTGGATACCTAGGTTGCATATATGAAATTTTGGGTGGAACACCCATTGATAAGAACAATGACTTGTTGGCCTTGCACAACCCCTCTAACTATAAAAGTGATATACCAAGGAACATCAGGAATTTTGGCTATAGTAGCTCCCTTTATCAGCTTTTGCAGTGATTCCTTGTCATTACCTAACCAATTTTTATTAAAATACCAAGGAATATTTACATTAATTTATTTGGCAAAACCCAATAGATTGGTCAATAGAAAATAATTCCACCCACTTCTAGAACATTTTATGGCTTGAAACCGCGACCATAATTTCACTAGAAAACTTGGCTTGCTCCAACTCAACTCTCTCAAATCAATTAATTTTTTAGGTGCAATTTTTGTCTCCATGATTCTTGTGCTTCACTGGCTAATTATAATGATTCTTCCTCCTTATTTAGGCTTTCTTAAACCTAGAATAATTGGGTTCTCTACTCAAGATATTTTGGGCCTCCAAATGCTACAACAATTCAACCTTCTTTTAGCGGTAATTTAGTCTTACCAATGAGAATAAGAATTCAACCTCCATTTAGAAGTAATACATCCATCCTCAAAGATGCAGCTTAGCCTATAGAATTCAACCCCTCTTAGTGATGTGAGTTGCTACAAGTTTATTTCGTTGGACTCCTAGAAACTGCTATGTTTTGATGTTCCTTCCTTTGTTAAGTGCCAACAGAGAACCTGAAATGATTGCCCCTTCAGATAGCTAGGTGGATGTTTCACCACTAAAAATAACCGCCTTCAGTTATGGTGGATAGATCCACCATATAACGATTTCCCCCTCACAAAGTAAGTTACTCAAACTCCAAGTTCAATTCTCAAATTATCAACTCATATTTTCCTTGAGCTCCCATCCTTGTTTTTTAATCATCTCCTCCTCTCCGATGGGTGACTAGAAATATCATAAATCACTTTATTTTTACCATCCTCCTATTCAATTGTTTAATATTATTAAATTACTACCTTTTAATTATAATTTCATAAGCAATTAAACCAATTGATCTCCTTTTCTTGGACTATAGCCTATAGGAATCAGAATAAGCTACTAACTCACTCCCTTCTGCGACTATGGTTTGGAAAGGGACATTACATAGGACATGCCAAGTCTATTTCCACCACATAGAACCAACCAAATCCAATATACAACGTTTCCTTAGGATCAAGCTTACCCCTCGCTGCCTCCCCGAGTCGAACGAAGACACCAGAGGCCCGAGTCCTCACGCCTACGCAACATTCCTGGCAATAAATAGTGTTTATGGCAGGCGTAAGCTTCGACAGATAGTCATACATGTCAAGCAACCGGAAGAGCCTGTCGCTCGATTTTCTGGCCATAGCTACAGATTCCCCCAAACCTAGCAGCTTCATTGTGGGCTCCTTGGCTACCTCGGAAAAGCACAAATCCCTGACATGGTAAACCCTACAAAAGATCTTGTGGCAGAGTCGTTTCTCGCTTGTGAAAAGAATTTTCACTGCAATTTTCATGATGTGAATCCAACTCTTGATTTTAATGTCAAGAATTCGCCTCTTCGTCTTATGCACGTGGCCCTTGGTCAACTACTCGACACCAATTTTTTACCGGCACTCTTCGATTAAGACTTTCTGGTGAGCCCGTAGATTCGAGCACACTCTTTTGCAAACCTAGCGGTCACCATGCACTCTGCTATTCCCTCTGTAGGCAGACCAGTTGGTGAAATTCCCTCTGTAGGCAGACCATCAACATCTCCATGAGGTGTTGTGCACGCACCAACTTGTCTGAGTTGTTGTCCAGATTTTCCATCAGATGACGAAGATTTCCCACGGCTGCTAAATATTCGTTGGCTTCTTCTGTTCCGTCGTGGAACAACGACGACTTTTAGGGCTTCGAATCTGTCCCATTGATCACTCTATCGGCTAAGGCCAAATTAGCCTCCTAGTCGGCGGATATCATAGTGTGTAGCTAAGATTCTTTTTTATAGTAATAAATATCCACAAACTATTTAAAATCAGAATAAATTGCAACGTCTCCGGAGACCTGGAATTTGCCCTGGTTCATGGTTTTTCTTTTTTCAACGTCTCGGCTATATTGAACGGGTCAGTTCTTTTCACAGGTGACTAGGGTAGAAGGTTAATCATGAATCCACTAATCTATGGCGAAAAGTTCTCTCACTAATCTATGGCTAAAAGTTCTTTTGACAAGTTAGGAAATTTACTTAATTATAACAATGAAAGTCATACTTTCAGGGTTGAGAGGCGCATTTTCAAATATACAATTATAACAAGTGAGTGAGGAACCACATGGCGGCTGGCTTAGGTGGTGGAGATAATGGCACTCAAGTTATCCAGTGGCTTCAAGAAACTGCTGACTATCGACTAAAAACTATTTAAAAGAAAAAATTCTCATATATATACTACCCACATGTAGTAAATAACAAAGATCACCACAATTAAAAGTGAAAATCTCTAATCTTAATCCATTAAGATCCAAGTGACCTGATAGGTAACAAGGATCATCACAACTAAAAGTGACAATCTCACCTATCAAGGATCATCACAACTAAAAGTGACAATCTCCAGTGTTAGTCCATTATGATCCAAATTGATCAATACCAACTCAATAATGTTATCCAAACCCATATAATCAATAATTGCATCTCACCATTATCTTTTCCAATTTTATATTTTCCTTCCCCATTCATCTCTCATTTTGTAAATTAGATGGGGTTGGAGCCCACATACACCAGCCCACCAGCCCTGGTTCATGGAACGGGTCAGTTCAATTTTCACACGTAGAAAATGCAAAAAAAAATAAAATTGGAATACCGCCATTCATATCCAAATATCAGCAATCATAAATGTGAATAGCCGCAATGTGAAATCACCAGAGATATCTGGATGGTTTGTGACTTCATTCTAGATATGAATTCTTTAATGGCCTCTTTCCTCTTACGCTTAATCATGCAGTGATTATTATTGGAGAATTTTGGGTGTGCTAATTATTTTACATTAGTTTTGTTTTTCAAAATTAAAAATAAATAAATAAATAATTGTATTTATATATAATGTTATGTAAATTAAATTTAAATTAATTAAATTAAGTTTTGATGTTTAGTTATTTTATAATAATTAATAAATATTATTTATAAAACAAATAAAAAATTAATTAAATTATAATTTTATTTTAAATTATTATTATTAATTATAAAGTAATTTAACGTATTAGTTAGATAAATATAGTTAAAAAAATATGTAACAAGTTTCATAACTATAGAGATTCATCTATATTTTATTATGGAGATTATTAGCATGTAAATAAATTTTGTGACGATATTTTGGTTTCCTAATACAACCATAACTAGTATTTATGTGAAACTTGTTTATGTGACATTTTTTCTTAATTGATCAATTTAATTAAAAAGGCAGAAAATATAACTATTTTTAGTATAAATCTCAATTTTTTTTATTTATGACTATGATTAAAAATATTCTATGTAGGTTAAATCTCTAATAGGGATCAAATTTGAAAGGAAGAATTACATTTCAATTTAAAGGGTTAACTTCATTTTAGCTTTTCAATATTGAAAAGTTAAAATGAATTATTCTTTTGAGATGAAAATAAAAAATAATTTTAAATTTCATATATATCTCACACATCATAGTTTTTAATATGTTAAGTTGTGCAAACATTAAACTAAAAATCATATCTATAATACAAACCTCTAGGTACACTTACACATAGATAACATGTTAGATTTTTGGTAGCATCGAACAAGTGTTATAGTCTCGATTTGTATCTAAGAGGCTAAGGAACATGAGTTCTCCAAAACCCATAAAAGGTATTAGGAGAAAACCCCTAGAGACTACTCAATTAAGTTAATCAATCAATAATTATAAAATGTTTAAGTCTAACTTAAGAAAATTGATTAATTAATGGGAATTAATTGAGGAGATCAACTTATGCTCTAGAGACTTCCAGAAAGTGACTTGGACCAAGTCTAGGATGATATTAGCCACCAATCACAATTAGATCTTGGTAATTGATGCTCCTGCGAGAGATTATAAGAGCAAGTCGACGGAATAGAGATATACATAAGAGGCAGAACAAAAAATTGTGAATTTCCTAGTGTGCAATGATTCAACAAGGGAAAAACTCAAGCTAAAGAGAGCATTAGAGTGAGGAAGCACCAGAAGGAGAATTTCGGAGAATTTCCCAGTAGTTTTTCAGTGTTGAAGAAGTAGAAAAAGGGACGCTGAAATCTTCTGCATAGAGAGTTATTGAGGTAGTGCGAGTTAGGTAGTCCAACAAGTGAGTTGCTGGGAAGGGTTCATTTCAGTTGCGAGAGGTCAAATTTGAGTCTAGAAAGCAGAGAGAAAATTTTCCAAAGGAAGAGGAAGGCTAGATGGCCCATTTGGATTCAAATCTAGGGTTGTACAATTTGCACCAGGCCAATAGTGTGAGCAACCAAAGAGGGTGTGAGTGGGCTAGTGGAGGCCAAGTTGATTTGCAGAGGGAGACTTATCTCCCAGATATTTTGGAAAGATATTTGTTGGGGGAATGTTAGTTAGTGTACTCTTCAAATTCGCTGCACAATAATAAAAATAAACCCTCATCTGCTACATCGGTTTTCCCTTTGGGTTTTTCCCGGGTACTTTTCAGTCCAAAATAACTGTGTTGGTTTTATGTGTGCATCTATTTCTTAGTTCCTGATTTTACTTCCACAACATTTATTTATTGTGAAGAATTGCAGTGTGATTTATTCGTTATTTTCTATATAATAAATAAACTGCTAACCAGTTAGGAGAATAAACACTAGTTGCTACAATTCAAGGAATTTTCACATGGCATTGGTCCACCAATATTACAATCTATATAGAAATCATATGGAGGAAATTTAATAGGATGATTTACTTACACTCTATATATGAATCGTATAGAGAGAATTCAATTGAACCATATAATTATAATTTATATAAGAATCATATGGATGAAACTTAATAAAACCATTTACTCTTTCATCTCATGGACACCATACTTCAAATACAATGGAATTATTTATCTTTCTTACAATTAAAAAAATTGCAATGGATTATTTAAAGGAAATCAAAAATAAATATTATTAAATATATTACAATCTTCCATAAAAGGAAAAAGGTAAAACTATTTAAAACCTCTAATAACACAATTTTCATAAAAGAAATATAACTTCCAAGAATCGTTTGTCATAAGAATTATATGTCTAATGATTAGTGCACATGTGCATTATAATGCGTGACATCATTGCAAAAGAACACATAAGTAACACTATTTTTTGTTAACTGAAATTAACGAGTATTACTTATTGATAATAACAATGTTAAGTCCCTATAATAGTATTGTAGTCTCCTTATTGTTATTGTTAGTGTAACCCCCTTATTGTTATTGTTGTGCCTATGTAGTCCCCATATTGTTATTATGGTGTCCCATAGAAGCCCACTATTGTTATTGTTGTGTCTTTACATTATTATTGTTATGTAGGATATGATTATATTGTGACCACTTAGACTCCCATATATACCAAGGAGGTTTTGTAATTTGTATCAGGAAATAATTTTTCATTTATGTGATGTAAAGGAGGCCCCCCTCCCCTCCTCGAAGAGACTAATTTTCAAGCCGTTGATCTATATTTTCTTTTGCTTTGTGATGTGGTTGCATAACATTTGGTATCAGAGTTTGGATTCTAGGGTTTCGTTGCTTCAAACATGTCATCTTGGAATTTTTCTATAAGGCTTCAGAAGCTAAAATTTCGACCACATGGAGCCGAAATCTTGGTGAACTTCGTATAAAAAATTCAGACCTTGGTTCACTACGTTTTTTGAGATATGGTTTGAAAAAGTTAAGGTTTTTTCATGCTTCAAAATTTAGTCTCAAACATGTGACATAGGGAAAATCATCATAACTTTCTCTACAAACATCAGATTTGAATTTCGTAAAAATTTACTGAAAGTGCATAGGCTGTAGTTTTTCGTGTATCCTTTTCATGGTTTTAGGTTGAAATAGTGACACGTCACATTCAATACAAGTTCAATCTACTAAACTAGTCCATAATCAGGTCATCGTGGGAGATTGGGCATAACTTTAACTTGAAGAATCTAATCTCAATTTGACTTGTGGTGTTGGAAGAATAATCAAAGGGCTACCACAGGATGAAATTTAAAACCTTGGAAAGCTGAAATTACACACATACAATAGTTTCAAGGTCAAGCTCCAAAAAATGAGAAAGAAGATGTGTGTTTTTTTAAATTTGCATAATTTTTTGTTTGAAAAATCAGTTTGAAGTAATTCAAAGGGCGTAGTGAAGCATATATATAATTATTTAGTTCCAATATGCCTTAGAACAAAAAAATAGATACACCCAGTAAGAAATCAGAAAAATCTACTATGACACATGAAGAAGGAGAAGAAATGTCACATGGTATATCAAAGTTACAGGACCAAGTGCAAGAAATTTCACTCTCACAAAGGGCAACCAAAAACGATTTGAGAGTAATTAATGTTAATATCGATGATTTAGAAGAAAAAATAAAAAGGGACATGGAAGA
The DNA here is from genome assembly GCA_031772625.1 of Pinus tabuliformis. Lineage (NCBI taxonomy): Eukaryota > Viridiplantae > Streptophyta > Pinopsida > Pinales > Pinaceae > Pinus > Pinus tabuliformis. The sequence goes on along the minus strand of CM062810.1, from coordinate 734,982,867 downwards.
TTTGACAAAGTTGTTGCAGGTAAGACTTCGTAATGGTGACAAGGTAGTCCGTGAAACTCTGGATGAGAACAAAAGGAATGTGAATCATGGTTTTAGAGATTCTAACCCAAGGATGAATATAAACCATACTCTAAAGATCGATATGAGAAAGTTTGATGGAAAGGATCTGGTAACATGGACACTATAGATGGAGAAATTCTTTGATCTACATGATGTGTCATGCACACAAAAGGTATGAATTGCATATTTATATTTAGAACAAAATTAGTTTGTGTGGTATCGATGGATTTGATCTCGTAAATTGTCACTTGGAAAATTTTTACGGAAGAATTGGTAGCACATTATAAGCATACAAAGAGAAATACCTTCTTTAGCTAATTGATAAATCTCAAGCAAAAATATTCAATGGCAGAACACATTGAGGACTTCCAAATATTGAATATCAAGCTAAATGATATTCCATTGGAGCATAGGATTTATGTCTTCATAGGGACTTTAAATGATAAAATCAAACATGAGGTTCACCTTTGGGAACCTAATTAATTGGAGAAGGAATTCAAGGTGGCAAGAAAATTTGAAAATGGAATTATGGCAACAAGGAAGTCTATCACTCATAACTATAAACATGGAAGTGTTGTTACTCCTAGCCTCCACAACCTACAAGGTTGACATCACAACAACTAGAGGAAAAAAGAGCAAAATATCTTTGTTACAGTTGCGATAGAAAATACACTAAGGGTCATAAGTGTGCTGAGAAGAAATTATTTTACATATATTGTGAAGAGGAAGAAGAAAATGAACACGAAACATCAAAAGAAGAGGATATACACCATGAACCAACCCTAAAGAAATAGGAAATGAATCTAACCATATCTTGTAATGTATTGGTAGGAATTACGACTCCTCCAAATCTCAAGATAGAAGGACATATCAAGAAAAAAAGGTAATATTGTTGATCAATTCTGGTAGTAACCATAATTTTATTCATTGTAAGATATTCAAGGAATTTAATTGCTTTCTATATTCAACACTAGAATGTCAAGTTATGGTTGCAAATGGAGGAACTATAAATTGCTTAGGGAAGTGTCATAATATCAATCTAACCATGGGAGAATATGTATTGAATATTCCAATGCTTTCCATTCCAATGGGTGGTGTTGATGTTGTATTAAGAGTCTAATGGTTGTAATATTTGGGGATGATAGCTTTTAATTTTTAAAAACTTTCATTGAGATTTTCCTAGGAAGGAGAGGAAATTGAATTAAGGGGCATCGCAGGGAAATTAGGGAAGATAATCAACTATAATAGCATGACAAAGCTTTTGAAGAAATAACAATGAGGCATAATTGCACAATTACGCTCACTAGATGTTCAAACATCGAAATCATATGTTTCTCCAGATCTCCAAAGAATCTTGGATAATCATTCCAAGGTATTTGAGGCTCCCAAAGGCCTCCCACATATTTGCGATCATGATCATGCTATTCACTTGATTCCAGGAAGCGTTCCTCTAAACATCAGACCTTATAGATATCCCTATGCCCAAAAGAGTGAAGTTGAATGTATGATTGCATAAATGTTAGAGGCAAGTATAATTCAACCTAGCTAAAGTTCTTTCTCTGCTCTAGTATTATTGGTACACAAAAAGGATGGATCATGATGTATGTGTCCTTATTATAGGGATATCAACAACCCCATTATTAAAGATAAATTTCTCATTCCTATCATTGATGAATTGTTGGATGAATTATATCGAGAAATTTACTTCACCAACTTGTATCTTTGTTTAGGATATCATGAAATTATAATGAAGATTGAAGACATTTAAAAAAAAACATTCATAACTCATGAAGGTCATTATGAATTTTTGGTCATGCCTTTTGGCCTTACTAGTGAATCTTCCCTATTTCAAGGTTTGATGAATTCCATTTTCAAACCCTTCCTTAGAAAATTTGTGCTAGTTTTTTTTTTATGATATATAAATCTACAACAAGTATTAGACAGAGAAAATTTTAGGGGCTAATATTCGTAGGTGGGCTAATATTCCATGATTTTTCCAAAAAAAAAAGATTCTCAAATTTCCATTTTTCTAAAAGTTAATTCGCCCAAATTTTATAATATAAAATTATTTTACCTTAAAAATCACCAATATTATATATTTTATAATATAAAATAATTAGAAATCTAAACAGTTTTAAAAAATTATAATCAAATATTTTAAATTTTCAATATTAGGGGCTAGTGAGATTCGCCAAGGTTGCTAAACTTTAAGATAAACTTCCATCCTTAAAATTTTCCCTGGCCTTGGAAGGTGTTAGCACCTAAATCTGCCCTAGGATGAAGGAAGGCGAAATTCAGGGTAACCACAAACCATGCTCAGTCTGGTAGCTAGCCCTACCAGAACATGAGAGGGCTCTCTCCGAGTCACGCTTAGTGAATAGGTAAGCAAAAAACGGTCTGAGATGAGTTACAATGAAATATTGATCTTAGGCTAGTAAGTGAATATGGATACAAGAAACAATTTTTATGAATGACTGAGCTTCTGGGATGTTATGGGACCAACGAACAACAATGTACAGAGAATTTAATACAAAGGTACAGATTACTTTGTGAGGCAAGGCAGGCGGAAAGTGTGGCAATTTAGTTTGGAATAACGCAGAACAAAGAGATTGCTGAGGATTGTGAAAAGGGCATAGGAACATGAATCCTTTTCAAGAGAAGAAGAACATTGAACATGAAATTTTCCCATAGGCAGAGCAATAAAATTGAATTCTACCTAATCCCACTCCGAAAATTTCACTGGAAATGAACATGAATTGAATTATGAAACATAACGAAATACATATGAAAACATAAGAGACACATTTGCTACACTCACAACCACAACAATCTCATGAAACAGAGCCGTTGCCTTTCATTAATTCTCTGTGAAAAATACACAGTGAAGAAACAGATTTTCTTTCCCACAGTCTCCCAGAAGTTACAAACTAACCAACTCTTTGCAAATAGCTTACATACAATATATAGAAATGTTCCATGAAGAGATAGAATGCCCAAGTTTTGGGGAGTTACTCGAATCATTACAAAATTGAGATGAAGAGCCAACCATCAGCTACAGGTGCAGCGTTACAAACATGACAAATGGCTTGGGTGACCGTTTGCCTTCCTTCGCCACTTGGATAGAAGCCAATCTGGGGAAAAAATACTTTAAATTCCGCCTTAGGTGCCAAAAAATCGAAGTGTAGATGAGCGGGCGCACTTGGAGAAGTCGCGAATCGAAATTTCGCGAAACGGAAGCAAATTTGGCAATTTTTCCTCTGTGCGCTGCGCCATTTTCTCTGTGTGTCGTGCTATTTTGGGGCCTATTTTGGGGAACTTGAAGGTGTCCAAAATGTGCCCAAGTGAGCTTGCTGGAAAGCCTGTCCTGTTTACTTTTTAACCCAATTGGAATTTCTGAATTTGGTGCTCATTTTCCCCTCCAAATCTTCATTCTCCCAAGACTGCTTCCTGTGTGTCAAAAAAGGGGCAAAGAGGCCATTTTTTGGGTGTTTTTGACCTCCTAGAGACTCAGATCTTGCCCAAATTTCTTGTCCAAGCACCAGTAGTGGTGGTTTTCCATGCTGAATCCAAAAATACAAACCATTCTTCATTTATAGCTCCCAATTTTTAGCACCGCGCCAGAGGGAGAAAAAACCTGTGTTTTGCCCAAAAATTTGTCAAATGATCCAAAATGGCCCAAAAATGATCCAAATTTCTTGGACATGCACCAGTAGTCATGAATTTTCATGCTGAATCCAAAAATGTAAGCCTTTCTTCATTTGGAGCTCCCAATTTTTAGCGCCACGCCAGTGCGCGACGCACTGGGCTTGATGCGCGGTGCATATAGCCTGTGCGTAGCGGTTTTTGCAAGAGACTTTTGGAGGCCTTCCTGGTGTCCAAACTGGGCGCAGGATAGCTCGTTGAAAAGGTATTTGAGTCTAATTTCAAGCCAACTAGAATTTTTCAATTTGGAGTTCATTTTTCCTATCAAAAATCAAATCTCCCAAGACTTGCCAAAATGTGCCAAATGAGGCTGCCTAAAGGTAGAGTGCTGTTATAGTCAACTTTTGAATGCCTTCCTCAACTCCAAATTGAGCTCATGATAGCTCATTGGAAATATCTTTGTGTCTAGTTATCATTTCATACATCAATAAATTCATTTGGCTAACTGCGCTAGGAGAAAAATTGATTTTACCAAGGTCACTTTAGAGGTGCATCAATTCTCCCGAGGAAACTATATTTTTGACATGTCTCCAAAACCATGACACCTGTGTAAAAAGTGAAGGATTTGTTTCTTCCTTAGAATGTTGTGTACAAAACCCTCTCTCAGTTTTCCCAAATTCATCTTTTATTGCTCAGAAACATCATTTGAGTGAAACCTATCCCGATGTGTGGAACAAGGGATTTGTTGAAATGAAGCGAAATGAAGGGGATAGGGAGCTTCTAAATTCTTGAGGAAATTTTGGGAAGTAGGGAGGGATGTTAGGGAGTAGGGGAAAGTGAAATCTCAGAGATTGAGTGAAGGGAAGGGGTCCAAAAAGGCAAAACACAGGTCCAACCTAGAAAATTGCCAGGTTGTAGCAAGAAACTAGGGTTTGTGCGAAAATGAGGAATTTTGGGGACCTCAGTGATGGGAAGTGTTTGATAAGGTACTTTAAGGATAGGGGAAGGTGTATGAACATCAGGATACAAGTTTTTCCAATGATTTGACCATCCAAGAGAAATTGCCTTCAAAACCCTAGGAGAGGGAAATGGCTGTAGCTAGGCGCAACTAAAGCATGAACAAGGTGTAAAATGACCCAGTGGAACTTGACATGATAATGAAAACCCTCTGAATGATGGTACACTCAGCTGAATGGTGACATGGACCGAAATTTGGACAACTTTGACAGGAATAAAAGCAAACCCTAGATCTAATGCCTAGTGACCAAATTTTGCTTGAAGACTTACTGAAATGACAAAATTTGACCTTGACACTCTGAGACCACTTTGTAAGAGCATATTTGATCACTGGAGGAAGGCTGCAAAGACTGACACTAACATTGGCTCCAATGGGGGATGGTAGCTCCTTGGAGGTGCCAAGAACAACAGATCTCTGGAAGAGCTAGACAGTGCCTTCGTCCATTGGGCTATGGAGTCATTATTTCGACAAACAACATGACTCAATTTATTGACTGAAACTTGACTGAAACTAACTCAATTATGGAACCAACATGACTGAAAAAACTGACTCAATGCAAAAGGAAATGACTCATGAGTGACTTAGCTAAAACAAGAACTTACAAAACTTATTCAATGGCAGCAGTCCATCAAGATTCGATGGTTTCAAATCATGATGACAACCACCTGCATACTAATGCAATATGCAAAATCATGTGTAATGTGTCTTCCAATGTAACCAATCAAGTAGATGCCTCCTTGATTGATTCTTCGGATAAGATCTTCTGGTCAACAACAGATACTGGTAACTGGGCCTCTAAAAACATAATTGACCATGATCCCCTTCATCACTGAATACTGTAATAATCACTTTCACTGCTGACTGCAACAAATCTGCCATTGGATCCTGAAAAACATGAAGTCTTTCCTCCTGCTGAAAAAACAAGGTATCTTTTTCTCTTGATTCTGGTCTTTCTTCATAAATAAGAGTATGCTCTTGGTCTTCAAAAAATTCTGAACAAATAGATGAGCGGATTTCCTCTTCAAAGAACACTTCAAAACATGAAACATATGAGGAAGAGTCTGAAAGACAATCCTGAATGTTCTGTTCTTCGGTAGCCGGAATGTATTGTAGGTCACCTTCATATGATATGACAACGAGATTGTCTTTGCATTCATCAATCATGAGAAAAGAAACTTCGAATGATTCTTGAAACCCAACACAATCATTTATATCATCTACCATAAATTCACCCAAAGCTTTTTCACTTACTTGAACAAAGATCTCATCTCACTGTTCATAGAGGGAATGAGCTACCTCCTCATGAAGGTCTAGTTCTGATGAGATAAGGTCAGCTAGGTTTGTACCTCTGTTTTCTTCATTTGAGGCAGCCTCAACCATGCAACTCTCTTTTTTCTCCTCACCATCTGTCTCTTGATCTGATTTATCATCCCCATTATCTGAGATTGGAAAATCATTTTCTTGCATATCATCTTTTATTTCCACCAGATCTGAAACAAAACTTCTTCTTTCATCATTTCCAGCCATATGGAAATCTTCAGCCTGCTGATATATAAAGCTGCCCCCAGGACTGTCGTCCTTTTCAGAAGAGGAAAAATTTCCACCATCGCCTTCTTGACCGGGTGCACACTGCAGATCTGTGTTAACTTGAGCTGGAACATAACCGTGCAAGAGTTGACCTATCTCATCTTCAGACAAAGGAGATAAGACCTTTTGTTTCCTTTCGCTCAAAAAGTGATTGTCTTCATTAATTTCAAGTGAAGGCGTATATAAATATTCCTCATACTACTGATCCATTTCATGTAATTCCTATTGACTGTCAAGATGCAAAATTCTTTCCTCTTCCACCGTACTACAATCTTGATCGTGCTGCAAATTTTCATGATCGTCTTTACGCTGCTGAAAGGGATTTTCATCCAGGGCTTCCATGATCTCATCATCCATAAAATTATCATCCTCATAGTATTTTTCAAGGATTTCAATAAAAGTAGAAGCATGTTTGCAACAGTCATGAACTAGATTTAATGATGGATAAGAGTCTTTATATCTTTCAATGAACATGGCATGAAAATCCTTTAAACAGTAAATACAAGCATGCGGCAAACTTTCATACCAAGATTGGCTTCACCTTCTAGAGTGGCCATGAATATCTTCATTAAGCAATCTTCAAGAAAATCAACCTTCAACTTGCGAATATGCATGTGAAATCGAACTAGATGTAAAACAACGTCCTTCTTACCATCATCTTTAAACGTAGGAAAATTCCTTGACCAATCTACTTTCGGAATCTTATTTGGAAAGCCTGGAATGCGATCTCGGCTCATGGGAGCGTATCTTCTTACAATCCTATCCATCTTGAAAATCTCAAAGCTACTGACTTCTCTGCAGTGGGGTCACCATCAAGCACCGATTGCTGGATTCTTCAGTGAATGGAGTCGCCAGGTGAATGATTTTAGCCGTCTTCTTATGTCTGATCGTTTTTCACCATCAACCATCAGATCAGAGCTTGATAGATGTATTGGGGCAAAAAAATCTTCAAGCAAACCATTTTCATCCCCAGCGGAGTCGCCACTATGTTTGAGTGCGAAACCAGAGATTCTGGGTTCGATCCCCAGTGGAGTCGCCACTATGTTAGCACCTAAATCTTCCCTAGGCTGAAGGAAGGTGAAATTCAGGGTAACCACAAACCACGCTCAGTCTGGTAGTTAGCCCTACCAGAACATGAGAGGGCTCTCTCTGAGTCACGCTCAGTGAATAGATAAGAAAAAAAACGGTCTGAGATGACTTACAATGAAATATTGATCTTAGGCTAGTAAGTGAATATGGATACAAGAAACAATTTTTAGGAATGAATGAGCTTCTGGGATGTTATGGGACCAACAGACAACAATGTACAGAGAATTTAATACAAAGGTACAGATTACTTCATGAGACAAGGCAGGCGGAAAGTGTGGCAATTTAGTTTGGAATAACGCGGAATGGAGAGATTGCTAAGGAGTGTGAAAAGGGCATAGGAACATGAATCCTTTACAACAGAATAAGAACACTGAACATGAAATTTTCCCACAGGCAGAGCAATAAAATTGAATTCAACCTAATCTCACTCAGAAAATTTCATTGGAAATGAACATGAATTGAATGATTAAACATAACGAAATACATATGAAAACATAAGAGACGCATTTTCTACACTCACAACCACAAGAATCTCATGAAACAGAGCCGTTGCCTTTCGTTAATTCTCTGTCAAAAATACACAGTGAAGAAACATAGTTTCTTTCCCACAGTCTCCCAGAAGCTACAAACTAACCAACCCTATGCAAATAGCTTACATACGATATATAGAAATGTGCCATTAAAAGATAGAACGCCCAAGGTTTGGGGAGTTACTCGAATCATTACAAAGTGGAGATGAAGAGCCAACCATCAGCTACAGGTGCAGCGTTACAAACATGACAAATGGCTTGGGTGACCGTTTGCCTTCCTTCGCCACTTGGATAGAAGCCAATCTGGGGAAAAAATACTTTAAATTCCTCCTTAGGTGCCAAAAAACTGAAGTGTAGATGAGCGGGCCCACTTGGAGAAGTCGCGAATCGAAATTTCGCGAAACAGAAGCAAATTTGGCAATTTTTCCTCTGTGCGCCGCGCTATTTTGGGGCCTGTTTTGGGGCACTTTCAGGTGTCCAAAATGTGCCCAAGTGGGCTTGTTGGAAAGATTGTCCTGTCTAATTTCTAACCCAACTAGAATTTCTGAATTTTGTGCTCATTTGCCCCTCCAAATCTTCACTCTCCCAAGACTGCTTCCTGTTTGTCAAAAAAGGGGCAGAGAGGCCATTTTTTAGGTGTTTCTGACCTTCGGGAGACTCAGATCTTGCCCAAATTTCTTGTCCAAGCACCAGTAGTCGTGATTTCCCATGTTGAATCCAAAAATCCAAACCATTCTTCATTTGGATCTCTCGATTTTTAGCGTTGTGCCACAGGGAGAGAAAACCTGTGTTTTGCCCAAAAAATTGTCAAATGACCCAAAATGCCCCAAAAATGCTCCAAACTTCTTGGCCATGCACCAGTAGTCATGATTTTTCATGCTGAATCCAAAAATGTAAACCTTTCTTCATTTGGATCTCCCAATTTTTAGCACCGGGCCAATACAAGACGCACAGGGAAGTGGCGCGGTGCACTGGGCTTGAGGCGCGGTGCATATAGCTTGTGCGTAGCGATTTTTTCAGGAGACTTTTGGAGGCCTTCCTAGTATCCAAATTGGGCACAGGATAGCTCATTGGAAATTTCTTTGAGTCTGATTTCCAACCCAACTGTAATTTTTCAATTTGGAGTTCATTTTCCCTATAAAAATTCAAATCTCCCAAGACTGGTCAGAATGTGCCAAATGAGGCTGCCTAAAGGTAGAGTGCTGTTATAGTCAACTTTTGAATGCCTTCTTGAACTCCAAATTAATCTCATGATAGCTCATTGGAAAGCTCGATGTGTCTAGTTATCATTTGACTTAGGAAGCAAGTCATTTGGCCAACTGAGCTAGGAGAAAATTTGATTTTCCCAAGGTCACTTTAGAGGTGCATCAATTCTCCCGAGGCAACTATATTTTTGACATTTCTCCAAAACCATGACACCTGTGTAAAAAGTGAAGGAGGTTTTTCTTCCTTGGCATTTTTTGGACAACAAAATCTCTCATTTTTCCAAAATTCATCTTTTATTTCTCAGAAACATCATTTGAGTGAAACGTATCCCGATGTGTGGAACAAGGGATTTGTCAATATGAAGGGGATAGGGAGCTTCTAAATTATTGAGGAAATTTTGGGAAGTAGGGAGGGATGTTAGGAAGTAGGGGAAAGTGAAATCTTAGAGATTGAGGGGAAGGGGTCCAAAAAGGCAAAACACAGGTCCAACCTAGAAAATTGCCAGGTTGTAGCAAGAAACTAGGGTTTGTGCGAAAATGAGGAATTTGGGGGACCTTAGTGATGGGAAGTGTTTGATAAGGTACTTTAAGGATAGGGGAAGGTGTACGAACATCAGGATACAAGTTTTTCCGATGATTTTACCGTCCAAGAGAAATTGCGTTCAAAACCCTAGGAGAGGGAAATGACCGTAGCTAGGCGCAACTGAAGCATGAACAAGGTGTAAAATGACCTAGTGGAACTTGACATGATAATGAAAACCCTCTGAATGATGGTACACTCAGCTGAACGGTGACATGGACCGACATTTGGACAACTTTGACAGGAATAAAAGAAAATCCTAGATCTAATGCCTAGTGACCAAATTTTGCTTGAAGACTTACTGAAATGACAAAATTTGACCTTGACACTCTGAGACCACTTTGTAAGAGATTATTTGATCACTAGAGGAAGGATGCAAAGATTGAAACTAACAGAAGGATCATGTTCAACACGTTGATAGGGTTCTCAAACTATTGGAGGAGAAACAATTGTATGCAAAAATATCCAAATGTTTCTTTGGGGTATAGGAGATGGAATATTTGTGTCATATTGTATCTCATGAGGGTGTTAAGGTAGCTCCTAACAAAATTAAAGTCATGAAGGAATAGAAAAGACCCACAACCCTAAAGCATATTCGAGGATTTCTAAAGTTGACAGGGTATTATCACAAGTTTGTTAATAATTATGGGAAAATAACAACACTTCTAACAACATTATTGAAGAAAGATGCATTTCTTGGACTCCCTAAGAAACTAAGTCCTTTGAACATCTTAATGAGGAAATGCGCCAAGCTCCAGTTTTAGCTACTTCAAACTTCACAAAAACCTTTATGGTGGAATGTGATCACTCGCGAAATGAATTTTAGTGCAAGAAGGAAGACCCGTTGCTTTTGAAAGTCATCCAATCAAGGGAAAATATTTACACAAACCTATTTAGGAGAAGAAAATGTTGTAAATACTACATGCCCCGAAGCAATGAAACCCTTACCTAATGGGAAGACACTTCAAGGTAAAAACAGATCATGATAGCCTTAAAAACTTTTTGGCACAAATTATCTTTAGAAGAGCAACAAAAATGGGTCACTAAGATGTTGGGTTATGACTTTGAAATCATCTATAAAAAAATGGAAGAAAAATGTTGTTGTTGATGCACTCTCAAGAAAGTATGAGGATGTGGAAGCATTACTCTATGCCATTTCTATTATCCAACCTAATTGGATAACTGAAGCAAGAATGGAAGAATGAAAAATAGGTGTGGAAATTCATTCAAAATTTGTAGCAATATCTCAATACATATTATATATTTATTGGGAAAAATGACTCATTATGGTACAAAGATTGCTTATATCTATGTATGAATTGCCAACTCAAACAAAATATTCTTTTGAAATTGCATACCTCTCCTTTAGGAGGGCACTCGGGATTTTAAAGACTTATCATAGGGTCAAGAAGGAATCTTTTTGGGATGTCCTTAAATATGATATTCAGAAGTTTGTGGCTGAATGTTTGGTTTTCCAACAAAATAAAGTTGAGGAAATTAAGACCTCAAGTCTGTTACAACCTTCAGCCATTCCAAGTCAACATTGAGAGGAGGTCTCAAATGGAATTTATTACAAGTTTACCCAAGTCGGAAGGGAAGCGTGTTGTCATGGTGGTAGTTGATAGACTTACCAAGTATGCACACTTTTGTGCATTATCTCATCCTTTTAAATGCAGTACAATTGCTACTGCATTTATGGAAACAATTAAAAAGCTACATGAAAACCCAAAGTTTATTGTAAGTGACAAAGATCCCATTTTTACTGGAAAATTTTGGATGAAATTATTTTTTTGTCTTGGTACTCAGTTAGCTCATAGTTCATCTTATCATCCTCAATTTGATGAACAAACTAAGGTAATGAACAAATGTTTGGAAGGATATATTCTTTGCTTTGTATCTAATAAACAAACACAATGGGTCAAGTGGTTACCTTTGGTTGAATGGTGGTATAACACTTCCTTCCATACAACAACAAAAATGACACCATTTATGGAACTTTATGGATATCATCCATTGTCCATCACATCATCTTTAAGAGAAAATTATAAGGTTCAAGTAGTGGAATATCACATTGAGCATCAACAAGTTCTCCAACTCTTAAAGGATAACCTCACTTTGGCTCAAAATCAAATGAAACAATAGGTAGATCAACATCGCAGTGAAAGAAATTTTGACATAGGCGACTAGGTATTCTTACAAATACAACTTTACAAACAAATGTCCCTCAAGAAAGATAATAAGGATAATAAATTAGCACCCAAGTACTATGGTCCTGAAAAAGTGTTGCAAAATATTGGTACTATGGCATACAAATTGGTGCTTCCTGCATCTTCCTGAGTACACCCAGATTTCCATGTTTCATGTTTAAAGAAGGTTATTGGTGACAAGCTCATAGTTCAAACAATATTGCCAAAACTTGACGAGGAATTAAAAATCATATTTGAGCCTGAAGCAGTTACAGAAACAAGAACTCGATAGCTATGGAATCAATCAATTTCAAATTATTTCATTAAGTGGAAGAATTTACATGCTGAAGATTCCACATGTGAGGATGATAATTTTATATTGAAGCATCCAGAACTAGTCAAGCGTTGAGGACAATACTTTTTTGAAGGAGAGGGGCATGTTAGGTCCTTATAATATTAGTGTAGCCTCCTTATTGTTATTTTTAGTGTAACCCCCTTATTGTTATTGTTATTGCAACCCCCTTATTGTTATTGTTATTGCAACCCCCTTATTGTTATTGTTGTGCCCATGTAGCCCCCATATTGTTATTGTTGTGTCCTATAGAAGCCCACTATTGTAATTGTTGTGCCCTTACATTATTATTGTTATGTAGGCTCTGATTATATTGTGACCCATTACACTCCTATATATACCAAGGAGGTCTTGACATTTTTATCATGAAAGAATTGTTCATTTATGTGATGTAAAGGAGGTTCCCACCTTTAAGAGGCTAATTTTCAAGTTGTTAATCTATTTTTGCTTTTGTTTTGTGATCCAGCTGCATAACAAAGGACTCATACATGTACTGAATCATTTTTTTATCATTATTTCATATTTTCATGTCTTTATATTAAGTAGGAATAACGAGGACTTGAGGTAAGATTCATAAATGCAACCAAGCAGAGCAAGTAGTAAATACAAGCAAGTGCAGTGGGAAGTAAAATATCTCCAAGTGGAGAGTGATGGAGGATTGGTAGGTACCATTTACAATTCAAAACCCAAGAGGGCGGGGGGATAATTTGAATTGGAATTGTATCTCCTCTTTGAGAGGAAAATCATTCATTGCAATCAAAGCTTTTGACCTTCAGTACCCACTACTAAGATATAATTTCAATAAATAGGTGATCAATACATGGATGCATGAGCTCTGTAACAATATGATCCTATTGTTTTGTATTTTAAATGTTATGGTCCATAGAAAAATTATTAATAAAGAAAATAAAACTTAAAAAATAATGACAGTAAAACAAATTATGAAAAAATTCCTTACTTTTCAATTGAAAAAATAAGTAACAATTTCCATTTCAAATTTGGCAATATTTTTTTTATTATAATTCTCATTTGCATGGAAAATAATTGTATGTTCTTCTATAATGAGTTAGAGGGATTTTGAAAGACAATGATGACTTCAAATTTGAAACATGATTCCTATCATTCACCTAATAATCGTTAATAATTGAATTAAAATTTTGTATATCTTATTCTAAAATAAAAACACTTATAAACATAATAAATTATATATGTATAAACATTTTTTAAATAAAAATACTCAATATCAATAATTTATAAATTACGAAATACTTGAAAGATTTTTTTCATGGTTATAAACTATGATTATGAAAAGAGAATATATGCTATGAAATAAGATAATAATCATTTAAAATATATTATTATAAATTATGAAATTGGTTTAAAATGTAAGATGACAAGCATTTAAAATACATAATTGTTATCAAATTATTATTATATAAATAATAGGAACATTAAATTTCAATATTAACTATGAGTTAATTATAATTAAGGAAATTAAGGAAATTTATGTATATAGTGGATTACGAAAGTAAGAAGAAAGATTCCATATAAGTTTGTATAATTTAATTTTTATAATTTAGAAATAGATAAATATATATATATATATATATATAATTATACATTGTTTATAGTATATTTATATGTTTTTTTTTTCTTTTAATTACTTTAGATATAGTATTTTAGTTTTATAGGTTAAGCTAAAGTTTAGAGATGTTTCACATCATATGGTTTATGTCTAGTTTCAACATTTATGGAGTATAGGAAATATTAGGTATCTATGGACATTATAGAGGGTTAAAACTAGTTTTTTGGTTTTGGAGTTATACATAAAGCCATTTTTTATTGACAAATAGTTTGTCTTTTTTGGATTTAAGGAAATAAGTTAATTGTCCAAGATCTTGAGGCATCTAGTAAGAGTGAAGGCCTACAACCTTATAGACCAAGGCATCTAGTAAGAGTGAAGACCTACAACCTTATAGACCAAAATTGGATAATTACATATGGCATATTCTTCTTTGAATAATAATGGGTCAACTCAAACTTGTGGGATAACAATTAGTGATAGTTGTCATCCTTGTTAGTTGATTTATTATACTATGGTTTTTATGCCTCTATTTATTAGTTACTTAGTCTTTACTCTCTCTTTTTTATTAATGAGGATAAATATAGTTCTAAATTGTGTATGTGGATTTTAGGGAAACATATTCATATATGTATATTGTATACTTTCATAGTGTATTATTTTAAATATATAAATATGAATATGATACATTGATGTCAATATTATTATTGCATGCTTTAACACATAGAGTCATCTACAAATTTGTTCTTTTCTTTTTTCTGTTACTCCTTGTTGTGCAATACTGCCTCACAATACATATGCTGACTTGTTCACTCTATGTGTTGCTTGCAACAAACTATTTTTTACATAGTATTGAACCCTGAGTTGCTTAGTTTTAGTTAGTAGTTATATAACCAACCAACAAATGCCTCAAAGATCGTGACTGATAATATCTTAGAAAGCATCCCAAGTTCAACTTCAACACTTAAGCATATAATTGAAATAGTGATGTTTAATATTGTAACAAACTTCCATTTTGTTATTAGAGTCCAATGATGGAAAGTTAGAGTTAACATTGATCCATATCTCTAATAGATTTTTTCACAATTTGGGTCGCTTCAAAGTTGAGCAAAATCCCTATTGGAATTGTATCATCATGATAAAACTCTAGTCATCCATGAAATTTATCTCAAGCTCATATCAATTTCATGGTTGGAAAGAGGGTTCATTTGCTACAGTATTAGCTTAATGTTTTTCAAATGCTTCATCACATCAATATAATAACATGTGGTTGGTGCCTAATGCAAGCACCTTAACTTTCATTGAGAGAAGATACAACTAGATCTCTTACAACAATGAGTTGATCCAACCATCACAACTCTACATTCAACAAACAACCCAAGTCTCATCCATACTTGTTTCCATAGACTACTTGTAGAATTACTCTGCATACTATATAAAATTATTCTTGTAGTACAATATTCTATATGGAAACTTCAACTATGAACCTTATACTTGTTTTGAACATCTTCCACTTCTACGCTAGAATGTTTTTCATGGGACATGCCAGATCTATTTCCACCACTTAGAAATACCCAACTCCAATCTACAACTTTTCCGTAGGATCAAGTTTACTACTTACATACTCATCTCAAAATTGTCTTTGATGCCTTTAACTTCTTAAGTAACTCCAATTCACAAGATCAACTTCACCCTAAACATGGTGATTTGCACCTCAATCCTCCCTAATTGAAGTACTCAACCCTCTAAGTCATACTTCATGAAATTGGTTGTCATAGTTAAGTCAAAATGAACTCTGCCACCACTTCTTCGTTCCTCTTGCAACTCCATCCTACCCAATTTATATAGTGGAAGAGGTCTCAAGTACTTTAACTACAATATCCCCTCCCATTCTTTTTGGAACCATGGACATAACACTTCCTACAACCTTCACCGATTTCCTTAAGTGTGGGCATGCACATTGTAACACCCTCCTCCCACATTTACCCAAGTTACTGTCCTCCCGAGGTAAGCATGTGATGAAGAGTTACTATGATATGATTCAACCTCCTAGATCACCTTAAGGAAGTGGAATTGATAAACCAAAACCCTTAATAACTTCCCTATTAGGTGCTATAGGACCCTCAAGGGCCTAACCACCCTTCCAGGTGCCCAAATCTTGAGTTAAACCTCTTTTTTAGGTTCCTTGATCTCTTAGACGTTGGCAAAACACTGCCTGATTTTGACTGAAACCCTCCAGTCGCACGCATGATGCTTACAAGGGAACGAATGCAATATTTTTCACCCATTTTTGTGACTATGACCGTAGGATTTAAGCCACTTTTTCAGGCTAGGATCCATACCTTTGCCCAGAACTTAATGAAACTTTCTAGAACCATGAATGACACAAGGAAAAAGCCTTCCATACAAATCTTAGACAATAACTTGACCTAACAAGGCCTAGCCATGACAAACATTTTGTCAAACATATCATGAACATGAAATCTACAAGTCATAAATACACATCTGAACATAGGGATCTGATACTTATCTGAAAATAACCAAGAAGGTCTAGTTCCTTCTCATAATAGTTGCAATAACATCTATTAGGTCATACAATCATCATTCATTCATTAATCAAAACATGATAAGAGCCATGACTAAGATCTGTCATAAAACCATGTTTATAACCAACATATAAACAACATAATAAAAATAATAGAATAACCATTAAAGTGTCATAATAAAAAGTACATATACACATAAATCACAAGAGGAAAAGATCTCTTATTGACATTTGCAAATCCAACCAAGTCAGGGACTTCCATGTACCACCCAACCATATATTGGGATGAACTAAATATTTCTTTTAGCCAATCACTCTCATGCCATATTCCAAGCATGAATGTGGGACTCACAACAAAACCAAAAAGGTTTCCTCAGGCTTTACCGCAATCCACACCAGATCACCAGGCCCTAAACAAGTATGTATGCCTCTAGATCTCTCCACCTACACCGTGAGGATTTTTATTGTCTCCTAGTCTCTAGGCTTTACCGTACATCTTGCCATTCACCGGTAGAGGGTTCCTAGGCCTAATCAAGGCTCCACCCTCCAAGATTTACCGTATATCCCACCATTCACCAGTCAAGGATTCATAGGCTTGATCGAGGGCACATATCTCTAGGATTTACTGTATATCCTGCCATTTACCAGTCAAGGATTCCTAGGCCCACCAAGGTACACAAAATCTAGATTTATCACAATCCCACCTTATTTGGTCTAGGGATTCCTAGGCCTTGTGTTCTTCTTTAGAGACCACCTCACTCAGTTTCAAAACCATTGGACAATCCAAATTAACCAAATAAAAGAGCCCATCAAACCATGGTTATCTGTAAATGGCAAGGCAAGGTTGAAAAGCACTGTCACACCTGGAAAAACCCATGCCAATGACAACAAGATAACCAAATACACACATGCACGTATCATGCATGCCAAATCTAGCAAGGAAATCACACATACAAATCGATACGTGGAAGTAATCTTGTTGTAGCCACTTGATATTTCTCTTCCTTGCTTGATCTTTGCTTCCCTTTTCATTATTTTCTCTTCCTTTTCCTTTCTTGATCCAATGCTAGAGTGCTCCAAGAATGCTCCAAGTGTCCAAGAGTGTGTGTGAGAGAGAATAGAGAGAGAGCTCCAAAACGGAACTAACAAAAATCTTGTGAATTGATCCTCATAAGCCTTTTTATTAATGATGCCTCTATTTTCTTCATTTCCCATTATTTTCCTTCATTTTCCTCCTCACCTGCAACCTGTGACCTTTCACCTTCTTTTTCTCCTAATTTCCATTATTTTCATAAATAAAATGCCAATTAATGCCACTTTCCTTTTCAAAGCCTTTGCCAGTTTCCTTGGCCATAATAAACCAAATGAACACCCACACTAGGATGTTTTTCCCAACATTCGGTTTGGAATATGTGTCCTATGACCTTGGTCTTACATTTTTTCTTTTACATGAATTTTTTACCAGAGTTGTTACAGAACCCTCCCCCTTGAGGGAACACTGTCCTTGGTGTTCAATGACTCCTATAAAACAACAAACCGTGAAAGAAAACAAAGAAAACAAAAAAAACAAAAAAAACAAAAAACAAAAAACAAAAAACAAACAAAAAACAAACAAAAAAAAAAAACAAAAAAAAAAAAACAAAAAAATAAAACACAAACAAAACAAAAACAAAACAAAAACAAAAACAAAAACAAAAACAAAACAAAAAAAAAAACAAAACAAAACAAAAAACAAAAAACAAAACAAAACAAAACCATATTGCCAATGGATATTTATAACACAACTCATTGTAGACTTTACAATGACACCCTGTTGAAACATGGCAAACACACTGTTTTCTGGAGATTTATAACACATCTCATTATGGTATTTACAATAACCACCACATATACTTATTCACATTTGCTTCAACCAGCAAATAATCATACTATCTATGGAGCTTTATAAATCCATCTCGATACAATATTTATAATGATATACACATATATACATATGTAAATTTTCTCTAACCAACAAATAATAGGATACGATTCCTGCGTCTGCAACAAGGGAATATAAAGGCTCACACCTCCACCCTCAAAGTAATACCAAGATTCACCTCCTTCCCAGGAAGTCCAGAATCCACTATCACAATCAAATTTTCATCCAATGTCCAGCGCTACAATCATATGCCACTTGTCCTCTCAGTGAACAATTACCAACTCATTATTCCAGGGCACACTCCCAATGTGCATATGATTCCATCTGCCAATGCTAATGACCAAAACAAATGTACTTCGAGGCCTTCCTTCTTTGCTACACAATACCTCGGGAAATTCGGTCATCCCCTTCCGTGTAGTCACTCACCTTCCAAGTTCCCTGGCATCCCCTATCCCGGGTAATGCATCCCTGGGAAAGGTTCCTCACATCAAAAGGTTGAAAAACCAAGGCATATACCTGCCTCAAACCATCATACCAATCATAGCATGCTCATGGACATCAATGGACATTATTGGGTACTAGTTTCCCACATTGCTTTTGCTAACTCCTTGACAACCAATTCCAACCACCCAAACCGGGCATTTTTCCATGCTTTCCTATACCAAGCACATAATTTCCATTAGACTCAAAATGAATTGAAATAAATCCAAATCATACCTCATTGGTAGATCTTCAACAAGGTACTTGAAATTTTGTTTACTTCCTATCACAACAAAACAAACAAACTATTTGATCAAATCATTATGTATAAACATATCACATTTGGTTAGCTCAAAACACAACCATCATAGATCAAAATCATGAATCACATGCAATCATCATAAACCAGAATCATAGGTCACATGTAACCATCATAAATCTGAATCATAGATCACATGCATAATAAAACTAAAATAAAATACTGATAATGATCCTTTAATCAGTCCTTCGCTTCTACCTTTATCCTTTATCCTTTTCATACACACACCGGATTGGTTGCCACACCTTGAAAGCACCCAATGCTTTTTTCTTTTCTCCAATCATGTACACATACACAATGTACATCACAACACATACATCCACACACAACATACAACACCACACAATACATACACCTACATTTGGCATACAACGCAACACATACACCTACATCCAATGTACATCACAATGCAATACATACACACGTTGTGCACAACACAACACATACATACACCTACACCTGGTGTACAACACAATACATATGCATACATAGATTACAACACAATTAATACACGTCACATTACAATGACTACACAATGCAAATACATAATACTGCATGTAAACAACACAATGTGTATGACATGCACACAATACCACATGTACACTAGTACCATTTGTACCACATGTACGTAGTACCACTTGTACACAACACCACCTTCACAGTGTGTACACAACATCACATGTACACGACACCACCTGCACAACGTGTACACAATGCCACATGTACATCACACCACATGTACACATCACCACGTGCACTACATGTACACGACATTACATGTACACATCACCACAACCATGACATGTACACACCACCACCTGCACATAGTGCCACATGTACAACATCTAGACAACACCACATGCACACACCACCACATGTACAATCATGCACACAACACCATATGTACATAACACCACATGTATAACGTGTACACAACACCATATGTATATAGCACTTAATATACAACATGTGCATAGCACCATATGTACACAACACCGCATATCCAACATGCGCACAACACCATATGTACACAATACCATATATCCAACATGCACATAGTACGATCTGTACACAACACCACATATCTAGCATGTATGTAGTACCATCTATACCAAGCACTTAATATGAAATATATGCACAACACCATATATACAACATGCACACAACATCATATGTAAACAATACTATGTATGTTACATGTACACAACAATAATATTTCACATCCTAAGACCACACTATTCTTACCAAACGACCTTGCTTCTATTTTTTTATCCATGCTTGTCTTAGCATGCCACAAATCACACTTATTTCATTCCTCTTATGTATCCCTCAACATAGCATGTCCATAACATAGACATAATATAATCACATAATATCAACTCATAACCACATGATACTGACCTCATAGATTTGTCAAGACTACTCTTCCCACTTGATTCCCCATAAGACCAGGAATCTCTTCATGCCATTCACCTGCATAAGCAATCATTCTTCCACAAGAATGATCCCTAAAAACCCTTCCATATAGTGACATAGATAGATAGATACATACATATATATAAACATTAGCATAAAATAATCATTATCCATGATAATCCTATTAGACATGAAATACATACATACATACATGTATACATATATAGACATCAACACAATCATGATCACAACATAATTGCTAGATACCATAAGGTAAAGGTTAAGAGAACTCACTTTATTCGTGAACAACATGCACAACATTGAAAACAATCATTCCCAACATAGCGAAGGCATCTGATGCCTCAGATCCATTTATTTCACCTTTCCTGTTATTGTTCATGATTATCTTGCCATCATCCATTTATCCCAATGGACCCAACCAATCCAACCGACTGTCATAATCTTGCCTTTAACCACCCTTATACATGCACCGAGCTTCATCTGAGTCTTACATTACCTGCTAGGTTTCATCTAGTTCAACCCGAGCTCCATTAACTTCCTCCTTCCCAACCAATTCCCAAGACCCTCAAAACATAAAGGCAAGAACAAGAAACAAACAAGAATAAAACCATGAAACACTAATAACAACACAACACCACAAGAGAAGTGGCAAGGCTTTCCACCAAACACAATCAAAACCCATAAATCAAGCTCAAACAAAGTCTTCCATGAAATCCCTGCATCATACTACCATAAACACATAATTGTCAATGTATAAATAAATATAACAATACACCAGTTACCTGTTGTAGCGGCTACAATACCCTGCAAAATTTTTGCCTACACTCAAATTTTGGAGCCTACTATGGATCCTTTGATCGGTCATTCCTTAGTCACTTATTGGTAAGATGATGACTTCAATATCCCTTCTTCGATCTCAAGAGTTGTTCAAGATTTTATCATTATATAGAAAGTGTCATATTTGGGCATGGGAGTTATCTCTTGTCATGCAAAGGGAATTTTTGGTTTTCGTCAAGGGGAAATATTTGTGAAAATGAGTTGTTTCCATCATATAGAAATATTTCACATTTATTTCCAAAGTTTCACGCACTATTACACAAGTGTCGTCGTTATCCTCACAAAGTCTCTCATCAGAGCCGCACTTGTCATAAGCTACCACAAACATTGTTGCATTAAGCGAAGTATGTTTTCATATGTTATGGATGATCTATGTTGTATCACTAAGTGTCCAAGTGTGTGGTCATAGTCAAGTTCTATCACCGTTCACATCGGTCAATGGATTATCATGCAACATCTTAGACTAGGGTTTTATCATACTGATGTCGTCTTGTCATGAGTGGATTACATACACAGGAATTATAACAGGCTATGGTAAGATGATTAAGAAGAAGATGAAGAAGGGGGACATAATGGATGACACTCATGTTGGACATTGGATATACCAATGCTCCCTGTGTGTTTTGCGACATGGACTAACCAAATGTCATGGATCCTTATCTCTGGCAATGCGATCGTTGACTAACACCTGCAAGTTTTGGTCTAACGACAGTTGTGATTCCCAACAAGTGGTATCAAAGTGTAGGTCATGAGTTCGATACACACTCGACTCGCGTTGGGGGGAGATTGTTGGACATTAGATAAACCAACATTCCCCATTTGTTTCACGACATGGAATAACAACCTCTTGTGGATCCTTATCTCTGGCGATGTGATCGTTGACTAACACCTGCGGGTTTTGGTCTAACGGAAATCGTGATTCCCAACAACTCAAGGAGCGAGGAGAAAAGATAATTATCAGATAAGAAGACTAAGGAACCCAGGGTATTATAGAAGATTAGGACCACATGAAGACTCCATATGGTTCACAACCCTTTAGAGGGTAGGCACGAAAAAAAAAACATCTCATAAAGTTGAAATACATCTCTCAATGTAGTATGAATGACAACGTATCATCGTCATATCATTATGTCTTCAATGACATGTATGGTCGAAAACACTGAAAGTCATTCCATGTGTTTTCTTCCCTTTCGCTTGTTGGATCAACTATCGTCTCTTGGCATGTTTGACTGTTATGACATGTTTGCAAGCCTTCTCTGGTGATTTTTAAGGTCGACCTCTTTGTATATGAGTTGTCTTAACCAGGTAAACATCTATCGAACTCATACACAAAGTCTTGAACACCATCACACCAGTGTCATCACGGTTATCCTAAAGTCTATCATAAGTGTCACACTTGCTGCTTCTTGTCCTGAGACAATCACTCAGAGGGTAATGCTTTGTTTGTTGTTCTGATGGCCTATGTTTTCATGTCATCGAAGTATGCTAATTTTATGATCACATTTCAAATTCATCACGAGTCCATCTCCCTCCCGAACTTAGCCATTTTCAGAAAATCTTCCCTAATGGCCAACTTAGCTTCACCAGGCCTTGTCTAAGTTGTGCACTGTTTAGTATCTTTCCTCATTGATGTGACCTTGGTACTTGGAACTGTGCAATGCGTAGTCACTATCATCCAAGGTTGTTGCTATGTGTAATTCCTGAGTCGAACAACCTTCCTTGACCCCCATAATTGCACATTTGTGCCTCCCAGCTTGCCTTGAACTGCACATTTCACACTTTCAATCCTCAAGATTTTCCCTTACCTGTTGGAACCCCACAATGCACAAATAATCCTACCTCCCTTGGCCACCATAACTACGCAAATGTGTCCTCTAGTGACCTTCCCTAAGTTGGAGCTCATTGTCCTCAAGAACTACGCAGATTTGTTCTCCAGAGCTCTCTACTGACTAGTCCTCCTTACCTCTAGGAACTGCATATATCTATCTCCCCAGGGCCTCATCCTACATCAGCCATTATTTTCTTAAACTACGCAATCCTGGCTCCCGTGGCCACTGTGCAATATTTATCCCCAATGAGGATTGTGCTCAAAAGTTCCTCAGTCAAGCCTAACCCACACTTTGTGTAGTCTCAGTGACCAAGCTCCCTTCCTACCACCTGGAACTACGCAATGTGTAGTCATTGAGCCCTGCCTCCCAACCTATGACTTGTCCCAAGCTTATTCCATGGATAATAATGCACCATCTTGGAGTACAGAATTTTCATATTGATGTCAGCCTGTCAGGAGTGAATTGCAAGAATAGGTACACTATTAAGTCATGGCGAGATAATGAAGAAGGAGAAGAAGGAGAGAAGCATGCCTAAAGAATCATTTGTAGTTGAAAAAACAAGTGGACCTACCAAGATAAAGAAAAGGGACACCAACTTGTGACCACAACCCAAGACTTGAGTTCATTGAATATTCATGTCACCAAGCCATGAGGAGGTGGAAGACAAGGGTATTCTCACGAAGACATCACTTAGAGCAGCAACAATAGCCTAACACTACCACAACATCCAAGAATATTTATATCAGCAGTGCCATGCCATGTCTTGTCATGAGTTGTCACATGCCACATCATAATTGTGGACCATGTATATTATATTCAAATATATTGTAAAGTGGAATTCCAAAGGACACACATGAATATGGAGAGTCATGTAAGTTGAAAAGTCATAGGAAGTTGAACAACCAAGAGGGTAGTCAAAGATTCACAAAGGGGAAGCATCACCCCTTGGTTATATATACCCCCTCATTGTATGAGCAAAAGACTTTTCACCTTGGCTCCTCCTTCAAGGCATTAGAGAGATCGATTAGTTCTTTAAGGAGCAAGGAGTGGATCCAATGTCCCACTACTGGGGCTAGTGATGTAAAATGTAAACATGTGTCTTGGAACTTTTTCTTAATAACATAAGCCTTTCAAGGCCAACACATTCTTCATGCATGACTTATGAATGTTTTTAAGACTATTATGTGGACATTTTTATTTCATGTTTGCTTTCACATGTACTAATATAGTTGAACTATTTTGGTTATTTTAGTGCTTATCTTGTTGAGAATGTGTTGTCATGGTTCTCATTATTGTCCCATCCTTATGAACTATTCCACAGGATGCTAGAAAAATATTTCCTTACTTATTGGTTATAACAATTGTCACATCTGATGTGGACTATTCCGCTAGATGTTAGATGAACCTCCCCTTGTTTGTTGGTTGTAACAACTATGACATCTGCTGTGGACTATTCCTCTAGATGCTAGACAAGTCCTTCTGGTTTATGTGTGTCTCTTCCTGGGTGATACTATTACCTCTCACTTATAGGCTCAATTTTCTTCCCCCTTTTACAGTAAGAGAACCCAAACACAGTTGTGCTACATACTCACCAGGAACACTCACCTTTCTTCTCGAAGATACCATTGCATCACTCTCCTGTGCTAACAGCTAGAGCCAAGGAAAATCTTTAAGGATTCAAAAAACGAGCCTTTATACCAGATGGGACTCCTACACCAAATGGTGTGAGGTTTGATTAGGACTTCATATCAGGGAGATCCCCTTGGTTGACGTATTTCTAACACGTCAACATTACCTTACCTATTTGTACCCAACATGTTGACCTGTAACTGAACTTGTACATATATCATCTCTCAAGGGACTCAATTCCTGACAATTCAACCATCGCTAAAAACCAGCTTAATATATCTGTCAAATACATGTTCAGGAATATAACATATATCCACATAATATCAGGCAAAATCTAGGTTAAGAAGAGTTCCTATATTCAAAACATCCATTCGTTTGGAATTGCAGTTTCCAAACATAGCCCAAGGAATTGTCACCCAATTCTTTTATTTTTACTCTTACCTTGTTGCAATCGAGTCTTACTATGTACTACCACATCAACTAATTGTTATTTATATAAACACATAAACTATTACCTTATCATTCTAATACCAAGTATGTTTCCCTGCAACAGTTCACACATGTCAGTCACATGTTCCAAAAATTAAGGCATCATGTCTATGAATTTGAAATCAACCTTTAGCAAGACTAATAGCCATGTCATAATCAACAGTCAATTCATAGTCTCTAGTCATAATACTACAATTATCACCCACTTACATTCAAGTCCATATCAGTTGTCTCATAACATATTGTGCCAATACAAGCATCTTAAAGCAAGATCATTCCTTCATACAATCTTATAGACACATACTCATATCATGCAATTAATCAAACATTTAAACAACATATAGAAGACATAATAGACACCAAACACTCAAACACAAAATAAACAACATAATCAAACATTCAAACACCAAATAGACGACATAAGAAAACTCATACCTTAATGTATCTCAAGAGAGACTATCTTATTTGCACAATCAATCTAGATTAGCACGATATAACTTCACAACACATCAAATCAAACATAAATAAGGTCATAATATCCATGAAAACAACTAGCTAACATGTTCACATCATAAGCTCATAAACAATTTCCCTTCATGCATACCAATCACATATGCACAGTTATT
Organism: Pinus tabuliformis; assembly: GCA_031772625.1. Taxonomy (NCBI): domain Eukaryota; kingdom Viridiplantae; phylum Streptophyta; class Pinopsida; order Pinales; family Pinaceae; genus Pinus; species Pinus tabuliformis. Next base: position 734,956,924 of record CM062810.1, on the reverse strand, counting down.
TTAGAATAGTACAACACAATATCACAAATATGTCGGTTCATACCAGAATATCGTAACCATAACCATCTGCATAGACCATTCCAGATTAACACGATATATATGTACGATAAAGATCTCAAATGCAATGAACATATTCATCATGCATAAGACCTTAATGCACATAACAGCAAGTTACTATCATTCATGACTATTCGATGCATGTGTGTATGACCACTTTGATTAATTGCATCTAGCATACATGTGACTGCAACAACCATATACTGACAGACATGTAGATAAACCTAATGCTTATAACAACCATTAACTAACATACCTGCATACCCACCATACAAACCTGTATGACGATTTGCTCTTACCCCAAGGTCTAGTGTTGCAACCTCGCTTTGATGATCTACAACTACTAATCTATCTCAACCAACACATTAGCATCAGAACAACCAGCAAAATCATGATGACACAAGCTACATACAATGACCTCACAATTCATGTCTGACCTACTATACATGCATAACTATAACAATGAAAATGCATGCATAACAACATATAGACAACGACATGCATAAAAAATGCATATACAACCGACATGCATTCATGACAAACACATCCCAACAACAACATCATCAACTCCTACATGGAAAAACAACTTTAAAAATGAATACCACCATGCATACACAACAAGAACATATACATCCTTCATGCATGCATGACAAACACATTCTACCCATCCAGTCCAAGTGTTGAACCATGATCTGATACCACTCTGTAATGCCCTCATCCAACATTTACCCAAGTTAACCATTCCACTGGGGTAAACATGTGGCGAGAGGCTACTATGATGTGATTCAACTCCCTTTCATGTGACCAACCCTTGGGACAACTTGACATTTTACTGATCTGGACCTTCAACGGCTCCCATGAAAAGCCATGCATGTGACTGAGGCCTTCCAGTTGCTCCCAAAGCAAGGCATACCAATGACTGTGGCTATTTTCATACAGTTCTGTGCCAACAACCCTAGATTCTGAGCCACTTTTTCAAGGCTAGGTCTCAGGCCATTGCCCAAAACTTCATGAAAATTTTAGAAATGATAAATAACAATGGAATAAGGCTACTAATACAATCACTGGTACAAGTGCTTTATCTTACACCTACTAGCCATGACAGGAATTTCTTCAAACATGTCACAAATATGTAATCTACAAGTCATAAATACACATATGAACATAGGGGGTTGATACTTATTTGAAAATCACCAAGAAGGTGTATTGCATTCTCATAATAGTTGCAATAACATCTATTATGTCATAGATTCATTAATCAAAACATGATCAGATCCATGACTAAGATTTGTCATAAAACCATGCTTATAACAAACATAATAACAATAATAGAACAACCATTAAAGTCTCATAATAATAAGTAAATGTGCACATAAATCACAAGAGGAAAAGAGATCTTATTAACATATGCAAATACAACCAAGTCATGGACTTTGATGTGCCACTTGATTATAGATTGGTCTTAACTAAATATTTCTTTCAGTCGATCACCCTCGTGCCATATTCCAAGCATGAATGTGGAACTCGCAACAAAACCGACCAGGTTTCCTTAGGCTTTACGCAATACGCATTGGATCATTAGGATCTAAACAAACATGGATGCATTTGGATCTCTCCACCTACACCGTGAGGAATTTTCCTGTCTCCTAGTCGCTAGGCTTTACTGTATATCCCGCCATTCACTGGTCAAGGATTCCTAGGCCTAATTGATACTCGACCCTCTAGGCTTACTGTATATCCCGCCATTCACCAGTTGAGGATTCCTAGGCCTGATTGAGGGCACACACCTCTATGATTTACCATATATCCTTCCATTTACCAGTCGAGGATTCCTAGGCCCACCAAGGTACACAAAATCTAGCTTTATCGCAATCCCACCTTATCTAGTCCATGGATTTCTAGCCCTTGTGTTCTTCTTTAGAGACCACCTCACTTAGTTTCGAAACCATCCAACAGTCCAACTTAACCAAATAAAAGAGATCCCATCACACCATGGTTATTTGGAAATGGAAAGGCAAGGCTGAAAACCATTTTCACACCTAGCAAAACCCATGCCAATGACAACAAGAGAACCAAATACACACATGCACGTATCACGCATGCCAAATCTAGCAAGGAAATCACACATACAAATCAATACTTGCAAGTAATATTGTTGTAGCCACTTGAAACTGCTCTTCCTTGCTTGATCTTTTCTTCCCTTTTCATTATTTTCTTTTCCTTTGCCTTTCTTGGTCCAATGCTAGAGTGCTCTAAGAATGCTCCAAGTGTCCAGGAGTATGTGAGAGAGAGAACAGAGAGAGAGCTCCAAAATGGAATTGACAAAAATCTTGTGAACTGATCCTCATAATCCTTTTTATTAATGAGGCCTCTATTTTCTTCATTTTCCATTATTTTCCTTCATTTTCCTCCTCACATACAACCTATGACCTTTCACCTTCCTTCTCCATTGATTTCCATTTTTTTCATAAATAAATGCCAATTAATTCCACTTGCCTTTTCAAAGCCTTTGCCATTGCCTATGTCATAATAAACCAAATGAACACCCACACTAGGATGTTTTTCCCCAGATTCAGCTTGAAATACATGTCCCATGACCTTGGTCTTATATATATATTTTTTACATGAATTTTTTACTAGGGTTGTTACACACATACACACAATACCAAATTCATCCACTAGATGTGTGATGCCTTCATGTATAACTAGCCTCCCAATAGGTAAATTTGGGTGGTCCCATTTTCATGTTTGGATCATTATAACCCGTATACAATGCCTAACTCTAAGGCCAACTCATAAAAGTAAATTCCAAAGTCCATTCTTTATTTTAAACTTTTGTAATGTATTCAAAATCCATTACTTGTTAGTATCTTTTAAACTCTTTGTCAAGCTATGAATCTCAACAAACCCAAATATTTTCTAGCATCATGTCTTCCATGGAATGTTAGGATCAAAATCGACATTGTTCCATGGAAGTAACCTTGCCATACAGTGGCACAATGCAAGTCCTCTACTTGTTATCTTCATGCAAGCCCTAAATATAACTTATCTTGCAAAGGTAAAATGTTCATGCTTAGATGTTTTTCGAACACATGCTTGACCAAGGCACTCAAGATGTGCACTCTGCAATCTACAATCATAATTCTTTAAGCCTCTAACCTACTTGTCCTCAACTAATTGACTTCCCTATCCAACTTTGGTGCACCTTCTCCAAAATAATTACTTTTAAATGACAACACCCACACTCATACTCATCACCACTTTGTTAGGATAAAGTTAACTCGGTGAAAGAGTCAAAGTTGCTTAATCAAACAATGTTGGTTTCGGGCACATGGTTTTGCTTGCTAGTGATCTCATGGACATGGATTTGCTTGCTAGTGATCTCATGGACATGGATTACATGTAATGATGTCTTTAAAAGGTTTGGGAATATCTTTTTAATGTGATAGGGAGGTGAGTGATGAAGGCTCACTTAGCTAACTTGGTTGGGTTTTGGCCAAGGGATTAATAGAATTATGTTATATGGTTTTCTTCTCAAGGTTTGGTTTTTCCAAGATAAACATTATGTTTATGATTTGTGATTTGTTGCTGGTGTTTTTTAATCTTCTCAGTAAATTTATTAAGTCAAGGAATGACTACTTTTAATTCATAAGATAATAATAGATCTATTATTAGGTTTTTTTCCCTTGGTTAGGGTTTTTTAAGGTAAATCACACTGTTAATTGTTGATGTGTTATTATTGGTTTATTTGTCTCTCATTTTATTTTCCAAGAAGTGGTATCAGAATCAAGGGATCATGGTCTAGAGAAGGAGATGATGGTTGTAAGTGCTAGCATTGAGGTCAAAGGTAAGATAGAAGCCCTAAGAAATAGGCCAATGTGGAGTACAAAAGTTGACCAACATGTGTGGATCTATTGTGAGTTTATTTCGAATGAAAGAGTACACATAAAGATTGCAGTGTAAGCATATTGAGAAGAAATGAAGGTCCATTAGGGTGAGATGCAACCACAAAAGTGAGATCAAGTGAGAAGAGCACCTACTGTGAGTAGTTTTGTAGATGTGAGAGAATGGTGGCATAAGTGTTGAATAATAATAACAAATAAAAATATTATGGAGATGAAAATTGTAAATTACATGTATATGGGCATACAATTGCAAGACCTGGTTAGGGATGTCTACCCTTCCCAATAAATTCTTGGAGTAGAGCCAGGTGATAAGGGAGGAGAACATGTGGATTTCCCCAGTCATGTTTAAAAGGGGGGACATTAGGGTAAAATGAACTTGGTGAAAGAGTTAAAGTTGTTACATCCACAATGGTGGTTTTGGGAAGATGGTATTTTTGGCTTTTGGTATTAGAGCCTATGGATTACATGTGATGAAGCCTTTAAAAGTCTTGAGGATTCTCCCTTGTGATGTTCCTAAGTTGAATGGAGGGCTCACTTAGCCGAGGTAGGATGTTGGTTGGCTTGATTACTTTTAAGTCAAGTCACGGTTGTTTTTAAGTCTTAAGATAACAATAGATCTATTATTAGGATGGTTTAATTCCCCGCGTTGGGGTTTTTCAGGGTTAATCATGTTGTTAATTGTTGATTTATTATTATTGGTTTATTTCTCCTTCATTTTATTTTACAACACACTTAGTGTGTCAAAGAAAAATACTTTTTCTTTGTGTTACATCTTAGATTGCATATGCAATAAAGTGTACTTGGCACTTAAAAGTCGCAAATGCTTCTTACTACCTTCTTACTACATTTTTCCATTGTCTTTTAGAGTAGTTAAGGGTAGGATACTAAATTTGTATTGATAATCGAAATACCTTATATACACTAGCATGCCATCCTGGAGCACACAATTGTGCCCAATGCATTAAATTCATAGATTGAGTGATTAGGATAATTGTTTGTTATCCCATTTAGTCAATTTCAATTTCTATAAGGGACCTATTAGCCCATTATGATAAGGCTCGAAGACTAGGAAACTGTCTAGGGTTCATGACATCTCTTCTCTTGCTAATTCATAAATTATTAGTACATATGGCTTGTTGATTATTGGATATACTCTTGGCGTTATAGTGGCAACTAGCAGATTTGATACTAGGCCTTGCCCATATTACTCGAATGAGATACTAAATTACCATGGCTAAAAGAAATACACCAAAGGCATGGCCTAATATGGTATGTATGACTTGTTGATTTATATGATTATATATCAATAAATTATCTTGGAGGGGAGTGGGGTGGGGCTTGGGGGGAGGGAAAGTATATGGCCTTAGAGGAATAATAGACACAACCCTCTCTTAGAGTCTTAGACATACCTCCAACAACCCAGTAGAGGCTTGTTCCTCACTCAAAAGAAATATTTATAGTGGTATCACTTCATATGGGCAATCTAATTATAATAAGTGACTCCAAAAACACCACAAGGCACTTGCATTATGGCACCCCGCCCACCCGACCCTCAACTCTAGTCAACATTCCAATGTATAAAATAATGATTGGAATTTCTCTTGCAGGGAAGTTATTTTCATGTTCTCTACAACAACTTTGCAATAAATGAATTAGCTAACCAAGTAGTGGGGAATCCCACAGAAAACTTATGAATTAATTTGAGAATGTCATTATGACTGGTTCCTTAATTATGCCATATAAACTCACACATGTGCTTTAGATGGAAACTTCAGTCCCTTCGATACCTTGGATGCCATGCGAGTTTAGGTGGAAATATAAGACTCACATCACAATGACTGTTCGCTCACCTCATCTCCCCCATTGTGAGGTGCAATTAAGAATACTTTATGGTCATCATGAAATATTAGTATATGCTTTCAAATATGATCTTGATAGCTATTCACATATGGACGCCTCCCATTAGACCCCTCCCCTTATGGCATTCGAGTGTCCCCATCAACGCATTCCAACTTGAGCTTGGGATTTGGTGGCTAATTGGATTCACAATAAAACAAATGTAACAACTTATGCAAAAATACAATTTCCCAAACCATTTAAATTAAAATAATATTTTTTCTAAATTTGATATATGACAACACTTCATTGTCTTTATGTATACACATAAATTTTAGTTAATATAATTTCTTAATTACCATTAAAAAAACAATTATTCTCCATAGCTAAATCCACTTTATGAAAATGATATCTTAAACTTGTAACAAGTATTTTGTTATAATACCCTAAAATCTTATTGTTATGGTTATCTTAAGTTAATAACAAGTATTATATTATAATAACTTTGAATATCTTAATATTCAAACAAACACCATTTTAATTTTTGTTATCAAAATCATTAATTGTCGTACCATATGGTATTCCATGAATAATGAAAGACGCTAGGAAAAACTAAAAGGGAACTGATAACGGTGATCATGTAGGTACGAGATAAGGCAAAGAAAAGGGTAAAGATTTCACGTGCTTATTTATTTTTGTTTTATATATAATAGTAATATTGTTTTTTTTTTAAATTATTAAGGGGAATAGTGTGGTGTAAGAAGACTATATTCAATAGATGTTAAAAATGTTATCCGTGATATTTGAAATTTGGTGAAGGGATAATATTTTATTGTACCAAGTACTAATCATTTTTTCAATATTAACTAATTGTGAAATCCAAAAATAAGTTATAATGAATTTGTATTTTTAACCCATAAAACTTTTTCAATATCATATTTTTAAATGTATATTCTTAATTTATATGTTTAAATTATTAATTGATAGAAGATTTTTTTTATTACTATCATATATACCATCATTACATAAATAATAATGTTATTTTAACATTGAATGGATTTTGTTATTTTAACATCAAATATAACAAAGTCAATGTATAATTAATAAAGACGACTTTCATGATGTAAATTGATTATTGGACATTTCCCAAATTCAGGTGATCAGAGGGTGATTGCCAAAGCTAACTGATGGTTTACAGTATGTGGAGGGTGTCCGATTTCACATGACTCATGCTCGGCCTAATTACTCCACGCATCCCATCGCCTCGGTTTGTGAGGACCACCTTGCTTCTTATTCAAGCTTTTTACCCCATCGCGACCTGACCTCCCTATCATTCCTTCTCTAGTTGCTTGCCCTTCCGCTCAGCTCCACTCTTCTTGGCCTCGTAGCTACGCCCACCTGCACCTGCATTCCAATCATGAGCAGTGACAGAGTGCAAGGTCGTCGCTCAGGGCGTGGACGAGGCCAAGGGAGACCCCCAACCACCCTGGATGATAATTCCATTGCCACCTTGTTTGACCATTGCATTGCAGAGCATATTCACATGAAGGTCGTGGCCATGGAGGAAGAGGAAATGCGCCATGGGCGCTCATCCCTTTAGGCCTTGCACAACCTTCTGGCCCGACAACTAAAAGAATGGGAAGACATCAAGGACAAAGCCACCCATCGAATTATTGAGCTCTTTGCGCTCCTTTGCCACTCGTCTACCTCCTTGAAGCAGTTAGCCTGTAGGGACCTAGGCATTGATTACCCTCCCAATGTCCCCTCCCCAGTTGTGTTGCCTGTGCACTGGCCTCCTGCAAGCTCGTTCCCCCCTTCCCACTCGCAAAGCTCCCCCACCTCTCGTTGAGCCCACTGCTCCTCTGCATGCGACCAATGCTCCCGCTTCTTCGCCTAGGCCCAACCCTTATAGGTGCTTCATTTTGGAGGAGACCCTAGAGGATATCAGTTCGATGCAGGCTCATGGAATCTCTTAGGCACATGGTGGCTCGAGCTCGACTTCTATCTAACTTCGCAACAAGTCATGTCATCTGCCGACATCCTATGTAACTCCAAGGCGTTTTTTTCTCCTTTTGATTAATGGCTCATAAAAGACATTTTTGCTTTAGCAATTTCCAATGTGATAATAGTGTTTCAGTTCGGCCTAAAAGTGCCAATTCAGAAAATGAAGATCTTTTTGCTCCACCTCAAACCTCAACGTGAAATTATCATCTTTCATCATTCCATTGTCTAACACCGCGAAACCTTACCCTCCTATGCAACTCATATGGGTCCATATTTTTGAGAAACAATGTAAGCTTTGGTTTCCCCTCTAAAAACAAAATACTCTTGTCTTATCTCTAGTTTCTCATGACCGTAAATGCAATAAATTTAGCTCGCTTTATAAATACACTATCTTCTTTATACATATGAAGGGAAAAAAATACACTATCTTTAATCAAATGCAAGTCAGTCTCCGCATGCCTGGAATTTGACCTAGTTCATGGCTTTCTTTTTACATATTGGAACGGATCAGTTTAATTTTTAACACGTATAAAATGAAAATTCTTCCCATCCAAATATTAGCAATCATATATGCTAGTCACTTCACTGTCAAATCTGCAGATATATTTTAATGGTTCCTGACTTCCTTAGGATTTTAGATTTGAAATCCTTAATGGCCTCTTTCCTCTGGCACTTGAGTCTGCAGTGAGATTGTTTTGGGAGAATTTTAGGTTGCTACTTATTTTAGTATTAAGTAGTTTGGATTTTAATTTTTTATAAAAATAAATTGTCTGTGCAGTTAAACGTTCTTCAGAGTGAACTTATTTTACTTAATTTTGGTATTTATCTTTTATATAAGTGTTAGTAACGGTTTATTTCACATGGTAAAATAGAAGAAATTATAAAAGATAATTATATTATTATTTTATTATATATCTATATATATAATATTTTTTTATAAAGATTCACTTATTTTATTATGGAGATTTTAACTTGTAAATAGATTTTTTATATTATTATGGCATTTTAATACCAAATGTTTAAGGAATCATTATTTATATTTATATGATATTTTTTCTTAATTAAGTGGGTGGGAAAACATAACTATTTTTGAAATGAATCTTAATCTCTAATTAATACTACTATTTAGAATATTCTAAAATATTCTATGGAGGTTAATTTCCTACAGTCCAACTAATAATTATTGATAATAAAAATAAATTATAAAAGCTCTATTTCAAAATAAACACACTTTACTTTTTTTAAACATTTTTTTTCGTTATATTATGAAATCTCTGTTTGGGGCAAAGGTATACATCTAGTCTAAAATACACCAAATACACCATTAGCAGATGTTAAGCAAAGTTCAAAAGACTATTCGTCATAAAATGTAACAAAAAGACACCCTAGAGTTGACATAAGGTTTGCTACAACTTCTAGCCTACCACCTTGGATCCATCTAACATCAGATCTATCATGTGCCGAAAGGGATCAAATCCCTCGAGGTGCAAACCTTTCCTCAAGTTCTACACTCCAAAAAGAAGGTTTGCACCTCGAGGAATTTGATCCCTCTCGGCGCATGATAGATCTGGTGTTAGATGGATCTGAGCTGGTATATTAATATTAATATTAGATTTAATGATATTTTTTACATAGCATGATAACAAAATTTATAATAAAACTACATCAAATTAATATATATGGTTTTTCCTTTTAAAGATTCATTTTACAAATATTTAATTAAAATAAGTATTAAAAGATTTTGGAGCAAGATTTTCGATTCTTTGTGTTGAATTAACCTTTTTTTATTTATTTAAGAAATGGTATTAGCTTGAGTAAAGAGTAAAGATGTTTAAAATTTTACCTAATTTGGAACTTTAATGTGGTAAATTTTTTTGTTAAAGGTAAATTTATGATCCATTCAAATTCACGTATATGATAAAAGAGTTATTAAACACATTAGCAATTTAAGATTCAAGTGAATGTTTTGGCCAACATTAACGAAAATTATTTTTATTATTTTTTGAGGACGTGACATACTTACACATCGGGGTCACACTGGTATGTAGGATGTGCCTCTCGGCGCAATAACTACACTAAAAAAGCTTGGCAATGAAGACAAACTTACATAACATGAGCTGAAAATTAACTATCCCTTGCACTAGGAGGGCTTAAACTAAAGGCCAAACTGGTCGTGTTCAGAAAAGGAAAAATATTACAATTCAAACAATGTGGGCATATGCATTTGATGTTGGGCTCGCCATGGAGGGTTGAGCTTCTTCTCCCTTCCCCACATGCCTGAGTTCCCTAATGTCCTCTTCTAACTTTATCATTCTCATTTGTAGGTAAATAATGGCTTCGAGAGCTGTGGTGGCCAAACTAGCATTGAGATGATGGTTCTTCACAATCTCTTTTATGTTTTCTTGGATCAAATTCACTACCTCCATGAGACCTAGGAGAAAATTATCCCGTGACATGGTTGAGTTGAAGATGTTGGAGGCGTGGATAATTGTGTAATGGACGGGGGGAATTTATTGATGACACTACTTGGAAACCAAAATGTATGACATGAACCAAAGAACATACAAAAAGCACCAAAGGTCCCCTAACTAGTCTTCAGGAGAGGCGAACCGTAAAAGCCCCCACCGAGAAAAAAATGGGAAGCCCAGGGAGGGAACCTAGAGGAAATATAGACAAGAGAGGAGGATCAAAACCTTGACTGAAAGTGGCACCAGTAAGCCTAAGAATGAAACCACCTAGATCTTGGCACTTTGTTGTGGCCTCCATTGATGAACCGAGCAACCTATTCGACAACCTCACTATGAGGAAACTAGTAAGAAAAACACCATACCCAAGTGATACCACCAATTCTAGACATACAAATAACACCGTGCCCTAGCGAAGAGAGGCAAGGAACCTTGGAAAAATATGAGGCTTTATGGAACCATCCCATAAACCTAGAGCTAAATGTTAGTTTTTGTAGCATTGGACAGATGTTCTAGTATCAGTTTGTATCTAAGAGACTAAGGAAGACGAGGTATCCAAAACTCAGGAAAGGTTTCGAAAGATAATCTTGCTAACTTAATTAAATTAGTTAGCCATCATTTAAAATTTTCCTAAGTCTAACTTAGGAAAAATAGTTAATTAGGAATTAATTAAGGAAATTCGAGAATGCTCTAGAGACTCACACGGATCGATTCTAAGATGATCTTAATTGTTGATGGGGATATAATCATGGTTGTTGAAGCTTTAGGGAGAGATTGTAAGAGAAAATCGATGGATGGAGTGAGACACACTTGAGACATAGAGGGAAGTGAGTTCCTTGATAGATCGAGCTATCCAGTTATAGAGATTCAGCAGAAAGAAGAGTTCGAGCCAGAGAAAGAGAGCATTAGTGATTAAGGGAGTGGAAACACAAATTTCTAGAGGATTTTCTAGTGCTGAAGAGCCAGTAGAAGAGAGGCTAAAATATTTTGTAGATAAAATCATCCAAGAGGTGCAAGTTAACCAATCTAGGTGGATGAATTTCCAGGAAGAGGTTGGATCAGTTGTTGGAGGCTAGGTAGAAATTTCATAAGACAGAGCGAATTTTTCTAGTGGCAAGAGAAGGTTAGACGACCTAGTTAGAGCATTTTTAGAGTTTGTACAAACTACACAGGCCAGGCAATGCGATTTCTAGTAGGCCGAGTTGTCAAGGAGAGAGAACAAGCAGGCTAGAGGGAGGTTGAATTGTTGCAAAAGGGAGATAATTCCTCCATTATATTTTTGGTCGAATTATTTGTTGAGGGTAGCTAGTTTGGCATCCAAATTATTGTACTCAGATTTTTACTGCTATGTAATAATAAAATAAACCCTCATCTTCGGGTTTTTCTGGGGACATTAGTCTAAAAATATTGGTTTCAATTTTATTGTGTGTCTGCATTATTTTATCAGCTTCTAATTTGTTTTTTGTAACATATTTTATTTTTGTGAAGAATTACAATGTGATTTATTCATTATTTTTCTAAAACAAATAAACTACTAATAAGTTAGACGAATAATTTTCCAATTGCTACAATTTAAGGAAATTTCACATGGTATCTGTTATCACTCAGATTTTCCTAGAAGTTGCTGGGAAGAGGAAAGGGGTCCGAGGTAACCACAAACCAACTTTTAGGTACAAAATCTAGCCAATATGTACCCAGAGAGGGCTCTCTCTTTATGATTTAGCTTGGTTTTGAAAGATATTGGGCTAGTTGTGAAGTTTAGGAGTTTTGTTTGAGTTTGGTTGGTGAGATTCACTAGCAAAGGGGTAAAACTGAGTAGCTTAGTCCATTGGGCTAATGGAGTCAAAGAAGATGGCTTAACTGGATTTAGTTTCTTAACAAAAGATGGCTTCACAGGGCAAGATGGTCAAACAGGGAACAAAGAACAACTTGGAATAGATGGAATGGGCTTAAAATGAGTGAAGGGCAGTTAAGAATTCTTTAGCATATTTAAAGAGGGAACTTGAACGATTACTACTAAAGAGCAGTTAAGTATTCTTTACTAAATAATCAAAATGAAAGAACTAGAAAACAAGAGAAATCAAGATTTCACTGTTTATACTAATTCAGAAGAAAACATGGAGAATAATAACGATTGAAAACAGCGTGCAATTAAGCATATTTTGAATTATTCTTTTTCGTTTACCATTCAGATGTGAAACATAGATGATATAATAAACAAGGAAAACTTTAAAACATAAGGTATAAAGGACTTATTGATCTGGTGTTTGCTTCAAGAAATCTGTGAAAAGTCCTTTGCTTCAATTCTTTATCCAGCAAGACATACAAAAGTTGGTCCAACAACACTTTATTTCAAAATAGTCAATATTACAGCAATGTCTAAGAATCCACCCTCAATACTCTAATTGAGGGGGTGTTCATACAAAAAATCTTTACAAAAAATATCTCATAACAGAGTGAGATATATTCTAGGGTGACTAAGAGTAGGTTACACGAGAATAGAGCCAACTAGTCTCGAAGATAGGAGAAAGGTGAACTGATGATGTGCTGTTCCTTTTCTTGCTGGATGTGCTGGAGGCAGGCCCTATTATTTGGCTTGCTGTTGTTTTCTTTAGTAATTTCATGCTGGCTGCCCTGTTTTGACTGATACTCTTTACCTGCTCTGATACACTTCGACCTGTTTGACTTTTGTTCATCTTTGCCCACCTTTATTCATCTTACCACAGTAAATAGCTCAAAATTTACCTTTTACTAAGGATAAATTTACAAAATTTCCAACATGTCTTCCCACCATTTTTGCTCTGGCAATTTGTGTTTATGAAGTTTCCTCAGAGTCTCATCAGTTTCTGTATATTTGAAAAAGTTAGGATAGATTGTGAACAAGTGCTTTACCTCATGCTCAATATAGAATAAGTTCTCTAAACTGTCATAGAGAACTTGGCCTGTGGGGAGTGCTTTTATTCTTGATGCACTTGTTGATGAACTAGCTTGATTGCCAGCATACTTATTCAGTTTGTCTACATAATCAATATGCTTCATTAATCTGTCATTAATGACCAAAGGACTTGGTAGCCCTTTATTCTGCAAAATAGTGAACTTCTCCATAAAAGAATTGATTTCCACCTGCATATCCTGACATCTTCTCTCTAGATTCTGCATCAAAGTTCTCTTGGTTAGCACCCTTTTGATTTCTAAAATAGTGTCTGTCCTGTCTGCGATGCCAAGTTCTTCCAGTTGTTCCTTAGTTCTGTTATTCAAAAGATGTATGAGCCGGTTGGCTTGTTCAGGCATTTTCCCTAACAGAGCTTTTGTCTTTTGAATTTCTCCCTGTGCTGCTTTCACTAAATCAATCTGTTCATAGATTACTTGGATAGATGGCCACACATCATTTATAGATTGAGTGATGTTGGCCCAAAGGATTTTCTTGATCTCTACCAGGGGCTTGTCAAAAGTGAGCTCTTGTTCTAATGTTTTCACTTTATTTTCTAATGCTTTGATCTCCCTTGTTTTTTCCACAACACTTATCTTGGAAATATCATAATTTCTTTCTGCCTTAGCCAATTTCTCTTTTACCTATTTTAATTCTGAAACTTGTAGTCTCATTTCTTCCATTGCCTTTATCAACTCTTCAGTGCTCATATTAGCACTACTACCCTGTCCTGTTCCTGCCGTTGTTGTACCTGTGACCACCTCTGTTGTGGCTGCTGGGATGTTTGCAGCTAATGCTGTTCCAAGTGTAGAAGGGACTGTTATTGAGACTATGGGGATTACATCAGAAGGCTAAGAGGTTGACTCTCCCTGCCTATCCTTAAGTGATTTTTCTAATGCCTGCTCTGTGTCATTCAATATTTCATTGAGTTTCAAGAGAAGGTCCATCATCTCTTCTTCAGATTTCTATTTTATAACCTCAGTGGTCTGTGGATGCCTTGAAGGAGGCAGCTTTAGCTGTTTCCTCAAGGCAGCAATGTCTTCTTCTTTCTTTTTAATCAATGCTTCTACACCTTTCACATCTTTGGGATCATGTCCCAATCCAATGATGATTTCTTCTAATGATTTTATTTTGTTGTCCTTGGCTAGGGAGGAGGCTTTCTCCAAGTGAAGTTGAGCAGTTGTATTATCCAAGGAATTTTGTAGCTTGTGGGCCATCATTGCTTTATCAACCAATGTGGAATAGACCATTTCTCCAGTTTTCTTGTGAAGTTCAATTTGGTCCATAGGATGAATATCTTTGGCTAAGACCTCCAAGTTTGTTCTGATGTAATCTGCTGCTGACTGAGGTTGTTGCACCTTTGGCTTGAAGTAACTCATTATCATTTTTCCCTCTTTAATGTCATAAGCTGACATCAATCTCTGCTGGTTTGTGGGGGCCATCTTCAAATACTGATTGTAAATTTGAAGTCTTACAGGATCATTTCTGGCCTTTATTTCTGTGAAGGTTTTCTTGATATCTAAGGCCTCTTTTCCTGGAGGTCTGCGAGATGAAACTTCTGAACTTTGTTGTCTTTCCAGCTCTTGCCTCTGTGAGCTAATGGATGTTTCTCCTAATGGAAAAGTTTGTTGGCTAACTGCTCTTTCTTCTCTGTGGTTGTCTATAGTTTCTTCCATCATCTCCTCTTCTGACAGAGGGTTTAGTCTTTGTCTCTTGGTCCCAGGCTGTTCAGTAGGCCCACTGGTAGGGGTAGTGGTTTCCCTGTCCCTCTTTTTGTTCCTTTCCTCATTTAGAGGAGTTTGCAACATTGGACTTTCTGCCACACTGGTTTGAGTTGGAGGAATTGGCACTTGACTCTGTTCTTTGGAAATTCCTGGCTGATCTGTCATTGTGAGCTGTTCTGTAGTATCTATTTCCTTGCCTTTGGATGTTCCTGTGGCTGGTATGTTGACTTCTGGTGGAGGCTGTTGAGAAGTTCCAGCAATGGATGCACTACTTGCTGATTTTTGAGGTAGCCTGAATGGTACCTGTCCAAAAGAGTCTAGGTCAAGAGTTTTCTCAAGATCTTTCATTGCATTTTCCATGTTTTCCTGCTCACTAACATCTTCTATTAGGGTCCCTTCTACCCATTCATCCAAGTTTGCAAATTGCTCAATTTCTGGGATCCTATGGTGGATATATGGGGATAACCTATTTTTTGTCCTTCTGTCACATATAAAACTGTTGGGGTCATATGGCACCCACCAAAAACTCTTTCGTAATTTAAGGTGGTCTTCTAAAATCTTTTCAGCTTCTTGCCATGCATCTCTAGAGTTGATGACAAAAGGGCCTAGCTGGTTCTTAATCCTTAGCTGAGCTTTCTTTTTTGCACTACAAAAATGGACTAAATCTGCATTTATGATCTGTCTGAAATACTCTAGTGCAAATAATCTCATGGGAACATACTTGGGTAACTTAAAAGGGCACAGTTCACACCCATACATCCTGATTTCTGTGTGATTTTTGTATAGGTACCAGTCACCTATCCTGTACTGCTTAGAGAGCTGGAGAATCTTTTTCATGTCACCAGTGATCCTAGGAGGGGAAACTCCTATCAACAGAGTGGTTGCTGGATGTACAAATAAATCAATGAACTCATTATAAGTATAAGGGGACCCAGAGGTATCATGAAAGATTGAACTCCAAAAGATTACAGACCTTGGATTTCCTTTGGTGTCCAGTTTCTTGATAGGGAAAGGAAAGTTATCTGACTGATAATACAACATGAGATGGTATATGAAAGAGGTGTATTTGAAAACTCCTTCCCTATCCAAATTCAGGAATTGATCATGGATTTTGTTGGCAATGTAGGTGGCATAATCATATCTGACAGCAGGGGGCTGTCCTGGAGTAAAGATTGATAGTAACACTAGGGTAATATCATCAACAAATTCACTAGTCTTAAATCCCATAATCAGGGCTATCATATCAACAATGAGTCTTCCAGTTTCAGTGAAGAAGGTCTGCAGATAAGGAGGTGGACCTTTGGGCTGGTACTTTGGTTGCATGAAGGTCTGAGCAATACGGCTGATTTCTGCTTGGGACAACTGAGATGCTTTTTCAAGTAAATACCCCATGGAAATAGGAGCAAGGGGCTGAGTGGAGTGGAACTGTATCATTTCATTGATGGATTTAGCCGTTATGGGGAAAAGGACAGTTTGGAATGGGGACATAACTGCTCTATGGATAGGATCATAATTAGCACAACATTGATGAATTATGTCTGGGAAAACATGGACTGAAGGGAGGTAATACATAGGGAGGTTAGATTCCCATAATCCAAAAATATCAGACTTATTCAAATAACTATCCCTGACTTTGCAGAAGGCCTGAAGATGGTTTCTATCACCTGATAAATCTTTTATCTGAAAATCTTTGTCGGCCAGAGGCAGATAATCTAAGTCTTTATGAGGAGCGTTGAGGGGCGCGACATTCAGGGCTACAGGGGTTTCCATATTTGGTTCTTATGGATTCAAAATGGAATTCAGGTTTTCTGTGGGAAAATAGACCAAACAACAGGTTTGGGGAACTCTTTATGGCAACACAGACTATTCTAGACTTGAATTTTGGCCTTCTCAGGTAGAATTTTCAGTAAAAAACTGAAATTACAGGGTTGCAGGGTAAATTGGGTAAATACCTGGATTAAGGAGGTAAACTGTACAATGGCAGGTTGAATGACAGGCTGCAGAGTGCGTTGCTATAGTTTTTCTGGTCAGGTGGTGGTTTGAAAGCTCGAACAACCGACTAGATGTTGTTTTGCATGGGAGCACAGTTTGCAGTGAATGACAGTGAAAATGACGTTTTGTTCGTTTTATTTAACAAAACCAAGGTTGGCGGGTCTTTTTTGGCTTTATCGGGCGGATGACGTAAGCGAGATGTGATGTTTTGTCGCTATGTGGAGGGTGGTAAGTGGTTTGTATCGCACCACTTTTGGAGTCAAGTGGTATCGGGCGGGGGGCGAGCGAGCATATGGATAGCGCGACGCGTGGTGGAGGTACGGGCGGAAAACCGCCTAGTGATCGCGAGTTAAAGCGTGGTCACCAGGGGGGGCGCGATATCATTGTCAACCGTTGGATGGTGTCGGGATGATCGGACGATGGATGGGCGATGGATATGGCGAGGATTTAATGCAGCAGGCCCGACACCATAAAACATATTTTAATCGTATCGGGGGCATGGTGATTGGTCGGGGGATGGTTATTAATTAATCCGGAGGGTTAATTAATCCCATTTTCGTGCGGCAGGGAAGGTTATTAATAAATTTCGAATAAATCTATTAATCCCTATTAAACAACGTTTATGGTTATATTTTAACTGGGGGTAGGATATATTATTCTTGGGGATTTTATATAGTTAAATAATACGGGAAGGGTAAATGTTTATTTGGGAGTTATATACTATAAGTTAAAAGGTTAATATGACTACGAAATGAAAAGCGCCAAGTTAAAATGTTAGAAATTTGCATTAAAACTTAGGCTAAAGTGGGAAAAGGGGTTTTCAGGTGATATTATGTATTTTCCTAAGTAAAGTAGGATTTTACTTAGGAAAAACTTTATGAAATGAAATGAATGATTTATGGAGGAGTCTAAGTACTTAGGCTTTTAAATCATTGGGCCGAGGATCTGGTCCCTCCAGAAGTCAGAGAAATGCTCTGAGCCCCTTTAATTTTCAAAGACCTTAATAATTTAGGGAGAATTAGTAAACTATTTAGGGAAAATGTGAAGAGAAGTTAATTATTTAACCTTGTTTTGCTTGTACTGCATCAAGTAAAATGTCTGCCTTGCACTTGTGATAAAAGTGAAAATTGACACATTTCATAGACATTATCCATCACAAGTAATTCTGCAACACCATCTACCTACCCTACCTACTTTAACCTAGCATTTTTTCTTCTTTATTTGGGTGCACTTGGATTGGTAAACCCTTATCACACTTTTTCTTTTACATATGGAAGTATATATAATCAAACCTTATTACATCCAAGGGATTAGTTTAAACTGTTGAGCTCCTTTTATTTACTCTACCTGTCTACTTACTTGCCAAGATTAAACAGTTTGGTCAAATTTTATTCTCTATCTCTATAGCATGAAATTGAAAAATGAATGAGCCAAGTTTAAACAGTTTGACTCTTCATCAATTGTGGCATAAGTTTAACAAGCTGCACACAATTGCTTATTACAGAAAATGAAATAGTAGTGGCATTTAGACTTGCACACTTTCCTTGGTCTTTCTTTTGGTGGGGTTCATTTTTCTTCACTTTTTTGACCATTTTATTTCTTTTCACCCTTTGATTTTTCTTTTAGGGTATACCCTCTTTACATTTTTTAAATTTTTTGATTTTTTGACAATATGGAAAACCTTTGCAACAAGGAAAGGTATGAACATATTCATAGCTCATCAAGTCAATCATGAAATATGACACCTATTGGTATAGGAGCATAACAATATCAAAGCATTGTTGACCAGATTAGAGGCTCAGTAGTGAGAGGAGAAAAATTATGCAGCTTCAGAGGGAATTTCTCCAAGTTTGCACAGGCCAATAGGGAGTGCGAATTGCAGAGGTAGAGGGTTCGATTTCCATTTGCAGGTGCAGGAAAAAATTGAATTTCCTTAGAAGCAAAATTTGCAAGTAGTGGATTTTCTGGATAGAGGATTCCAATGAGTAAGTCAGTAAGTTTGTTAAGAAAATCAAGGGGCATAAATTTTGCAATAAGGGTTTCAGTTTTAGATCTGTGTAGTGACAAGAAGAGAAAAACACATTGAAGAGGAATTTCTATAATTTCTCTCTGATGGTTTTCATATCCAGTTTCCAGGTGGAGATCTAAGATTTCTATTTCCTATAAGTCAGAGCAATCTTTCTAGTTAGTCAGTGCGAGCTTCAGGAGCAACAAATTGTGCGCTGGATTCTAGAGAAGGACTTCCAGAAGGTTGAGTGAGTTTCCTAGTTGAGGTGTTGTAGGCAGTGTGAGAACTAGAGAAGGACTTCTAGAGGCAATAAGTAGAACATTTTCGCATTCTAGAAGGGAGTTCAAGTAGCAGAAGGAAGGTCGAGGTGTTGTAGGCAGTGTGAGAACTAGAGAAGGACTTCTAGAGGCAATAAGTAGAACATTTGCGCATTCTAGAAGGGAGTTCAAGTAGCAAAAGGAAGGTCTAGCAGGAAGGAGAAGGATATTTCGAGTTCTTTGAGTTTTATAGAGATGGTTGCAGCAGGTCTCAGAGATAAGGATAAACTTGACAGAGCCTCAAACTTTGGTGTCTCAAAGGCTAGGATGAAATTCCTTTTGGATGAGCATGACCTGAAAGAGTTCATGACAACAATAGTAGTTGATCTAAAAAATCCTATCTAGTTTCATGAGTATAAGAAGGATATGGCAAAGGCAAAGAGGAATGTCCTAGATGGGGTTAAGATCATATTGTTTCACATATTATTGAGAAGAATACAACAAGGAAAATGTGGGAAGCCACTGTGAAGCTATTTTAGGATCCATCTGAGAATCGTAGAATGATTTTTAAGGAGAAGCTAAGGACAACGAAGATGCATAAGGGTGAAGGTGTGACTCCTTATCTCACCAGAATTCATAATGTCTGAGATGAGCTAGTAGTTGTAGGAGAGAAACCATATGACAACGAACTTGTGAAAATAACTTTGAATGGGTTTACCAAAGAGTGGGCCAATTTCATTCAAGGATTAATGGACGAGGTAAAATTTCTAATTGGGAACACCTTATAACACACCCCTCCCCACATTTACCCTCTTTTACAAATCCTTTGGGTAAATGTGAAGGGGAGTGCTACTATCACCTGACTCAACCTCCTAGTTCCAGTTAAGGAAGTGGGGCCTACAACGGGGACTTACTGACCTTCCTCGAGAACCAAAAATCACTTAGAGGCTGAAAAACCACCCCAGATGATTGATCATGAGTTGGAACTTTTTTTATCTGATCTATACCTATAACCACACCCTTGACACTACCTGCATGCAATTGTGATCCTCCAATCACACTCACAGGCCTTGCTCCATGCAGTTATGACCTCAAATTCACAGTTTTGTTCCTACTCTCTTGAGATCTGAGCCACTTTTCTAGGCTAGTCTCCAGGCCACTACCCAAAACTTCCTGTAAATTCCTACAATCATATTTCTCATAATGAAAATGCTAATCATTCAAACTTGAAGTCATAAATTGACCTAGACTAACTAGAACATACTAGACATTTCATCAAACATATGGTAAACATGTGAGTTATAGGTCATGAATGCATATATGAGTGTAAATATTTGTACTTTAGCTTAAAATCACCGAGAAGGTCTAATGCCCTCTCAAGTAGCTACAACAACACTTGTTAGCCCATGCATTCATCAACCATTCATTAACTTATCAAATCATAATAAGATCCATAGCTAGAGCACATCTTAAATCAAGATTATAACCATAATATTAACCATGAAAAAATCGCCATCAAAGAAACATAATAACATGTAAAAATTCTCATAGAGTACAATAGAAAAATAGCTCTTATTAACATATGCAAAAGCCAACCAAGTCAGGGACTTCCATGTACCACCTGACCATAGATTGAGCTGAACTAAATCTTTCTTTCGGTCAATCACCTTCGTGCCATATTCTAAGCATGAATGTGGGATCTCATGGGATAAAAAACCAAGGGAATTCAGAGGTTAAACCACCTCCAGCGTCAAACTATTGTAATCTCACCTAAACTAGTCCCGAGATCACAAAACCAAACCAAGCTTGGATGCCTCAAAATTTCTTCACCATACCTTGAGGAATTTTCCTGTGTTCACCCACTTGTTGGGGGCTTCCCAGAGAAAACCATATCCACCCCCAACCCTTGGGAATTTTCCTGAGACCACCTCACTCGGTTCCAAAACCTTCTGGCAATCAAAAGCTCAACCAAGAAATGAATCCCATCACACCATGGTTATCTAGGAAATGACAAGGCAAGGCTGAAACCATTGTCAAAACAGGAAAAATCCCATGCCAATGACAACAAATGAATCAAATAAACAAATTATTGTACCATGCATTCACACCTCAGCTAGGAAATGACACATGCAACCTGGTACCTGCAAAATATTCTTGTTGAATTTGTTGATCCAACCTTCTCCTTGCTTTCCTTGCTTTCCTTTTCTTTCCTTTGTTTGCTTTCTTGCTTGCTTTCTCATCTTTGTGCTTTCTCTCTCTCTGAAACTAATTCAAAAGCCAAAACTGACAAATGTTGTGAACTTGTTCTATGAAGCCTTTTTATTATTGATGTCTCCTTTTTTGTCATTTTCCTCAATTTTCCATCTAATTTCCTTAGCATACAAATCTGTGTCCCTTCACCTTCATTTTCTCATATTTTCCTTTATTTCTCATAAA
This sequence comes from Pinus tabuliformis, assembly GCA_031772625.1. Lineage (NCBI taxonomy): Eukaryota > Viridiplantae > Streptophyta > Pinopsida > Pinales > Pinaceae > Pinus > Pinus tabuliformis. The sequence goes on along the minus strand of CM062810.1, from coordinate 734,935,311 downwards.
TAAATGAAATGAAATGATATTTTAAGGTCCACGAGACCAAAAATAGTGTATGAGACCACTAGTTCCCTGCTTTTCACTTTTTGCAATTCAATCCTTTTCTGATTCAAATTGATGATGAGTTGGCCCAACCTTCCAACAATCACCTCGCTAAAAAGACAATGCCAAAAAACTGATGCTAACATGTTCTCAAAACTTTCTCTAATGTCTTAGAATGCATCACATTACAAAATGAAATGTTTTTCCGATTCCACAACCCCAGACGTGCAAAATGTACACACACGTTCTTCCCAAGCTTCTTTAGGGCTTTTCCACCACCCTGTTTACACCGAGGTTGATGTGAGTTGGTCCTTAAGTGAGTAATAAGAACCTTTTCCCTCCACGAAATGCTAGCTCAAATGAACTCTTTTTGTTGTAGATCACACGTAGGGTTGAATTCCTCAATGTAATATTTCTTCTTTCTACCCAAATCTTTTCCCCATACATTTTTACGAAACTTCTCCATAATAAAATCCTTTAGCTCCTTTCTATTTGTGGGACAAGCATTGAGGTAGATATTCCATTTTTGCATCCATGTGTAGTTTTGTTTCATCCATGTTTTCTTTCTTTTTGTTGACGGTGGTGGACCCGCCAACATGTCAAGGGATCTCCCCGGTAACAAGTCCCAATTAGACCTCAATCTGTTTTGTGTAGGAGTCCTAGCAATGGGTCGTCTAGTAATGCCTTGACCGTGATTTCTCACAAAGGCAAGTAAGATAACTCTGTTGGTAGCAAGGGTGTGATAGCTATAGTGAGCCAAGGAAGGTGAGTGAGAGGTTCTAACACATGGGGGTTGAGGTCAGTGCGCCCCTTGGAAACCTGTGATAGCACACAGTTAAGAAGGGAACACATGAGAAAAGATGCGTCACAACATGGAAGGCAAGTTAGCTAGCAATCCAAAGTGATGGTTAAATCAACATCACATTTAAGAAAGATTCATACATACATACATACATACATAGTTATACATGCATGCATAAGTAAACATATACATATATCATTTAGAGTAAACCAGGTAGCATAGAATATAATACAACATATGCATGAAACGTGCTAGCCCTTATTATATTAAGAAGTGTAAGTTCCAATCATACAATACATCCATTTACAAACACTAGTTTCAATAGCGGAACGTTACAACCACAACCACCTGCTCCTCCAAAGAGATGTACTAGCTCTGTGCAGTGGAGAAGCCAAGGCTCATTACAATATTATCCAAGCTCTCTCCAAGATAGTCTTATCGGAAGCTTGTCTAACAAAAAACCCATACAATGAGTTATGAGGGACTATTTATAGCAAAGGAATGGGGTGGCCCTTGAAATTCCCCTTTGTGACAGTTCAACTACTCTCATGACTCTTCATCTACTCTATGATTGTTACATCCAAATATCGACAATTGAATTACACTTGGCAAGACATTACATTACAATGCACATGTACCCACGTGAGACAAAATGGCTTTAGCAAGCCATGCTAGACATCACTGTGACTTAGACAACCATGGAATTCGAACTCCTCAACATCCTTGTGCTGATCAACAGTAACATACTAATGCCAAGATCGATAGTCCACGATGGTGTCCATGTGCTCTGAGGTGACATATCTTTGGAACCTGACTCTTAGCTCCATAGCATCCGGGTACACTGCTTGGGCTCCTTTTTCCAACTCGTCTGTAAGCATGCACATCATTGTCTTCAATGCAACTGGACCAACAACATACTTGTGCATGATGTCTGCATTGATGAGAAAGTCTGGGCTGGTGGAAATGCACATCAAATCGTCGAAGTATGAGTTAAGCTCTAGTTGGACCTATGCCTTTCTATGCGTACCACAACATCCATACTCTTGAACACACATGCATGGGAAGCCTATATACTTGTGATGATATGCGGGAGCTCTTCATAGTTCTGAATCTGACTCCTGATACGTGCCTTCAGCTCGACCGCATTAGCCTTCATCATCTTAGGCAAGTGAAGCGGGGCTCCCTTGTATCTCATCATCCATGTTTGCATGTAATCAAAAACAGCATGCAAGTTCGTCAAGATAAATGCTCTTCTAGAACATCACTGCTGCCATCTGTTGAGATGGACGACTGCCTTATGCACGGTGCCAAACTTGGAGTACAATGCTCACATAACTACGTCAAGGGTCAATACTTCATCTAGTATTTCCTTCTTCAGTTTAGCTTGGGTGGACGTTGTCAACAAATCTCATCCTTGCTTGGTCGTCTATAGTTCCTTAGCCATTCATTCATTCTCAACTATCAGAAAGTGAACACTTGAGCTCGTGGCTTCGGCATACACTCTGGTTGCATCGGCAAAGGCTGCTGGATGTTTGCACACATCAGAAAGGATCACTCATTCCTCAAATAAAAGGTAAAAAGGGATCTTATAACCAAGCAAATAGAGAGAAATGAAAACGTGATCATTTATGTATGAGATAAGGCCAAAAAAAATAAATAGACAAAAGGTAGAGATGTAATAAAATGATATCCACTATATTAGGGTTTTTATTTTTATTTTTATTTTTTAAACTATCGGTAATTTGGGCAAGACTTAAGATCAAATCTAGCACTTGCCACTATAACACCAAGAGTATATCCAACAACTAGGAATTTATGACTTGCAAGAGTTGAAATTCCATGAGGGTGGAGAGAGCCTACCCCATGAACCTTATCACATCAAGCCAAAGATGCCACCCCATGGGATTTGAAACCAAATGGAGGGGATAACATCCCATTGTGCCAATCACCCGGTCGTCCAATGAGGAGACTTAAAAAATGGTGGAGGGGAGGGGAGGATAGGGAGGTGCAACATTAGGACTTCCTAAAAGGTTACCCATCCCAATACTACTCTAGCCCAAGTGTGCTTAACTGGAAAATTTTGATGGGATTCAGTGCATTAATGTTGGTATGATCACAACCAAGATAATTTTAGTTTCAGCTCCATGTTCCATACTTCTTATAACCTCACATACTTCTTGGTTGACCCACGGGAGATTTGAACGTTGCATCTCATGGTTTACATAATACCTCATAACATGACATTCACAAATTGAGTGATTTCCTAATCGAAAAAGTTTATAAACTTTAATAAGATATTTTAAAATTAATTTAATAATTTAAAAAACAAATCTTATAAAAAACTTTTAAAATGTGGTAGATGATCTTTTCCCTTCACCCACACATCTTTTGAAAACAATGGTTCCTAGCAAATCTTTCAACAGATGTGTAACCAATCAAGCACGGATGGCAACATATGCAATTTTTTGGTAAATGAAGGATAACATCAATGCTTTTGGCATTTAACTCCATGCTATGAATGTTAAGTGTGAAGCCAAATTCATGCAAGATTCTAGATCCTTCTACACCGCCATTAGTTTCTAGATCTTCATCTAAATCACATGCAGGATTCTAGATCCTTCTACACCGCCATTAGTTTCTAGATCTCCATTTAAAACACATGCAGGATTCTAGATCCTTCTTCAGCCTCTGTAAATTTGTAATTCCTATAGTCAAGGAATGCAAGCCAAGGCTCAAGCCTGTTATGTAATGCTAAGTGATTTCTGTTCTCCAATTATTGTTTTATCTATTCCATTGTTTCTGACTGAGTAATCTTTTTGTTTCTCCATTTGTCTATCTCTGAAATTATTCTTTGCTATTTTCGTCTAAGTCTCTAAGTATAAATCTGTTGCGTGTGATGTATGTTCTGAACTAACAACTGGTATCAGAGCTAGGGTTGAATATCCACTGTGTAAGTCGCTTAGTGCCATCGCCTTACTCTGGCAGTGTTCGTTAAAACATTGGCTGTTACCTTTGGAGCTACTGAAGGATCTTTCTAAGAAATAGCTGAGGAACACTGGAACTAAAAGACAGTTGCTGCAAGAAAAACAAGGTCGTGGACCTATGTTGAAACGTGTTGCTGGAGTTTGAAACATGGAGATCCGTGGAGATTGGAGTTGAAACGTGTTGCTGGAGTTTGAAATGTGGAGATCCATGGAGATTGGAGTTGAAACGTGGTGTTCGTAAGTTTTTTTTACATCAAGCTTGCACGTATACGTTAAGTTTTTTTCTCAAACCAACATATGTATGTATGAAATGTGAAAAGGTTAAAACATTATATATGTTTTTTTATATTTATTATGAAACATATATAATTATATGTTGGAATTTTGAAAAGTATATTTTAAAAGGAGCAGGAATTTTGAAAATGGTATTTTAAAAGGAGGAAGGTCATTATTACTAAATTTTAAAGAGTAATAATTAAAGTTTTATTTTTAGGTGGAGTTTTTGTTTTTTGGCATAAATATATTGAAAATGGAGACAAGAGTTACAGATATGGAGAAGTTGAGCGGGGCTAATTTTTCCCTATGGAAATTACAGATGGAGGATAGACTGATTTTAAAGGATCAATATTTGCCGATTGAGGACACAACAAAGAAACCCTCATTGGTGACAAATGAAGAGTGGAAAAAACTAGATAGAAAGAGGATTGCAACAATTTGCTAATATTTAGGAAATAATGTTTATTTCAATGTGTCTGGAGAAAAGATGACATAAGGATTATGGAAGAAGCTCCATGATCTATATGAGAAGAACACGACATCAAACAAAGTGTTCTTGATGAAGAAGCTTTATAATCTCAAAATGAAGGAGGGTGCTTCAGTTGCTGAGCACTTGAATGCATTTAATATTATTACTAATCAACTTGCCTCTGTTAAAATCATTTTAGATGATGAAATTAGAGCCATTTTTCTAATGTGTTCTATGCCAGATAGTTGGGAAAATTTAATTGTAGCTATGAGCACTTCAGCAACTACAGGGACCTTGAAGTTTGATGATGTCAGCAACAGTTTAATGAATGAGGAGCTGTGACGCAATTCAATTGCGGAAAACCAGGGAGGAGAGGCTCTAGCTCTAGCTGATCGTGGTAGGAGAATGGATCGAGGCCAGCAAGGGCGATCAAGATCGAGAGGCCGATCAAAATCAAGGAGAGGCAGGATCATCTGCTTTCATTGTGGCAAACCCGGGCACATGAAGAAAGAATGTCGATTCTGGAAGAAAGGACAAAAGGATTAGAGACCGTCCAGTACAAATCACAAGTCATCCAGCACAAATGAAGGTGAGACTACTGCTGTAGCACAGATGGTGATGTGTTGTTTACTGTTTCAGTAGAGGATGCATGTGTATATACATATAGCAGTAGCTTTGATTGGATCCTTGACTCTGGGGAATCTCACCATGTAACCCCATGCAAAGATAGTTTTGTTTCATATAATCCTGGTGATTATGGTAGAGTGCATTTGGGGAATAATCATTTTTGCAGTATTTTTGGAGTGGGAGATGTCCAGATCAAGATGAAATACGGACAAGATATATTTTTGAAATAGGTCAGGCATGTACTAGAAATGCGCATGAGTTTAATCTTTATGGAACGACTGGATGATGAAGGCTATTCCACAAGCTTTGGAAAATGAGGCTAGAAAATTAGCAGAGGAACATTGGTCGTGGCCAAAGGAACCAAAACAGGAACATTATACACATTGAAGACACAGATAGGGAAATCAGGTTTGGCTGTTGTCACAAAAGAAAGAAATTCAACAGATCTGTGGCATAAGCATTTGGGTCACATGAGCGAGAAGGGCTTAAAAATCCTTGTTGTTAAAAATTTATTGCTAGGTTTGAAATCCTACAATTTTGATCTTTGTGAGCATTGCATATATGGTAGTCAAAGAAGGGTTTCATTCCTTAGAGGTGGCCATGGCAGAAAGAAAAATGTGTTAGAATTGGTACACTCAGATGTGTTTGGGCCTATTAACATCAAATCATTAGGAGGATCATCATATTTTGTAACATTTATAGATGATGCATCCAGGAAGGTTTGGGCATATCCTATGAAAAGTAAAAGTGAAGTGTTTGGAATATTTCAAAATTTTCATGTTGTTGAAAGAGAGACTAAGAAATTGCTCAAGTGTTTAAGAACAGATAATGGTGGAGAATATTGCTCAGATGCATTTAAGGAATATTGTAACAGGTTTGACATAAATCATGAGAAGACTGTGCCTGGTACTCCTCAATAGAATGGTGTCACAGAAAAGATGAATCACACCATTATGGAAAAGGTGCGAAGTATGTTGTCCAATTCCGGTTTGGAGAAGAATTTTTGGGCTGAAGCAGTCAGGACCGCTTGCTACCTCATAAATAGATCTCCAACTACAGCCTTGGATGGTGGTATCCCTGAAGAAGTTTGGACTGGTAAGAATTTGAATTATCCTCACTTGAAAATCTTTGGATGTGAAACATTTGTACATATTCCCAAAGAAAATAGAACTAAGTTAGATGATAAATCTATGAAATGCATATTTTTGGGATATGCGGATGAAGATTTTGGTTATCGACTATGGGATCCAGTTAAACATAAAATTATTAGAAGCAGGGATGTTATATTTAATGAGTCAGAAATGTTCAAGAGGATTGTAGCTGAGTTGGAGGTCAAGAAGGTTATTGACACCAGCAGGAAGACATACCACCAATACAAGAAAATGAACAGAAAATTCAGGAGCATGAAGAACAACAAGTGGAAAATGATAAACAACAATAAGAAGGAATCTTGTAGGAACTTTTACAGGAGATTCAACTTGATAATGCACCACCACATTTGGTTCGCAGATCCTCTAGGCCTTATAAGCCTTCACAAAGGTATCCTCCTTCAAACTATATTTTGTTGACTGATGAAGGTGAGCCTAATTGTTTTCAAGAAGCTTGTAAAGTTGAGCACAATGAAGAATGGAAGAAAGAAATGGAAGAAGAAATGAACTCTTTGCTGGAAAATAAAACTTGGGAGTTGGTAAACCTCTCAAAAGGTAGAAAGGCTCTACAAAACAAATGAGTTTAAAGGATTAAGCATGAAGGTGACGAAAAGAAGGAGAGGTATAAAGCAAGGCTAGTGGTGAAAGCCTTTGCCCAAAAAGAAGGTATTGACTTGGGTAGAAAATTTGCAATGAAGGATTTGGAACCAACACAATAGATATTGGGCATGCGGATTATACGTGATAGGAAAAACAAAAGGTTGTGGCTCTCACAAGAAAAATGTATCAAGAAGGTGCTTGACAGGTTTAATATGAAGGATGTCAAGCCAGTTGGTACACCCCTTGCAGCCCACTTCAAGCTGAGTACTGAATTATGTCCTAGTGATGACAAGCAGAAAGAAGAGATGAGCAAGATTCCTTATGCTTCAGCAGTTGGTAACTTGATGTATGCCATGGTATGCATACGACCAGACATTGAATATTCAATGGGAGTAGTGAGTAGGTTCTTTTCCAATCCAGGAAAACAACATTTGCAAGCAGTAAAATGGATTTTGAGGTATCTCAAGGGTACTAGTCATTATTGTTTATGTTTTGGTCATGATGAGACTGTGGTTGAAGGATTTACAGATGCAGATATGGCTGGAGATATGGACACCAGAAAGTCCACCACAGATTATTTGTATACATTTGCAGGTGCAGCAGTATCTTGGGTGTCAAGGCTACAAAGAATAGTAGCCCTTTCTATAACAGAAGCGGAGTACATAGCTGTAGCAGAAGCTTGTAAAAAGATGTTGTGGATGCAGCGATTCCTAGGAGAGATAGGAATAAAGTAGGACAAGTATGTGTTATATTGTGATAGTCAGAGTGCCATTCACTTGGCGAAAAACCTAGCATTTCATCAAAAACCAAGCACATTGACTTAAGGTACCATTGGATCTAGCATGTGTTGGAGGAAGAACAATTATCCTTGGAAAAGATCCATATAAATAGGAACCTTGCTGATATGCTCACTAAGATTCTACCACGAAATAAACATGAGTTATGTAGAGGCAGGGTAGGACTCGGTGTGACTTGATTCATATTTGGCTTCAAGTGGGAGAATGTTAAGTGTGGAGCCAAATTCATGCAAGATTCTAGATCCTTCTACACCGCCATTAGTTTCTAGATCTCCATCTAAAACACATGTAGGATTCTAGATCCTTCTTCAGCCTCTATAAATTTGTAATTTCTCTAGCCAAGGAATGTAAGTGAAGGCTCAAGCTTGTTATGTAATGCTAAGTGATTTCTATTCTCCAGTAATTGTTTTATCTATTCCGCTGTTTTTGACTGAGTAATCTTGTTGTTTCTCCATTTGTCTGTCTCTAAAATTATTCTTTGTTATTGTTGTCTAAGTCTCTGAGTATAAATCTGTTGTGTGTTATGTATGTGTTGATCTAACAATGAAAAACTACTACCTTTGTCCATGGAGCTCATGCATGTGTGGTGATGGTTTTCATAGATTATGATTAAACAAAAAGCTTGTATAGAGCACAAGCAAGGAGTCAAGTATTCACATTGCGATCAATGAAAAGCTACTACCTCTGTTCGTGCAGCTCATGCATGTGTGGTGATGGTTTTCATAGATTATGGTTAAACAGAAAGCTTGTATAGAGCACAAGCAAGGAGTCAAGTATTCACATTGCGAAAAACTCTGACAAATAATTAAAACCTCAAGCCGCATTAGGGGTTTGAGTACAGTAATGTAACTTCCTATCAAAACAGAGAATGCGGAACAGAAAACAGAGAAGCACGAGTAATCATAGAAAAACATGCCAGATAATTGCACCGAGTTTTGTGAGCAATACATGTATGCTGTAAATATTGACATGAGGAATCTATTTTGTGCATAAGCCATGGCAACTGCTTATAACTAACAGTGAAATGTTTAAACTTATATCGACAGATAGATTGCAGTGGCTGCAGGGTCTTAATCCCGAATACCATGTTTTTTCTAATCTGAAGGATTTAAATGTCATGACTGTAATTAGAATCACGAGTATGATGATACCATCCTTCCTTCCTTACTTTTGGGATCTCCTTGAACTCATGGATGGCGGCTTGCTTTAAACAGATTCAAGAGATGAGCTTCCAGGTCGTCAGGTGTGTACTTAATATATCTCTCAGAGTGTCCGCCATTTTCCAAAGATCCCCTGAATCTGCCTAAAAAGGACCGATAGGCTGGTATCATCTTCTCTATGATGGACTTCCTAAGCTCCCCTTGGAGCTGCACATCCGGCACCATCCAACCAGAATGCTTCGTGAGCACATCCTTTATTTCATGATTGAAACCCTTGAATTCATCCTTGAGGGCTTGTTGTGACATCTTGCTCACATGAGTCCCCTTATCTCTCAAACAATCGAGGATCTTCATCCAGGCCCCTCGCTCGTAATTTGCCGCATACTGCCTCACCTTGGTTTGATTCTTGGTCAACCAGCCATGCCCTAACAACCCTAAAAGCTCTGAATCCTTGATCTTCTGGACAATGTAATTAAGATTGTTCATGAGAAACAGGTATGAGAGGGCAACATCCTTGTAGAGCTTAGATGTTTTATCTAACTCACTCTGCAGAATGATGATAATCCAGCCGAGTCTCACGTACAGAACAGATGCCGGGCTGCCCTGTTCTTCACCATCCCAATCCTGGTCTTCAAACAACCCCATGAGACCATTAGGCAACGCCTTGGGGATATCCATGGGGGCATGAGTTGTAATCTTCACGAGGGCATCCTTGTAATCGGACATAAAACTCAGATGATTCATCACATACCTTGTAAGTGGATGAATTGTCCTGCCAGGAATACGGGTCTTTGAGTTCTCCCGGTGGACTGCATTTTGAATTCTATAAAAATTCCCCGGGCTGCCTCCCAAAGTCGAACGAGGATGCCAGAGGCCTGTGTCCTCACGCCTACACAACATTACTGGCAATATATGGTGTCTATGTCGGGCATAAGCTTCGACAAAGAGTCATACATGTCCAGCATCACGAAGAGCCTGTCGCTCAATTTTCTGCCCATACCTAGTGATTCCCCAAAACCTAGCAGCTTCATAGTCGGTTCCTTGGCTACTTCTGCAAAACACAAATCCCTGACACGATTAAACCCAGCAAAGATCCCGTGGCAGAGTCATTTCTCACTTGCGAACAGAATCCTCACTGTAATTTTCATATTTCGAATCCAGGTCTTGATTTTTACTGTCAAGAATTGCCCCCTCTGTCTTGTGCACGTGGCCCTTGCTTAGCTGCTCAACACCAATTTTGTACAGGCACTCTTCAATCACAGACTTTCTAGTCAGCCTGTAGATTCGAACGCACTCTTTCGCATACCCAGAGGTCACCATGCGCTCTGCTATGCTGCGAAGATCGTGCTCGGCATCGAGCGGGATCATGTCGATTTCGCAAATCTCGTCGGCGTTAGAATTCCGACCTCGACTCTCACTGCCGCTGCCGTTGCTCCCGTCTTCTTCCGTCGACCCGTCGTCCGACAAGCCATCTTCTGGCGCCAAGTTCGGCTTGACATTCGCAGTCAGAATTCGGTGAAATTCCCTCTGCAGGCACACCATCGACATCTCCATGAGCCGCTGCGCGCGCACGAGCATGGCCGAGCTGCTGTCCGTTACCAACAGATTTTCCATCAGATGACGGAGATCGTCCACGGCAGCCAGATACTCGCGGGCTTCTTCTCTTCCGCCGTGGAACAGCAGCTGCTTCTGGGACTTCAAATCTCTTCCAGAGATCACTCTTTCGGCTGAGGCCAATTCGGCCTCCCAGTCGGCGGATGCCCGAGGTGTGAGGCCGGGATTCTGATGCCTCATGGCAGAAGGGCGGTTGTCGAAGGTGGGGAGGATTGTGTTCATATCTCTAGTCATGTTGTCAGAGGTGCCCAGAGATTTCAGCAGATGATGTGCCGGGGCCACTATTGTTTCTTCTCCTGCTACTGTTTCTTCTGCCAGGTATAATATCAACTGACTAACCGGAATGCCTGGGAATCGTGGGAAGGGAGAAATCTTGGTTACACAGAAATAATAAAACCCGCCCACAAATCCTGGGTGAATACTCAACTCTCTCTGGATGTTAACATAGAAATCCTGCGTATGAACCCCAGAATGGAAAATGAGAATTTATTATCCAAAGCCTAGAAAACTCTGAGATGGTGATTCACCCGCTTGGTTCTCTATTTGTTGACCTGTAAAGGGTGGACGTCGCGATTCTAGATATGACCATTTTTTAGTTGACCAAAATTCTCTTCGCTCCTTGAATTCTGCGGCGCCTCTATTTTGACGCGACTTAGTTCGTGATTGTTACACACAACTGGTTCGGACACGAAGAGAACTGTGAAGTTGACTTCTTAATCAGTGAACGAACCCGTCAACAGATCGATCGAAGGAGAAAAAAACAAAAGAGAATAGCCACAGAAACTATTTAAATCAGAATCAAATAAGAATCAGAATGGTTCATGGCATCTAATTTTTATTTTTTTTAAACATATTGGAAGACCATAGTGCACATACAAATGTCAACAATCATTAATGTGAATCGCAACACTGTGAAATTTGCAGATATATTTTAATGGTTTGTGACTTCCTTGGATTTTAGATTTGAACTGTTTAATGGCCTCTTTCCTCTCGCACGTAAGCCTGCAGTGAGATTGTGGAGAATTTTATTGCTACTTATTTTAGCAGACTTTCAAATTTTTATAAAAATAAATCGTTCTGTAGTTAAACGTTATTGAGAGTAAACTCACTTTCCTTGTTTAATTAAATTTCATGTTCTTGTGAGTGAATTTAATTTCATTGTTGAGTTGAATCTTATGTCGGTGAATTTACTTAAATGCTCTAGTGTTTACACTAGATGTAATTCTAGTGTAAGTGTTCTTGGCATATATTCTTCGGTGAAAGTGTTCTGAGGCTCGGTGAAAAAGTTAAACACGTACTCTATATATACTTCGGTGAAAGAGTTCTGAGGCTCGGTGAAAGAGTTAAAAACATACTCTATATATTCTTACTCTATATATTCTTCGCATATATTCTTCGGTGAAAGTGTTCTGAGGCTCGGTGAAAAAGTTAAACACGCACTCTATATATACTTCGGTGAAAGAGTTCTGAGGCTCGGTGAAAGAGTTAAAAACATACTCTATATATTCTTGGCATATATTCTTACTCTATATATTCTTCGGTGAAAGTGTTTTGAGGCTCGGTGAAAAAGTTAAACACATACTCTATATATTCTTTGGTGAAAGTGTTCTGAGGCTCGGTGAAAGAGTTAAAAACATACTCTATATATTCTTTGGTGAAAGTGTTCTGAGGCTCGGTGAAAGAGTTAAAAACATACTCTATATATTCTTGGCATATATTCTTACTCTATATATTCTTCGCATATATTCTTCGGTGAAAGTGTTCTGAGGCTCGGTGAAAGAGTTAAAAACATACTCTATGTATTCTTGGCATATATTCTTACTCTATATATTCTTCGCATATATTCTTCGATGAAAGAGTTCTGAGGCTCGGTGAAAGAGTTAAAAACATACTCTATATATTCTTCGGTGAAAGTGTTCTAAGGCTCAGTGAAAGAGTTTGCAAGTTGCGGTGGGCACGGGCGATCTGCAGTCAGTTACCAAACATTACCAAGGGCAGACGGGCGATCTGCAGTCAAGTTTTCTGATATCAGGTGCACACATTCCTTATCTTTTTCTTTTTCTAATACATATTTGCTCATATAATTTCAAATATGAATATTTCACCATAGTTACCAAAGATTACCAAGGGAAGACCTAGCACAGTTACTCTACAAGGCCTCTATGAGTATATAGAGTCTTTAGAGAAACGTAGAGAAGAAAGAGAAGCCAAGCTACAAAAAGAGTTAGAAGCCATGCTGGAAAATAGATTTTCATCTCTTGAAGACATGATCCAAAAACAAACAAAAAATAAAATAGAACTACTAGAGAATAAAATGGAGGCAATGGAGACTAGGCTGCAGGTTATAGAAAAACATAACCAAGATACTAACCAACCATCCAAGCAAGGAGATGCTGATACTTTAGAGAGCCTTAAAATGAAAGACATGATTAAAGAACTAGAAGAAAAAGTTAATAGCCGCCTCACACTAAATAATGTGGTAGATAAGTTAGATATCAAACCAATTAAAGATGAAATGAAAAAATTAATAGAATTAGACCACGAACGTAACAAAAGGGCCTTAAACCTTATAATATTCGGTTTAAAAGAGGAAGTAGATGAGGATACTTTAGCCTTAGCCCAGACAGAACTACATAATAGATTACAAATTGAAACATTGTGTCTCACAGAAGCAACAAGGTTGGGGAAATTAACCGAGAATAAAGGAAGACTAATCCGCATAAAGGTGAGCTCCACTGATCATAAGCACGACATACTTAGTAAAACCTCAAGTCTAAAAGGAACGGGTATATTCATAAATGAAGATCTCATTCCAGAAGACCAAGAAGAATTAAGAAAGGAGGTTCAAAAGGTAAAAGAAGTTAGAAAGGAAGGAAAATGGGCAATAATCAGAAATAGAAAAGCCTTTATTCGAGATAGAAACCAAAAAGATAGTAATCAATAGCAATTAAACATGATCCGGATCCTTTCTTGGAATTGTTGGGGCTTCCCATGGAACAAAGGCCCCAAGCTAAGTTGGATTTCAAATGATGTTGATATTATTTTGCTTGTTGAAACTTGGGAGCACGAAGAATCTAAGGTCCCTAACATAGATGGCTTTACGCTATGGTCTACTTGGAACAAGCGATCCTCCCGTAGAGGCATTGGGGGAATAGCTTGTTACATTAAGAAGAACATCTCCCCCCATGTTAGGATTTATAAAAACGACCCTCACAACCAATATAGTTGGATAGAGATCAAAGACATTAATAATAGAAAGTCCTACATAGCAATATGTTATTTCCCCCCCATTAATTATAACTTCTATAAGAAGAAGAATCTAGATAAAACTAACCCTTACAATGGTTTAGAGAATGATATTTCTAGCCTAAGGAATGACGGTAATATCCTTTTAATAGGTGACTTTAATGCTCGAACTTCAAACAACCAAGCTATTATTCTAAGCAATCATTCCAACCCTAATCATCTTTGGTTAGACGAAGACCCTACTCTGGCTAGCAGGTACAAAAGGAACTCTGAAGATCTCGGGGAAAATTTGTTTGGGTGAGAGCTAGTCAAGCTCTGTAGTGCTCAGGATCTCATAATTTGCAACGGTCTAAAGAAGTGGCCCAATTCTAGCAAGATGACCTGCATCCATGGACTTGGTAGTAGCGTGGTAGACTACGTTATTTCTGATCTCCCATTATACAATGAAATAATAAAATTTGACATCTTAAACGACCACGAACCTGACTCTGATCATAGGCCTTTACTTATAACTCTCAATTTTGTCATGCATAGAGTTCCCATAGAAAATAATACTTATAGCCAAAAGAACTTAATATTTGATAGAAATAAAAATGATCTCTTTCTAAATGAATTAAAAACTAATTTGCTTCCTTTATCTAATATAGACAACATAGAAGACCTCTATCATAATTTTACTACAACCCTCTCATATTCTATTAACAAGTTCTCAATTGAAGTTTCAAATAATAAAAGAAATAGCAAAACCAATCCATGGTATGACAAAGATTGTAAAAGTGCAAGGAGAGCAATTAAGGAAGTTGTTGATGAATCTCTTAAAATGGACAAGATAAAAATATACAAAGCCCTAACTAAAAGGAAAAAGAGGCAGTGCATTCGTCAAAGACAGGATAATCTCTTACACCTCTCTAAGGTAGCTCCTAAGAAATTTTGGAGGCAGATTCTAACTAGGAAGACTAAGGATAATAATAAAATTGCTCTTCACGATTGGAATTCCTATCTTAAAAAGCTTTATGAATCTCCAAATGTCATGGATAATTTGGAAACCCTTCTCACAACGAAAGATGTTTTCTCTTTAGAAGACATTAAGTTTGGGGTTAATCGCCTCGCTAATGGGAAAGCTAAGGACATTGAAGGTTACCAAGCGGAAATCTTAAAAATTGGAGGTCCTGTCCTCATCCCCCACATCCACAAGCTTTTCAATCAAGCAGTCAAGCAAGGGCTCCCTAAACCTTGGACTGAGAGCATCATTATCCCTATTTTTAAAAGTGGGGATACAAATAACCCCTCTAATTATTGAACAATTATGATCAGCCCTCTCTTAGCCAAGTTATACGGTAGTATTTTGGAAAAGAAGTTAAGCATATGGCTTGAAAGTGAAGGTAAGCAGGCTAAAGGCCAAGCAGGTTTCAGAAGGCATCACTCAACAACAGACCACCTTGTTATGCTTAGGATCATTGCGGAGGAATGTCGTAATGATAAATCCAATTTATTTTGTTGCTTTGCGGACTTTAGAAAGGTTTTCGATACGGTTCCTAGATACAACCTTTGGAATAGATTAGAAGAGCTAAAGGTTCCTCTCGAGTTGCGAGCTGCCGCTATAAGGTCATACGAGAATGTAATTGCCAAGCTAAAGAGCAATGAAGGGTGGTCGAAAGATATTAAGTGTAACATCGGAGTTAAACAAGGTTGCCCCCTCTCCCCTACCCTATTTGGCATTTACATCGATAAGCTCGAAGGCTATTTAGAGGAAGCAAGATGTGATGGCACGATCTTAGCTGGGATAGTCGTCATCCTTCTTCTTTATGCTGATGATATTGTTCTTTTGGCAAGGTTCCCATCTGATCTTAATAAGAAACTCAGGCTTCTTAAGGATTTCTGCTCTACCATGGGTATGACTGTTAACACTGACAAAACAAAAGTTATGATTATCAAATCCAAGAAGGACATTTAGGCTAATTTTATGTATGACAATAATAACTTGGAGGAAGTGTATTCTTACAAGTACCTAGGAATTGATATTCATCACAAGCTCAACTGGAACCATAGCATTGAGAAAAGGATTAATGGGGGGTGGAAAGCTTACTTTGGTCTTGAAAATAATTGTAAAATAGCAAACCTTGTAATGTGGGATAAAAAGAAGTTCCTCTTTGAAACTTTAGTCACTCTTGTTATCTTATATGGCTGTGAGGTTTGGGGTTGCAGCATCTCCAGAGAATCATGGAGAAAGATTGAGAAAATCCAGAAGCATTTTATAACTTATAACCTGAAAATTAAAAGTAATACACCCTATCCTATTCTCCTTATAGAAACAGGTCTTTCCCCTATTGAGAGCCTAGCTATGCTTAGGTTTTTGTTGTACAAGCACAAAATCACTAACATAGACGATCATACACTTCCTAAGCTAGCTTTAAATTCTAGCCAAAACCACCTAAGGCTCAATCGAGGATGGCATAAAGACACAAGGGCCTGGTTAAACTATTGGGAGATCAACGAAAATGATGCATTGCAAAACATAAATAACATTAAAGATATTGTTACTTCTAAGTTCAAAGAAAAAATGTGGTGTGAGAAAGACTTAGCGGCTAAAAGAAAATTAAGTTATTATAAGAAAGTCATCAACCCCACCCTAGAAGATCAAAAGTATCTCTCTATTTTAACTAGCTCAAAGAAGAAAATTAATATAGCAAAGATTAGAACGAATTCTCATGAGCTCCATAGTGAAACAGGTCGTTGGGAAGTTCCTAAGACGGAAAGGATCTGTCATATATGTGAGAATAGGAACATCGAGGATGAAAACCACTTCCTCTTAAAGTGCCCCGCGTATAACCACATTAGATCTCAGTTTCACAATCTTTGTTACAATACTGACCTTCCTAGCCTTTTACAATGTCAAAATTATAGTGAGCTCGGGAGACTTCTCTCCAAGCTTTTTGAGCATAGGTATAAAATATTAAATCAAAATAGATAACTTGTTTCTTTAGGTCCGATAGACCATTATTTGGTCTCAGTGGACGTTAACCATCATCATCATCATCATCATCAATGTAAAGTAAATTAAATATTGTAATTTAATAAAATAATAATAAAAATAAAAAATATTTATGGTGTTGATTTTGAATATAGTTTATTTAAAAGGAGAAATGGATGGAAAAAAAATTCGTTCTTGTTTGTATTTGGTAGATTCAGAATTAAGATAAATCTAGAGTAGTAATTATATAAATTAAATTGTTAGTAAATGTTAATAAACATTACATATCATCCATGCCAAAATTAAAAAAAAAAAACATTAAAAAAACTTGATAACCATAATTCCGTTCATACTGTACTAGTAGTTTTGAACCTGTGATCTTTTAAGAGGAAACACATGCTTTTAACCATTAGACCCACTTTATATATATATATATATATATATATATATATATATATATATATATATATATATATATATATATATATATATATATATATATATATATATATATATATATATATATATATATATATATATAGATATATATATATATGGATTTAAGAAACATTCTTTTTTTTTTATTACGAGTATGAAAAAAAGATAAATGTGGTTATAAATTATGAAATTTGTATAAAATGTAAGATGAAAAATATTTAAAAATATATAATTGTTATCAATATTTTATTAGATAAATAATAAGAACATTAATTTCAAGTTTAATTATGAGTTAATTAGAAATATTTAGAGTAAAATGAATGTTTTCATGTAAATTTGTATAATTTTATTTTTATAATTTAGAATTACATATATAATGTTTTTAACGACTCTTAGCAGATTCACTCAAAATAATTGCATCCTTAGCCAACTCAATAGACAAACCAAACCTTAATGGACCCAAGGAGAATTGAAACTGTGTGCATCCTTAGCCAACTCAGTAGATAAACCAAACCTTAATGGACCCAAGGAGAATTGAAACTGTGCCAAAACTGAACTAATGCCTTATGACAAAGGGCCAAACACTTAGTTGGGAGATTCAATAAAATGGGATACCCATTAGGGCTTATATAGATATATATATATATATATATATATATATATATATATATATATATATATTACTTTGGATAAAATATATTAACTTTATAGGTTAAATTAACTTCTAGGCATATATCACATGGTCCCTGCCTAGCTTCAACATTCATGGACCATAGGAAATATTAGGTATCTATGGACAGTATAGGGGGGCGAAAACTACCTTCTTGGTCTTGGAGTAACACATAAGCTACTTTCTATTGGATAATAGCTTTTCTTCGTTGGATTTAGGGAAATAAGTTGATTGGGAAAGACCTAGAAGCATCTAGTAAGAGTGAAAATCTACAACCTTATAGACCACCAATGAATAATAATAGGTGACATAGTTTTTTTTTAATAACAATGATGAGACAACTCACACTTGTGAATTGCAATAAATGATAATTTTTGTCATTCTTAGTTAATTTCTTACAATATGGTTTATGTGTCTCTCTTTCTTAGTTACTTGGTCTCTCCTCTCTTTCTTTCTATTTTAATAAGGATAAATATAAGTCTAAATTGTGTATGTGGAGTTCTAAGGAAAATATTCATATATGTATATTATATATTTGCATATTGTATCATTTTAATACATAAATATCATTATGATACATTGACGTCAATATAATTAGTAAATGCTTTAACACCTAGAATAATATACAAATTTGTTCTTTTGCTTTTATGTCACTCCTAGTTGTGCAATACTACCTTGCAATGCATTTATTGACTTGGTCCCTTTATGTGTTTCTTGCAACAAACTATGTTTTACATAGTATTGAACCTTTAGTTTCTTAGTTTTAGTTAGTAGGCATATAACCAACCAACAAATGCCTCAAATAGTGTGACCAAACATATATGATAAAGCATTTGGCAAGTTCAACTTCAACACTTAAGCATATAATTTAAATAGTGATGTTTAATACTGTAACAAACTTCTATCTTGTTATTAGAATCTAATGATGGAAATTTAGAGCTCACATTAATCCATAACTATAATAGAATTTTTTGAAAATTTAGGTCACTCAAAGTTGAGAAAAAACCCTATTGACATTGTTTCATCATGCACACATTGTGGATCATGATAAAACTCTAGTCATCCATGAAATTTATCTCAAGTTCATATCAATTTTGTGGTTGGAAAGAGGCTTCATTTTCTACAAGATTAGCTTAATCCGTATTCAAATGCATCATCACATCAATACAATAACATGTGGTTGGTTCCTAATGCAAGCACCTTAACTTTTATTGAGAGAAGATACAACTAGATCTCTTACAACAATGAGTCGAGCCAACCATCATAACTATACATTAAAAAAACAAAACAAGTCTCTTCCAAACTTGTTGCCACACACTACTTGTAGAATTACTTTGCATAGTATATGAATATGCTTCTTGTAGTCTTAATATTCTACAGGGAAACTTCAACTATGAACCTTCTACTTGTTTTGAACATCTTCCACTTCTGCAATAGAATGTTTTTCCATAGGACATGTTATATCTATTTCCACCATTTAGAACTACCCAACTCCAATCTACAACTTTTCCTTAGGATCAAGTTTACAACTTGCATCCTCCTCTCATAATTGTCTTTGAACCCTTAAACATCTTAGGTAACTCGAAGTCATGAGATCAAATTCACCCTAAACAAGGCGATTTTTCACTTCAATCCTCTTGATTGAAGTACTCAACCCTTTAAGTCACACTCCATGAAGTTGGTTTCCATAGTTAAGTGAAATTTAACTTTTCCACCATTCCTTTATTCCTCTTGCAAATCCATGCTACCCACTTTATATACTGGAAGAGGACTCAACTAATTCCTTGAATTACAATAGTCCTTTTCCATTCTTTTCGGAACCATAGACACAACACTTCCTATAAACTTCACCCATTTCCTTATGTGTGAACATTCACATACACAATATACCCAAGTCATCCACCATATGTGTGATGTCTTCATGCATAAATACCTTCCCAATAGTTAAATTTGGGTGGTCCATTTTCACGTTGGGTCCACTCAAACCCATACTAGACAATGCCTAACTCTAAGGCCAACTCATAAAAGTAAACCAATCACAAATTCCATGCTCCATTTAACACCCTTGTAGCACATTTAAAATCTATTACTTATTAGTATCTCCAAAATCTTCATCAAGCTATGAATCTCAACAAGCCCAATTATTTTCTAGCATAATGTCTTCCATGGAATGTTAGGATCAAACTTCACATTGTTCCATGGAGACAACCTTACCATATGTTGGCAGAGTGGCACCTCTTATACTTTCTATATTCATGCAATCCCTACAGAGAACCTATGTCACAAAGGTCAAATTCTCATGCTTAGATGTTTTTCGATACACATGCTTGACTAAGGTGATGTCCTCTATGCAATCTACAATCGAAATGAACTAAACATATAACTGACTTGTCCTCGACTAAATGACTTCCATTTCCAACTTTGGTGCACCTTCTCCAAAGGCATGACTCTTACATGACAATACCTACATCCATACTCATCACCACTTTGATAGTGTAAACTTAACTTGGTGAAAAATTCAAGATTTCTTAGTCAAACAATGGTGGTTTCGGGCGCATGGTTTTGCTTGCTCATGGTCTCATGCACATGGATTACATGTAATTAAGCCTTTAAAATACTTGGGAATAATTCTTTGTAATGTTCTAGGGAGGTGAGCAATGAAGGTTCACTTAGCCAACTTGGACGAGTTTTTTCCAAGGGACTAATAGAATTATGTTAGATGATTTTTTTCCCCAAATTGGTTTTTTCCAAGATAAACATTGTGTTTATGATTAGTGATTTATCGCTGGTTGTTTTTAATATTCTCTCATTAGATTTATTAAGTCAAGGAATGACTACTTTTAATTCATAAGATAATAATAGATTTATTATTAGGTTGGTTTTTCCCAGGTTGGGGTTTCCTAAGGTAAATCATGATGTTAATTGTTGATGTGTTATTATTGGTTTATTTGTCTCTCATTTTATTTTCTAACAAGTGGTATAAGAAACAAGGGATCATGGCCTAGAGAAGGAGATTGTGGTTTCAAATTATGCTATCATTTAGGTTAAAGGTAAGAGAGAATCCCTTAGAAATAGGCCGATGTGGAGTTGAGCATGGAGTACAAAAATTGACCAGTATGTGCAAATCCATCGTGATTTTCTTGTGGATGAAAAGGTTTGAATAGATATTGTAGTGTAAGCAGCCTAAGAGGATATAAAGTTCCATTAGCGTGAGGTTTAACCACAAAAGTGAGATCTGGTGAGGAGAGCACCTGGTGTGAGCACGTTTATAGATGCGATACAATGGCGAAATAAGTGGTGGAAAAGAATAACAAAAAATATATATACTTTGCAGATGAAATTTGTAAATTACATGTATATGTGCATATAACTATAAGACCTGGTTAGGCATGTGCACCCTTTCCAATAAAGTGTTGGAGCATACCTAAGTGATAGGGGAGGAGAGCATGTGGATTCCCCCATTCATGTTTAAAGGGGTGAATGTAAGGGTAAAATTAACTTGGTTAAATAGTCAAAGTTGTTAGGTCCACAGTGGTGGTTTTGGGAAGATGATATTGGCAGCTCATGGTATTATAGCCCAGGGATTACATGTGCTGAAGTATTTAAAAGGATTTGGGATTCTCCCTTGTTCCTGATTAGTTGAGTCGAGGGCTCACTTTGTCGAGCTAGGATGTTGGTCATCTTAGATACTTTGTAGTCAAGTCATGGTTACTTTTAAGTCATAAGATAATAATAGATCTATTGTTAGGCTAGTTTTCCCCCAGTTGGGTTTTTTAGGGTTAACTATGTTGTTAATTGTTGATGTGCTATTATTGGTTTACTTCTCTTTCTTTTTATTTTATAACAAACTTAGTGTGTTTAAGATCAATATCTTTCCTTTGCATTATGCCTTAGCTTGCCTATGTATTTAAGTATACTTTTAACTTAAGTCACCAATGCTTCCTATTGCCTTCTTACCACATTTTTCCATTGCATTTTAGAGTAGTTAAGGGTAGGATTCCTAAATTTGTATTAACAATCAAAATACCTTATATGCACAACATGGCATCCTAAAACACACAATTGTGCCCGATTCATTAAATTCCTAGATTGAGTGATCGGGATAATTGTTTGCTATCCTATTCAGTCAATTTCAATTTTCATGAGGGTCTTATTCGCCATTTTTGATAAGACTCAAAGACTATGTGACCCCTAAGATTCATGATGTCTCTGCTCTTGTTTAAGTCATAAGTTATTGGTATATATGGTTTGTTGATTGTTGGATATTCTCTTGGTGTTATATTGGTAGCTAGTAGATTTTATCATGAGCCTCACCAATATTTCTCCAATGAATTACTGATTTACCATGGTTAAAAAAGATAAAGGAATGGTCGAATTTGGTATGTATGTATTCTTCATTTGTATGCTTTTCCATTATTGAAACTACCTTGGAGGTTGTTAGACATACCTTCAATAATCAAGCAGAGGATTATTCCTTACTCAAATAAATCTCTATAATGGTCTTGCTTCATATGAGAAATCTAAATATAATAAGGAACTCCAAAAATGCCACAATGAACTTGCATTATGACACCTTCCCCTTTACCATCAACTCCAATCAATATTCCAACATATACAATAATGATTGGAATCTCTCTTGGAGGTAAGTTATTTTCATGTTCTCTACTGTAACAAATTTGTAATAGATGAATTAGCTACCCAAGCAGTGGGGAAACCCATCGAAAACATGTGAACTAATTTGAGAGTGTCATTCCAAACATTTCCTTGATGACACCACATTGGCTCATGCATGTGCGTTAGATGGAAATTCCATTCCGATCGACACCTTGAATGCCATGTGACTTTAGGGGGAAATTTAAGACTCACATCATAATGATTGTTGGCTAACCTTATCTCCACGATGTGAGGTGAAATTGATGGTACTCTACAGTCATGGTGAAAATTTATTATATGATTTCAAATCTGATATGGTAGCTTGTCACATATGGACCCCACCCCTTATGGAATTCAAGCAAATCCCCATCAATGCATGCAAACTTGAGCTTGGAATTTGGTGGCTAGTTGGATTCATAGCAGGACCTTTGTAGCATATTATAGTAGGAATAAGTTTCCCTAGCCTCTTCTATGGAAATTACAAAGTTGTAGGAGCATATATGAATATTATAGGTTACATAGGACTAGTTGGTTGCCCACTTAGTAGCCACAATATAAATTTTTATTGATCACAAACTTCAAATCTCATGCCCTGAGGAGTAACTAGATTTCTTTTGGTCTTAATCGGAAGATTTGCATCCTGTTGGCTAGGAAGGAGCTCTACCTTAGTCAAAAGCTGGTAATGAATTGCAGGCTTCAACCTCGGTCAATTCCATTGTGCAACCTGGGTCATCCCTCTTAAACTTAAACCTGGTAGTCTCTTAGCCAGACTTTGTTGCAGTAGATGTCTATTTCAAGGCCTTTTGTCTAGATAAATCTACATGATCAAATTGTCTCATTTTGGGTGTGTTTTACAAAATGTATAGAGTATCATTTTCTTAGTTTGATATAGTTAAGTATAATTATAGAATAGATGGTTTGGCTCTAAATTAAGATGTCGTTTTTCCTTAATTTGAGGTAACAACACTAAATTGTCTTTGTGTAACTTTGTTTTTCCTCCACACATAAATTTTTCTTAATATAATTTCATAATTACCATTAATTATTGAGCCTAGAGGCGCTCTACAACCTAGTAAGGGGGTAGATCTCAGGTAAACATAAACATGTTATATTTAACATTTAACATTTTTAATCTAATGCTAGCCTTATTTAAAAATCAATCTAATTTTATTAACACAATATAAATTTAAAATATAAATAAGTTTAGGAACACTAAAAAAAGAGGTATGGTAAATAAGTAAAAATATAAATAAACTAGAGGTATGGTAAATAAATAAAACATCTTTTTATACTTACTCCAAAGGCATGGTAACTAAAAAATATATAAATAAACTAGAGGTATGGTAAATAAATGAAACCTCTTTTTATATTTACCCCATAAACCTCTTTATATTTAAGAAAACTAAAAAAAAGGGGTTTTATTTAGGTCAATCCTATGGGCCAAACACCATGGTAAATAAAAGAGACCTAATAAATAAATATAAATATAAATATAAATATAAATAAACTAGAGGTATGGTAAATAAATAAAACCTATTTTTATATTTACTCCATAAACCTCTTCACTATAAAAAAGTTTTAAACACCATGGTAAATAAAAGAGATCTAATAAATAAATATAAATATAAATAAACTAGAGGTATGGTAAATAAATAAAACCTATTTTTCTATTTTTTTTTAATTTTTTTTAACAACTAGGACAATACTCCATAAACCTATTTATACTTAAGAACACTATAAAAAAGTTTTATTTAGGTGAAGTGTGTGGGCTAAATTCTTATTAATACCATGCAAAAAAATATTATTAACCCTAATATTAATATTTAATATTAAAAGATTATTATTATTACTATTATTAAATCTAATATTCATATTAATATATTATAATATTAATATATTAAATTTAATAAATTTATATTAATACAATATTAAATTTGTTATATTATAATATATATTAATATATCATGATATATATTAACTCTAGATATATATGGGAGGGAAGAACAAAGACATAGAGTGATAGAGGTGGAGAGATAGGGGGAATCACAACGGAGAGATGGAGATAAACTAAAGGACAGGGGAGAGGAGGAAATAAGAGAGAGAGAGAGGGAGAGGAGTGAGAGAGGTACAGAAGGGTAAGAGAGGGAGAAGGAGACAAAAAGATGGAGGGGGGAGAGAGAGAAGAAGAGAGGGAGGGAGATAGTTAGAGGATTGGAGGGTAGAGAGAGAGAGATGGGGGAAGAGGGAGGGAGGTAGGAGAGAAAGGGAGAGAGAGGAAGGATGTGAAAGAGGAGAGAGGGAGGGATAGAGAGATGGAGTTGGAGGGGGAGAGAGGGAGGGAAGAAGAAAGATATAGAGAGAGAGGGAGTGAGAAGGGATAGATGGAGAGAGGGAGTGTATGTTTAGAGGTGAGATAAAGAGACAAAGAATGACAGATGGAGAGAAGGGGAGAGAGAAGGATAAAGGGAGGGATATAGTAACATAGTTTGAGAGAGAGAGAGGGTGTTGGGGGAGGAGAGGGAGGTAGGAGAGAAAGGGAGAAAGAGGAAGTGTGAGAGACAAGACTTGAGAGAGAGGAGGAGAGTGATCAGGGACGAGAGAGGAATGGAGGGAAGAGAGAGAGAGAGAGTGAGAGAGTGATGGGAGAAGAGAGAGGGAGGTAGGAGAGAAAGGGAGAGAAAGGAAGGATGAGAGAGAGGAAGGGAGAGAGGAGGAGACAGGGAGGGATAGAGAGATTGATTTGGAGGGGAGAGAGGGAGGAAAGAAGAAATACATAGAGAGTGAGAAGTGGGGAGAGAGTGTGTATGTTTTAGGGTGAGATAAATATACAAAGAAGGATAGATGCAAAGAATAGGGGAGAGAAGGAGAGAGGGAGGGATATAGTAATAGAGTTGGAGGGTTGAGAGAGAGAGAGAGAGAGGGAGGTGGGAGATAAAGGGAGAGAGAGGAAGGAAGAGAGAGAGGATGTGATAGAGTAGAGAGAGGAAGGGAAAGAGAGATGGGGTTGGAGGGGGAGAGAGAGGGAGGTAAGAAGAAATAAACAGAGAGAAAGGTGGAGAGAGAGGGAGGGAACAATAGATGGAGTTGGAGGGGGAGAGAGAGGGAGGGAACAATAGATGGAGTTGGAGGGGGAGAGAGAGGGAGGTAAGAATAAATAAATAGAGAGAAAGGTGGAGAGAGAGAGAGAGAGAGAGAGAGAGAGAGAGTTAAGAAGAAAGAAATAGAGAGAAAGGTGGGGAGAGAGAGAGAGGGAGTGATAAGGAAGACAAAGGGAGAGAGGATAGCAGGAGGGAAGAGAGATAAAAGCGGGGGAGAGGGAGAGAAGGGGAAGAGAGAGAGAGATAATGAGAGGAGGAGGGAGAGATAGATAGATTTATTGGAGAAAGAGAGTGTATGTTTTGGGGGTGATATAGAGAAACAAATAGAGATAGAAATATAGATGGAAGGTCAAGAGAGGGACGAAGAGAGAGATGGAGAGAGGGAGGGAGGGACAAAAAGATTGATAGATATGGAGTGAGAGAGAGTGTGTGTTTGGGGGGTGATATAGAGAGACAAAGAAGGAGAGATGGAGGGAAATATATATGTGTGTGTGTGTGTGGGCGGGGGGAGCTGGGAGAGAGGGAAGAATATTTCTTGGACTAGATGCATTGATTTCAGTGTAAATGGTGATTTCTAATCTTATTTGATTGCTTTCACTAGATGCATTGATTTTAGTATAGATGTTGATTTTTAATGATATTTGATTGCTTGCACTAGATTGATTGATTTCATTGTAGATGATTTCTAATCCTATTTGATTGCTTGCACTAAATGCATTGATTTCAAATTTGTAGATGGTGATTTATTATCCTATTTGATTGCTTGCACTAGATGCATTGATTTCAATATAGATGTTGATTTCTAATCATATTTGATTGCTTGCACTAGATGCATTGATTTCAATGTAGATTATTTATAATCCTATTTGATTGCCTGCACTAAATGCATTGATTTAAGTGTACATGATGATTTCTAATCCTATTTGATTGCTTGCACTAGATGCATTTATTTCAGTGTAGATGTTGGTTTCTAATCTTATTTTCTTACTTGCACTAGATGCATTGGTTTGATTGTAGATGTTGATTTCTAATCCTATTTGATTACTTGCATTAGATGCATTGATTTCAATGTAAATGTTGTTTTCTAATTTTATTTGATTGCTTGCATTAGATGTATTGACTTCACTGTAGATTTTGATTTTTGATTTGATGTAATTGGATGTATGATGGTACATTAATTTTAAAGTGATTGGATTAACATTGTGCATTGATTTCAATGTAATTTTCAACAAATTATTGACAATGTACGTTGATTTTTGTGTTATAGTAATTCAACCTATTAATATTGGAGAGCAAGAGAGATAAGGTATGATGTTTACTACAACAACTCGAGCTAAAGATTTAAATGTGTTATGATTTCAATTGTCCTTTTCATATAATTGATATGAAAAGATGACAAAAGTAACAAGGGTGACATTAAGAAGAGCAGAAGAAAATAAATTGAGATTAATCATAATGAATACTATTTGTAATTGACTACATTCTTATTATTCACATTTTCTATCATTCAACACCAGACATTGTCACTTTGCATTCAAATTTTTTATTTCATCATTGAAGTTATTAACAATATTTATCATCTCAACAAACTAAGGTAACTAAGCAAATTTAAAATTAACGTGACCATATTAATCTCAAACATATTTAGCATATTTAAAATGATTATATTGATATTAAATGTATTTACATATATTGATAAAATTAATCATATCTTCGATAGATTTTCCTTGGTCGCACACCACTGAAACTAGCCTAGATCCATTAACTCCAGATCTATCAAGCATTGTGAGAGATGAAATCTCTTGAGGTGCAAATATTTTCTCAAATTTTGCATTCAAAAGAGATGTTTGCATATCAAGAGATTTGATCCCTCTAAGTGCTTGATAAATTCATAGTTATTCTCTACATCTAAATTCAATTCAATTCAATAATATCTTTAACAAATATTTTATTATAACCTCCAATCTTATTATTTTATTATAACCTCCAATCTTATTATTAGTTGACCTTACACCTTTAAAAAAAACCATTAAAAACTTAAAAATTAAATAAATTAACAAATTATTATCCTCTAGGGTATTCATTGAACAATGAAAGAAAACCCAGAGAAACGACAACGGTGATCATTCATGTAGGAGAGAGGCAAAGAAAGGGTAATTGTGGCGAATATCTATTTCTAGTCCATGGGACTTTTCAATATCATATTTTTAAATATATATACTTGATTTATACGACTTAAATTATAAAAAAAATTAAATTACTAATTGATGCAAGCCTTTAAATTGTTTATTAAAATCATATGTACAATTATATATATAGATATTATTATTTTAACATCTTATATATTAAAGCTAGTGTATATTCCATAAAAACAATTTTAATAAATCTAAATAGAAATATAAAACAAATTTGAACACGTTTCTGGCTTCTCCATCAAGATCACCTCATCCTCCATCAAAACTGCATCGCAGAGATGGTTGACGTAACATTATATTAGTTAGAAATAAAGTTAAATTAAAAACCAGTTTACAGTTATTTTATTTAAAAGATCGTAACGATTTTTTAGCAAAAAAATATTACTTTTATAAGGAGATACTCTAATGTGAGTGATTAACATTATATTACTTAGGTATAAAAGTTAATTTAAAATCAAAATAAAAAATATTTTATTTAAAAAAATAGTAATGATTTTTTATTAAAAATAGTACTTTTATGAAAAGATAGTCTAAATATATTGGTGTTAGTAATTTTACCAATATTATTAATTTTGATAATCTATCTCATAAATAAATAAAGTAAAATATTCATGCAAATTCATATAAGTCAATTATAAGTTTAAAATATTGATATAATATATATGTGGCAATGTATTACTTTTGAGATTTTTCTGGAGAGACATTTGAAAATGTAATATAGGGGAGAGGTTGATTGAAGAGTTAGATGAGATATTATAGTGAAGTATTTAAAGTTGAAATAGTAAGAAGGAGGGAATATATTTTAATTATTTAAATAATTATTACATAATTGTATTTTTAATTATATTTAATTTTCAATTATATAAGTATTATTAAGGAATGCACAATGAAGTTATAAATAATATACAAATGAATACAAAGATTTTAGGTGGAATTGATAAAGAAAATTATCATACTTTTATATTATGTTATTTTTAATCTTTGCTTAGGTAAATTCATTGGCACCAAGAAATAGGAAGCATCCACTCATTTGCAAAGTTTTGTTGGCGCTGATTAGTTGGAAGCACGCACTCCCTTATAAGGTTTTGTTGGCACCGACCAACAAGAAGCACCCACTCTTTTTCCAATGTTTTGCTGGAACCCACCAATAGGAAGCACCCACTTCCTCAATTTAGCATTGCTAGCACCAATCAGTTGAAGGCACTGGCCTCCAAATCAATGTGGAACTCCCTTTCATCTCATTTCAAACTAGATCCATTGTTCTTCAAAATCATAAAAAATCAATACAAACCCTTTAGCAGTTCTTCTTTGTTCAACAACACACTCACTCTATCATTAATAATACATCATCAACAACATATATGTTACTAGTAATAAGCATACTTTTGTCAATAAAATGCACACATCCCTGCAACATAAACTTTGAATAATAGAGGACTCAACATATCAATATCATTTAGCATGCATCCTTGTTATAGTGGAAACCACAAACCACGGTCTTCATCATCAACAACCCACTTATTATAATATCAACACCACACACTCACTCTGTCATTATAAGTACAATAATACTCAAAATTAACAACATCATATCAACAATAATATATTCATCGTCATTACTAATACATTCTTACGACATAAACCTTGAATTTCAAACTCTGATCTATACAACAACCTTCAACAACAATGGTGTACCATCTCTAGAATTCCATTACCAATTATCAATAAATTCATTACACCATTTACAATGACAACGAGTAATTAAATATTGCTAAGAATAATGTCATATCTCTGCAACAGAAATCCTAGATCCCTCGATCTCTTGAGAAACATATCAAAAATCAAGCTTCAACAACAAAAACTCTAAATGCATCCTTAATCATCAAGAACCAATAGCAATATCATCAACAACATAGTGATCAGTACGTCTATTTGTAACCAAATCACTCAACCATACCATCTCACTGTTAAACAAATAGTTAAGCAATAACAAGAATTACTTCTATCATATCTCAGCCATAGCAACAACAAATACATAGGTAGTCCTAAACATCATATAAACAGTAGAACCCCTCGATTTGTTGATGAAAGATAAAATGTTTAAGCAACAAAAGGAATTAGCTCTGCCACACTATGATCAATATAGATAAATATTTGATGTTGGCTTGTGCTTACTCTATCACACCAATGGTTAATGGTCAAACTTTGACCTTCTATAAGCACAGAAAAATCTTGGCCTTTCAAAAATAAGCCTAACTTTGTTCCTTGAACTATTATCGAAGTAATAACACATTCAAACTTTGGATTTTAAACATTGTGCTAATAACCTCAGAAGAAATTTAAATCATAGGAGCCACTCACACATAGCAAGATACATTATAATGAACTTGTAACTAATACCTTCAACATTATAGATCACCCCGACAGACACATCATTGTTATTGTAGACCATTGCCACAGATGTATGGAGATATTAGGGTAATACTCCCACCAAGTCATCAAGCAATCCACCAGGTCAGATAAGCCGACTTGAACATGCTCCATAGCTACGCACTTTGTTTCAGATCAATAAGTTATGTCAGATAAATTACTTTTATGCAAAGAAACAATTTCAATCACAAATCTTATCCAACACTAGAAATTATAAACTAGTGACCTAACTAAGAATGAGATGCACCAGATCTTCTAGCCACCGTTAAATGTTTAGATATAAGACAAAATCCAGTATCTTATTTATAAAATTCAATGACCTAAATAAGAGTTGATAAGATCAAATTCATTTTTAGAAAGTGTTTCTAGAATAGTCATGTAGCTGGTGCATTGTAGATCATAAACAACGATAAAACATACCAAACTATAGAAATTATTGTGTAGATCAGAAACTTCTCATGAAATTGACTAAAACACAAGACTTAAATCTACTATATTATTATGTAGAATTCAATTGACGATCAAGAACACAAATCATAAACATGCAAGAAGAATCATCACACATGTGGAGAGATTTATCTAGGGGAAAGCAACTGCTCAAAACCCCTTCCTATCTGTATTGCATTAATCAAATAATAGATATGAATAGATATACTTGCTCGAGCCTGAGAAAAACCTGCAAGTGTATTATCTATCCCTCTGCTTGGCTGATTGAATCTGACCAACACTAAGCCAATTTTCAAGCCCTCCAAGCTCCTATTTCCTTGCGCTATTCCTTGAGCAAATTAGCCCCTATTATTTAGGAAATTCCCTCAATTGGATTGTGCCATTCCTTGGAATCTCCATCTCAACTAGGTAACTCAAATTCTTTGCATGAATCAATTATTTTGGGTTGATTGATTAGTTAACTAGTTGATCACTGAGTGTGGTTGAAGTTCCACTTCCACAACTTGACCTTCCACTAGTTCCTCCAACAGTTAGAACTAGTGTAACTGACCATAACTCAATTTAACTGAAATATATTGCTACAAATTAGCAATCAACCATACTGAACTCAACTCAAGCTTCTCCAACTCGAATTAACTGAGTTAATTGAGTGGAAAGTGTCATGTCACCTCATTTAACTACCTCCAAGATTTCTACTGAAATGGAAATTCAAATTTTCTCTAGTTTGACGAAGACAAAGTTAAACTGGTATTTTCTTGCTGCATTTTCAACACAGACTACTGCATTATAATTTCTCCCATTGTGATTTTTTCATCAGACTCAATGCCATCAGCCTTGAAAACTGGACCAGATCATTGCATTATCTTCATTTTATCCCTGCTACCATCACACTCGTTATATCATACTTGCACTACACCGATTAATGCCTGTTTTATTCACCACACTTTCACACTTTCTCGATCCCATTACTATTTGTCAGTTTAACTATTACAAATTCGATCATGCCATGGTTAAGATTGATCCACAAAATTAATACATCAAAATCCCATCACTTAGACCTCATAACTTGCTTCCACACATTGACACCTTTGCAATGCCTTACACCCCATCTACTAAACTTAGAGAGTTCGCATTTAGCTAAACAAAAGGATCCTACAATATGATCATTACACACATCCATAACCCAACTTATTGAACCCACATGCTACCCACACTCGATCAAAGACATCCAACTTAATAACACATCAAGATATGATCTGAAACATAGAAGATGAGCCATTACATGATCGATGCTTTCTTTTGCGTCATTTGGTGAAGAATTTATACTCATTAGAGACAATGACCAAATTAGAGCCAAAATGAGATACCATAGGTTTTTACGATGGAAATTTTGATAGTAAATTGAGTCGATATAAAAGTTACCATGGTTTCGACATAAAACCAAAGGAGAATACCAACAGAGAAAACTAGGGTTTTTGATGTGCCAAACAGGGAAAATTATTTTTCAATGCTTGCCAACATTTACATGGGCTTATAACAAATAATTAACGTAATTTATGCAATGTGTAAAAGTTTACCCAACATAATTTACATGGACTAGAAAGGACTAGCCACCATAAATGTTGTTAGCCTTAGAAACTTTTCTTTTTCCTCATTTCCTTGCATCATTAGTTGTCAAACTATATGAACATAGCCATCATTATCAATGTCAATAACTTATACTACCCTACATTAAGGATCTGCCAAAGAAGCATTAATAAATCACTTCCAATACACTACATCAAAACACTTACCAATACATTGCATCAAAATAGAATATCAGGTCCCAACCAAAACCAAGATCCATGCCACCGTTGAAATAAATTTCAACACAATAATGCCAAAAATCTCCCCCTTTGGCATTAATGTAAATCCTCATTTCCCTCATCACTTTCTAAAACCATACTTGTGGGTGATGTCTCTCTCCCCCTTTGATATCAAGGGAAAATGGAAACCATATATTTTTGTGTACCAGGCTTATTTATGCCAAACTGAAGAAACATTTTCCTTTGGTGACACTAATGTCAAGGGATAAAACTTCTTGTCGATGAAAAATACTCAATTGTCCTTGTGACATTTGATATGATCCCCATGAATATATGTTATCTTTCTTGACATTTTATTTATTTTGACAACATGTGGTTGTCCATGCTAGCTAGCATCTTCAAAGGCACTATCTCCATTGTTTGGGCACCTCTTTCCTAAAGGGTTTATTCAAATATCTCTACAAAAATGTGTTTCTACTTTCATCTCTTGCTTGCTTGAGTAATCAACCCTTGTGAAACTCCCCCTGAGCTTATGCACTATCCTTCATGCTTCCTGATATTTGCCTTCTTTGCTTCCTTTTTAGAGCTATTTTCGCGGACCTAACTAAGCATTTGGAGCTTTGCACATTCCACTCTTCCACTGTGGTTCATATTCAATTTCAATAGATATTCAATTCATGTACATTTTGGCAAGAAACATCCTTTTTTATCATTTCCATTTACAAGTGAGTTTTTTATTTTACACTCAGAGTAGAAGAAGAGATTTCCTTCGATCTCTTATTTCTTTCTTTACTTCTCTTCAACACATGTGCCTTGTCTATAGTTCTAATTCCTTTCTCTATTAACTTTCCAGTGTCTTGTTCTATAATCCTACATCCTCTTTAATTTAATATGACTTCATGTCCTCTACTAGTCATTTGACTCACACTCAAGATGTCATTCTTGAACCCTTCCACCAATGAGACATTTAACAAGATTTGTATTTTTATGAAGGTTGACTTTACCTTTTCATATTACTTTAGCTGATGTATTGGATCCTAGAAAAACATTTCCATCTATGATCTTTTTTAGAAAGATGAATTTGCTCTTATCACCTTCCATATGATGAGAGCATCCACTATCTTTGTACCAAGAATTGTCCTTATACTAAGCATATATAGCAAGACTATATGTCTCTTGCTTCTCTTCCTTTCTCTTACATGCTTTAGTATGATTGAATTTGTTAATTGGTTTTGTTAGCACTCAGAATGAACCTCAAGGCTGAGAAGAGGCAATTCTGAGGTAACCACAGACCAAGCTTTTGATCTGGCATCTAGCCCTGCCAGACCAGAGAGGGATCTCTCTTTGCCAACTAAGGGTGGCTGAAATAAATGAATCTTAGGCTAGCTATGAAGAATGAGGATTTGGTTGAAAATTGTGGGTCGAAAACAACAAGAGAAGGGACTATTGGGCTATGGATTTGGGGCTAGTTTCTGCCGGAAAACTTGGGGCAAAGTAAGCGCAATGTACAACTAGATTAAAGATATAATGAGAGAAGAAAAGAGGGAAAAGATTGCTGCCCTGCAGGCATCAATCAGGGGATGGATCTACAGTGGCAACTTTAGAAGAAAGAGAAGCACAAGGTTACTCAACAGAGCATCTAACAGAGGATGGATTATGAAAAGATAACCACTACATCAAACAACATAATCATTATGAAAGGAGCATCATGCATGGATGGATTCCTAACACTTCCCTTAGAGATTGTTGTAACAAAATTAGCAGAAAAAATTGTTGGAAAATTATATATTACAGAGCAATGGAACACATAAAATATTGCAAAAATATAAACACAGAAAACACATAAAACAAGAGAGACACAGATATACGTGGTTCACCCAGTTTGGGCTATGTCCACAGAGAAACAACCAGTCCTTCTTTTATTATATTATCTAGCAAATTGAAGAGATACAACCTACAACAGATCCATTGTAACTCCCTCTTCGCTCTCAATCTCCTATCTCTTCCTCACTCAGAATATAGATATATAGATATACATAGACGCAATACAATTCCCTCATATATAGCGAGGGGTTGCCTTCTAGGGCAAAAAACCCTAAATTAAACATAACTTCTACCGTCAGATCATCCGCCTAATGAACGGTCCAGATTGACTAGAAATTACTATACTTTTACAAGGAAATTTTACGTCTATTCTAAGCTTCAGGGGCACTGCCCCCGATCCCCCCTCGGGGGAGGGGGTGCTCCCAAAAGGTTGCAGCTGCCCCCCCCTGGACCCCCCTTGTAGCGAATATTTTAAGGGTCGAACTGGGGTCAAATGCGGCGGTACCTTTGAATACAGAAGATAATCAGGCTCCACACCCAATAATCTCCCACTTGGAGACTGATTATAGCAACTCCACCGCTGCTTCATTTGCTAGACAATGACTCCACTTTGGAACTAGTTGTTGTTTTTCATCTTCTTCATCATACTTGAAGACCAATTGAAACTGAGTAGATTCTCAGTTTCTCCCTGGTTACAACTTTTGTTAACATATCTGCAGGATTCTGGCTAGTGTGTATCTTTTCCAGCTTCAACTATCCATCTTCCAATGCTGATCGTACGAAATGGTACTTGAGCTGTATATGCTTAGTCTTGGAATGAAATGCAGAGTTCTTTGTAAGATGTATGGAACTCCGGCTATCACTGTATAACCTGCCCAACTCCTGCTTCTTACCCAATTCATCCAGAAACCTTTGTAACCAAATCATTTATTTACTAGCCTCTGTAGCAGCAACATACTTTGCTTCTGTCGTTGAGAGTGCAACAACACTTTGCAGTTTTGAAACCCAACTGACAGTTTTTCCACCTACAGTAAATACATATCTTGTAGTGCTCCTCTTGTTATCTTTTTCACCTGCCATATCTGCATCAACATATCCCTGTAGAACAATGTTTGAACCACCAAAGCATAATGCTTGATTTGTGGTACCTCTCAAATACCTGAGAATGCACTTCACCTCCATCCAATGTTCTTTTCCTGGATTGTTCATGTACCTTCTTACAACTCCCAATGCATGTGCAATATCAGGCCTTGTGCAGACCATTGCATACATTAAGCTTCCAACTGCTGATGCACATGGAACTTTAGACATATGAGCCATTTCTTCTTGAGTCTTGGGACACGCTTCCTTACTTAATTTGAAATGGCTAGCCAAAGGGATACCAATTGGTTTTGCATTCTGCATATTAAACCCTTTCAACACCTTTTCTATGTACTCACTTTGAGACAATGTTGATTTGCAATTCTTCCTATCTCTAGTTATTCTCATACCAACGATTTGTTTTGCAGCACCCAAATCCTTCATTGCAAATGAGTTTGCCAATTTCCTTTTGAGCACATTTATTTCCTACATGTTAGAACCTGCAACAAGCATGTCATCTACATACAATAAAAATATAATATAGCTGCCATCATTTTGCCTTTTGAGATAAACACAATGATCAGAGTGACATCTAGTATAACCTTGTTCAGACATAAACCTGTCAAATTTTAGATACCATTCCCTTGGAGCCTGTTTTAAGCCATACAATCTCTTCTTCAACCTGCACATTGTTTTCTCCTTCCCTTTTATCTCATATCCTTGTGGTTGTTGCATATATATCTCTTCCTCCAAATCCCCATGGAGAAAGGTTGTCTTTACATCTAACTTCTCAAGATGCAAATCTTCAGTTGCTACTAGACTTAGAATAGTTCTGATTGAAGTCATTTTCACAACAGGAGAAAATATCTCATTAAAGTCTATACCCTTTTTCAGTGCAAACCCTTTCACCAAAAGTCTAGCTTTATACCTTTTTCTACCTCCATCTTCTTCCTTCAACTTGTAAACCCATTTATTCTACAATGTTGTTTTACCTGCAGGCAACTTGAATAAGTCCCAAGTCTAGTTATGTGCTAAGGAGTCCATCTCTTCTTTCATGGCTTACTACCACTTCTTCCTGGTTTCTACCCGCACTGCTTCTTCATAACATTCTGGTTCACTAGAATCAGTCAACAATACATAATATAATGAAGGAGAGTATCATTCAGGGGGTCTACTCATCCTGGTAGATCTTCTAACACCACTTTCAGGTGTTTGAAGTGCTTGTTGCTGTTGTGGTTGTTGTTCTAGCTGTTGATCATTATGATTTTTAGGCATCATCACTTTTTTTTTGATCTTGTCAAGCACTGAGTATTCTCTATTTTCTTTTTCCCGTTTCTTTTCCTGCATCTGATCCTTATACAAAACCTTTTCATTGAATATGAAATCTCTGCTCCTAATTATTTTGTGTTTTTCATAATCATAAAAGCAATAACCAAAATCATTAACACCATATCCAATAAAGGTACATTTCTTTGATTTTGCCTCAAGATTTGTTCTATTTTCTTTATTAATGTGGACAAAGGCTTCACAACCAAAAGTCTTTAAAAAAGAGTAGTTTACCTTTTTACCTGTCCATGCCTCCTCTAGAATACCACCATCCAAAGAACTTGAAGGCCTTCTATTTATTAGATAAACAACAATATCTACAACATCTGCCCAAAATTTTAAAGGAAATCCTGCATGCAATCTCATGCACCTTGCACGCTCCATGATTGTCTTGTTCATCCTTTCTGACACACCATTTTCTTGTCGTGTTCCTAGAACTGTTTTCTCTCTACGAATTCCTTTCCTTGAAGAGTACCTATCAAAATATTTGCTGCAATATTCACCTCCATTGTTTGATCTGAGACACTTCAATCTTTTTCTTGTCTCATTTTCAACCAAAGATTTCCATTTCTTGAAAGTATCAAATACATTAGATTTATTTCGAATACAATAAATCCAGGTTTTTCTGGTTGCATCATCAATAAAAGTAACATAATAACGAGAGCCACCAAGAGATGATACCTGAGCAGGTCCCCATACATCTTTATGCACAAGCTCTAATTTTTCGCTCTTCTTTTCTTTCCCAACTCTGAGGAATCTGACTCTCTTCTTTTTTCCATAAACACAATTCTCACAGAATTTTAAATCAACATGCTTCAAACTTGGAAACAAATTTCTTGAGTGAAGAATCTGCATCCCCTTCTCACTCATGTGCCCGAGCCTATGATGCCACAATGACGTATCTTCTCTTGTAGAGGTTAAAGCATTAACAAAATTAGAAATACGATTGCATAAATACAATGTACCAACTTTTCCTCCTTTCGCTATTACCAAGAATCCTTTAGTGACCTTCCAAGTTTTATCTGTGAAAGTGGTTACACAACCTTCACCTCCCAACTACCCTATTGAATCAGATTTTTCTTCAGATCTGGAACATGCCTTACCTCCTTCAATAGCCACTAATTTCCATTTTATTGTTTTATGAATACTGTACCCATTCCAATGATTTTAAAGGGTTTATCATCACCCAATCGAACATGTCCAAAATATCCTTGAACATAATCATGAAATGTTTCCTATAAGGTGTGGCATGGAATGAGGCCCCTGAATCTACCACCCAGGCATCAATATTATTTTCTAATGAAAGAATCAAAGCATCTTGCAACACATCACCTGTTACATTCGCTTCATGATTTTTTTCTTGCTGCGCATCTCCTTCTTTTCCCTTCTGAGACTTGCAGTCTTTCTTCAGGTGTCCTTTCTTCCCGCATTTCCAGCATACTATTCCCGATCTAGACTTGGATCTAGCTTTTCTTGACTTACTGCGGTATCCTTGGCTCTTTCCTCTTTCCATTTTTCTTCCCCGAGTCTCTACAGTCAAAGCATTATCTGATGTCTCACCAGAGCTTTTCCATCACACTTCCTCGCTAAGGATTGCGCCGACAACATCATCAAACTTTAGAGTACTAGATCCAGAGATAGAGTTACTAATGGCCATAACTAAACCATTCCAACTTTCTGGCAATGAGTAGAGAAATAATAGAGCCCTAACTTCATCATCAAAAGTTACCCTACAGAACTTAATTGACTTGTAACTGTATTAAAATCATTTAAATGATAAAAAACAGATCCACCTTCTAACATCTTCATATTAAATAAACGTTTCATAAGAAATACCTTAGCTGAGGCCGAGGATTTTTTATATAGTTTGGCCAATGTCGACATTAAACCATCTGTTTCCGTTTCCTTTGAAATGTTAAATGCTACTGACACTGCTAGGCACAACAGTATTGTTCCAAGTGCCTTTCCGTCGAGAATATTCCATTCTTTGTCTGTCATACTCGTTGGCTTCTTTGTCTTTCCGCTTAATGGTAGGTACAGATCTCTCTAATACAAATAATCTTCCATCTGCATCTTCCACAGCTGGTAGTTTTGTCTGTTGAATTTTTCGACCCTAAACCTACCATCTTCCGCCATTTCTCCCACTCGAACCAGGAACCCTTCTCTCCTGTGAGTTTATCAGCCAAATAGACCTTTGGCTCTGGTACCAATTGTTGGAAAATCATATATTACAGAGCAATGGAACACATAAAATATTGTAGAAATATAAACACAGAAAACACATAAAACAAGAGAGACACAAATATACGTGGTTCACCTAGTTTGGGCTACGTCCATGGAGAAACATCTAGTCCTTCTTTTATTATATTATCCAGCAAATTGAAGAGATACAACCTACAACAGATCTGCTGTAACTCCCTCTTCGATCTCATACTCCTCTCTCTTCCTCACACAGGATGTAGATATTCAGATTTACATAGACGCAATACAATTCCCTCATATATAGCAAGGGGTTGCCTTCTAGGGAAAAAAATGCTAAATTAAACATAACTTCTACCGTCAAATCATCCGCCTAATGAATAGCCCAGATTGACTAGAAATTACTATACTTTTACAAGGCAATTTTACGTTTATTCTAAGCTCAGCACCTCCGATCCCCCCGCCAGGGGGGGCTCCCAAAAGGTCTCAGCCGCCCCCCCTGGACCCCCCTTGCAGTGAAAATTTTACGGGCGGCGTTGCCGCCCCATTTCAAACTGGGGTCCAATGCAGCAATACCTTTGAATACAGAAGATAATTAGGCTCCACACCCAACAAAAACAAAGCATGGAAATGAATCTACAAGAAAAACATGCTACACATTAAACACTGTGATGAATCCCAAATTTAAAGAGCAGAAAACGCTTCATTAAAATAATATTTAAGAAAA
The DNA here is from genome assembly GCA_031772625.1 of Pinus tabuliformis. NCBI lineage: Eukaryota > Viridiplantae > Streptophyta > Pinopsida > Pinales > Pinaceae > Pinus > Pinus tabuliformis. Next base: position 734,895,689 of record CM062810.1, on the reverse strand, counting down.
ATTTACATAGTCCAATGGCAGCCTCACTCTACTACAAAAATCCAACCATTACACTTTGAAATTCATCAAATATATACAATTGGCTCATCCCTGTACTAAGGGAGTTGTGCTCAACCATCTCTCTCAAGATATAATTAGTTATAATAAATTTGGACTGAATTCTGAAAATAGGGCTCAAAGATGAACTCGTATCTCTTGAACCATAACACTTGTTACAAAACTGAAAGAGGTTTTTGTAGATAAGGTAATTTTTGAGAAAAACCTCTCTCAAATTTTTGAAATTAATTTCCAGTTGCTCGGAATCTGTGCCACAAAATAATCTCTAAACAGGAAATCACTAAATATTTAAATTTGTAAAAATAGGTTGTAAAGATCTAGTCAAATATTCCAATTCACGACACCTGTGAATAAACTGAAAGAGGTTTTTGTTATATGGATCATCGTTGACAAAAAAATCCTTGGGTTTCTCAAAATTAATTTCCATATGTTGTAAAGTGGTGCCGCACTACAATGACTAAAACAATGAAACAAATGCAAAATTTGTTTTGTTTTAATGTAGGCTTCAAATATCACCGTGTATCTCCCACATAGTAACACATGTGCATAAACTGAAGGAGGTTTTTGTTATTTGTTATGTGATTGACAAAAAATTCTTTCACTTTTATAAAATTCATGTCCGTTACTTCAAAAACTGATTTTGTAGTAAACTTGTACCTGTGTGCAACAAGTGACCTCAAAACATGCATAACCAAGAATCAATCATTCATTTCAATCATATCTTCTGATCTGATAGCCGGTTTTGGGAGTGTGATATATTGTTGGAAATATTTTTCTAAGCTGCTTCTGATGAACATGCTTAGGATATCATTTGCACTGAAGCTCATGTGTAAAACATCTATGAAAACCAGACATAGTAAGAGCCCATTTTGGTCCCTGGTGACAGGCTGCGAAGACTGGAACTAACAGGTTCTTCCTTTGATCTCTTGTTCAGTTTCCTGTTCTAAGTAAGTTCTTTCTTCTATTTGAATTGTCTTAAAGAACTCATTAACTTACTCCTGCAATCCTTTGCCATGTGTCCAAAATTATTACATGTATAACATCTTATGTGACCAGAGAAGGGGGTGAAAGAATCATGTCTTCTAAAACCATTGTACATATATGATTTCTACCTCATATTCCTTTCATTTCCATATTATTTGCAATTTATAGCCTTATGACCAAATAAATCACATGAAAAACAATAGCCATGGAAGAAACTTGTATACCTAGGAACCGATGATATTCTTGTGGGGAGTATTCATCCTTGACTTCTTGTTTGAGAAATCTTCTTCTGCTGCATAATATGATTGTAAGGTTTAATCAATATGCTTCTACAATAAGCCATAAGGTGTCCAAATTTGTGGTAGATAAAGCACTCAACATCATCCATCAAAGGAGAAAAGGAATTGTTGTTCCTCCTTTGGAAGCTTGTATTTCTACCATACTCATCCCTGGGAGAAAATGGTCTTCTTGAAAAGGTCACTTTTCTCAGTAGCTATTTTTTCTACTTGCTTCCTTTATTGCTAATCACAATACTTTATTTTTGTGTTTTGCTGCTACTATTTTCTTTGATGGGATTTTTAGATGTTGCCTCACTATCTTCTAGACTATCTACACATGCGTGTGAGCTAGACTCTCCCTTAGTTGTTTCATGAAATATGAAACTGATTTAATGGAGGGAGACCTTTGGAAACTAAGGTGATTATCGAAGATCTTGGTACTATCTTGGAATTTCAATTATTTATTATTTTCTTCTATATCACTTCTTAATGAAACAACCTCATATTATAATCTCTCACAATGGCCTTCTATTTCCTTTAGATAGCAGCTCATTACTTCTTCAATTATCCTTGCTTCTTCTTAATGGGTTTTCAACCTAACAATTTCTTATTTAAGCTCATATTCTATGTCATAAAAAATTTGGAATAATTTCTTTTGATATTTTTTTCCATTGTGAGTTTTTCTATTTTTATTATGGTTATATCAAGCTTAGCTTCAGGGTGAAAACAAGAAAATGGGAAAGACTTTTTGGAATTAGGGTTTTATTGTTAATAGGTGTTGGGGAACTAATACTAGTAAAAAAATTTATGAATAAATATTACGCACCGCGTGTAATACTATATTTTTCTATCTAAAAATATTTTAGAGAAAAATGATTGCTAACTATGAAAATGTCGATGGACACCTAAAAAACGAAAATGTCAATTTTTTTTAATCGAGATTAACATTTTCACCCTTCAAGGACTATTATTTTATCATTGAAAAAACACTTTTGATTATCTTCATGATCAATGACTTGACTATTCATAGGTGAGTGATTATCATCAAAATTTTCTAATGAATGACTCAAATTTATTTCACAATCATCTTGGAAGATGGGTAGCTTACCTTCTGGTGTTTATGTCTTCATATTCATTCTCTAAGTATGCTTTTTTATTTTGATGATCAATTGCTTATGCACTAGGGGAGATTATTCTCAACCTACTAAGTATATTTCTTCTTAGATGCCTTCTTCCTCTTCCTCTTCCTTTTATTTTTCTTATCACCATATTTACCTTCACCTTGAGTCCTTTTGTTAGGGGAGTCTTCTTTGAGATCTAGATCATTATGAGAGTAGCAAGGTTTTTTAAACTCTACTCTAGCATGTTGATTTCTTCCTTCATGAAGGATTTGCAACTTGTCCCATACATCCTTTGCAGATTTATAATGCATAATTTTCTCAAAATATGAATAATGTATATTATTATAAATTGCATTCATAGCCATAACATTCCATTGCAGTACTTGGTTTGATGGAGGTTTTTCACCATAGTCATTAATCACTACATTTTAAAAATTAGATATGAGAGATATTAATTCAGATTTCATCTTTTACTTCCATACTTGACAATTTGTAGCATTGAGTAAAATATTTCATTGGAGAGCCATTCTTAATACTATATCTTCCTTCCAACAGTTAAGTTGCACATGAAGGAACCTGCTCTTAAACCAATTGTTGAAATACTGAGAAGGGGGTGAATCAACATTTAAAAAAATATATCAAAGAAGTGCATTTTCAATTACATTCAACCTTCAATTATATAAGTACTATCAAGGAACACATAGTCAAGTCATAAGAATCATACACATGAACACAAATATTTTAGGTGGAAACACATAAATGGAGAAAACCACCATACTTTTTTATCTTCTTTTACCTTCAATCTTTTCTTACATAAATTTATTGGCACTGAATAGTAGGAAGCAACCACTCCCTTGCAAAGTTTTGATGGCACCCACTAGCAGGAAGCACCCAATCTCTTATAAGGTTTTGTTGGCACCCACCAATAGGAAGCACCTAATCCCTTTACAATGTTTTGTTGGAACCCACAAGCAGGAAGCACACACTTCCTCAATTCAGTTTTGTTGGAATCAACCAACTGAAGGCACCAACCTCTAAATCATAGTGGACCTCCCTCTCATCTCATTTTCAAGTTGGATCCATTGTTTTTTAAAATCAACAAAAAATAGATACTAACCTTTCAATAGTTATTATTTGGTCAGTAACACACTCACTCTATCATTAGTAATATATCATCAATAGTATATGTATTATTAACAATAAACATAATTTTTCATTGGCATACACAAATCCCTACAACATAAATTCTGAATAATAGAGAACTCAACATATCAATATTATTTAGCATGCATCCCTATTATAATGACAACTCTAGACCATAGTAATCATCATCAACAACCCACTTATTATGATATCAAAACCACACACTCACTGTGTCATTATCAATACAAAAATACTTGAACTTAGCAGTATTTTATCATCAACAATATACTCACTATCATCAGCAACACAATCTTGCAACACAATATTGCAACATAAACCTTGAATTTCAAACTATGATCTATACAACAACCTTTAGCAACAATGTTGTACCATCTCTATAATTCCATTTTTAATTCTCAATAACTTCATTGCACCATTTAACATGACAATAAGTAATTAAATCTTGTAAGTAATCATGTCATATCTCTCCAACACAAACCCTAAATTTCTCGGTCTTTTGAGCAACATATCAATAATCAATCTTCAACAATAAAATTTCTAAATACATCCTCAATCATTAAGAACCAATAGTAATATCATTAGCGACATAATGGTCAATACATAGTTTTTAACCAAATATCTCAAGCATGCCATTTCTCAATAACAATAGATGGTTATAGCTACAACTTCAAACATGTGTTATAATTATGTCCTAGGTATCTAGGACTTCAACAATATGCAAGTTCTTAACAAAAATTTTGTCTATCAACTTTGTCTTTCAACTAGTACCATTGATCTCACTATTAGATAAGTAGTCAAGCAATAACAACAATTACCCCTATCATATCTCAATTAGAATAACAACAAATACGTAGGCAACCATATACATCATATAAACAAAAACACTGCTAAATTCATTGTTGACCAAAGACAAAATGTTTAAGCAACAAAAGGAATTAGCTCTTCCACACCATGATCAATATAGATAAATATGTGATGTTGGCTTGTGCTTACTCTGTCACACCAATGGTTAATGGTCAAAATTTGACCCTGTATAAGCACCACAAAAGCTTGGAATTTCAACAAAAAGGGCCTAACTCTATTCCTTGAACTATTACCAAAGTAATAACACATTCAAACTTTGGATTTCAAACATTTTTCTAATAAACTCATAAGAAATTTAAATAAGAGGAGCCAATCACACATAAGCTACACTATAATCGGCCTTGCAACCAATACCTTCAATTTTACAGAACACCCATGAGATACAACATTGTTATTGCAAACCATTGCCACAAATCTATGGAGATATTAGAGAAATACTCCCACCAAGTCATCAAGCGAGTGATCAGGTTAGACAGGTCAACTCGAATGTGCTCTATAACTATGCACTTTTTTCCATATTAATTAGTTGTGTGAGATAAATTACTTTTATGCAGAGAACCAATCACAAAGATTATCCAACATTGGAAACTATAAAACCGTGACCTAACTAAGAATGAGATGTACTAGATCATCTAGCCACCATAAGATTCTTAGATAAAAAAAAACTTGAATATCTTGTTTATAAAATTGAGAAAACTAAATAGGAGTTGATAGGATCAAATTCATTTTTAGAAAGTGTGTCTAGAACACTCTTGTAGCTAGAGCACCATAGATCATAGATAGAAATGAACCAAACCAGACCACTGCATAAGAATTTCTCCAACTACACTTGTGGCGTCAGACTCACTACCATAAGACACACAAATTGGACAAAAAAATTTCATTATCTCTATTTCAGCCTCATTTCCAACACACTCATTGTATCATACTTGCATTGCACAAATTAATGTCCTTTTTAATCACCGCACTTTCACACTTGCAAAATCCCATGACTATTTTCTATGTTAACCGTTAAAAAATAAATCATGTCATAGTTACACTTGATCCATGGAATTTATACATAAAAAATCCATCATTGAGACTTCAAAATTCACTTTCATACATTAACACCTCCGCACCACCTTATGTCCCATTTAATGAACTCATACAGTTCACACTTTAGCTAAATAGAAGGTTGTTGCAATGTGACCATCACACACAACCAAAACCAAATTTCTTGAACCCACATGCTCTTCGCACTTATAAGAGACATCCAACTTAGTTACACATCAATATATGATCAATAACAAAGAAGATGAGCCATTACATGGTCGATGCTTTCTTTTGTGTATGTTGGTGAAGAATTTATACTAATTAGAGACCATGACCAGATCGATAAGAGATACCATTGATTTTACTGTGGAAAATTTTATAGTAATTTGAGTTGATATAAAACCATGGGGCCGACATAAAACCAAGGGAGAATACCAACAGAGAAAACTAGGGTTTTTGAGGTGTCAAATGGATCAAATTATTTTTTAATTCCTACCAACATTTGTGTGTTCTTCTAATGGTCAATCAATGTAATTTATGCAATGTGTAAAAGTCTACCCACAGTAATTTACAAAGACTAGAATGGACTAGCCAACATTAATTTTGCTAGCCTTAGTAACTTTTATTTTTCCTCAATTCCCTGCATCATCCACTGTTAGACAGTACCCATCATTCTCAATGCCAATTACTTAGACTAGCCTATATAAAGGATCCATTGGAGAAGCATCAATAAATAATTACCAATACACTACATCAGAATACTTGCCAATACATTGCATCAAAACACAATATTAGGTCCCAACCAAAACCAAGATCCATGCCTCTATTGACATCAATGCCAACAACTAATTAATTGGATTAAAAACTAATAATAAAAGTAATGTCGACTTAATTAAATAGATAATAAAAAGTAAAAAAATAATAAGTCAAGTCAATTAAATTTTTTATATTGTAATATTTTTATTATTAATAAAATCACAAACAAATTATTCAATTAAAAATTCATAATATTTATATTTAAATAATGATATTTCATATTCACAACCATGATATTTCATAACATCATATTTAAATTTAATTAATAAATATATACTAACTTAATACTTACAAGAATCTCTCTCTCTCTCTCTCTGATATATATATATATATATATATATATATATATATATATATATATATATGTATATATATATATATATATATATATATATATATATGTATATGTATATGTATATGTATATGTATATGTATATATACAGATATATATATATATATATGTATATATATATATGTATATATATATACAGATATATATATATACAGATATATATATATATATATATATATATATATATATATATATACATATATACATATACATATACATATACATATACATATACATATACATATACATATACATATAGATGCAGACAAAAAATCATAATTTTATTCAATTTGAAACTAAGGAACAAAATTACATTTTGCAGATGTTGTTAAGCATTCAATCATGTCATGTTATTGGCCAATGAGAAATATAAAGAAAAATAATACAAAAATTACATAAAGTTTGATGGGGTTTAAGTGTGATAATATTCACTTAACTTTCCTTATTTTCCTTTCTTCCTTTGAACCTTTCTCCAAACCCATTGAGAGCGTTCAACTATTGCCATGGATAATTCATTCTCAATTTCCTGCATAGGGGTTTCTTATTTGAGTTGAAACTCTCAAATACGTGGGTTCTCTTTATACCCCTTCTACCCAATTTGTTAAGTGTTTCCTCTTTTTTCTTCTCAACAACTTTGATCTCTACAATTTTAATACCCTTCTGAATTTGGGTCTCAGTTCCTGTCTAGTCCATGCCCCCTCCTTCTTCTTGGTTACCGTTTTATTCATGTGGTTCCTTATTTGAATTTTCCACCACGTTTTCCAATTATTATTAATGAGCCCCAATATTTCAACAAGAATGTTGCAACTCCTGAGGCTATCGACTTAAAGTATTAACCCGGGGCTCATACAAATTTAAGAGGGGTCAACACAATATGTGCAACATACACCTTCTTCTTCCTAGTCCGACTCCATTTGATGCAAGTGAAAGAAGTAAATGAAACAACCTCAAATGAGCAAATATGTAGGTAAGCCTCCAATCCTAAGTTGAAAAGGTAAATAACAATAAGAAAACATATTCTACTTTTGCTAGAAATTAAATGATAGAAAGGAAATCTATTCTTTTTGCAAAATTGTAAAGCACAATGAAAACCAAGAAAATATAATTTATCTTGCTGGAAAAGAAATGGAATTAAAGGAAATATATTCTATTTTGTAGGAAAGGAAAGTCCTAGATTACTTTTGCAAGAAGGAAATCACACTTTTCTTAGAGTAAATTGTGGAAATGAAATCTAGACTAATTGCAGAAATCAACAATCAAGAAGCAACCAATGTAGGAGCTAAATGACAACCTAACTGAGCCTCAAATCAACCAAAGTGGTCTTAGAGAATTCATAAGCTATAAACCTACTTCTACCATGAATTTGGAGTGAAGTTGGGTAAGGAAGATCTCAAAAACAAATTGCTACAGGATTGTTATAAGATTGGTATTTATTGAGTTAATTTGTTGAATGCCCAAGAAAATCAAATGAAAATGGGATGGGACAATTTTTTTTATTAAGTAGGATTTCCTAGGACTCCAATCCAAGTGGAATCACTCAAAAATACCCTTGTTAACATGTGATAAAAAATAGCAGAAAATTACTACTCTAAAAACTAGAAATTCAAGAATTAGTGAGCTAGTTAACCTATCAAATGCCTAACTTGTTCAAGCGAAAATGTTATGGGGATTTTTTTTTATTAATCTATGTATACAAAGCCCTATTTATTATGCTAAATTTCCAACCATTTAATTCGATTAAAACACTTAACCATTAAATCAAATTAAAGATAGCATGGTGGAGAATTACTTGGAGGTTGAAAATTTTGATTTCATTGGGTAAATCTCTTAGAATTTGTCGCCAAATTTTGAGCACAATATCAAATTCTGAGCACTAGAATAGGTAAAAATAGAAAATGGCAAGTTTTGATTTTATTTTTAACTATTTATATAAAAACGCAACCCACCTTTTTATAGTTTAACTATTTTATGACTTATTTTATAACTTATTGACATGTTCTTAAGTGTTTTGGAATGCTTTTCAAGGTAACGAAGACTTTTTATGTCACTTAGTGATATTTTTCTGTCATTACGATTCCATGACCGCTGACCTATCGTGGCAAGTATTGTTCCCTAACTAGCATATAGGTAAGAACAATTTGTCATTGCATATTGCATTCTAACTTCATTTTGTACTACTTAACCCCATGGTCAACCCCATTGTGTTTCCACACTTAAACCTTTCTCACTCGTTTTCTTTTAAGTCATAACATAGTGGTAGAGCCTTCCTTACATAGGCTTCCAAGTTATAACCTCACTAGCATATTTTTCCCATGTTGTGAATCATGCATAGGCTCAGGAGTCCTCTTTAATATCGTCATGACTTTGCGTTGGACTCTCATTCTTCTTCCTTTATCTTATTCTGACTTTATACCCTAGAGGCTCCCATGTGTTGTGTTGTACTACAACATTGCATATTGACCACTTGCACCCTTTTGGCTTTAAGCTGGCCTCATTTTACTCTCGTATAAGCCACTTTTTTCCATGACTTTTCTATAAGATCAAACCATGCATTCATTAGCCTTTGCGACTTGACACCATTAACCTTGGAGGGAACATTCCCTGATTGTCAATAAACTACATCTGTAACATTGTATTGAGCATAAGGATGTTCCAAACCCAAGAACTAGTTCACTTTCCTTTGACACTTGTTCCCTACACTGTATTATAGACATTATATTATTCCTTTTCAGGCTTTATAATATGAAAAAGATAAAAAATCAAATATTCCAAAAAAAAGAGACGAAATCGAAAGAGTTTCTTTCATCACTTTCATATCAGAGTCATTTGTGTCACCTTTGAACAAAGCACTTAAAAAATGAGTCTTTCCCTCCATCTGGTTGGGACATAGTTTGACTTTTAGGAAGCCGAAAATCTTGTCTTAGAGTTGGTACTTCTGTTGTTGGTTACTATTCCAATCATATGGAGAGTTTGTTGATGCCTCCTACATTGTAGACTTATACAAAGTTCATTTCATCTTGCCTTAAAGTCACAAAATGTCGTGTTTTTTTTCAAGGGAAGTTATCCTTTCCTTCAACCATTTTGCAATGTATCTTAACTCATTTTTTCGGCCATATCTGGTCTGTCAAGTTATTCTCAATATCAGATAAGCTCTTTGGTCATTTACTTGCGTCAATAAACTTAAGGTCCTCATTGACTTATTGCAGGCGGGTCTGCTCTTATCAACTTTGACAAATTGCTCTAAGAGTAGACCTAGAGTTGCATCCTAGCCTTGTTTACATCATTGATAGGTGACCTTGTGCCCAACATCGATAAGCATCATGGGTCTTTGACTGGGTGGTTTCCCTTGTGTTTGGTGTTAGGTTACATTATCACACATTGGGATTTATGAGGTAACCTAGTTTCCATTTGACCCTATTGGTGGATTCCTTGCTTTTATGTCATCTTTCATTATTGGTTGGTATAGGGGACTTTTTTCGTGCACTAATTTCATCTTGTGCATGCTGGAAATGTACTTGGTGGTAGTTACTTCATTCTTATTCATCTAAGTCCTTCCAAATTATTGGCATGTAGGTTACACTTGTGTTGGTTGATGTGGGATGCCTCAATGCCTTCTTTCTGGCAGATCTTTTCTCATTGACTCCAACTCATTGCTTTGGGAACAAGGTATAGAGTTATTTTATCATTACCTTAGGGTTTTGCAATCATCAGTGGCAGACTCCTCCACTACTTATAGTGGGAATACATCAATGTCACCTAATTGATAGATTATTTCAAGTGTTCAACTTCAAATCCTTTATTCACACTTGTTAGATTATATTGGGGTGCCTTGACACTCATTACCATCATTGGTGAGTTCTCTCATGTTTGTTAATAGTATACATCAATGATTGGTAATCAAATTATTTCTAATGTTCGACTTTAGCTCATTTATTTCCATATTGTAGAAATGTACCATCTATGGTCAGAGAAGACCTCAGGTTGTGTTAGCATCTCAGATCACTTGACAGTTCCTTCAAATTTCTGCCAGTGACATCCATACTTATATGTTGCACACTATTTCAACAACATATTATATGTTGGAACCCAAGTTTTATATAGTACCACTACTCCATTCATATGACTTTGGTACTCTTATGGGGATCATTTATACAACATATTTTGTACATATATCGTCCTATATAATATTGAGACATAGCTTCGTTGTGTTCTTTCACAACTATGCTTTGTTTTTCCATTATGTATTTTGTTTATCATTGTCACACTTATGTATACATCTTGGATTCACATTATATTTGATGAATAGACATGTTTTACTATCTCTGAGTATGGGTATGTGCACCTCAGAAATGAGTTTTCTTTCTGACTCCTTCTACTGGTATTTAATGAACTAGACTATCGTGATCTCCTTTTGGGCCTTTCTAATGACTCCTCATTTTTATACTTAAATGTATTTTTCCATTAGTCCCTCTTCTAATCTCATACATTAGGAGGCATCTATTATATCATCTATCATCACTCCTATAAACTAGATGCTCTTATATGGCCTCGGTAGCTCCCTTTCCCTTGCAGACCTTTCCTTACTTCAAAAAATTGTTTTTTGAAATCCATAGCCGACTCTGCCCACAATAAAAGCACATACATATGCAGTTCTCATGAACAATATCCACGTACAATTTTTTTAATTTTGAAAAAATATATAAAAAACTATTTTTTGGGTGACATTTATGGGTTTTACCGAAATCCCACCTACAGGAGCCCGTGGCCTAACTGAATTAAATGGTTTGATGTAGTATTTATACACTCCTTGGGTAGGATTGATTGATTCCTAATGAGAGGTATCCTTATTATGCCCAAATTTCCCCATATCAGCTTTGCATTTTTCCCATGCTACCTGCACTCCTAATCTCTTGGAAACCCTTGCTTGCTTATAGAGATACTCAACCTTCTTATCTAGCATGTCCTTAAAGGAAGTCTTCGATGGCTTGGGTTGGATGGATCTAGAGGAAGGTTTCTTCATTACCTTTGGTTAAAATCGGGTTATAGCTTCACCTATTCTTACTACTTTCAGTTAATAAAAAAACTCATGTCTTGTTTCCAAATTGCATTTTTATTTGATGAATGTTAATTTATGATGATGCTTATGATGATTTAACAGATATATATATATATATATATATATATATATATATATATATATATATATATATATATATACTTTTAATTTGCTGATTTTCTTATGTCTTTGTGATATATTTGTAGATCTACAAATCTACTTAAAACATAGGACCTCCTGGTACACCTGTAGTCCAAACTTTTGTGAATTCAAGTGCTTGATCTGATTGCATGAGTTATCTTTAATGTATTTTTATAACACTATGTTGGGGCTCTCAACCCTAGCCCTTGGGATATTTTCCCTTCAACATGTGTCCCAACAATTTTCCTTTGGTCATAGCAAAGAAGGATTTACGAGGGTTCAGAGATACACGATACCTCTAACATTTCTAAAACACTTTTTTAAGGTGTTCCAAATGCTCTGAATTGAATATTGAGAATATAATCATATCATCTAAACTTATCACAATAAAATGATCATTTTCATTTGCAAAGACAATATCCATGGCACTTTGGAAACTACCCCCTACAATCGTCAACCTGAAAGGCATTTTTTCATACATAAAGGTACCCCAAGAGGTGGTAAAAATAGTTTTATATCTATCATCTTTTTGCATAGCTATTTGATTATAGCCCAAAAATCCATCCATCATGGAAATTCGATGAGATCCTACTACCTTTTGGAGGATGTGATCCATCTTGGGTAGAGAATAGGTATCCTTGAGTGGAACTCTAGTTATGTTCTTGAAATTTACATAAAGTTAAATTTCACCTTTTTTCTTCCTGATTGGCACTAAATTAGCAACCGAGTCAGAGTACCTCAAAGGAACTATAATTTTAGCAACGAGTAACTTCTTAACCTATTTTTTAATAGATGGGAGTAAAAATGGATTAACCTATCTAAGTTTTTTTTTTTTTTGGAAGGGTTTAACTCCTTCTTTCAAAGGGATCCTATGTTCAATAATTTTCCTATCATAGGTCTTTATGTCTTCATAGCTCCAGGAAAAAAAAATTAACATACTCTTTAAAAAGGGATGCATATTGTTTTTTAGCTTCTTCGGGAAGAGATCTAGATAGATTTACAAGTTTAGGATCTTTTGTTGTTCCTATGTTTATTTGTCCTACTTCTATATTTAAAGGCTTTAGCATAGGGGTGGACATAACATCTTGTTGATTAAATATTTTTTCTAAAGGTATAGTTGTTTTTCAGTTGTACTATCTCATGCTTACCACTTTTTTTTGAGTCTAGAGGAATCAATGTTTTCTCAACTATGCATAAGTCAGAAAAATCACCTACCATTTGAATGAATTTTTTTATTTCATGGTCATCCTCAAAGACCTACTAAGGTTTCAGAGTATTAGGAATTGAAGACCAATATAGAACTTAAATCTCATATTTTAACTTAGTTTCTGGGGGGGGGAATTCGTAGATGTCACTGCTAGTCTATTTGCGAATTGGTTTTTGTCCTTGGGAACTATTGTATTAATGGTTGGAAGGAAGTTTTCAGTCAAGTCCTAGACTCGATTCCTATAAGCCCTGAGTCTTGGGTGCCTGGTTTGGTTTTTATTAGTGACGTGTTTAATAACAACCTTGGAATCACCAATGATTGGGAGGTTATGAATACTTAATTTACAAGTAGCTTTTAGTCCTAAGGCTAAAGTTCCATATTTAGCCACATTATTGACAGTTTTGATTTAGATTAAATGGAAAGGTCACACTTTCTTAGCTAGGAGAACCCAAAATGACGCCAACCTCAGGTCTGCTTCTAGAAGAAGCACCATCGAAAAACATCTTCCAAATAGTATTTACACTATTTACAATATCTTTTGAGTTTTTTTTTTGAAGGGTTTAACTCCTTTCAAAGGGATCCTATGTTCAATATTTTTCCTATCGTAGGTCTTTAGATCTTCATAGCTCTAGGAAAAAAAATTAGCATACTCTTTAAAAAGGGATGCATGTTGTTTTTTAGCTTCGTCAGGAAGAGATCTAGATAGATTTACAAGTTTAGGATCTTTTGTTGTTCCTATGTTTATTTGTTCTACTTCTATATTTAAAGGCTTTAGCATAGGGGTGGACATAACATCTTATTGATTAAATATTTTTTCTAAAGATATAGTTGTTTTTCAGTTGTACTGTCTCATTCTTACCAATTTTTTTTGAGTTTAGAGGAATCAATATTTTCTCAATAATTATCTTCGTCCCCTTCTATGAATTAGTCAGAAAACTCACCTACCATTTGAATGAATTTTTTTATTTCATGGTAATTCTCAAAGACCTACCAATGTTTTAGAGTATCAGGAATTGAAGGCCAATATAGAACTTATATCTCATATTTTAACTTACTTTCCTTAGAGGGGTGAAATTCGTAGATATCACTGATAGTCTGTCTGCCAAATGGTTTTTGTCCTTGGGAACTATTGTATTAATGGTTGGAAGGAAGTTTTTAGTCAAGTCCTAGACCCAATTCCTATAAGCCCTGAGTCTTGGGTGCCTAGTTTGGCATTTATTAATGACGTGTTTCATAACAATCTTGGAATCACCAATGATTGGGAGGTTATGAATACTTAATTTACGAGTAGCTTTTAGTCCTAAGGCTAAAGCTCCATATTTAGCCGCATTATTGATAGTTTTGATTTAGCTTAAATGGAAAGGTCACACTTTCTTAGCCAGGAGAAACCAAAATGACGCCAACCTCAAGTCTACTTCTAGAAGAAGCACCATCAAAAAACATCTTCCAAATAGTATTTACACTATTTACAATATCTTTTGAGTTTGTTTTTTTAACCAAAGTTTTCTCTTCCTCGAATGTTTTTAGAATGAAATTTCCCAAGTTATCTTCGAAAGCATATATAGGAAAGTTATTTGGGCTCTTCTTTCAACTTAAGGTATAGGCTTCTGATCATGATTCTCAATATAACTGATGATTCTTCCCTCCAAAGACAAGAATAGTGGCATATGACAAATCAATTTGAAGGGATCCTCACAACTTAGCTCCCCATGATCTAGATAAAATAATTCAATAATTTGGGGGAACCTCGGCCACTACAATGTCCATGATGACTCTTTTCACCTATACTTGTGCTAACACAACTACCATATCCTTTATCATACCAAGGTACTTAACCCTATGAGAATCGAAAGAGTATAAGTCTTTACACTCTCGAGTAATATCCAAACTAATTTTTTCCATTATTTCCTTTGGCGTCAAATTATGCAATGCATACCCCCGATCGGGGTGCGGTAGGAAAGAAGAGGTGATAGAAGGTGAGGTGGTTCGTAGGGCATGGGGGGACCGAGGTGAGAGCAGGCACCCAACTGGCTCGAAGAATAGAGGTGGAAGAGGATGGTGTGAGGCCGTGAGTGCAGGTGGGGAAACAAGCAGTATAGGGCAGTGGCGCAGTAGGCAGTATAGGGTTAAGGCAGATATGGATGAGGGCGGAGGTGGGATATGGTGACCCAGTGTCAAGTGTGGGAGCGGGTAGGCAAGAGCAGCTAGAAAGTGGTAAGGTGGATGGAGTGAGCCCACAGCAGGAGTAGATGGAAATAAGTGTGGAGTTATGAAGGGAAATTATGGCAGTGTCAAGGAAACCCCATCCCGAGTAAACCAAATGAGGGAATGGGCAGTGAAAGGAGGACGAAGGCATGTGGAGAGTCCTTCAGACGGTAGGTGCAGCTGGACAGAGAAACAAAAAAAGCAAAACAGTTAGGAGAGGAGGAATTTGCATGCAGAGAGAGAAGGCAGGACGTGTTGCGGAAGCTGATGGAAGTGGGATGGAGGATGTCAAGCTGCAATCAGGTTTCATCGACAAGATTTGGTATGTTATCTCAGCTCCCACTCTAGACTGCATGGAAAAAATGATTTTTACAAAGGATTACTGGTTAATGACTATGGTAACTCAGGACGAAGTAAGAGTAGAGACCTGTTTCATTCGGGGCTCTGGCTCGATAACCTGGAGTGATTTTGCCTGGAATGCCATCGGGGTGAGGGGGTTCGGGAACTCTGTAATGGGTCTCTGGGTAGATAGGTCCTGAGGGACAATGGCCTGCTGGGACGTCCTCTGGGGTTTTCACAATGGAGGTAGGATGAAACCTATCGCACTAGTATGGTGGAGTCTGTGGCATGCGAAGGAAGGATTTATAGTCTTAGGTTGGGGGACAGTCACCTTCTGGGAGCCTGCAAGAAGCCTACGTAACATCTGAATTGAGCCGAGCCCAGACCTGGGTGAAGGTTGAGGGTCCAAAAGTAGTATCAAGGGTAGCAAGAGGGATAGGGAAACAACAATGAACTATCATAATGAAACAACAAGGAGAAAATCTCTGTCTTTCCCCTCTAATAGGACCCAGAATAAGGATACCCACATAATTGTTCATTATGAGAAGCAAAATCCCATCAGTTGGGTTGGGGATAAGCAGGGGGGAAGATACTTCAGTAGGGAGGAGAAATAGAGAAACCCCAGGGGCATTAGGAAACTAGGTTCTTCAAAATCCAACAGAGAACCATAGTAACGAAGTGGAGGACAGAAGCCTCAATTTCCCTGAGGAGGATGGGGGGAATTCGGGTGATAAAGAGGGCCACTACAATTCTCCAAGCCGGGAGCGATTGGAAAAGCTCGGGCTAGAGAAGCCTATGTTTACTCTGTTCAAAATAATTATGACTGATAAGGAATTTTCACTGGTTCATGTTTTAGGTAATATAGCTACCAGAGTGCAGCGAACCCCAACGTTTCGGAACTCATATAGTGCTCCAACCCAGGAATAGGTGAGCTAGCCGGGAGAAGAGGTATTAAGCTGGAAGGAGAACAGGATGGAAAAGAAAGGAAAAGAAGCGAGAAAGAAAGGAAATAGAGGAATGGGCAAGGCAGGAAAAAATATGAAAGGGTTGGAAGCAACCTCCAGTAGAGGACCAAGCAAAAGAGGAAGGAAGACCGGGAAAGAAAATATGCAGAGCCTGATAAATGTGTACATGGTTGGCACACCACCAGAGGTGAAAGGACAAATATCCGAGTGGGATATGGAGCTAAATTATAGTATAGAAAATCAGGAGATTGAGGCAGAAGAATGGGAAACCATGGTTAAAGACCCCAGGAATACCAGAGGATGACAAACGATGTTCTGGCAAACAATTCAACAGTACTAGGTCATGAAGAATATCCTGGCCCGAGCAATGACAACATATAAGGAGCGAGAGGAACTAGAGGAGGCCAGACCAGCCGAGCCTACTATGAAAGATCTACATAGGGAGATTGTAGCTGTCCAGATGAAATTGTATCGAAACAACCTCATGGTGAACAAGATTGAACAGAGCATACAAGACATGAAGAGAAGCGAAATCTTGGGATCCAGTGCGAAATCCCCAACCCCGGTGGACTCATCAGATGAATGAAGTAGGTCTTCAAATAAAATTTTGTTTAAATGTCGGCTAACATTTATTGTTTTAATTTGAATTTTATAGTATATAAAACTTCCAATGTAGCCTGGATGGTCAGGAAAACTCTTGTTAAATTTTGGACACCTTTCGACGCAGAGAAGTGGCCAATAGACCTGGTTTCCTATGGGCAGGTTGAGGCCACCTGCAAATTTTGTTAAAGATAGACTTATGTTCGTAAAATATTAATAGAAAAAGGATCTACCAAGCTTACACAAAAAATAAATAAATTATGCAATGCATATGAGTCTATCATACAATTATGAAGAGTAAAATCATGTATTTTCAAATTGATGTAGAAGGGTGGTACTAGATTGTCATTTTTGTGTGTATGAGGTCCAATACTAATCTTGGGAGCATTATCCTATATATTAATTGTAGTGGTAGTTAACATATCATTTGTTTTCTCACAATTAGTGGCCCCTTGCATGAACTTATCCACTTAATGCTTATAATTCGATATTTTGATGATTTTTGTCAATGGGACATTTACTTTGACCTTGGTTAATTCATTTTGTAGATCAAAATATTGTAAAAAATTTTGCACGTTTCCTTCTTGTTCTATTTCTTTAGGAGTAACTTTGTTTTTTTCATCCTTATCTTTGTTATTATTTTCTTTGTTTTATTTAAATGAAGTTACATGTCAAATGATAACTATTACCTCAAAACGAGAACTCTAACCAAAAAACCCCCAAAAAACATGAAAAAACAGGCTGAAAATGAAAAGTGTTGATGCTGGAATAACGTTTTTTTAATGGAAAATTTTAAACATTTTTTAATAATGACATTAAAGATAAAATATCACGTCTTTGAAAAACCTTAAAATTCCAATGATTTTCAGGCATGACATTAAATATAAAATATCACATCTTTGAAACCTTAAAATTCCAACAATTTTCAGTGATGGTGCTAAAAAAAAATACTTATAATTGTTTTCAACTATAAGATTAAAGATAAAATATCATGACTTAGAAAAACATTAAAATCTTGACAAATTTTCAACCATGGAATTAAAACCAAAGATTATGACTATAAAAAAAACTTATGTTTTCAAAATATTTCAAGCATGACATTATGGAAAAAAATTATGACTAAGAAAACTCTAAAAATGAACACTTGAATGAAAGAGTTATTATACCAAGAGTAATTTATTTTTTAAATGCTAAATGTACAACGATTTTAAAATCTTAGCCTAAAACAACTTGATACATTGCAAAAGAATTTTAAAAATCAACCATCACATTGACACACAGTGTAGGCGAACTCGACCCATTGTAATGAAAACTTAAAGGTCAACCATGAAATTGACATATTGTGGGGGCAAACTCGATTCATTATAATGGGATCAAGTTTCTACTTGAGTATTGACACAGACCCTGTAGAAAAAATAAATTAAAATAAAAAACCAAAATAATAAATAAATATATAAATAAATAAATACAAAAGAAAACAAAAATTCAAACATTGAAAAAAAGACACAAAAAAAATTAAAAAACAATAAAAAGTAATAAAACATATATATATATATATATATATATGATAAAAAAAATGAAATATATAAAATATATAAAAAAGACAAAAAAACCATAAAAATGTAAATAAAACAAAATTAAATTGTTTGTATAGATATGTGTATGGGAGGGCGGAGATATTTAAAAAAAACACATAATAATTTAAGATAAAAAAATTAAAATTAAAAAAAAAACAAATTAAAAAAATAATAATAAAATTTCCCTAGGCGACCTAGGTTGATTCCCGAAATCAACATGGTCGCCCAGGCAATGAGACCTCGAGCCTGGGCAGGGCAACATTGTCGAGGCCCCGTGGTCATGGTCGCCAGGCCTTGGGCCTAGGCAGAGTGACATTGGTGGTGCACAGCATTACCCCGCCCAAGCTCGAGGCCCGAGGGCCCTGGGTGTTTAGGTTGATTCTAGGAATTGACCTAGGCCACCTGGAGAAAAAAAAATTGAATTTTTTTTATAATTTATAATTTTTCATTTGATTTTTTATTTGTGTGTTTTTTAACTTTAAATTTTATTTTATTATTTATTTTTATTTTTTCTTAAATTATGTGTTTTCTTGAAATATTCCCCCTATTATATATATATATATATATATATATACGAGCTAATTTTGTTTTTTTTTTACATTTTTATGGTTTTTTTTTTCTTTTTTTTATATTTGATTTTTTTTTGTCATTCTTTTTTTTTTATGTTTCATTACCAACATGAAAATCACCAACATTTAAAAAAAATTATCCACACTTAATACATTAGAAAATTTAAAGTGTAAAAAATAAACCCTCCAAACAAAAAGGGTTGATGTTGTATCAACGCTCTTCAAAATCAACATGAAAATCACTAACATTTAAAAAAAATGTTACATAAGAAAATTTAAAGTCTCAAAAATATACTCCAAAAAAAGGTTAACCACTTTTCAAAATCGATTGATTTTTTTGCTACCTAAAAAAAACAGTAATCATTCGCTTGATCAGTAACTATGTTCCTAGCTAGCGTTTGATATGGATCTTTTTTATGATTAGGATTTTCATCTTTTTATTATCTTTCCATGGCCTCAAATCGTATTTATGTTGCATGTGGGTCTCTAAATTCTCATCATAATGCTCGATCTCGAGCATCCAGAACCGCTAGCTACCTCATCATCATATTCCTCTATAAGGTTAGCATTGTTTCTCAATAGAGGTTGTATAGGAGGTTCAATGCCCCTTTTACCTCTTTGTATAATTTTTATATTAAAAGGTATTTGGTAGGGACCTTGGTTACTAAAAGGGGCATTGGGATTTCTATTAGGCATATTATTATTATTTTGTTGAAAACTCCTTTAGGGTGCTTGATTGGGAGATACTTGGCTGGAAACCCTATTTCTAATCTCTAGCTTTTGTAGTTTGTTTGATAGATATTTTATAATTTTCACCATTTCTAATATTTGTTGTTCTTGTGAACCCTTTGTGTTTGAGGCTTCAGGGGTGGTCAAACACCTTCTTCTTAACTTTTTCCTGATCATCTTTTTATTTTTTCTTTACTATAGCTATGAAGTTACCCTCAACAGCACAATCCTTTCTTTGAGCGTCAACCAATGTTGTAGGTTCTCTTTCTCTTCATAACGAGGAGAAATTAGAGCTAAATGTAGTAGAGTAAGCTACAAGAGTGGATGTATTTGAAGGTTTTATATCGTCGGGTAATTGGTTGTAACATTTGTTAAACTTTTTATTCTAACAACAATTTCATTTGGTTTTATTATAAGAAGATGAAACCCAATTAAATATCGTTGATTACTTTTCTTTACTCTGAATTTCTTTAGAAACAACTCAGCAACAAGTTAATGTAATTCATGGAATTTCGTTGTAAACCCCTAAACCATTTTTGAGCTTCCCCTTCCAGGATTTGAATGAATAACCACATACAAACATCACCATGTTCTACTCCTAGATTGTTGGAGTAATCTTGAAATTTGATTACATGTTCCTGCGTTGTATGCTCTCCTTCATTTTCACATTTTGGGAGGGATCTATTTATTTACTAGGGAGAGACTGTAGTTGGTTCGATATGACCAAGGGACTATATTGAATGTCTACCCATGAATTCATGTTAACTAGAATGGGATGAACAAGAGGTGTTTTTTGTGGATCTTGGGAAATTGTCTATGTTGATGAGACAGTGGTGGATGAGGAACTAGATAAGGCTTGGGTTCCTATTTGATGAATCACATATTTTGATTCCCTAATGGGTGTTGATGGTTGAATTTTTTTTCGGGTGTTTTAGCATCTTGAGAAGTATATGTAATAGATACTTTTATAGAAGCATTAGATCTATTCTCTCTGTTAGCTACGGTTTTAAGAGATTCTAGATCCTACAACACTAAATAGGTTGAATCAAAATGAGATCTAGTTATTCACTTAGGTGGATCTAGTTTTGGAGTTGCCAATAATTTTAAACAAATTTAAACCTTTTGAAAATAAAACTTTATAAGATGCCTTTATAAGATGTGGAAAGGCATACTTGATTCAAGAAGTTGACTTTGTTGCAATTCCCAAAATCTTAAAGTATGGAACAATGTTCACCTTCTTCATCGTTCTTGTCATTGAGGAACTTGTGGGTTTGGCTATGCAATCTTGTCTTCTGAGGTTATTACCTCCTAATTTCTTTGTCGTTCTTCAGGAGTCAAAGAAACATATAAGGTCAAATTATATAACCCATTTAGTATACTTCATAGATCATCTAGACCGAAAATAATATGGGGTTGTATAGGATTACAATTAGTCATGAATTAAACACAACTTAAAAACCTCATTCCTCGGCAACAACGCCAAAAGAATGTTTTCTTTTAAATTGTACTGGCAATAGAAAACAATCTAAAGGGCATTCATTGAGGATCAAAAAATCCTTTCACTTTTGGTTGAAGTATGGCCACCCTGAACCATAGGGGGTATTCCTTGAATCCAATATTATTTAATAAAATTTTCTATGAAAACATAAAATTTGTCCAGGCTATAGGTGTGAAAGAAAGATAAGATTAATAGACGGTTAAGATTATTTTGGGAAGGAACTTATACAAATCAAATGATCATGAATCAAAATGCAGTTTTAGAATGCAATTAAGATAAATGGTATGTCACAATTAAATGAAAAACACAAATTAATAGTTATAAACAAAGCATGAAATAAATAAAAAGACATAAAGAGCTTAGACATAAATCATTGGTAATATATTATTCTATCATAATGAGTATGCTGAAATAACTCCTTTATCATGTATATGAGTATATTTCATCCACAACACATTAAGCAAATATTTGAACAACATGCCTTTGAATAGTATGTATATTAGAAGGCAAGTAAACCAATAATAGTTGCAATGAAATAATGATGATCAAATCAACTATTACTTTCTAATAGATGCCAAGATATAACCTAGTCAAATTCATAAACGTTCACAACAATAAAGAAAACAATGAAACACATATTACTGGTGTATAATTGTGTTTCTCATGAACTAAGCAACATGACCATTAACGTCATGCACTATTTGATTAAACCACAAACAAATCAGTCAAACACTGATGACTCTAACACTCTAAATAACATATATATCCAAAGAGAGAAAGAATCAAGTAAAATTGTAATGACTTGACAATCAGTGATGTTAATTAGTTAAATAGTCAATGTGCATTAGAATAAAAAAATCGCAATAGATAATACATAAACATAAAGAGACAAGTATGTATCAAATTGTATGTCATAAAATTATAGGATCATCACAATCCGATTAACAGAAGTCTATGCTCCCAAAAAATCCCACCCCTAAAAATGAAGATAAATGTCTTTATATACAAAAATTTCATAATTGTTTGAGCAAATGTCTCTTTAACTGCAAAACAAAATAGCACATTGTAAAAAATAAATAAAAATTACTTTCGAAAAAACATTTTTGTTTTTCGAATATTGTTTAGTAACTTTGGATATTTTATTTGACGTGGCACCAAACATTAAAACTTGAGGATTTTGCATGTTCTTCTTCTTAGACTTTTGGAAGATTGTGACGACTTTGTCTTCATCCCATTACTCCCTAATTTCTTCGATTGTTGACTAAAAGGGTGGTACCATTTCGCTACCTTGTGAGGCCAAAGTAAGGATAACATGTTGTCCCATGTTCCTCTCAAAATTCATAAACTTGTCACATTCTGCTGCAGACACCCATGATACTTTCTTGAATTTTAATTGAGCAAGAACAAGCTCAAATATGAGTTGATACAAGGCAGAGGGTAGTTGTTCGATCAATTTATCAAGGAGTGCTAGAACATTGAAATATTTAAAGAGAGAAGTCACTATTAATCGCCCATAAATGACCTTTTTTAGATTGTCTCGAAACTGCTTTTCTCCAAAATTTCCATCTTGAATATTCCTAGAAAGAAGGAATACCAAATATATGGATATAACTCCTTTCTGCCTTAAATCTAATGATAACCTTCATTTCCCTACAAATTTCCTCATTCATTTCTTGAATGAGTCTTTTATTTTCCTTAATTGATGAAATAGTCAAAATACAATAATCTCAGCTAGGTATCTTTAGAACTTCAATACTTTATTCCTATAATGAATTGAGACAATCAATGAATTGATCTACTTCTTTTAGTATTTTTTAAAGTATAGGGTTGATATTTTTAATCTCGATATTTATATTAGCTATGTTAGGTCCCAAAAATACTAGTGATTCACCCATTACTATTGTTGTTGTATCCCTTATTATTATTGTTGTGCCCCTATTGTGCCCCATAGAATCCCTCTATTGTTATTTTTGTGGCTTTATATTATTATTGTTAGGTCGGCTTGGTTATATTGTGACCCCTTAGACTCCTATATATAGAAAGGAGGTTTTGTCATTTGAATCATCCAAGAATTGTTCATTTGTGTAATGTAAAGGAGGTTGCCCCACCAAAGAGGCTAAATTATAAGGCGTTGATCTATCTTTTCTATCTTTTTGTGAGTTGTTTTCATAACATTTAGTATCAAAGCTTTGGATTCTATGGTTTCGCTGCTCCAAATAGGTTATCGTGGAATTTGCGCTATAACTTTTTTCTACAAAATTTCAGATGCTCAAAAAAAAACCCATTTGGGTTGAAATAGTTCTGAACCTCGGGTTAGAATTTCAGAGCTTTTCGCACTATATTTGCGGAGATATGATCTGAGGAAGTTGGCCTTTTTGCAGCCTCTCGAATTACATTCCAAACAGGTGACCTGGGGAAAATCGTCATAACTTTTGTTTTGAGCATCAAATTGAAATTTCGTAAGAATTTATAGAAAGAGGATGGACTGTAGTTTCCTGTATATATTTTTCAGATACGAAGGTCAAAACAATGACATGTGGCACTTCATACAATTTCGCTCTTCTAAAAAGGTATATAATCAGGTCATCTTGGGAGATTGTGCACAACTCTTTCTTGAAGAATCTAAATTCGATCAGACTAGTGGCATTGGAAAGAGGAAACAGAGGGCTACTACAGGTCACAATTTTAGAACTGGAAGATCCAAAGTTACAGAGATACATCAAATGCAATATCGAGCTCCTACAAAGTAAAAAAAGGTGTGTAGATTTTTTTAAATTTTTGCATAAGCTTGGTTTGAAAAATTAGTTTGAAGGAATTCAAAGGGAATAAGGAAAATGGAAACACCTAGTAAGCAACCTGAAAGCTCTAGCATGACTTGTGAATAAGAGGAAGAAATGCAACATGATATATCAAAATTACAAGACCAAGTACAACAAATTTCACTCTCACTAAAGGTAAATGAAGCCAATATGAATGGCGTGGAAGCTAAGATGAATGGCATGCAAGTTAAGATGAATGGCATGGAAGCTAAGATGAATGGCATGGATGATAAGATGGAAGAATTGAAGATAAATTTGAATAGATTGCTACAAGAAATGGTCACTAATGGTGAAAGGGTAGCAAAGGAAACTCATGAAGAGAACAAAAGAAATGTTAATCATGATTTCATAGACTCTAATGTTGGATTGAAGACCCACCATATTCCAAAATCGATATGAGGAAGTTTGATGGCAAGGATCCTACAACATGGATACTACAGATGGAGCAATTTTTCGATCTCCATAATGTGCAAAACACACAAAAGGTACGTATTGCAACTTTATATTTGGAACTAAATCAGTTTGTATGTTATCGATTGCTTTTCAATGGCTACAATCCTTACAATAGCTTTTAATTTTCAAGAACTTTTCATGAAATTTTTTGCGGAAGGAAAGGAAGTTTAATTAAGGGGTATTGTAGGGAAGCCAAGAAAGATAATCAGCTCTAACGGTATGACAAAGCTTCTAAAAAAGGAACAACGAGGAGTAATTGCACAATTATGTTCGCTAGATGTTTCCACATCGAAATCATCTATTTCTCCAGATCTACAAAAAGTCTTGGACAATCATTCCAAGTTATTTGAGACTCCCAAATATCTCCCACCTATTCATGATATGATCATGCTATTCATTTGATTCCAGGAAGTGTTCCTCCAAACATCAGGCCGTATAGATATCCCTATGCCCAAAAGAGTGACATTGAATGTATGATTGCAGAAATGCTAGAGGCTGGTATAATTCAACCTAGTCAAAGTTCTTTCTCTACTTCAGTAGTATTGGTGCACAATAAGGATGGATCATGGCGCATGTGTCCGTATTATAGGGAGCTCAAAAAGCTCAATATTAAATATAAATTTCCCATTCCTGTCATTGATGAATTATTGGATGAATTGCATGGATCAATTTACTTCACCAAGTTGGATCTTCATTCAGGATATCATCAAATCAGAATGAAGACTGAAGACTGAAGACATTTTGAAAACAACATTGAGAACTGATGAGGGTCATTATGAATTTTTGGTCATGCCTTTTGGCCTTGGCAATGCACCTTCTATATTTCAAGGTTTTATGAATTCCATTTTCAAACCCTTCCTTAGAAAATTTGTGTTAGTATTTTTTGATGATATACTAATATACAGCAAGTCTTGGAAGGATCGTGTTGAACATGTTGACAAGGCACTACAACTATTGGAGGAGAAACAATTATATGCAAAAAGCTCCAAATGTTTCTTTGGAGTACAAGAGGTGGAATATCTAGGTAATATTGTATCTCATGAAGGTGTTAATGTATACCCTAGCAAAATTAAAGCCATTAAGGAATGGAAAACCCCCACATCCATAAAGCATCTGCGAGGATTTCTTGGGTTGATAGGGTATTATCACAAGTTTGTTAATAATTATGGGAGAATAGCAGCACCTCTAACAACATTATTGAAGAAAGATGCATTTTCATGGAATCCAAAAGCGACAAAGGCCTTCGAACATCTTAAAGAGGCAATGTGCCAAGCATCGATCTTAGCTACACCGGACTTCACAAAAACCTTTATTGTGAAATGTGATGCTTCAGGAAATGGAATTGGTGTTGTTTTAATGCAAGATGAAAGACCCATTGCTTTCGAAAGTTGTCCAATCAAGGGAAAGTATTTACACAAAGCTATTTATGAGAAGGAAATGTTGGCAATACTACATGCACTTAAGAAATGGCGACCCTACCTAATGGGAAGACACTTCAAGGTAAAAACGGATCATGATAGCCTTAAATAATTTTTAGAACAAAGATTATCCTTTGAAGAGCAACAAAAATGGGTCACAAAGATGTTGGGTTATGACTTTGAAATCATCTACAAAAAAGGGAAGCAAAATGTTATGGCAGATGCACTCTTACGAAAGGATGAGGATGTGGAAGCATTGTTGTGCGCCATTTCTATTATCCAACCAATTGGATAAACGAAGCAAGGGAGGAATGGAAAATGATGAAGAAGTGTGGGAACTTATTCAATAGTTACAACAAGATTCTAGTACATATGATACATTTAGCTGGAAAAATGATTCGTTATGGTACAAAGATCGCTTATACCTCTATAAGAATTCCCAACTCAAACAAAAGATTCTTATGGAATTGCACACTTCTCCCTTAGGAAGGCACTTAGGATTTTTAAAAACTTACCACAGGGTTAAGAAGGAATTTATTTGGGATGGCCTTAAATCGGATATTCAAAAGTTTGTGGCAGAATGTTTGGTTTGCCAAAAAAAAAGAAGTTGAAACAATTAAGACCCCAAATCTATTATAACCTTTATCCATTCCAAGCCAACGTTGGAAGGAGGTTTCAATGGATTTTATCACAAGTTTACTCAAGTCTGAAGGAAAGAGTGTCATCATGGTGGTAGTTGACAGACTTACCAAGTATGCACACTTTTATGCATTATCACATCCATTTAAAGCCAGTACAGTTTCTACTGCATTTATGGAAACAATTCAAAAGCTACATGGAAACCCAAAGATTATTGTAAGTGATAGATATCGCATTTTCACTGGAATTTTTTGGACAGAATTATTTTCTTGTCTTGGTACTCAGTTAGCTCATAGCTCATATTATCATCCTCAATCTGATGGGAAAACTGAGATAGTAAACAAATGTTTGGAAGGATATATTCGTTGCTTTGTGTCTGATAAATAGACACAATGGGTCAAATGGTTGCCTCTGGCTGAATGGTGGTATAACACTTCCTTCCATACCGAAACAAAAATGGCCCCATTTATGGAACTTTATGGATATCAACCACCATCCATTACATCATATTTAAGAGAAAATTAGAAGGTTCAATCAATGGAACATCACATCGAGCATTAACAACAAGTTCCCCAACACTTAAAGGATAACCTCGTGTTGGCGCAGAATAGAATGAAACAACATGCATATCAACATCGCAGTGAAAGAAGTTTTGATGTAGATGACTGGGTATTCCTATGGCTACAACCATATAAACAAATGTCCCTCAAGCAAGCTAAGAAGGATAATAAATTATCAACAAAGTATTATGGTCCGTACAAGGTGTTTCAAAAGATTGGTACTATGACATACAAATTGGAGCTTTCTGCAACTTCTCAAGTGCACCCAGTTTTCCATGTTTCATGTTTAAAGAAGGTTATAGGCGATAGGCTCCTACTTCAAACAATATTGCCAGAACTTGACGAGGAAGGAAAAATTATATTGGAACCAGAAGCAGTCACAGAGACAAGAACTCGACAGCGACGAAATCGATCAATTTCGAAGTATCTCATCAAGTGGAAGAACTTATTTGCTGAAGGTTCCACATGAGAGGATGAGAATTTTATACAAAAGCATCCAGAACTACTCAAGTGTTGAGGACAACACTTTTTTGAAGGAGAGGGGAATGTTAGGTCCTTATAATACTAGTGATTCCCCCATTACTATTGTCGTTGTATCCCTTATTATTATTGTTGTGCCCCTATTGTCCCCATATTGTTATGATTGTGCCCCATAGAATCCCTCTATTGTTATTTTTATGGCTTTATATTATTATTGTTAGGTCGGCTTGGTTATATTGTGACCCCTTAGACTCCTATATATAGAAAAGAGATTTTGTCATTTGAATCATCTAAGAATTGTTCATTTGTGTAATGTAAAGGAGGTTGCGCCCTCGAAGAGGCTGAATTCTAAGGCGTTGATCTATCTTTTCTATCTTTTTGTGAGTTGTTTTCATAACAAGCTATTACCACTTTCTTGCAGTCAAGTAAGAGATTGACAAAAGCCTTGATTTGAAGAATCTTCTTATTTGAGAAATTTTTAGGTCAAAAGTGGGTCTCAAAACATAAATGTACAAAATAAATCAAATTTATAAGAACCAATAGGATTCAATATGATGATGTCAACCATGGGGGATGAGTCACCATTTTTTGAGTAAAAAGGTAAAAAGATAAAAAAAAAAACAAAAGAATAAAAAAACTACTTTTTCAATTTTTTCAACTTATATCCCTACGTTTTTACTCAAATTTTGGGTGGGAGCACTCGTTGGATGCATAATTTAATTTTGCATCCAAGGAGTATCCATGTTGCATACTTTCAGTGGACCCTACTACATAAAAAATGTGATTGCAATCATTCTTTTTTCATGTATTTCATATTTTTTTATGTAGTAGAGTCTATCAAAAGTAAGCAACATGGATACTCCTTGGATGCAAAATTAAATTCCACATCCAATGAGTGCACCTGCTCGAAATTTGTGTAAAATTGTAGGGAGATAAGTTGAAAATACGAGTTGAAAAAATAGTTTTTCATTTTTCCCCTCCAAAAATTAATAAGGTAATCTAATCTTATTTTATTATTTTCACTATTAGTTTATAATATTCTTTAGGAGTTCCATTTTAGACCTCAAAATTTCTATAATTCACTAATCATTTCTGAAATCTTATTCTTAACTTCAATAAGAGTATCTTTCCTGATTTGAGGCTTCTGCGATCTATATTTTGTGAGGTGTTATCTTCCGGACTCATCACATTTATATTTGTTATAATCGATGTTTCGAACCAACCTCTGTGGTTCATCATCAGGATTAGATCCATGAGAGAATAAGTCAAAACCCAATAGGGTAATAAATAAGGCTAGGATAGGGATGGGAATGAAAGACAACTGATAGGTATGATAATGTTTAATTCAGTTTAGTTGTAATTTATTTATTTTATCTTAATTTTATTATTGTTAATTCATTAATAATTTTAGTTTTAGTTATTAATTATTAATTTAATGGCTAGTCTACTTTTAAGAATATTAAAAAAAATTGAGAAATGTATTTCGGTTTCCTTATTTAATGATTGAAAGTAACTATTAATTCATACTAATAATTACAAACCCACTAAAATTTTGTAAAATTAATTAATTTATCAATTATATGATTAAGATAAATATAATGATGTAAATTTTACTTTGGTTATAAGTTGTATGAATGGTTGTTTTCATTTTTATAGTTAAAATTAAATGATTAAAGTCAAAATTAATGATAATTAATATCTAATAACTAATATGACTATAAATTAATTTATTATTATGCATAATGACCTAATTTTTTATTATTATTTTTGAAATTAATAATAAAAAATAGGTCATTATGCATAATAATAAATTAATTTATAATCATTTTTTATTAGATATTAATTATTATTAATTTTGTTTTTAATCATTTAATTTTAACTATAAAAATGAAAAAAACAATTCATACAACTTATAACCAAATTAAAATTTACATCCTAATTTATATTTATCTTAATCATATAATTGATAAAAATTAATTTTACAAAAAATTAGTGGGTTTATAATCATTACTATGAATTAATAGTTACTTTCAATCATTAAATAAGGAAACCAAAATACATTTCTCAAAAAAAAAATATTCTTAAAAGTAGACTAGCCATTAAATTAATAATTAAAACTAAAATTATTAAGAAATTAACAATAATAAAATTAAGATAAAATAAATAAATTACAACTAAACTAAATTAAACATTATCATACATGTCGGTTGTCTTTCATTCCCATCCCTACCCTAGCCTTATTTATTACCCTATTGGGTTCTGACTTATTCTCTCATGGATCTAATCTTGATGATGAACCACGAAGGTTGGTTCGAAACGTTGATTACAAAAAATATAAATGCGATGACTCCGGAAGATAACACCTCACAAAGTATCCTTCCTTACAATAATTTCTTGTATACATTTCTATCGGGATTGTATTTCCTCTCCTTTCCTTTTGACATGGATTGCAGTTCCTTAATGATTCCTTCCTTTAAGTTGATTTGATGTTCCCATCCCTATACTAACTTCTCCTTCTCCTGTTGTTGTTCCTTTATTTTTTTGTCAAGATTAGTAATTTTAATTTTACAAAGTTTTATATTATTGGGGTCAATGTTCCCTGACACATCCTACCTACCAAATTTGTCAATCATAGCTTTATACTCTTCCATTTTTTTAACATACCCCTTTTCCTTTTCATCAAATTATTTAACCAACGTATCAAAATTTTCCTTTATGTCTTTGAGTTGAAATTCTCTCAGGTTCAGTGATCTTTTCATCTCCTCTAATCTTTTTTTTTTTTTTTTTTTTCAAGTTGAAATGTCTCAACTAAATTTGTTATATCATAATTAGGGATCTTTAGGGCGAACTTCAAATTTCTTATTTCTTTGTCTTTATCTTCAAGCAATTTCTTGGTGACAGTGTCATCCTTGGGAAGATCTGACTAATTGATTACTTTATCCTCTAGTTCCTTGATCTTTTTGGCTTTAGTTAAACTCTCCATCTTAGCATTGTTCAACTGTGCTTCAACTCTAGTCAAGATAGCCCACAACTTTTTAATGCTATAAGTTGATTCTTGAGTTTGTTAATTGATTCAACCATGTATTTTTTAGTAAGCTTAGTTAAATTAAGGTTAATGGAATTTTCTCTGGAACCAATCAACAATGCTGCAACATCAGTCTCTAGCTAGACAACAATCAAATTAAACATATTTTGGCTAAAGTCAGTTGTGGATATAAATAGGCTAGATCCATCTTAACTCCAGATCTATCGAGTGCCGAGAGGGATCAAATATCTCAAGGTGCAAACCTCTTTTTTGAGTGCAAAACTTGAAGAAAGGTTTGCACCTTGATAAATTTGATCCCTCTCGGAGCTTGATAGATCCGAAGTTAAGATGGATCTAGGTTAGTTTAATTATTAATTTTATTTTTTTAGTTTTTAGTTTTTATTTTTATATAATTTCAATGAGTCCAAATGTTTTAATTAATATTTTTTTGTCTTTTTTAAAATTTTATGTAATTGATCGGGTCAAAATGTTTAGATAACATAATATAAATGGATATTAAAAAAATCTTCCATACTGAGATGGAGAGTGTCTCTTGGCCCAAAAATGTAATAAAATAAAATAAAATTTTTCTTTATAAAATATTTTGATTGTGAAATGAGAATGGATTTTGGACATGTGGTATTGATGAACCATGGTATGGTATGGTTAATAATATCCATGGTAAAGTGGGGTGAGTATTTAATTTTATGCTTATTAATGAAATTTAAATATGGTTACAAAATTATTATTTTAATTTATATGGTGAAATGGATCTTAATTTATAGCTACTATTTATATCTTATATATTTTCATGTGATAGAGGTGTAGATATATCTCAAAAGTATTTGAATATTTTTCTTAAAAAATCAATAAAAAATGTGGTAAAATTAAATTCAAATAAAATATTTATAAAATATTTTGAGTGGGAAATGAGAGATCGTTTTTTGGCATGTTGTATTGATGAGCCATGGTATTGGCCCATGGTATTGTAATAAATCATATTTACAAGTTAATAATATCTATGGAAAAGTGGACGTGAATATCCATGGTTAAACATATTGTTATATTGTAAGTTTATGTGCTTATTAATTAAATTTAAATATGGTTACATAATCATTATTCTATTTTATAAGGTAAAATGGATCTTAACTTATTGTTGCTACTTATATATTTTAATGTAATATGTATATTATGATTTTTTTTAATCTAAAAAGTTATTCATAATTTTATTAATAAAAACAAAATTACAATGTAACAAATTTGAATTTTATTATTTTGATTACTTTTAACTTTTTAGGGACACTATAACATCTCTGACATGTAAAAACCTTTACAAACTTTCTTACATTACATGTACACACATTTACAAACTTTCTTACATTACATCTACACATTATCCCTATACTGGGTTGTAGAGCGCATCTCGGTGCAAACATAGGAATTGTATAGGAATTCATATCTTCAATAGAAATCCCATCTGTAATCTATGCTTCTCTAGGAGTTGTTGTTAATTCTTTGCCTTTGACCCTTGTGGCTTTCTCTGTAATGACACTATTGCTTAGATTTTGTTACCTCAAGCACATCTTGTACTTTCTTTGATAACTCTTCACTAGCCTTGTGCAAGATAGATACTTCATCATCATCGTTAGTTTTTTCCTTCACAAATTGTTCTACTTTGTCACAATCTCCTTCATGTACTTTCCTCTTCAAATAACTCACTTGAGGGCTATTATCCCCAATATATGTCTCACTTTTAGTAATTTGAGTTGTTTCCTGAACTTCATGAGGTTTATTATCTTCACTTGAACTTTCTTCTAATTGCAATGGTTCAGTCATAGGTTTCTCTAACGCCAACATATCAACTTTAATTTCATCACTTCAGGGAAAAGTATCAGTGTTAACCCATTGTTCTATCTCAAGTTTAGGCTCATGAGTACACACTAACAAACCTATTTGTTTTCTTAAATACAATATTATGTGTAAAGGATGATATCCCCAATGAGATTCCCTTTCTAATTCAAAGGACATTAAGTACCATTCAATAATCTCTAGAGTGGACGTATGTTTTATTATTAAAGAGAACCAATGAAAACGTGTCAAAATGAGTGCTTTTTGGTTTTTGAAATGAAGAAGAATCCATTGACATGCATTCTTTGCCTTGCCACCTATAAGGCAAAAGACTTGGTAGTAATTAATTTAGAGAGGCAATAGGACCCTCCCTCAAAGCCATAAATTCGAATAACAAAGTAGTCAGTGAAAAGGTACCAGTCACCTATACTATATTCTTTGGTCAATCACAAGGCTCTTTTAAAGTCTTTTAAAGTCTTGTCAAGGATCCTTCTTAACAATTTAATTTAAAGGTAATAAGAAAAATGATCTCAATCCATCTATCGATTTCCTTCTTTTCCCCTTTTTTAACAGTCACTGCCTCTAAAATTTTTGTAATCCTAAAATAATTAGGATAATAAAATAGGATTAGATGTATCAAGTATGGGAAAGAGGAGAGCGAGGAGGAGACACGAACAAAGCAGGAAGACAAACCAGGGTTACGAACTATTTCAGAGGCAGTCCTCCATGAAAGGACGCACAGGAGGGAGCTCCACTCCCTCCTACAAGCAGGCTATGGCTAGCAGGGGAAAAAAACCAATGGAAAATGATAGAGAGCCTTCAGAAGAAAGGGATAGAAGCAGTGAAGAAGAGCAGGAGGGAACTAAGTCAAGGAAGCACAATGATGCAACGAAAAATGTGGAAGAAATCAAGGAACAAGGCACTAAAGACAAAGCACACATGAGACCATGCAAACCCAAAGTGGCGGTAACTCCCAAAGTCATTTTAAATGATCTAGCGCTGCAGGCACACAGGGATCACATGCAAACATATGCAATCATTTGTAAATTCATGGGGTTGTGGCCCACTGAAAAAGCCTTACAAACATGGATTAAATACCATTGGAAACCAAAAGGCAGCATTGACCTACATCTTGGGTCCAAGTGATTTTTCGCTGTAGTATTTGAAAATATTGAAGATAAGGACAGAGTGTTTGAAGGAGGGCCATACTTTTTTGCTGCAGCAGGCCTCTATATGCGACCTTGGATTATGAATTTTGTTCCAGAACGTGAAACTTTCACTTCGGTCCTAGTCTGGGTAAGACTCTATTCTCTACCTCTTGATTACTGGCAAACGGAATCTCTATCAGCCATAGGAAATAAGTTAGGGTGTTTTGTCAAAGTTTCTGAGGCCACTAGAAGGGGAAAGTATACTTCCTTCGCTAGAATATGTGTGGAGATGGATCTCTCTAGAGCTTTGTCGGACGAGGTTATTCTGGAAGTTTTTGATGAAGAATGGATACAAACGGTAGATTATGAACATATCCCATTCAGATGTTGCAAATGTCACGAGCATGGACATATGTTCAGAGACTACCCTCTCAGTAAGATAGAGAGCAAAAACAAAACTGATACAATGAAGGATTCAGAAAGCTTCTTCAAGGTGGAACACAAAGGAAAAGGAGGCAAAAGAGGACTAAGAACACGTAAAGTTGCAGGGCAGCAAGCTAACCAGAACATGTTCCAAGTCCTCGAAGCAGACGAAGGTCCAATAGAAACAGATAAGGCAAAGGAAGGAAGCCCAGTGGAGGAGGAGAAAGCAGAAGACAGTGAACAAATACAAGAAAACAACAAACAAAAAGAATTTATGATAAGTAATGCAGAACAGGAGATGGATCTTGAAATGACCCAAAGTGAGATGGAAATGGAGGACCATGAACTCCAGGAAATTCTTGAGAAAGAGAACCTAGATTTAGAAGGTTTCTTGAATCAAGGAACCAAAGAAGGGTTAGACTCGTTACCTATAGAGGAGTTCAATAGGGTTCAACAGTTGTTTTTATGGAAAACCCAAACTAAAGGGGTGGATAGACTAAAACACAAAGATAGACAAGGCAACGAAGGAGTGAAAATGATGAAAAATGCAGCAGGACTAGCACCCAGAATCCTAGGAAAGAAGAGGGGCAGAAAAAAGCAGAATGAGTTGTTGATGGAATGTGGAAAGCTAATGATAGATTCGGGTAAGATGAAATACCTATCTATTTACTCCTTTACTAACCTTTAATTATGGAGTTCACTTCTTGGAATATCAGGGGTCTAGGTAGTAAAAGGAAACAAAGGTTACTAAGTAATAGAATGAAACATGCATCTTCAGATGTGATTTTCATGCAGGAAACTAAGTGTTCCATTCAGAAGATAAGAGATATCCATAGTAAATGGCTCGATAGATTTGAGTTTCTGGAAGTCAAAGCAGAGAATACATAAGGAGGTATTGTCACTCTTTGGAATCCACAAAAATTTGACTTAATAGATGTGGAGGCATCTAGCGATTATTTATCTGTAGTAATTCAAACAGTAGGAGATAAGGAAACCTACCTGGTAACAAATGTCTACGGCCCTCAAAGAATGGGTGACAAACTCAGGCTTCTAAAATCTCTGGAGACTCTCAGAGACAGATATGTAGGAATACCCTGGATCTTAGAGGGCAATTTCAACATGATTAAATCACTTACGGAAAAAAATGGGGAACTAGAGCTCTAGGCAAAAACTCGTTGGATTTTCAAACCTTTATTGATAAGATGAAGCTGGTGGATATCAAAATTAATAATGGAATCTTCACCTGGAATAATAAAAGAGCAGAAGAGTCTCAAGTAGCTTCCAAATTAGATAGATTCATAATCTCAGAGGATCTTATGCTCAATGACAAGGAAATGGTAGCAAGAGTGCTCCCCTTTGGAGGCTCAGATCACTGGCCGGTACAACTAGAGGTTCAAGGCATTGGTAACCCCAGGAATAGACCTTTTAGATTTGAGAATATCTGGGTTTCCTACGTAGATTTCATTAGCAACGTAACCAAGTGGTGGGCAGAAGATTTAAACATTCAGGGAACCAGAATGTTCCTCCTACAGAAAAGATTAAAACACATCAAGCTCCGGCTTAAAGATTGGAACAAGAATGAATTTGGAAATATCTTTGAAGAGAAAAAAATTATTGAAGGCAGAATGCAGGAACTTAACCAAACCCTTATCAAAGAGGGCCATGACAAAGTCAGAAGTGATCAAGCCACCAAATATCAACAACAATGGGAGAATATATGCAAACAAGAGGAAATATTTTGGAGACAAAAATCTAGAGTCCAATGGCTAAAAGAAGGTGAACGTAATACCAGATTTTTTCACAAATCCACCATGGCAAACAGAGCACATAATAGAATTTCTTTGATTAAGGATAAAAGAGGAAATAATCTCAATTCTCATGAAGAAATAGAAGTAGTTCTAGTCCAGCACTTTCGAAACATAGCACAGGAAACCTGTTATGAAAGAGATCACTACATCCGGGACTTCACTAAGCATATACCCAGGATGGTTTCCAGAGAGGATAATGTTAACCTTTACAGGCTTGTGACTGAAGAGGAGGTTAGTGGGGTTCTCAAAGAAATGCAAAATGGTAAAGCACCAGGCCCGGATGGTTTCAATGTCGACTTTTTCAAAGCTTGCTGGAATATTGTCAAACAGGACATTTTGCAGGTAGTGGAAGATTCCAGAAGGCACAGAACCATTTTGAAAGCTCTGAATTCCTCTTTTATAGCCCTGATCCCTAAACAAGAGCTGGCTCAAACCCCTGATAGATTCAGACCTATAGCTTTGTGCAATGTGGTTTACAAGATAATATCAAAAGTGGTTGCAAATAGATTCAAACCCCTCTTGCCTTCTCTTGTTTCGGGGGAACAATATGGATATGTGGAAGGAAGGAAAATTCTGAATAACATCATCCAAGCTCATGAGGTGGTGCACTCTCTTACTAGCAAGAGAAAAGTTGGAATGATCATGCAACTAGACATAGCCAAAGCTTATGATAAGCTGAATTGGAACTATATCAGGAAAGTTCTTATTGCTTTCGGGTTTGACCACAACTGGGTAAGATGGATCCTGACTTTGATTACTTCTTCTAGTTTTTCAATTCTAGTCAATGGCTCTCCTTCGGAGACTTTCACCCCTTCCAGAGGCCTTAGGCAGGGTGACCCTCTCTCTCCCTTTCTCTTCATCCTCATGATGGAAGGACTAGGTAGGGCTATCAAGCATGCAAAAGTAGTTGGTAACATCAGGGGTATACAACTCTCTGACAATGGACAGGCCTTGACTCATCAACAATTTGTGGATGACACCATGCTGCAAGGAATACCCACAATCAAAGAAGCTCTTGCTTATAAACAAATCCTTAGTGCCTTTGCCATGGCCTCTAGTTTGGAAGTTAATCTTTCCAAATCTAAGATTTTTTTCTTCAATACTAACATTGCTATTCAGAGGAACATATCTAGAATTCTGGGCTTTCAAAGAGACTCTCTCCCCTCGAAATACTTGGGGGTTCCATTAACGACCAAACCGTTACACAAGAGTATCTGGGAGCCGATGATCAGTAAGATGCATGACAAGACCAGGAAATGGACAATGAGATCATTAAACTTGGCTGGCAGGTTGGTCCTCACAAAGGCTATTCTTCAATCAATCCCAATCTTTATGCTATCAGCTATCCCTGCTCCTAAAGGAATCCTGCATCAAATGAGAAACATACAAAGAGACTTTCTTTGGGGCAAGGGGGAAGAAAAGAAGAAATGGGCCTTAGTTGCCTGGGAAAAAATTTGCAAACCCAAAAACCACGGGGGTCTTGGATTGGACGATCCCGAGATTCTTGGTAAGGTTCTAGGGGAAAAATTATGGTGGCGATGGATAAAGGAACCAGAAGCACAATGGGCCATCACTTGGAAAGAAAAATACGCAAGCTCTTGGCTAGATAATGACCACATAAGGATGGATGGGAATATAAGAGGATCTCATATTTGGAACAAAGCCTGGGATAACAGAGGCTTAATTCAAGATAACAACTTCTGGGAAATTAGAGAGGGAGACTTAGCCTTATTCTGGGAGGATAGATGGCAACAAGAACCTATTCTGTTACAGGAGGATTTGGAGGACCTCAAAGCAGAGACAGACATTAAGGAGCTTACCCAGGTTAAGGATTTTTGGGATCAAACCAATAGTTCAGGGAAATGGAGAAATTGGAGGAAATTTGATCTCCGAAATGACAGTCATCTAAAAACTAAGGCTGAAAGATTGATGAAAATGTTAGAGCAAAGGAAAATTCTAGTTTCAAGGGGGCATGACCAGCTGAGATGGGGCAACAACAATGAGGGGAACTTTAATCTCAAAGAAGCTAAACTCATACTCCTTGAACTTGATTCCCATGCTCCTGATAGGATTTGGAAAAACCTATGGAAGCATCAGGGTTGGATGAAAATTAAACTTTTTTTGTGGTTGGTGCTGCACAAGAAAATCCTGACCTGGGATAATATTAGGAAGAGGGGTTTCCTAGGACCTTCTAGATGCCAACTCTGTGAGGCTCAAGAGGAGACCATGGAACACCTTCTCAACAACTGCATTTTCACCTCCAGATTATGGGATTCTTTTGCCTTGATCTTCCAACATTCTGACAGAGATACTAGAAGTCTTTTCAATACCCTCACCAAATGGAGAAGGAACTTTTCGGATAATGAAGTTCTTGGTTCAGCATGGGCACTTACACCAAGCTTCATTATATGGAATGTTTGGAAAGAAAGGAACAATAGAATCTTCAAGAATGTTAAGAAATCTTCCCAAGGTATTTATGATCTGATCCTAAGACAGATTAAGGAAACGGTTAGTACTACAATTTGAAATCTCCCCTCGAATCCCCCTTCTGCTACAGATTGGAGGATTCTCTGTAGGCTAGAGTTGCAGGGACTCGTTCCTCAGGGCTTAGTCAGGAAAGTTTCAATTGTGGATCCTGAGCTAGACTTTTGGCATCCTCCCCCTAAGGGCTTTCTAAAATTCAACATTGATGGGGCTTCTAAAGGTAATCCGGGCACGACAGGCCATGGAGGAGTGTTAAGGGATGACAAGGGAGATATTTTGTTTATCTTCCATG
This sequence comes from Pinus tabuliformis, assembly GCA_031772625.1. Taxonomy (NCBI): domain Eukaryota; kingdom Viridiplantae; phylum Streptophyta; class Pinopsida; order Pinales; family Pinaceae; genus Pinus; species Pinus tabuliformis. The sequence goes on along the minus strand of CM062810.1, from coordinate 734,856,738 downwards.
GCCACTTAGGAAAGGCCACCAACAACATGGCGGAGTTAATGGCCATGGAACAATGTCTTGAGTTCCTGGTTCAAGAAAATCGCCAAAATACGATCATTGAAGCTGACTCTGAGTTGGTCATTAACTTAGTCAAGAGAATAAGCTGGGGAACAAAACCAGAAAAAGCCTCTAAAAAATGGAGGCCCATTCAAGTTTTCCAAAGGATTCACAGTCATCTACAAAGCTTGAGAACAGTCAGTTTTGCACATGTGCAAAGAAAGGCCAATAAACTAGCAGATTTTCTAGCCAATTGTTATGCTCTTAACCTGCAAAACGATACCAGAATACCAAATATGCGAAGAAATATACCCAGAACATAGAACAGTGAGAAATAACAACAAGTATTTTATTATTTAGAAAGCAATGTTCACTTGCCTCTTCGAGGGGGCAGCCTCCAATAGAGCAGAGCTCGATTACAAAATAAGACACGATGCTCCTCGCACGGCGTCTCTATCCATTATATAGGATTCATACATGCAATACCATGGTTCTTATTAATACCATCTATCTACTACCATGGCCCATTTACAACTAACTGTGGTCCCATCATTAAATGCCGGTTAACCACTTACAATTATTAATATGGGCTTTATCGAATCTTTACTAACTATAACTATGACTCGATCCTATTACATAAATAAGGGGGTTAGGGTGGGACACTAACATGCCCTCCCCCATAAGAATAGCCTTGTCCTCAAGGCTGAAGCTGTGGAAACTACTGAAGAATAGTGGCTAGTTCCCAGGTCGCATATTCCAGAGAGGTGTATTTCCACTTGACGAGGACTTCCTTAATCATGTGGCCATGCAGGTGTTGTTCTCGTGTGTCCAGGACCTGTTCAGGTTGGAGCCAGATTGACCCTTCTTCAACTAGTTCAGGTAGACTGGTTTGAATTCTACAATTGTTCCCAATCACTTTCTTGAGGCATGAGACATGGAAAACTGGATGGATTTTTTGCAGTGGATGGCAAAGCTAGCTTGTAGGCCACTTCTCCAATGCGCTGAAGTACTTGATACGGTCCACAGAATTTTGGAGAGAGTTTCTGACAACCCTTGTCTTTAAGTGATGTTTGATTATATGGTTGCAGCCTCAAAAATACCTGATCCCCTTCTTGAAATTGGTGTTCTGAGCGATGTTGATCTACCTGTTGCTTCATGTGGTTTTGAGCTTGATGAAGATTCTCTCTAAGATGGGCCAGCATGGTTGTGTGGTTCTGTAGGAGTTGATCCACTGCTTGTACCTTCAAGCACCCCTTGATATAAGAAGTAGGGAAGGAGGGAGTTGACCATAAACTGGTTCATATTGAGTCATTTTGGTGGTGGCATGATAGTTGGTGTTATACTACCATTCAGCTAGAGGTAACCACTGTACCCAGAGATGTTGCTTTTCTGAAGTGAAACACCTAAGGTAGGTTTCCAGACATTTGTTGACTACTTCAGTTTGACCATCAGCTTGTGGATGATAGGAAGTATTGAGTTGTAGTTGGGTACCTTGTAGCCGGAAGAGTTCCTGTCAAAAGTTACTGGTGAAGACTGAGTCATGATTAGACATAATGGAAGTGGGAATGCCATGCAATTTGAAGATTTGATCCAAGAAAGTTTGAGCGACCAAAGTCGGTGTAAAAGGGTGGGGTAGGGCGCAAAAATGAGCATACTTAGAAAGTCTGTCCACAACCACCATGATGACTTACTTATTGCCTGATTTTGGAAGACTTGTAATGAAATCCATAGAAACCTCCGTTCATATTGATGTCGGGATCGGCAATGGTTGTAATGTGCTTGGTTCTTTGATTTTTTCTCCTTTGTGGTGCTGACAGATGTCGCATTCAGCTACAAAAGTAAGAATGTCCTTTTTCATGCCTGTCCAAAAAATGATCTTTGAGTGCAAGCATACGTCTTCTGAAAGCCTAAATTTCCTACAGTGGGAGATGAGTGCAACTCCGCCAAAATGCAGCTTTTGAGGGTGGATGTTGGTGATATTACGACTCTGTCCTTGTAGCAAATAATCTCATCCTACCATGAATAGCCCTCTATGGAATTTGGATCCACCTGCAATTGAGTAATGAGTTGGGAGAGACAGGGATGTGAAAACCATTCCTTGCGAGCCTCTTCAATCCATCCTGGAATGGGAAGGGAAATTGCGAGCAAGGTACTTTCCTCCTCAAATTGGTGAGATAATGCATCTGCTACAATATTTTCCCGCCCTTTCTTGTAAATTATCTCATAATTATATCCCAGCATTTTGGCGAGCCATTTATTTTGATGTGGTGAGGATAGATGTTGCTCCAAAAAATATTTAAGGCTTTGATGGTTTGTGTGGATTTGGAAGCGTCCCCCCAATAAGTATGGTCGCTAGGTATCTACTCTATGTAAGATGGCCATCATATCCTTCTGATAGGTAGATTGTCCCAGATTCTTCCCACTTAGTTGTTGGCTTGTGAAGGCCAAGGGTCGACCTTCCTGCATTAAGACCGCCCCAATACCCGTACGCAAAGCATCACATTCAGTGATAAAAGAATTGGTGAAGTCGGTTAGTGCTAAGACTCGAGTGGAACACATGGCATTTTTGAGAGTTGTAAAGGCCTGTTTTGCTTCATCATTCTGGAGGAATGAATTTTTCTTGAGGAGTTGAGTGAGGGGCCTCGCAATGTGACCATAATTGCAGACAAATTTGCGATAGTAGCCCGTGAGACCCAAAAATCCTCTCAGGCTCTTCAAGGTCTTAGGTTGAGGCCAATCCTTCATTGCCTGGATCTTTTTGCAGTCCACCCTGACACCTTCACGCCCCACAATGTGGCCCAAATACTCAACTTCTTCCATGCCAAAAGAAAACTTGGACATCTTAACAAATAATTTATGCTTGCAGAGCAGTTGCAAGAGCTCTACATGCTGAAGATGTGCAGCCTAAGTGCGACTGTAGATGAGGATGTCGTCAAAGAAAATAAGGACAAATTTTCTGAGATATGGTTTGAGCAAGTGGTTCATAAGGCTCTGAAAATTGGATGGGGCATTACAAAGTCTGAATGGCATGACCAGGAACTCATAATGGCCTTCATGAGCTCGGAAAGCAGTCTTTGGAATGTCGACTTCTTTCATGCGAATTTGGTGGTAGCTTGAGTGAAGATCAAGCTCAATGAAGAATTGAGCCCCATTTAGTTCATCCAGCAAATCATCAACAATCGGGATGGGAAATTTATCTTTGACTGTCAACTTATTAAGGGCCCTTGTTACACAAAAATATCATCACCATGATTATTTGCAGTCAGTATGGGTCTATCATCACTTGTACTGTCCTCCTAAGCAAGTCTCAGACCTCAGCTCTTCAAGTCAAGCTTTGAAAATGAGAGAAAGACATTGAAAATCAACAAAGCTCTGGTTCTGCACTTTCTCTCACTGTTGCCTGCGGTCCCGCACCTCCTGTTTACAAAAATTGCGGACCTGACTGCTCTGTCCCTAAAGGAGTGGGTGCGGACCCCTGTGAAAGTCAAAAAGGCGCAAGTTTATTATAAAAAACTCACTTTGGATTAATTCTAGATGATTCTAGAAGGAATTTTGACGTGGATTGGTCATTCTTCGGTGGTTCATGCATCCCATAAGAGAAGGAGAATCCCTTGATGAGAGAAGCTATCCCTTTTAAGGAGGGCTTTATCCCTTTGAAGGAGGACCTAGTAACTTCCCTCCATTGCACTATAAATTAAGGCATTGGGCTGGTTTCTAGGGAGGTTAGAAGCTGAACATTTTTGAGGGTAAATGCTGGTGGAATTGAGACTTCCTAGTTAAGCTTGAGAGGAGAGATCACATACCTTTTTTGGATTCATTGGGAAGAGAGTGAAACTTGTCAAAGTAGAGGAGACTTCTTGTTGGACCCTGGGAGGGGCTTGTACATTGTCAAGGCATAGGTTGTAAAGTTCTTCTTTGATTCGAATTAATACAATCAGATTCATTTTTCTCAACAAATTGTCTTATGTCATTTGTTTCATGAATTCCTTGATCTTCATGTTAAATATGTTTTATGATGTTGGCTTTTCAGGAGCTATTTAATTTGTTTGCTTGTTTGTGTTTGCAGATTCGCAACAAGGGAGCTCACTTGGATCAAAGGAGCGAGGCTTCCACAAACTTGCATTGGACTCAAGGTAGGCCTAAAACACTTGTTTGCCTTTGTTTATGAATGCATATTTAGAGAAAGATAGTTTTTGATTGGCTTGCTTCTCACTGGGTCTCATTAGATTCTAGGAAGGTCTATCTTGTCCGCAAGATCGACTCATTCCGTGTGACAAAATGGCGACTCCGCTGGGGAATTGATTTTTTCCTTGTTTTTACTTTGACCTGAGAAACTGTGTTTTTGTTTCTGTTTTTGGCTTGTTGTGTGTGGAATTTGGTAGAATTAGTAGATCCAGGGTTATTTTTTGTTTTTCATAACTTTGGGAGAGGACCGCACCCTAGGCTTTTGACACAGTGCATACCTATCCGCACTTTTGCTTTTAGCACAGAGCGGTACCGCACCTGTGTTAACTGTGGGCCTGCGGACCCTGTCAAAATTTTGGAAAACCTAAGATTTTCTCTGTTAGTCAGCTTAGTTTTTGTTTAGAAGTTATTATCTCCTGCCCAGACCTGCATATAACCTGTCAGAAGCTTTCCTTAGGTTGATTTCATTGGTGTTAGGGTTTTAGGTGAAATTCCTAGAAGTTTTGCTTGTTGGGTTTGTTTTTCATTTTGGTCTTGTAGTAGCTCTGAGCTTAGAAGCTGTAGGAACCTCAGATCACCTTGGTTTTTACCAGCCTTCTTATGAGTCTGACCATTTGTGAAATCTACCTTTGTTGAGGAATCCGCCTTGTGTTTTCTCTTTACAAAACTTCGAAAAGCTTGTGTTTAAAAGTTTGGATTTCATTTTTAAAAAAAGAAAACAAAATTGGTTGTTTTTTACTGATTTGTGATTCTGCATAAATTGGTCCTTAATTTACATCTAGCTAAGTAAAACATCCTTAAAAAAGACATCTTGTAAGCTTTGACTTCAAATAGGTTTTTATAATTTATAGATCTCAAAGTTAGTCGTTTCCATAGTTTTGAGTGTTTTATAAAAAATAAAAAAATCTCTTTTGGAAAAAGTTTGTTTTTGTAGTGGTTGAGTGTTTTGAAAGAAAAGGGAAATTTTTGTGAAAATAACTAGTTGTCTCGTTTTGAGTGCATTGGAAAGGAAAAAAATCTCTTCTTTTAATTTGTTTGTTAAGAAAGATTTGTGTTTACAAGTATTTTCATTCTCAAACTCTTTCCTAGCTAGAAGTTCATTGAAGGGAAAAGATTGTTTAACCATCTTAAGTGCATTTTTTAGTGATCTTGAGTCGAGTCTTCATACCACGAGTTTCATCTCCGCACCTCTTGACTTAAACAAAAACCAATAATAATAACGCTTAAAGTAAAATTCATCTAGTAATATTTTTATTTCTAGGGCTCTGATACACCAACATAGCTTAGGCTAGTGTCTTGGAGTAGGAGAGTAATTAACTCTCCAAGACAGTAAAACAAACAAGTAGCTGTATCTTGTGGTAGGGAAGAAATCCAATTGTTGCATTTATGCTCTGGGAAAGCTCCTCTTAAAGGAGAAGCACGAGATCATGTCCGAACCAGTGTGGGAATCAATCCTTCCTCATTGGGAACGATGCCAGATATTCACATATTAAAAAACGGTAAACCTTGAATTAACCATTGTCGAGGAGCCTGGGGTCACTTGTTGGTAAACCTTGGATTATGTCAAGGAGCCTTCAAGGGGATTGAGATTGCTACTCTGCCCTTGCGTGCGTATCGGATCGTAGACTGTTCCCCCAGGTATATTTGTTTCAGTTGGTAACCTTAGTGGCCATATTCTTTAGGATTCTTCCTAAGGTGATAGTGGTGGGAAGATCCCACTGTACCTGGAGCAGACGTCGGCTAGACTCACTTGGATTTTCTGGGGGGTTCTCTTCACTCGAGACGGTTAAGTGGAGGAACTTGTGCCAGTCTATTCATTAAGCAGGTTGCCGGGGTAACTGTTCCAACCGCCATTTTTGTATTGAACTCTACGACGTTGGGCTTCATCACCAATTAGTGTTTTCAGTATGGAAAGTTATTGTTTGTGTGTGTTTGATCCCCTAGATTCTTTAGGCGTGTGACTCAAATTTGTTTGGTTCTTTAGAGACTTTAGGTGGTTTTCATTGAGATTTTACTTTGTTTGCGTGTGAAGTAGTTAAAATTTTTTAATCGTGGCTGAATTACCGAGGAAGTCCCGTAGACTTCGGGACCAACCTCCTGAGTTTTCACTGAGCCAGCCTGAAGGGTTAAGAGCCCTCGTAACTCCTAGAGACAGTAGAGTTGGGTCACCTGAAGAAGGAGAGTCTTCTTTGGTGGTACATCTTGATTTTCAAGCTTTAGTAGCAGATTATAATCCTCAATCAGTGTTTGTTTCCGAAGTTGCTGGTAGCTTTTCGTCTACTAGTGATATAGGTGAGGAACCTGAAATATTCGAACCTGAAAGTGAATTTGCTGCTACTCCAACATCGGGGTTTTCTTCTCCAGCTTCTAGTGGTCCTGGTTCACCTAGGGTAGAAAGAATAATTACCCAAAATCTTCCTTCTGGACTTATAGCTATCGAAGAACTTGCTACTCTGGAAGAAGAAGTAGGCATCACTATCCCTGAAAATCAACCTGCTATTGAACTAAGGGAGCGTGAATCAATTTTTTACAGTCCACCTAGGAGCAGTGCTTGGTATCTTTCTTTGACTAATTTCTTAGAAAACCCAGGGTTAAGTTTTTCACCACCTCATGTTCCTTATCACCCAACACCTAGAGGTTACTATCCTCCGTTAAATATGTCAAGACAGTCGTCCATGTTTACTCAATTGCCAGAATCCTTTTTGTACGGCGGTTCTTCTGTTCCCTCTGGGTATCAGTCACTTTCTGGTACTTTTTCGGGAGCATCTCCTCAACCCATCGAACAAGGGTTATTAACTGGAAGCAATGGTACTAAGCCATTGAGTGTAGAAGATATTCTCATGATGTCAGGTACTATTCCTAATCCTCAACCTCAAGGTGGCCAGTTATCGCTTGGGGGGTAGCCTCAAAATCCTCAATTATCGCCTGGGGGGCAACCTCAAGGTATACAATTTGCGCCTGGGGGGGCAACCTCAAGGACAGTACATACCTACGGGACAGTACGTTCCTCAAGGTGAACCCCAGACTCAATATGTACCCCAGGGTCAACCCCAGTATCAATATGTACCTCAAGGTCAACCCCAGTATCAGTACGTGCCTCAAGGGTATCAACCCCAAGGTCAGTACTCGAACCAAGGTTTCCAACCACCCTCCGTTCAATCATATGTTCAAGGAACGGGAAATGTACCTTTGAATTATCAATCCTATCCTCAACCCGGTTATGGTCCTCAATATTCTCAACCTGTTATGGGTCTGTACCCCGGAATGAATTTAGTGGGGGATCCATCGCAAACTCAACAGGTCTTGCAACCGAATGTACAATTGTCATCTCAAACTGGACAACCCTTAGTTTCTCGTACACCCCAGCAACCTGTCCAGTCTACTATTCAAACTTCTGTACCTTCGGTAGTTTCTCAGCCTGGGCCTAGTACTCCACCTCAAACGACTGCTGCAACTGTCGCAACATCTGTTCAATCTTCCCCACCTACTTCTGCAGTATCGACAGCTCCGGTTTCTACCGTTCTTATATCTACTCCTCAGACATCTTTACCTCCGTCTGGCTCCACGATTCAAACTTCGGTTCAGATGCCTATAGGACAACCTGGTTCAAGTACGGTTGTCACAAGTCAACCACAATTTACTTATCAACCGTACCAGGGATAGTACCAATTCGGTCCTGCTGTGCAGTAGCCAGTCTATCAGTATCAACCGTACCCTGGGTACACATATCAACAACCTCAACAACCGCAGTACGGTTCGGTTAATCCTGGTTTTCCGGGAGGATACAATATCCCAAATGCAATTTCAATTCCTAGTTATCCTGGATATCCTCCTCCTGGGGCTGGTCTCATGACCCAGAGTTTTAGGGACCCTAATCGTCAGTTACTGTTTATCGCAACTTTGGACTTGCCTGACTTGTCACGCCTAACAAATGATCCCATTAATTATCTTCCGTTTTGGCCGCCAATGCCGAATAAGTTGCCTAGTGATATTCCTAAGTTTGAAGGCATATTAGGAGAGGACCCATTGAACCATGTGATGACTTATCACCTATGGTGTGCGTCTAACTCCATTTTAGATGATTCAATCCGTCTAAGGCTTTTCCAGCACACTCTAATTGGTCTCGCGGCCAAGTGGTACATTGAGTTACCGCGAGGCACTTTTTATAATTTTAGTCAGTTAGCTACCTCGTTTTTAACTCATTTTCAGTTGCCAGTCAGATATGACAATGGCATGGAATTACTAACTTCGTTAAAGCAATCGACGTCCACTTACATTTCAGATCACATTCATGAATGGAGACGTCGATGGTGTTTAGTGAAGGTTTTTATTCCGGATCAGATCTTGGTTGAATGGTTTGTAAAATCTTTGTTGCCAAAGATCACTTAAGATGTAGCTAAGGCCGGAGTCGTTACTGAGGAGCAAGTAATTTCTCAAGAACAGTACCTTGACTTGGTCTATACTCAGTCAGGTACGTTACACGAGAAAATCCCCGATCTTCCCAAGCAAAATCAAATCCCTGCAGCTCCTTCAGGGTCTCATGCCGCTGATGGTATGATTGGTACGGTTAACGCTAAAAGTAAGAAGAAGTCTTCCAATAATTCTTATCCTATCATAACCTTTCCTGATTCCCCGACAGGAGATTCTTCCGTGGAGATTTCCGCCGATATTCACGTTGTAGAGTCATCTACAGCCAAACCAAAATCCGGTGGCAAGAAGAAAGGGAAGAAGAAGAATAAGACGGACAAAAATTCAAAAGAGAAACCTGAAAAATCAGAATCCAATGATGAAAAATGCAAACCTCGTGACGAAGAATATTTTACAAGAGACTGCCCTTATCGTGCAGAGGTTGCGAAGATTGTCAAAGGTTCCTAAACGCCTGCTGTTTTGAAGGATCCTTTCCCAAGTCAAGACAGTAAGATGATAGGTTCTTCCTCGAGTGCCAATGAAGAACCCATACTGATGATGTCCCATGTTAGGATTGTGACTCGATCGCATGATTATGGTAGTAAAAGTCCTCTTGATAGTAAAGAAGCAGAATCTTCTCATTCTAACCCATCAACCTCAGCTCCCGGTTTCGATCCACTACAGATCGAGAAACCTAATCCAGACTTAGTAATCAAACCGCCCGCCAAGGGTATACTTCGAAAGTCATCTTTCAATCCACATGCGAGAGCGGCTCAGAACTATAACATTGTTGAGGATTTAGCTGTTTCACCCTCAGCAATGTCAGCTTTGGAAGTGCTGCAATCATGTCCAGCACAGCGTAAATTACTTTTGTCAGCTATAGGAGCTTTTGACGTTCAGGACTCGAACCTAATAATTTTCGATCTAGAAAATAGTACACCGCGCTTACCTCATCAAATGGCTTTCCAGATTCCAGTGATAGTAAAAAACAGGCCTATTCGTAGGACTGTGATTGATGAGGGAGCCTCAAGGTGTATTATGTCGATACAGTGTTGGAGATCGCTTGGTCTCCTTCACTAAATCAATCCCCGACAATTCTAAAGGCCTTTGATGGCCATGGGTTTCATCCTTTTGGCATTCTACATGATTTACCTATAGGGGTTGAAGGAAAAACCGTTAATCTAGATGTGGAGGTGGTTGATGCCCCTCTAGATTACAACCTTCTCTTGGGTCGTAGTTGGTCTTACGCTATGACAGCTGTCGTTTCATCGGTCTTTCGGGTTATAAAGTTTCCTCATAATGGAAAGATCACAACAATAGACCAGCTGGCTTACTTTTCATCTGACCCGGCCTCTTTTGACAGTATTCAACATGTCGGTAAAATGACTATCCCATATAAGGATTTTGGAGTAGGACTAGTTAAAGATGTCAGTTTACTGGGAACTTTTCCTTTTCCTCCGATCAATGCATCGTCTTCATTTGAAACCATTCATATGATTTCGTCAGACACCATTGTTTCTGATGATCCTTGGATCGTTCCTTCTGAATCTGAGATAGACTCATTTGGTGATGTTATGCCTTTGAGTCCATATGAAATTTCGTATGAGGCCGTGCAATCGTTTACCGACCCATCTTCAACCAAAATTAACTTAATGAATGTGGTCCGTGAGGAATCATTTTTCACATCAAGCTTGGATTCAATCACATTTTCTGAACTTGTTCACTCTGATGAGCAAATTCGTGAAATCCTATGTGGAGATGATTTACCATGGGAAGATCTCCATCATAGATCTTCGTTCTTACCTGAGAATGATCATTTTGAAAATGATTTTTCATCAATTTTTACGACTGAATATGTCAAGGAACCTCAGAATCCAACGAAAAATCCTGATTCAGAGTTAAATTTGGGAAACATCTCTCGAACTATTCCTATTGACATTTCGGTTAAGCCTGGAATTGTTGAGAACATTCATATAGGTGCCTCGTGTACAAAAGACGAAATTCAAATATATAAGGCCCTATTTCAAGAATTCTGCGACGTGTTTGCCTGGTCCTATGAGGAAGTGCTAGGAATTGATCCCGCGATTGTTGTTCATGAAATCAAGACTTACCCATACGCTAAACCCGTCCAGCAACGTTTGCGTCAGATTCACCCAAGAAAAGCTGCTGCTATTAAAGCAGAAGTTGAAAAATTACTCAAAGCAGGTTTCATTTATCTGATCCCGTTAATGGATTGGGTATCGAATATTGTTCCAGTTAACAAAAAGCAAGGGACAATAAGAATATGTATCGATTATAGGGACATTAATCGAGCCTGTCCAAAGGACAATTACCCAACTCCCTATATCAACCAAATCATTGACGATTGTGCTGGCAGCGAAATATTCTCCTTCATGTATGGTTTTTCTGGTTACAATGAAATCAATATTCTACCTGCCGATCAACCAAAAACGACTTTCATTTGTCCATTGGGGACATTTGCTTATTGCAAATTACCTTTTGGGCTTAAGAATGCCAGAGCAACTTTTCAAAGGGCCATGTCTTATGCATTTAATGACATCAAGCACATTGTGCAACCCTATCTTGATGATTTGTCTGCTCATTTATTACATCGAGCTGATCATCTCATCCATTTACGAGCAATCTCTATGAGGTGTAGGCATTATCGGATTCGGTTGAATCCACACAAATGTGTTTTCTGTATAGAAATGGGTCGATTGTTGGGGTTTGTTGTTTCGAAATCCGGCATTGGCATCGATCCCTCGAAGGTCGAAGCTATTGTCAAATTGCCTCCTCCTTCGAGTCTTCGCCAACTCCAAAGTTTGCAAGGGAAAGCAAACTTTTTACGACGATTCATTCCTAACTACGCCGAGGTTACCAAGGGTTTTACCTGGTTGTTGAAACATAATACTCCATTCTATTGGGATGAGATAGCTTAGAAATATTTTGATGCACTAAAACACGCATTGACGCATGCACCATTATTGCATCCTCAGGACTACTTCTTGTATCTCGCTGCCTCTCATTCCACCATTGGAATGGTCTTAGTTCAGGAAGATGAATACGATATTGAACATGTGATATATTACCTTAGTCAAACTTTAAATCCAACTGAGCTAAAATACTCACATGTGGAGAAATTGGCATTGGCAGCTGTTCAAGTTGTCCAATGTTTTCGTCACTACATTTTACTACGTAAAACTATAGTAATTTATGATTGCAACCCTATGATCTACATTTTGACCAAGCAATTGATAGGGGGCAGGTACTCTAAATGGATTGTTATCCTGCAAGAGTTCGACTTGGAGTTTGAAAAATCTAAATCTAAGAAATCTTTAGTTTTTGCAGAGTTAATGTGTGACTTCCTGCATGCTGAAACGGAAACTGTGGCGGAGGAGCCCATTGCGGACGAATCCTTGTTTCTAATCAGCAATCTAGATCCATGGTATGGGGATATCATCGTTTATGTCCAGACCCAATCCTTTTGGCCAAAAATTTCAAGGTCAGAACATCGGAAAATATGATTCCAGTCCCAACAATTCAGGATTATTGGAGATACTCTTTATCACCGCGGGGCAGACTCTGTTTTTCGACGATGTTTAACTCACGAAGAAGCTGAAAGGGTTCTAAATTATTGTTACTCCAAAGCGTGTGGCGGTCATATGTCTGGGTATGCCACAGCCCAAAAGATATTGCACGCTGGCTACTTCTGGCCGTCTTTGTTTAAAGATTGTATTAACGCGGTCCGAAAATGCCACAACTGCCAAATTTTTTATCGAAAGATGCGCGCTCCACCTGCTCCTCTCCACCCTATAATTGTCATTGGTCCTTTTGCCAAATGGGGTATCGATTTTATTACATGTAACCCTCACTCGGCCGGGGGGCATGCGTATATCATCCTTGCGGTAGATTATTTTACCAAGTGGGCCGAGGCGATGCCTACATTTGAGGCAGACGGCAAGACAGCTGTAATTTTCATGTTCAATCATATAATTGCTAGGTTTTGTGTCCCACAAGCGATTATCACTGATCATGGGCGTCATTTTCGAAACGTTATGATGACCGAACTTACAGGCCAGCTTGGTTTGCGTCACGATAGTTCAACTCCTTATTATCCACAAGCTAATGGTCTGGTTGAATCCATCAACAAAGTTTTAGTCATCATGATTCATCGAATCATTGAGATTCATCGGTTGAATTGGCGTAACATGTTATTTTCAGTGCTTTGGGCGTATCGATCCTCAGTGAAAACATCAACAGGGTCCACTCCTTTCCAACTAGTTTATGGTCTGGAAGCTGTGTTACCCATTGAATGCGAAATCCCATCATTGCAAATGGCCATCGAGTTACTTACAGCTACTTCCAAAGAGGAAAACGTTTGTTATACTTGGCTCAATTAGATGAGAGTCGACGTGATGCTGCATTGGCGATCGAAACTCACATAAAACGTATGAAAGCTCAGTATGATCGAAATGTGACCCCTCAAAATTTTTTGGAAGGAGATCTAGTCTTAGTGTATGATCAAGCTAATGATAAATTAGGCACTGGAAAATTCTTTCCTATGTGGCATGGTCCCTATGTTGTCAAGTGAAAGCTAGCAAAAGGGACCTATGAATTGGTAGACTTTGACGGAGACTCTTTAGGTAAACCCAGAAATGGTCTTTACCTGAAGAGGTATTATGCTTAAAGAATGGGTATGGAGATTTTTAGTTAGGATAGTTTTTCTTTCTAGCTGGTGTGTTTTAGTTTAAAAAGTGTGCTTAGCTTAGAGAGTGTTTTTCGTCATCATTCCTTCTTATCTTGGTTTTACTCTTGGTATTGCAGATGTTGATGCCTCTCCAAACATACATTGGTTTTGCTGATGGTGCTTGTCGTAATACACAGAACATTTCTTCCACAGCTTGGGTTATCTATTCACCCTCTGACGAGTTGGTATCTATGCATGGGGTAAGCCTCGGTCAAACAACGAACAACATTGCCGAGTATAGTGTAATGATTGAGTTATTATCTGAATCTATTTCATTTGGGATTCAGAGTTTGATAGTGAGGTTAGATTCTGAACTCGTTGTATTACAGCTTAATAGAGTGTATGCCATTAGAAATCCAGTGTTATTGAGATTATTTTTGAGGGTGCGTCTCTTGGAACGTGAATTTGATTATATTGAATATCAGCATATTCCAAGATCTTTAAATACATTAGCAGATGCAATTGCTTCTCAAATGTTGAGTAGACATTTGCAATAATCATACATGTAAATTTAAAACCATTCCATAACATGATTTACAAGATAAGCCGGTAATAGTGATATATATATATAGGAGTGTGTCAAAAAATACATCGTCCTCGATCATAGGTTGAAAAACACCTTATGATCGGCAAAAATGATAAGTACAAAAAGCAAAAATGACATATTTGCCTACAATAGGCGATCATCCTATCACTGGTGATGATCTTGATAAGAAACCACTGCACGGGCCACCTTGCAAAGTAACCTCCTAAAAGGTCCTGGGACCTCAATCACATAGCGCTGAAGTCGACGAGGAATGTCATCTATGCTGGTCTCCGAAATATCTCCTGTCAAGCGCTCTAGATGACTCTCCAACTTGGCCAAAGTCTCTGCTGATTCGTCCTGTGGGGCTGGCGCGGCTGCAACTGGTTGTTTCCTCTCATAAGGCCAGAGAGCGGCTGGTCGCTGTGGACCCAGATCTGCATTTGAAACTTTTACTATCAGTTTTGGGACGATAGAAGAATAAAAAAAATTTAAAATAGGAAAATGTTGAAAATGATTTTACCTGAGTCATCCCATTGCTCTCCTGGTGGAAGAGCCATGTCTGGGTCACCACGAAAATCTACCCCAGCGTAAGGGAAGTCCTGAATAGAAAAAACTTGGTTTTCCAACCATTGGAAATACTTAGGTTTGAATCGAACAACCTCTGTCCCCTCGTCCGGATGACGGGCCATAATTGCAACCCATCGCATCAGTTTGGGCTCTCGAGGAAGCCCAGCTCCAACAGTAAGGTGCTGCGGGATCAACATTGGAACCCTCTCCAGACCAAAGCTCACAACCAAAGCCCCATAACCAAAGGTCTTCAGTTGTCTGTTCTTGGCTCTAGTCAGTTGGCCTTTTACATTGGCCAACACAACATCGCACCAGTTGAAGATGGTGTCACGAAAGTAGTCAACTGCCATCCGCATCTGGGATTCGGTGGCAATATGTAATGCGGCACTCCCGCAAAGTCTGGTGACAGTAAACATGATCACCATGAGTTCAGGAAGGGATATGGTTTTAATGTCTATCCCTTTGTCTCTATCCTAGCTGTTGCAGAACTCTAACCGAAGGCTATCGACACACTGGCCACCTAGCCTAGTCCCGAATAGAGTCAAGTCTTCGCCTCTCTTAGGCAAACCGGTCAATAAGTATATGTCTGCCGGCTCGATTTCGATTTGGTGGCCACCAATGAAGAAGCACTGGTCCTGTATGCTCCATCTGTCAACCAGCCACTGTAAGAAATCCACTTGGGCCCTCATGCCAGGTATGGCTCAGAATTTGTACAAGCCGCATGCCTTCAATGCATCAATCGAAGGTTGGTGATTCAACGTGGCAAGATCCATGTCCTCATGCTCTCGTTCACGCCAATCTAGCATGATGTACCCTCTACATCCAATAAAAAGACAAATTATAATGCTAGAAATTAATTTGTTTGGGTCAAATTTGAGAATTTTTGGGTTAAAAACCCTTGCTGCGGGGATCGCACCCTCTGTGTTAGGGACAGTGCGTGGGTCCGCACCTTGCCTACATGGAAGGTGCGGACCCATGACCTTTTCCCCATTGAGAAAAAGTCGGGGTCCGCGGGCTGCCACTGTTACGCCTGCGGGCCCCCGCGCGCGGGTTTTTAGCCTAAAAACCCTCCAAAAAATGAAATAAAAGCCTAAAAAAAATGAAACGGTTAAAAATGAAGAGTAGGATGATATGGATTACCTAGAGAAGATGGGATTCGATTCAGACGGTTGGATTTTCCGCAATCTTCACGGGAAGTTTCTAAACAAAAGCACTATTTTCTCACCCAAATCTCAAACGGTAAAAATAAATTGACAAAAGCCCTTTTTATAAGTTTTTTGAGTAAATAAATTGCAAATTTGTTTATGTTTCACTTTGGAAAGGTAATTTTTGCAGCATTTTTATCCATTTCAAACAGGTATGAGTAATGTTTGCATTTTTGTTCAGGATAACGGATTATTCAGGTGAAATCTATCATTTTCAACGAAAATATATTTAGAGTCACCTTTAAGCTCTTTTCTGACTCCTAAAACATGAAAAGATCGCCGAGTTTTTCTTTTTAAACTCGTTAAAATGGAACTAAAAAGACGGTCCACTTACAGCTCTTTTCTGACCGTAAAAACATGAAAAGATTGCCGGATTTTTGTCGTTTCAAATTCGATATTGGTTATAAAACGATGTGTCGTTGATCGCTTTTTTACTTTTTCGGATCAAGGGCACTAGTTACGAAAAGTAATCCTTCGTCGTAAAGATCAAGCGGTTCTCTCAAGTATTATTTTATACTTTTTCGGGCTTGGGAGACACAAATTTACGAAAAAGGTCAACCCAGGAGTCTTCTTAAGTTTTTTCAGATTCTCTAAAATTGAAAAACGCTGAGTTTCTCCTATACTGGACTCGTTAAAATTTCACAGTAAAGGACCTGTTCAATTACAAACAGGAATGAACCACTCCTTCTTAGGGTTCGAATTTAAACTAAGTTGGACTCATCCGAAGGATGAGCTTATAATCAAGCAAATGTTATCCTCCTCAAGCTTGTCAAAAATAAAGAGGTACTTGCCAGAAATGGTGGGGGAAAAGAGAGAAAAATGAGCCTGTTTGTCATACTTTGTAACCACTCTTGAACACGACACTTTTATTCACCTGGGTTGGGAAATCCTTTTCCTAACAGTTGATCAAACCACATTGAAAGTCTTCAGCCAGTTTCTGGGTATTAACTTTGGGTCAATTGTCACCAAACCATCTGTTGTGTCATTATGTGTTCAAGAGGTCGCTGCCAATAAGCCATTCATCTGCAAAATATCTGTCATCCATCTTGACCATCCCTGAGTCAGTCCTTGCAACTAAATTTCTTCAACTTGATCTATGATTTCGTGTTGTAGGCTTTCCTGCGACAGATCGCTTTCTATCGACTTCAGCTCATTATCTAGAAAGATGATCTAGAAATCATCGGTACCTTGGGATCTGCATGCCTCAATGGCAGATTTCTCGCCTTTGACGATAGGTTGCATCATTGACCTTCGATCAAAGGATTCCATGACATGTTCGACATCAACACATTTATTCACATCTCATGGATTGTACTGGGTACTTTGAGAGCCATTGACATCACTGGTGGTTTCTCTCACACTTGTTAACAGTTTACATCATTGACTGGTAATCAAGTGGTTTCTACCATGTTCGACATCAACACGTTCATTCGCATGGATAGAATCGTACTGTTTCGAGAAGTAGAAATGAAGACCCTGGATCTAGTTTCTGCAATCCAGGCTGCGAGGAATTTTGTATTCATTATATGATGGACTATTCATAAACAGATGGATGTGTCCATACTGTGTCCACATGAGTCTATACTTGTGATGTATTACAAGATCACTCATGTATCAGAGCAGTAGTTAGTTTTCTAATTCAGTTTTGATCTGAGTATGGGAATCCCTACCTTAGCGATGATATGATCTCATATATATATATATCTTGCATTGAATGTTTTTACAGGTTCCAACCGGGCTCTCCACAAGATGATCCTCGAAATGATAAAGTACTTCACTCTTCCTAAATGATAAATGAAATCCTCATCTACTACAAACTTCGCACTTTAGGGGGAAATCTGTTACACAAAAATATCGTCACCATGATTATTTGCAGTCAGTATGGGTCTATCATCACTTGTACTGTCTTCCTAAGCAAGTCTCAGACCTCAGCTCTTCAAGTCAAGCTTTGAAAATGAGAGAAAGACATTGAAAATCAACAAAGCTCGGGTTCCGCACTTCCTCTTACTGTTGCCTGCAGTCCCACACCTCCTATTTAAAAAAACTGCAAACCTACCCACTCTGTCCCTAAAGGAGTGGGTGCGGACCCCTGTGAAAGTCAAAAAGGCGCAAGTTTATTCTAAAAAAACTCACTTTGGGTTAATTCTAGATGATTCTAGAAGGAATTTTGACGTGGATTGGTCGCTCTTAGGTGGTTCATGCATCCCAAAAGAGAAGGAGTTAATCCCTTGATGAGAGGAGCTATCCCTTTTAAGGAGGGCTTTATCCCTTTGAAGGAGGACCTAGTAACTTCCCTCCATTGCACTATAAATTAAGGCATTGGGCTGGTTGCTAGGGAGGTTAGAAGCTGAACATTTTTTAGGGTAAATTCTGGTGGAATTGAGACTTCCTAGTTAAGCTTGAGAGGAGAGATCACATACCTTTTTTGGCTTCATTGGGAAGAGAGTGAAACTTGTCAAAGTAGAGGAGACTTCTTGTTGGACCCTGGGAGGGGCTTGTACAGCGTCAAGGAATAGGTTGTAAAGTTCTTCTTTGATTTGAATTAATACAATCAGATTCATTTTTCTCAACAAATTGTCTTATGTCATTTGTTTCATGAATTCCTTGATCTTCATGTTAAATATGTTTTATGATATTGGCTTTTCAGGTGCTATTTAATTTGTTTACTTGTTTGTGTTTGCAAATTCGCAACAAGGGAGCTCACTTGGATCAAAGGAGCGAGGCTTCCACAAACTTGCATTGGACCCAAGGTAGGCCTAAAACACTTGTTTGCCTTTGTTTATGAATGCATATTTAGAGAAAGATAGTTTTTGATTGGCTTGCTTGTCACTAGGTCTCATTAGATTCTAGGAAGGTCTATATTGTCCGCAATATCGACTCATTCCGTGTGACAGCCCTTAAGTCTGGACACATACACCATTCCCCATATTTCTTGAGCACCATGACCACTGGTGATGAATAAGGACTAATGTTGGGACGAATGATGCCTGCTTCCAAAAGTTCCTTGATTATTTTTTCTGTTTCATTCTTTTGGGCGAACAAATATCTATATGGGCACACATTTGGTGGTTGGGCCCCTGGGACCATAGTGATGCTATGATCATGTTCCTCTCTCGAGGGTGGAAGCTCATGAGGCTTGTCAAAGACTGGAAGATGGTAATTTAAGATTTATTGCATCTCTGGATGAATTTGAATAGAATTGGGTTCAAAGGCTTGGATGGCATTAAATTGAGCTATAACTCCATGATGGCCCTTTTTTAACAATTTTTCCATCCAATGTGAGCTGATGATAGAGGGAGCTCCCGCCTGGAGTCCACGGAGGGTATGTGTGTGGTTATTCTACTTAAAGCTCATATATAATTCCTGGAAATCCATTGTGATTGGGCCAAGTGTGCGAAGCCATTCAACACCTAGGACAATGTCTCACCCGCCCATGTATATGGAAAACATTTGGGTCTTTAACTAATAATCCCCCATTTGTAGTTTGACATTTTCACAGCGGCCTTCATATTTCATTGTTCCCCCATCAACAATTTGGACATGGAAGTTAGAAACTGCTTGTACAAAAAAATTCACTGCTTCCGCGACTCTTTGATGGATAAAATTATGTGTACTTCCACTATCAATCAAGACTACTACTCGGTGATGCTTAATAAAACCTTTGATTTTGAGAGTTTGAGGTGAAGAAATCCCTGCCAGGGCATGCAGCGAAATAACTGGTTCTTTAGGTACATTGTCCCTATGGTTGTCCTCTTCTTCCTCCTCTGGTTCCTCAAGTGGTGTGGCTTCCTCCGATGAACTGCAATCAGTAGCATCAATTTGAAAGAATTTGGGCTCATTTATGCCCTGGGGAGTAGTTTTCATCATAGTAGCAACATAATCCTTGCTTTCTTCTTTCTGCCCTTTTTGCAGGTGACAACTTTTGAACCTTGAGTGTTTGGGTAGTGCTATGAGCCTATGGGGGGCGACCCTTGGCGATGAAATTTGGGCGATTGAACTGGGCCGCTAACGCACATTCTACTTCACGAGCTATCCTGCAAGCCTCCAGCCATGAGGGAGGGTGGTGCAATCGGACGTGGGCTTGTATGGATTCTTTAAGACCGCTAATAAAACATTCCGTGTAGAACTCATCTTGTAGACCTCCAGTGCAGAAAGCTAAGGCTTCAAAGGCTGTAATATATTCATCCATTGTTCCTATTTGTTGGAGCTTAGTGAGACGACCCAAAAAGGCGGAGTCATGGTCAAAGCGGTCCATAAGAGTTTTTTTTAATGTCTCCCAAGTCAAGGGCATTCCATAGCAACGTTGATGCCATTGCCACCATTGCCATCTTTCATTATCCAAGTACATGATACCCACACTAAGCTGAGTGGCATTATCCAGGATGTAATTCAGATTGAAATATTGCTCCATTTGTGCTATCCATGCTGCCGGGTGAGAGCCATCAAATTTATACATGTCCAGCTTGGGTGGTCGCGAACGGGATTGTTGGTGGGGGCCAAAGAGGTGAAGAGACTAGCTAGACTCA
Source organism: Pinus tabuliformis (assembly GCA_031772625.1). Classification (NCBI taxonomy): domain Eukaryota; kingdom Viridiplantae; phylum Streptophyta; class Pinopsida; order Pinales; family Pinaceae; genus Pinus; species Pinus tabuliformis. The sequence continues at coordinate 734,836,539 of CM062810.1, read as the reverse complement.
CCCTCACTGTGTTCAGTGCCAATATATGCCTCCTCGCAGGCTTCCGCCTTGCCCATAGAGAGTGTTGTAGTTATTCCCTTTAGCTGTGCTTGGATTTCTTTCAAGGATGCTTCAAGGTTGTCCATCCTCTCATTCACCATAGCTTGATTTCTAGTTTGTACCATGCACCGAGCTGATTTACTTGAAATTTGGGACTGCCCGAATTTTTTGGCACTAACAATTGAATGGTACCAACTTGCTAAGCTCATCATCCTGATTCTCATGGGTTGAGTCACCAATAAGTGCCCGGGGGGTCTCAGACTCGTTTTTTTTTTTTTACTCCTAACGGAGTTTTACTCCTTGCTTAGGAATACTACAGTTGCCGAATCCCGGAAATGTCAATGCTGCCAAAAGTCCTGCGAAAATCGCTCTCGGTATAGGAACCCACACAACTACTCAGATATGGATGGTGAATCTAAGGGATCTGAGAAATCTGAATGGATGATCTGATAGATATGAACGGTGGAACTGTTGCTGCTACAGATATGATGGATCTAATAGATCTAAATGGTTGTTCTGATAAATCTGAACGACGGAACTGATTGTTGTTGTTGTTGCAAAACCCCACTTGTGAGATCTGATCTGGTAGAGATTATGCGTGATCCCGAGATAGAGAAGGGAACTATGGTCTCCAGGAGTGTCAGGTGCTACAGATCGCAATATACATAAGGGTCTGATAGTAGTACTTAGCCCAATTTTTCAGGGCACTAACCAAGGAGGATCAACGGTACCCTTAGCCGTACAACTCGACTACACTATTGTACGGGCGAGTAATCTCTCTGAGTGCTGTTCTCGGTGTATTGTAGCAGCAAGACGGCTGATGGTTTATCTATGGCGAGGTTTCAAGGGAGCTAGGGGGATTCCGATATACCCAGAAGGTACTTGGAAGGCAGTCTATGTGCGGTTCTATCTAATGTGCTGCTCCTTGAAGGGGTACACTCTCTAGCCAAAAAAAAATTTGCTAAAAAATGGAGATCCCACCGGCCCTGGAAAGAACTCTGATACCACTTGTTATGCTCTTAACCTAAGAGACGATACCAGAATACCAAATATGTGAAGAAATATACCCAGAACATAGAACAATGAGAAATATAGCAAGTATTTTATTATTCAAAAAGCAATGTTCACTTTCCTCTTTGAGGGGGCAACCTCCAATAGAGCAGATCTCGATTACAAAATAGACATGATGCTCCTCATAGGGAGTCTCTATCCTTTATATAGGATTCATACATGCAATACCATGGTTCTTATTAATACCATCTCTCTAATACCATGGCCCATTTGCAGCTACCTGTGGTCTCGTCATTAAATGCGGGTTAACCACTTACAATTATTAATATGGGCTTTATTGACTCTTTACTAACTATAACTATGACTCGATCCTATTACATAAATAAGGGGGTTAGGGTGGGACCCTAACACCAATCAAGGAGTGATTTTCACAGATAATAGGGTAGCGATGAATTGGTGAGAGTTCCCTCGAAACAGATTAAAAATGGAGTGTCAAAACCAAGCAGATGAAGACAATACAGTGTTCCTTAAGAGAGCCATGGAGGCGGGTACAGTTAACTAGCAGTTGTTTGTTCAGTGGTATGCTCACAATGGGGTCTTTTGAAAGCGGTTTGGAGAGGTCAATCAGCGATTCCCAGATTAATTGGTTCACTGAAGTATCTAGTTGTATTGACGAGGACGAAAGGGCCTTAGGGGTTGCAGGAAGGATGGCGGCGAATGCTTTACACATCGGGTCAAGAAGGGTTGACGATGCGAATAGTCGAGAGCAGAGGACATTCGGAGACCGTGAAACCAGAGATCTTTCAATTTTTCTCTTTTTACTATGGCCTGAGTGGTTTTCAGGTGATCGCGGCCCTCACAAGCGGGAAGCGGTATTTCCCTTTTGGGAGCGATCCCACTCATTGTGCTCCACGTGGCGGTGGGGACGGCAGGAATACCACCCTCATCGCACGCTAACATCCATGAATGTAGGCGGGTGCGATATCAATCTCCACCATCGGATCTCACATTGCAAATCAACGGATCAGATCGCTCGTGCAGGTTTGTGGACCCTTGCGGTAAATGGTGAGCAGCTTATCATTGCGATATGGTCTACAACCATTGGATCAAATGGAAAGGTTCATCGATCAAGATTAAAGAGGAAGGCTAGGTTTGGTGGGAAAAGTGTATCCCGGGGGACAAGAGGCTCACCGCGCGGGAAACTGAACCAAAGTTTAAGAAATCGGGCGGATGTGTTGCCTTTATATGCAAACAACCATGTGTTCTTTTTGGGTCCGAGTCCAAACTCATGTATTTTTCTTTTGAGAAACGTAAAGTTTGGAGGTAGGGAGTAGGGAATAGTTTTGATGGGGTTTCTCCATAGTCAATGACCATGAGAGTTTTGATGTATTCTATGTACTTTATTTTATGATTAATGAATTGGAAGGTCTGACTCTTGCATTAGCAAAAAAAAGATGTATCAAGTACAAGAAATTCCTAAAGATCTAGAAGGAGGGAGCTATATTGAAGTATACAATAATATTACGAGCCAAGTTAACTAGAAAATTGATCCTAATCTCCATAGGATTTACCATTATTTCTTTCAAACACATGAACATGACCTCATCTTCCTTGGATTCGTCATTACATCTTAGAATTACAGCTAGAAGAGAGGTCATAATTTGATATGAGAAATTTTAAGTTTTGATACCTCATTGGCGTTCTCAACCATTTCTTGTAGAAGTTTGGATTTCTCTTTTTGGGTGCACGCAATAAATTCCTCATCCAATTCCTTATAAATAATAATATTTATCGAGAGAGGTAATTTTAACATCTTGGATTTTTCCAACAAAACTTGTCCATTGGAGGGATAAACAATATTGTTAGTAGAGTGGTTGAAATTTGTTGCCAACAGTAAAATGGTGTCTGGTTCAAAGTGTACAACTAGTAGAGATACTCATAGTAATACAATTTCTAATAAATATTTGTCTATGTTGAAACGCTCAATGTGAAGCACTAATAATTTCCTCAAGATATGAGAGGTCATAATTTGATATGAGAAATTTTAAGTTTTGATACCTCATTGGCGTTCTCAACCATTTCTTGTAGAAGTTTGGATTTCTCTTTTTGGGTGCACGCAATAAATTCCTCATCCAATTCCTTATAAATAATAATATTTATCGAGAGAGGTAATTTTAACATCTTGGATTTTTCCAACAAAACTTGTCCATTGGAGGGATAAACAATATTGTTAGTAGAGTGGTTGAAATTTGTTGCCAACAGTAAAATGGTGTCTGGTTCAAAGTGTACAACTAGTAGAGATACTCATAGTAATACAATTTCTAATAAATATTTGTCTATGTTGAAACGCTCAATGTGAAGCACTAATAATTTCCTCAAAAGTATATATGTATGTAGTTCAAAATGAATGTCTCATATTTGTGTTAAATCATTTACAAAAATTTCATCTGAAAAATCGAGAGCCATTTTTAGTCTGAAAAGTTGGGGTAGACTTCTACAAAATGATTATACACTTTAATGGAGAAGCTTTATGAACTTAATATGACCCAATATTGTTGTTTCTTCACTGAAATGCTGAAATCTCACAAGTTGTGGTGGTAACTCGACTGCAACGACTGCGTAGAGGCCAAATGAGGGTGTAAAGTTTCTTTATTTGTTTATTAAAGGTTGGTGTACTATGTATTAACTCAAAAAATATGCCACCTCATGCAAAAAAATTAGGTCTTACCAATAAATTAAAAGTGAAATGCCTTTATTTAAATTTGAGTTGTTAGATTCGCACTACAGAGATAACCAAATCTATGGAATCACTACATAAATTAATGAAATTGCTTAAGATTATGGACCCTTTTCATGTAGAATTCGTAGAAACTATGCGCATCTAATTGATTTTCGAAAGAGGTCAAGAATGTAATGAAAATATTAAAAATCTCAAGAGTAAAATCAAGGGTGGGGTTCAATTTGAGCTACAAGAAGGCATCACTGTTGTGGGGGAAAGTATCCAACTCGGAATGACCCTAACCCACTCTAAGGGTGACAGTTCCTTAGCAACAGCTGAAAGCAAAGCTATCTAAAGTTTCTTCTTTATGACATGCAAGAGATAAAAGGGAGAGATCCACTTACCGATGTCTTGCGCAAATGGTCGATCCAATCTCCTTTGTTTGCCGCTTGCTCCGAGCTCCAAGTCTTTTCACGGGCCCAGCTACACGAGATCCTGCAAATAAGACAAGAAAAGGAAACTACAAGAAGCATGCATTCATAATTGATTCAAGGATTAGCATAAATCAAAGACGCAAGTAATACAATACACCATTGAAACACATGCGAATAGAAGAACCTCAAATGCTTTATTAATATATGGAAGTAAGGTTCAGGCGGTGATACAACCATGAGAGGTCCAATCCAGCATCACCTTCCCGACGGAGAGAAATCTCTTCTTCACCTCCCTCAAGCAATCACCCAATGCTCACAACTGTAAACCAACAGCAATTCTTCGCACTAAATTCCGCCCTCTAGATCCCATGGGATGAGATACTTATATAGAGTTTTGGAGTGAAGATAAGTCAGCTTGATGTGTGACTTGTTGTCCTCTTCAACTCCAGTTGTTCTTCAGTCCTTCACTAGGAGTTTCTACCTTCCACTTGGAGTTTTAGAAGCTCTTAACTCATCATTAGGCGAATATTTTGATCAAGTGTCTTTTTGGAAGCTTCCTGGGCACTGGCACATTGAGAAAAAGATTCCTCCACATGTCAAAGTACGCCCAGCGCAGGTAGCCTTTGTTGCACTTGCTATGCAGCGCAGGTACACCACAGAGCTTTTGACTTTTAGCGCAGATGCCTAGTGGAGCAGCTGCTTTGATCCAAAATTGACCTGTTTTTGAGTGTTTTTCAGAGGAGAACTGATTTGCAGTGCTGTGGTTTGCTGACCTTGTTCCTCTAAGGGTAAGAACAACATGTTTAGGGACTTTGGATCCCTCAGATTATTGACATTTCATGCTCTATGCTGTAAGGCACAAAAATGTCTATAACAGTTGCCCCCTAAAGTATGAGGTCGTTTATCGGGTGAAATGCTTTATTAGGAGGATCCGAAGTTCATTCAATCGTCGGGAGGTGACCTGTAACAAAATACAATACAATACATTATCTTTTCATACTTTCTTTTCATGATCTAGCTGAGGTGGGCATTTCCCATGCTCAGCTTTATAAATACATTTGCTGTACATAAACAGACGACCGTCTGATAATAGACTGATAATTCTCTGCTTTTAATTATCATCCTTTTAGTAGGATGATCATCTGCTGCACATGTCTATGTTTTTATCTCCTGAATATATATCGCAGCCCGGATGGATGAAAATAGATCCGAGGTCTTCAAACTTGTCCGATCTTCACTTTAGTACAAGTCGATCCATGTAAGAATTTCTTGAAGTCGAACATGGAAAGACATCGCTTGATTACCAGTCAATAATGTAAATTGTTAACAAGCGCGAGAGGAATCACCAATAATGAAGATGACCGTCAAGGTACTGCAGCACAATTCACGTGGTGTGAATGTAGGATATGACGTCGAACACCACTCAAAGTCTCCTGGTCGAAGGTCATTAATGTATACCTATCGCCGGGAGTGAGAAACTTGCCATTGAGGCATGCAAGCTTCAAAGTACTGAGGGGGTGTTCCTAGATCAACTTCTTGGATAATGAGCTGATGTCGACAAGAAGTGATCCGTCAAAGGAGGGCCTTAATGAATCCCACATCAGTGACACGGAACGGAGCTAGTGATGATGGTGAAAACGATCTGTGAAATATGATTCAGGGTGGCGGTCATGGAAGGATGAAAGATGATGTATGGTAGTTGATGGGACCCGGTTGACACTTTCTGAATGACATCTCTTGAACATATAATGACACTGATGTGATGGATCGGTAGCATTACCCCGTGTATGGATGGTATGGTGAGACCATGGTGAAAGGACCGGTGAATGATAATAACCCAACCCGATATTTACGGAGGCAAAAAGTGTCATGTTCAAGAGCGACTTGCTACCATTAAGCTTTGAGGTTCTTCCCAATTTTTCCCCAGTCATTTCTGACCAGTACCTCTTTATTTTTGTCAAGCTTGAGGAGGATAACATATTCTTGTTCTATAACCTGCCCTTCGGGCAAGCCCATCGCTATGTTTTAACGAGCCTAGTGATAGGGAAACTCGTTCTTGTCTAAAGACAAGTTTGTCGCTATCTAATATTTTTAACGAGCCCAGCGACAAAGACAACTCGGTCCTTTTCATTTTTAGAGAGTCTGAAAAGTGTACATAAAGTAGACTCCAGGGGTCCTTTTTCGTCATCTAATCCCTTAAGTCCGAAAAAGTATAAAACAATACAGAAGGGATGAATATTCGATATCTTTATCGAGCCGAACTAGACAAGCGCTCGATCTTTTTGTGCAATAATCCCTCAGGTCCAAAAAGATTAAAATCTAGAGGAGGGATAGCTCTTCCGGTCCTTTTAACGAGCTGGAAGGCCAAAACTCGACAAACTTTTCATTTTTTACGAGTCAGTGAAAAGAGCTCAAAGAAGACTCGTATTTTGAGGAACGAGTGATAAACAGGCATAGCAGCAGATTCCAGGTACAGGTTGGAATTTTCCAATCACGGCAGTATTACAAGGATGGCTAGGTGGGATCACTCTTCGCAGCTGTTTCTCAAAATAGGTAAACAATCAAGTGGATGTGAATGATCGGCCAAATGAAAAGTGGAGGTGACGGTGCACAAACACGACCAAGGCTTTTATGGCTGATGAATTTACGGTCTCAAATGGTTATTTACCGGTTCATTTTTTCTGGATGAGCTTGAACTCTGGGGGAAGCCTGCTCACTAGCTTATGTTTATTTTTTAACGAGCATGAATTTCCGCATTAAAACTGCTCGGATCTTGCGTTTATTTTTTAACGAGCATGAACTTTGCGAAAACTGCTCGTTTTTTACCAGTCATAAAGTAGTAAGGTCTCATGGAAGATCGCTATTTTTTAAAGAGCTTCATCTCCCTACGTATTGCTCCATATCCTCTCTTTATGCAAGCTGGGTATCGGCCCATCCTACGGGTTAGCGGGGTTAGTCCTACCTAAAACTAAAAAGCCGCCCGAGCTTGCATTCCAAGAGGTTTGCATGCCCCCAGGTGTAAGTCTAATTTCAAGGCTGCCCCTACTTTTCCGTTAAAAACCTTTGTTTTCAACAGGTGAGGCTTACCTCTTTCAGGTTACCCAAAGATTGTTCTGCTAATCCTTTCAAACAAAACTCTCTTCGGCGACGCCGACTAGGCGACGGTGAATGACGACGCTTCGCCACACACTTAACTTTAACAAAAGAATCTTTTTCCAGAACAACCCCATTCCTAACTGCCCCTTCTTCCGCATGAGAGCTCTTGCCGGCTCTTCTGTTTTACGAAGAAGAAGGGGGGGACGGGGTACGGACTAGTCATATTCTCTCGCGGAAATTCTACTTTACACCCAAGGTTTTTTCTGCCTCCAGAGCAGACCAGGATGCATGCCCCCTGGGTTCCGGCCTTCCTTTCCCGAATCACTCGCACTTATCAGGAAGAATAACTGGAGGTAGAGACCTTTCTTGATCAAATAGACCATTGAGGATAGGTATGTGACTACTTGCGATGCGTGATCCCGGAAGTGAAAGTTGGTCTACGAGCTTGACCTTTCTTCCTTCGTATGGAAAACACATTATTCGAAAGAGTGAGGAGACTATTGCTTCCATGCAATATATGAAGTCTCGTCCAAGGAGTAGGTTATAATCCAAGGGTCCCTGGACGACCATCAAATTCATCTTGACAGCCTTCCCTTTCAGTGTAATAGGCACATTAGGTAGAATCCCTAATGGTCGACTGGTTCCTTTGTCAAAACCCGAGAGATGCCTTGTCTCGGGAAAAAGCGCCGGGCAACCCAGTGCTTTCCAAGCAATAGAGGACAGGATACTCACAGATGCCCCTTCATCAATGATAGTTCCAGCCATCACCATTTTGTATATTTGGACTATAATTCTAAATGGTATACTGGCTGGTAACCGGGGTCTGCCTAGTTGGTTCCAATCAAAGGACACAACCAGGTTGCTTGGTGGTGGGACCGAATATACGGCCGGGTATGACCCTGACGATGCTCCTTCCTGCGATAAAGGAGTGGGCGCATTGCCCAGATGCTCATCAGAATCGGTGTTGATGAAAAGAATCTGGACGGTGTCATCCTTACTCTCTTCGGTAGGGGTGTCAACTGAAGATGAATCCTCAGTGACTGTGGTATTTGAAGATGAAACTTTTGAAGGGAGAACCGGGTCAACTGCCGTTTCGACCTTTGGACTTTCATCCGGTCCGGATTCAGTAGGTTCACTTTCAGTGACTGACACTTCAGCTGGCCCTATGAGCGGGGCAGCTGTATTTTCGACCAATGAAGGACTTGGCGCGAGTTTTTGGTATCCAGGAGGAAGTAGCAACGGTGCAACCGGTTGATCTTCCAAAACTCTCTTTGCTTCATCTAAAAAGGGACAACGGCGAAGGGTGTGATTGCCTTCACACAGTTCGCAGGGGAATCTCATTCCCCTTCGTCGTCTGGGACCTTCACTTTCGCTGGTCGACGGTAAGCATTCAACCTGGTTGTCAGAGGTTGACGCTTCCGAACTGTGCAAACGAGGGGACCAGTCCCTTAGTATCCGGGGAATACTGGGACAATCACGGTGGAGGTGGTCTCCTCTACATATGACACATGGCGATTTGGGCCCGGTCCGTGCTGTGTGTGGGTTTTCGTTAGATACCTTTTGCTTGCCCCCAGGCGCCTTTGGCTCCTTCTGCTTCTTTTCTTTCTTCTTCTTTTCCTTCTTCTTTTCTATGGGAGCTCTGCTTTCGGCGGCTCGACCCTTCGAAGAGGAAGGATCAGAGGAAGACGTATAAGAAGTGGAAGGCTGGAGGGTAGCTCTAGATTGGTCTAACTGTTGACTCGACTGTTTAGGAACCGTGGTGGTCTGAACTACAGCGGTTGAGAATAGCCAAACTGGCAGGCCAATTGTCAGCCCTGGAAGCGACAATGTGGCCATGTGGGGCGCACCAACTTCTCCCCAAGAGGAGAAAGGGCTAGGGGTCCCATCATGTGGAATCCCTTTGTTGGTGTGTTCCATGTTCTCAACCTTAAGATCAACGTAGGAATCAGGGGTAATTATGTTCCGTTTAAGATGAATTTTATATGACGACGCTTTAGACACAACTTGCTTTTTCACTTTTTAAGAGTCGAGAAAAAGCTAAAGATGACTCTAGTCTCCTTCGATGTATTAACGAGCCCAAAGTGACAAATGCTCGGATGGACTTTTTCAGTTATAGAGTTTGAAAAAGGCCAAAAGAAACTACTCTGGAGTTCTAGGCAGAGGGTGTGCCAAACCTTTCGCGAAACCACAGAATACGTTTTACGGTACGAGTGGTCGATCTTCATGAATGCTGTGTTCACTGCATCGCGATTAGTAGGGCAGCCGACACGGCTTCCTATGGATAAAGGCTTTGTTCCTATAGGGGTCCCCCAATATACGCAACGGTACGCGGGGGCACAAGTCCGTATTAGTGCTATCGTCCCTCAGGAGGAATCACCCACCTTCGTAGAGATCGACAGTCACTATGTTTAACGACGCCGGTTCATGTCTCTACCTAGACCTCAACTGTGTTTCGTTATGTTTCAAAGCGTTGCTAGATAAATTCAGTTCTTTTTAGGTTGATCTTGCTTAGCAGTTTGCCTTTATGGATCACCACGTGATGTATGATACAACTCCTAAATGCAGCCTAAGAATGATAAGCAAGCTTTTTCAATTCTTTCAACTTATGAAAACCTTAACTACTGAAGGAAAAGAAAGACATCATCTTTTCAAACAAATCATAGAGCACACACTGATGCACTTTTCCTAAATCGACATGCAAGCTGTCAAAATGCACATGCACAATGCAAGTATTTCTTTTCTTCTTCCTGAATGTTGGTGTATTACAAGAAGAAAGCTGTTGTATAATTTCGAATTCAATTTCAAGCGAAAACAAACAAGTTTTTGTCCAATAACCAAAAGAACACCTTAAGATTCACTCGTTTCAACACAAGAAATATTGAAATTCGAACCATATAACGAAAACAAACGCTCTAGCAGCTATGAACAGCAATAAACTAGCTCTTAGAATCACAACGACACTTTCTCATAGGTCTAGATCCAAGAGGTCATAGCAAGACTAGTTCACTTTCGTTACGGGAAACTGTGAATGAAAGCAAGAAATACAATAAGAACAATCACGGTTTCTTCATACAACTGAGGCGGAATGAAGGCAAAGAAAGGTAGTTTCAGCTGGGTATACTGGTTGACAACAGGCTGCAAAAACAATACTGAAAACTGGGCAACAGACAGTGGGGAATCCCAGTTGCACAAGGCAAAACTGGATCAGCGCAGGTGCTGCACTGTCAATCTGACATGCAGCGCAGGTAGCCCCTTCGGGACCTGCGTTGCAGCGCAGGTAGCCTTTGCTGCAGCTGCACTGAAGAGACAACTCTCGTCTCTCTCAGATTCCTGGTCACAGTTTGCTCAAAAATCAATGGTTTTTGGCCAAATCAGAGGCTATCAGTCAAGTATACACTAGAGGATGATTAAAGGAAGATGAACACTATCACAAAGAGCTAAAAAGAGTCCTTGTGGACTAGCTCTTCAAATCGTAAACATGCCCAGCACTGGGCTAGAGTAGCTGCCCTCTACTTTGCATTCGCAGGATTCGAATGCAGTTCGATTCGGTACTCCCTTTGTTTAAGAAATGAATAGCAAGAAACACAAGCTACCAACAAGACACGATCCCCAACGGAGTTGCCAGTCTGTTGTGGGGGAAAGTATCCAACTCAGAATGACCCTAACCCACTCTAAGGGTGACAGTTCCTTAGCAACAGCTGAAAGCAAAGCTATCTAAAGTTTCTTCTTTATGACATGCAAGAGATAAAAGGGAGAGATCCACTTACCGATGTCTTGCGCAAATGGTCGATCCAATCTCCTTTGTTTGCCGCTTGCTCCGAGCTCCAAGTCTTTTCACGGGCCCAGCTACACGAGATCCTGCAAATAAGACAAGAAAAGGAAACTGCAAGAAGCATGCATTCATAATTGATTCAAGGATTAGCATAAATCAAAGACGCAAGTAATACAATACACCATTGAAACACATGCGAATAGAAGAACCTCAAATGCTTTATTAATATATGGAAGTAAGGTTCAGGCGGTGATACAACCATGAGAGGTCCAATCCAGCATCACCTTCCCGACGGAGAGAAATCTCTTCTTCACCTCCCTCAAGCAATCACCCAATGCTCACAACTGTAAACCAACAGCAATTCTTCGCACTAAATTCCGCCCTCTAGATCCCATGGTATGAGATCCTTCTATAGAGTTTTGGAGTGAAGATAAGTCAGCTTGATGTGTGACTTGTTGTCCTCTTCAACTCCAGTTGTTCTTCAGTCCTTCACTAGGAGTTTCTACCTTCCACTTGGAGTTTTAGAAGCTCTTAACTCATCATTAGGCGAATCTTTTGATCAAGTGTCTTTTTGGAAGCTTCCTGGGCACTGGCACATTGAGAAAAAGATTCCTCCACATGTCAAAGTACGCCCAGCGCAGGTAGCCTTTGTTGCACTTGCTATGCAGCGCAGGTACACCATAGAGCTTTTGACTTTCAGCGCAGATGCCTAGTGGAGCAGCTGCTTTGATCCAAAATTGACCTATTTTTGAGTGTTTTTCAGTGGAGAACTGATTTGCAGTGCTGTGGTTTGCTGACCTTGTTCCTCTAAGGGTAAGAACAACATGTTTAGGGACTTTGGATCCCTCAGATTATTGACATTTCATGCTCTATGCTGTAAGGCACAAAAATGTCTATAACAATCACACCATCTACTACATTTTGGATGTACTTTCATCATAATATAACAATGATTTGAAATCTTTTAAAGGTCATATCTTTATTCCCGAAGCTTGGATTTGGATGAAATTTACGTCATTGGAAATCTCTTGTTGAGATGAATATAATGATAGCCTTGAATGAGGTTCAAATTCAGTAATGGAAGTAAAAAATTTATAACCTCCTTAAGGTGACCCTGAGTATTTAATGTGTTACAAGCATTTAATTGATTTTATACTTCTTGAGCTTTGATTATCTTTTCATTATCTTATCTTTAATTCTAAATTTCTACCCTCAAACTTTTCATGGTCTCAACTATGTCTAGAGGAGTCTCAACATCTCTCCTTCCATTATATTTTGTTTCCATCTAATTCCCACCTACAATCTTTGTTTTAGAATCTTGAGGATTTTTCATATCCTCCTTGGTATGCTAAATTCAAAAAGGGTGATGCCTTAGAAATCCAATGGAAAACTAGTATCTATGTAATAAAGGTAACCTATTATCATAACATGGCATCAAAATAATTATCATTCATAATCCTGTAAACCTATGTAGCCCCAAGCGTTGTAACCATATGATATATGTAGAAATTAATAGAAATTTGCTACTACTGATGAAATCGAACTAAAATCAAGAGATAACAAATTTCCTCTACTATTTTGAGAAATGAAAATCACAATTTAGAAATAGATGCAATGGCATGCAACCATTAAAACACCACAAGAACACAATAATTTACAAGGGAACACAACTAGGAAAAACCACTCTATTGCTTTTCATTAATCAGCTGAGAATTAGAAACTAGTACAATGTCTTGCTTCAATCCAGAAGCACACCCTGCACTATAAACTTGTTCTCTCGCTGACTATACTAATCTGGTCAACACTTAGCGAATTGAAGGCCCCATCTAGATCTTATTTCCTTGCACAATATTGGAGCAAATTAGCTCCTAAATATAGGAATTTTCTCCTTTTTTCTTGCACAATTCCCAAGGAATGAATCACTTGCTTAACTACCAAGTTTGTACACTCAACTAGTATACAATTGACAATTACAATTTGCCTTTTCCTCCACTCCAACAAGGATGCATGTTTGGGCTAGTTTTAGCTGATTGACCAATCTAACTCAAAGATCATTGAGTTAACAACAATTCTACTACTCAATTGACCTTCAATCGACTCAACTATGTACTTGAGCTCAGTTAACTGAGTCAAACTAAAAATAACTAAACTAGATTGCTAAATTTTAGCAATCACTACATGCACAACTCTACTTCTAGCCTATAACTCGAATTTACTGAGTAAACTAGTAGACAAGGCCATGTCACACAAGTTAACTACCATCCAAGTCATCTTGTTAATGTGGAAAATTGAATTACTAAATTTGACTAAGGCACAAGTCAAATTTAGCCTTTCTTGCTACAATTTCTAACACCCCCTCTTAGAAATAAAGGGATTTTGAACCACCCCTACCTACACCTGTGGAATTCAAATTTTCTTCTTGAAAATTTCTTTGTCAAGGTATTTGCATCTTTCTCATTGTTTCGAATGTACTATATCATTATAATTTTCCTCTGCACACAATCCCGTAAGTGATGGTACCTGATATCAATGTGCTTGGACCTATCATGAAATATGAGACTCTCAAAGAGTTTAAAATAACTCTGATTATCACAATAAATCATTTTCAAATCCATCTCCTAACTAAAAAGACCCACAATTATTTTCCTCATCCATAAGGCCTCACATTTTGCTTGACTTGCAACCATGTATTCAACCTCTGCTGAGTTAAGTGCCACAGACCTTCGTTTCCCGCTATACTACGAAATATTTGTAGACCCAACATTGAAGATAACACCTGAAGTACTTTTCCTATTTGATGGAGCTTCAATCCCTTTATCCTCTTGTACCATAACCCATACTCAGTTGTGCCTCTAAGGTACCTCAACACGTGATTTTCTTCCTTCCAATACAGCTTGGTAGGCTTTAGCATGACTTGACTCAATTGATTAACTACATAGAATATGTCAGGCCTTATTTTCACAATATACATCAAGGATCCTAAAAGTTGTCTATATATGGTATCATTTACTACCTCTCCTGAAGTAACACTCTCCTTCCTCCAGTTCATAGCTAGAAGTGTGTACATAGGCTTGTGATTCTCCAAGTGAAATATCTAATGTATTTGATAGACATATTTCCCCTGGCCCACAAATAGCTCACCATCACCCTGCCATACTTCCAGCCCAAGGAAGTAATGCATCAAGCCCATTTCCTTCATCTCAAATTATCTTACAAGTTCCTCCTTGCAAGAGTAGAGCAACTTCTCATCCCATGTTAGTATCAAGTCATCAACATACAATACCAAGATAAGGAACTTTCCATCTACCACAATGTGATAGATATTGGCATCTACTTCACTTTTGGTGAAGCCCAATCCACTAAGATATGTGTCGATCTGATTGTACCATGCCCTGGGTGTCTGTTTGAGACCATACAAGGCTCTCCTGAGTCTACACACATGTGTCTCCTTGTCATATGTATCAAATCCCTCTTGATGTTGTATTTGAATTTGTTCCTCAACAAAACCATTAACAAAGGAAGTCTTCACATCCATTTGATGGACTCACCATCCCATATGTGCAACTAATGCTAGAATGGTTCTGATCAAGGAATATATTTCCAAAGGGGAAAAAATTCTTCATCGTCAACTCCCTCTACCTGTGTGAAGAAATTAGCTACAAATGTGGCCTTGTACTTCTCGATGCTCTCATGAGTTGCATGCTTCACTTTGTAGATCCATCTGGAACCAACCACTAAATTGTTCTCTAGTCTCGAAACCACCTGCCATACAATTTTCTTCATGATGGATTCATACTCCTCCACCATGTCATAAACCCACACTGGTTGAGAAATCGCTTCCTTAAATGAAGAAGGCCCTGAATCAGTGAGTTTTGTCATGAGATCCATATACCTAGTGTACCTTTTCGATGACCTCCTTTGCCTACACTGAGATGTAGGAGCTCCCACATGCACCCATGCATCCTGTACCAATATGTCAACTCCTCTCGTTCTCTCCCTCCCCTCTCTGTAAGATTCTAGTTAAGTGGGTGCCTCCACTCTACCTCTTGACTTCTCCTCCACTTGTCGTTGCTTCACAACATCCTAAATCTCTACATGAGGCTCCTCCTATGGTGGGATACTCAAGTCTTTCTCTAGAGAGCATCACATATCCTTCTCCTCATCAAATTTGACATCTCTCCTCACTACTATCACCCTGAGTGAGGGGAAATACACCTTATAGTTATGTGGTGTCTTTGTGTATCCTACTAAGACTCCCATCTCAGTTGTAGGGTCAAGTTTTTTCTTGCTATCCTTGGAGACATGATAGTACATAGTAGCTCCAAAAATTATGAAATGAGATACATATAGCTTCCTCCTAGAGAAATCTTCTTCGGGTCTGATCATGCCACGTATTCTATGAGGACTCATGTTCTACAAATAAACTGCAGCATTGCATGCTTCTTCCCATAGATGTAATGGCAACCCTTGATCATGTAACATGGCTCTTGCTTCTCCCACTATGCTATTTTTCTTCCTTTTAGCCATAACATTTTGTTGTGGGCTATGGGGTGTTATCAGTTCTCTTATAGTACCTTCTTTTGGTACAAAAATCCTTGAAAGTGTTAGTTACATATTCTCCCCCATTATCGCTTCTCAGAGATTTTAATTTCTATCCAGTCTGATTTTCAATCAATGCTTTGAATTCAACAAATTTTGAGAAAACTTCATCCTTCTTTTGCATGAAGAATATCCAACATTTCCTAGAAAAGTCATCAACAAAAATCACATAATAATCTATGTGTTTTTTTGTAGAAGTTGTATAAAATGGTCCACATACATCAGAGTGGACTCGCTCCAAGCTTGCCCTAGCTCTTCTATCTTGACCCTGGATGGTGGATTTGACATATTTCCCCAATGTGCATCCCTAACAGACATCATGTTGGTCAAGGGTACATCTCGGGAGACTGGTGGTAATCTACTACATGATTTTTAAGGCTCTAGGGTGTAAGTGTCCCATGCGACTGTGCCAAACTTTTCCAACATCTAGACTCTACTCTTCTCCTACCTTGATACTCAGTGCAACACAAGATTCCACCTCAAGTTTTTAGAGATTCTTCACTCAAAATCCAATCTATTTCACCTATGCAGTAGCTACATGTCTAAAAAAGGCTTTCCCCTTACTAAACACAACATCATAGCCACAATCCTCCAATACAGCTACAGATATCAAGTTCTTCTTTAGCGCAGGTACATACATGACATCTTTCAAATGAATATGGGAGCCTGAATTCTTGTTAAAGGTTATGGTGCCAATTCCTTTGGTATTGTACCACCCACCATCCCCAATTTTTATGAATTTGGAGATCCTTCTCCTCTAGGATACTAAATAATTCTTTGCATCCCATCACATGGAACAAGGCACCTAAATATGGATACCTCACACTCCCCATTAAAGTGCTTTCCATGCATGCAATGAGAGTGAAGTCTAATTCAAATTTTGAGGCAAGTGCTTCACCTCATGCTCCTCCTGAAGGCTTCTTGTTATATAAACTTTGTTGCATAGTGCCCAAATTCATGGCACTACATGCATTTTATCTTGCTTAAGTCTTCTTGCCTTTGTTCTAGTTGGTCTATGGTTTTATTTCGGCCTTCTTTCCCTTCCCAGCTAAGGAAAAATTATCTTCCTCCTCATATTTGGATGTTACTCCATCTTTAGCGTTCTGTCGCATTTCTTCTTGCACCAAATTGGACCAGAGTCTCTCCCAATTTGGAAATTTCTGCCTTCCATTTATAGATTCCTGGTAGTTGTGCTAGGATTTTGGAAGGCCTAGGAGAGCTAGGCTCACTAAATTTGAATAGGGTATATTTTCTCCAACTCCTCCAAGCTCATTTCGATAGTGAGTGAACCTAGAGAGGTAATGTGGAATGGTTTCTCCTTTTTGCATGCAGATATTTCTGAGCTTGTCCCTCAATGCCAATTTCCTGACATCACTACCATTTTCGAATAGCTCAGTGAGGGTCTTCCACATAGAAAATGGAGTCTCCTTTCCATGTAAATTCGAGATTATGTGGTCTCCCACACCATCCAAGACGATCCTCCTGGATTTTGTGGTATCCTCTTTCCACTGGGCTAACTGTTTTGCATATGATACTATTGGTTTTGGAATGTTAGTTTTGGTGTACTTTAACACTCCATTATCATTTATTACAACTTCTATCCTATCCTTCCAATCTATGAAATTTGAGGCTCCCTCCAGGGCATACTCCAATCTCAATCCATTGAAAGTCATTTTCCCACACAGAAGAAAACCTGCTTCACTGAATATGTAGATCAAAATCTCTAAAAGAGAAGATCTATTAGTTGGTTTCTTGTGTGATTTTTTCTGTGATACCATGTAGAAATCAATATAAATTTTCTACTATTGATGAAATCGATCTAAAATCAAGAGATTGCAAATTTCCTCTACTATTCTATTGAATGAAAATCACAATTTAGAACACATGCAATGACATGCAACCATTAAAACACCACAAGAAAACAATGATTTACATGGGAACCCAACTAGGAAAAACCCCTTTGCTACTTTTCATTAATCATATGAGAATGGGAAACTATTACAGTGTCTTGCTTCAATCGAGAAGCACACCCTGCACTATAAACATGTTATCATGTTGATTTTCCTGCTCTAGACAACACTTAGCCAATTTAAGGCCCCAGATAAATTCTATTTCCTTGCACAATCCTAGAAGAAATTACCTCCTAAAAGATAGGAATTTTCTCCTATTTTCTTACGCAATTCGCAAGGAATGATTCACCTGCTTAACTGTCAAGCCTGTACACTCAACTAGTATACAATTAATGATTACAATGTGCCTTTTCCTTCACTCCAGCTAGATAATTCAAATTCCATGCATGTATGTGCTATTTTTAGTTGATTTATGATTTTAACTGAGATAACACTACATTAAAAACAATTCTACTACTCAAATGACCTTGAGCTGACTCAACTAGGTACTTGAGCTCAGTTAAATGAGTCATACTGAAAATAATTGAACTAGATTTCTAAATTTTAGCAATCACTACATGCACAACTCTACTTCTATCCTATAACTTGAATTTAATGAGTAAACTAGTAGACAAGGCCATGTCACACAAGTTAACTTCCATCCAAGTCATCCTACTGATGTGGAAAATAAAATTACTAAATTTGAGTAAGGCATAAGTCAAATTTAGCCTTTCGTGCTACCAATTCTAACACTTTGATATTAGTTTGTAAGGTACCTTCATTATTAACGTGAAAAGAGGGGTTTCTTTCTTCTTCTTTTTTAAATAATGGTGGTCATCTATAAATCAAATTTCAACAAAATAATACCATATAAAAAATAAACATTTCCTCTTCACTACAATGATAGGGTTTACATTTATAGCAACCCACATGAGTCGCTCTTTTAATCTCTAATTGCAAATTTTATCTGACAAATCAAGAATAGATAATAAATTCAACTCACCATAAAAGTAAACATGTGTTTCACATAGTCTCTCAACTTCATAAAATCACCATTTAAATAGCCTCATCAATTAAGTTAAAGTCTTAGAGATAAAGCACTTGTTCTCTTCTCTGAAGAGGTTAGTTCTAATGCTTAGGTTTAATGTCCTTTGGATCATGCGTAACCCCTTCTTCCTTGATTAGAATTGTGAATTTATGGTCATTAAATCCATAAAAAACATAAGAGAAGGACTCATTATTCTTTAGGCATTTCCCTCATCATTCATAAATGTATGGTTACACCAAAATGGCATCAAACCTAAAAGCATGAGAACCTCTAGTGATAAGGCCAAAATAAGATATGAGCCATCTAATGATAGAGAAAAATACTTCACATCCACCCTTAAGGTCATTCATTATAAAATAATACCTCTTTCCTTCATGGCACTAATGTGAAACCAAACCATGGTATAAACTAATCCAAACCAAAGGTATCTCTCTCATGTAACGTTGAACAAAAAATCATATTACATATTAAAAAATTTGGTGTGCAAACAACACTTGTATAAGGTTTGGTGGATTTCAAAAACCATTTCTTCAAGGAGATAATTACAAATAAATAAAATATAATTAAAATTTTAAAATCCATTATAAAACATCACTAACATTCCTAAATTGCATTTTTCAATCATGATGTTTATTATCCCCTTAAAAAATCATTTCAACCTTCAAAACCCTTCAAATTAGATCCAAATAATGTGATATAGGGCATGCTCGTGTATGATTTAATGGAAAATAGTTACCAAGGGTTAGAATTACTAGTCCTTAAGGACATAAGTGACTGGGTTACGATTATTATTCTTGAAAGGAGTTATCATATTCAAGAATTCTTAGAAGAACCCAAATTTTGTCAGAATTCCATGCACCCTAGGCCAGGTTTATGTGCTCCTCACCATGGACATTGTGTACCTCTCCTTCCCCTTCTTCAGCCATTATAGGTTCTTTAGAACTAATATAGTGTTCTTCTATTCTCTCTGTTTCCTCTATCAATGGTTGTTCAAAATAAGTTTCATGTTCGTCTTCTTCACTAGGAACTTCTAATTTTTCTCCCAAAATTTGCTCACCATTGGAGGATAGAAAAATTACTTCTATAGTTGGGGATGTAGGATTTTCTTTAATTACAGCTTCAGTATAGGAAGTGGGTGAAGTTTTGGATTGGATTTCTGATCTTGAGATTTTAGGAAGCCTTTGTTGACCTCTAAATGGAATTGGGGTTTGAGTAGGTGGTGTGGATTCTTGAAATCATGGTGAAGTGAGTGGATTTGTGGGAATTAAACTTCTTCCTCGCCCTACAAATCTACCTCTAGAGTCCCTATCCCTACGCATATCATGTTTTGGTTTTTTTTTTTTTCTCTTAACTTCTATTTGTACTTCCCTGGCAATGGTGCCAAAATGTTTAGCCAATTTAATATCTTTAAATTTTCAACCATAAATTATCAACCAGGGTAGGTATACTGACGAATTACAGGTGCACTATATGTGCTAGAAGTTATTTCTTATGTCGTTATATTCTTGTTAGGGTCTAAAATTAAGATTAATGTGGAGACGGTGTCGTTAATTATATTAATGTCTCAATCCCTAAAGTTATCGACTAATTTCTTAGGAGTTATTTTCTATTGAATCAGTTTATGGATGATATGAGAGTGATTCTAGATCTTACTTGTGTTAGACTATTTTGGATTTTTGTCTTGAATTTCTATGTTGCAACTCTAATTTACTAAGTGCAAGAGAAATCTATTCTATCAAACTGTAAAGGAATACTGTTTGAATTCAATTGCTAAGGAGAAGACTCTCACGCTTTTACTTATTCAATTTCATTCAAACAAGATATTCTGAACAACAACTACGCTATGAAGTAAACACAGTTGGACTACACTAGATAAAAATCAAATGAAATAACCATATTGTACCAGATAAAAAGCAATTCAAATAGTAGATTAAACTAGGTATAAAGCAAAGGGAACTCATCATACTGCGTTTCTTCACACAAAAACAGAGTATTCAAGTAATGAAAGAAATCTAATTGCAATTGGTTAAAGACCTGCCACTGGTCGTAGGGCCCCTCCACGAATCAGTCCATAATCTCCAATCAATGCAGTGCATACAAACATCAAACCAACAAACTGTTTCAAAAATTACATCATCTGGCGCACACCAAATCACAGTGCGGCCATAGTTTTTATAATAAGTCTTTGGCATAACAGCATGAGCATTTTAAGCCTAAATATCTTTATTTTAATTAAACTATATTACTAAACCTTCGATTTTCTATTCTGAAAGCAAATCAATAAGGTTTCGATGAAACTCAGATTCTATTCCAGCGACAATCCTATAGTTGACTTTGGGGTTTGACCGTGATATCTTGCAATCATCTTGATGAACTGGTTCAAGGGAATAGGAAGGAATCCACTAGGGGACCATTCCTTATCCATATGTATCCTTCGTCACTGAGCTGGAGCTTCTGAACCTTGCAAACAATGGAGGCAGCTGCAGAAATCTGGATTAGCTGCGGAAACAGACCAATTTTGTAGCCAAATGCATTCTTTAACAAAACAATAGGGTATATAGTCAAACATGAAGAAGAAGACATGTTATTGCTTACCTTTAACAAAACCTTGTGTCTATGGCATTATTTAGGTGGTAAGTATAGGAAAAGAGAGGAAATATAGGCAAAAAGGGATGTCAAGGTAAGACAATCTTTGGACTCTATAGCCTCTTGAATGGAGTTCTCTAAAAGGAATAATAGGTACATTATCAAAGCTTCTAAGATGATTATTCACATAGTAGACGTTAGCATACAAGTGATTTTTTTGGCAAGAGGGTTCTCTCGGAAAGAGGGAGTGGACTACGATGAGAATTTTTTTCTCCAATTGCTAGATGGTTAGGTTCTTTAGCTTGAGCATAGACTCATCAGGAGTGATTGATGTTCAAGAGAAATGTTTTTACAAATTGTTAATAAATCCAGGACCATGCCAAATGACTAAAAGATATTCCAATTCCAAGGGAGTAGATAGTTAGGAAGAATGAAGGACCAACCTTCCAAGAATATGTCATGGGCTGAGATTGTCATAATAGATGCTCAGAGAAAAGAGGTATCTAGAATGAAAATGCCTTCTATGAGAGGACCATCTTAGAAAGAATATATGCTTTAATGATAGAGGGAGTCGTAGTGGTAGAGGGAAAAACCACAATTTCCATAGGAGGAAATTTTTTAATGTCAGAGGGAGTACCTAGCTAGGGTGATTGGAAATCAGCTTTGGTGATGGATCCAATGAAATAATATAGTTAGTTTATGGTTGAGCTAAGGCATCAAAAAATGCATGTGTTGAGCTATTTATGTGGTACAGTTGGATATGGTTTGGGATATATCTGAGGTGGTAAAGTGAGGTTGCAAGGATATAAAGATTTAGATAGGGCCACGAGTGTTGAAAATAGTGCCTTGGGGTGTTTCTTCATCTTAAGATTGATTATGAATCTTGGTTTACTATGAACAAGACTTCTATCACACTCAACACAATAGAGGCAAATTATATTACTGCCAGTGTTGCAAGTCAAGAAGCAATGTGGATTTGGAAGTTTCTTGCAAGACTATTTGATTAGGAAGAGGTAAAATATCACTTCATATAAGATATGGTGGAGAGAGGAGTAGTGAAGCTCTAGCGCATATCCAAAGATGAGAAAATTTTTGACATTATCACCAAGCCTCTATCTAGAGCATAGTTTATATACATTAGAGACAATATTGGCATGATGCAAAATGTCTCCCTCATTGAAAGGGAGTGTTGATGTCTTTGCAGGATTGAGCAGAACATCTCTTGAGAAGTCAGAAGTACTTGGTTGGGTCATGTTTATTTGAAAAAGGGAGATGGATACATTCACCTGAGGAACCAGAAGGACTTGGATGGGTCATGTTCATTTGACCAGAGTGTAGAAATTCCCACTGTAGATCAATAGATTATGCAATATACTAAAACATAATACAATATCTACTTCTACAACACTTTGCTGAAGCTTAATCGAATTGAGCAAGATCAAGAGAACACATATAACCGAGAATGAGAAATCAATCACACATAAGAAGAAATAACCTGGGGAAAGCCTCAACCTAAAACCCCAACTCTATATTATCATAAAAGTGGAAATCTTGTTCAAGTTACAAAAAGAATCAGCTCTCAAGCTATCCTGCTCTCTCTACAATTAAACAATACAGCTCACGGACTGAATAGACATAGTATATGTCCTCTTCAAGGCCTCCAAGCCTCCTATTTCCTTGTGCAGTTTTTCTTGGGGTCCATTGAAGCCACATATGTGAATTGGCCTCATCACACTCACTAAAACCTCTAATCTAACTGCACAATCCTCAAAGGAAAGTATTCCTTCTGCATGCAAGGAATATTCACAATGGAATATTCTAGCAACTGATAGTACACTGCCCCTCCATCTGATCTCAACAGGGTCTCTGTCTGAACTAACATGCATGAGTTATTTATGAGAGAATACTCAGTTATCTGAAGTGTAGTAGTTACATGCATGCAAGCATTAACTAACTGAACTTACATTAATTCAACAAACTGTTTGAATTAATCTAACTTGACTTGACTCAGTTAACTAAGTCAACTAATTACAACTCACTCTTATCTCTTTAATTGATGGATAAATTCCTCAATTAATGGAGAAACTGTTGCATGTCCCCACATAGACTTCATGTTTGATTTTCCTTAACTAATTAACTCAAGATGAATTAATTAATTAATTTACAAACAGTTGCTAAGATCAAATTCGAATTTTACTTCACTATTTTAGTATAGGGACTGACTAAAATAGGAAGGTATCCCGAAATGCTATTTGTAGAATGCTATTTTTATCACTTCCATTTTTCCATCCATTGTTGCTAAGATCAACACTGGCTAAACTGCTATTTATAGCAGTGCTATTTTTAGCAATTCTATTTTTAGCATTTCCTGTTGCTATTTTCAACACTCCCTCTCAAAAAGAAAGGGATTATCAATAACCCCAATCCCATCTCTATGGAACTCTAACTTGCATTTTGACAATGCCTTTGTCAAAATATCTGTAGCCTGTTCCTCGGTCGAAACATACAGCAACAATGTGATCCTCTTGACCACACAGTCTCAAAGATGGTGATACCGGATATCTATGTGCTTGGACCTATCATGAAAAAATAGATTCTCAGAGAGTTTGATACAACTCTGGTTATCGCAGTAGATCACTATAAGATCCATCATCTGACCAAAAAATCGCACTAGAATCTTCCGCATCCAAATGGCCTCACATGTAACATGACTAGCAGCCATGTATTCAGCCTCTGCTGAGCTAAGTGAAACTGATCTATGTTTCCTGCTATACCAGGAAACTACAGTTGAACCAAGGTTGAAGATTCGTCTAGAAGTTCTCTTCCGGTCTGATGAGCTCCCCGCCCAATCCGCATCTGTGAAGCCCTGAAGCTTCACTCCCTCTATCTGTCTGTACCACAATCCAAACTGAGATGTACCTCTGAGGTATCTCAGCACATGCTTCGCTGCCTTCCAAAATAGCTTGGTAGGCTGAACCATAGCTTGACTTAGTTGGTTCACCGCAAAGCATAAGTATGGTCATGTGTTCACCAGATACATAAGTGAACCCACTAGCTACCGATAAACAGTATTAGCTACTACCTCACCTGAATTAGCATCCTCCTTCCTTCAGTTCCCAACTAGAGGAGTCTGCATGGGCTTGCACTTCTCCATGTGAAAGCGCTTGAGTATCTCATTGGCATACTTGCCTTGAGGCACAAATACTTCCCCATCTTTCTGCCACACCTCCATGCCTAGAAAGTAGTTCATAAGGCCCATGTCCTTCATCTCGAACTCTCTTGCAAGGTCCTCCTTGGAAAACTGTATCATTTGATCATCACCTGTCAAAATCAGATCATCGACATAAAGAACAATGATCAATGGTTTACCTTCTACCATGATGTGGTAAAGGTTTGCATCTGCTTCACTCTTGGTGAAGCCCAAACCAGTGAAATACTTGTCGATCTTGGTGTACCAAGCACGGGGTACTTGCTTCATCCCATATAGAGACCTCTTGAGTCTGCACACATGCGACTCACGATTGAAGGTTTCAAAACCTTTTAGCTGCTCAATGTACACCTCCTCCTCAATCTTCCCATTGAGGAATGTTGTCTTCACATCCATCTTGTGGATCTTCCACCCCATCTGAGCTGATAGTGCCAACATTGATCTAATCGATGAGTACCTTGCTATGGGAGCAAAAGTCTCATCGTATTCGATCCCTTCAACCTGTGAGAAACCCTAGGCAAAAAACCTTGCCTTATGTTTCTCAACACTGCCATCAGCTTCCTGCTTTACATTATAAACTCATCTGGAACTCACCATTGACTTGCCCTGAGGCCTTGGGACAACATCCCACACACTGTTCCGAATGATAGAGTCGTACTCCTCTACCATTGCATCAACCCAAACTGGTTGCTGCACTGCCTCCTCAAGTGAAGAAGGTTCGGTATCTACACACTCCCCAACCAGGGCCATGTACCTAGTGTACCACTTGGGCGACCTCCTCTACCTGCGCTGAGAAGATGGTTGTCTGACATTCTCCCACACATCCAACATCAACCTGTCAGCTTCCATTGAGCATTTCTTCCCATCTCTGGAAGTATTAGCATGAGTGGATGTCTCCACTCCCGGATCCTCTGCATGCACCTGCTCTGCATCAATTTGAGGCTCCTACTCCTTAGGAACTGAAATTTCCTCATCTGCATGCAACTCAAGCTCCCTCTCAAGTGATAAGTGCATGGATTGCTGCTCATCGAACTTCAGATCCCTGCGTACCACAGTCCTCTAAGTGGAAGGCAGGTACACCTGTTGTTGGGAAAAGTATCTAATGCAGAATGCCCCTATCCCACTCTGAAGGTGATAGTACTTCAGCAACAACTAAATGCAAAGCTATTCAAAGTTTCTTCTTTATGAGATGAGAGAGGGAAGAAAAGGATGATCTACTAACCGTTATCTTGCGCTAATAGTCGATCCAGTCTTCACTCCTTGCCGCTTGCTCCTAGCTCCTTGTTCTTTCACCGACCCAGCTACACACAGATCCTATAAAAGCACAAGAAAAGGAAACTACAAGAAGCATGCATCCATAATCGATTTAAGGATTAGCATAAACCAAATATACAAGCATCAATTCATCATCAAGACACATGCATATAGAAGAACCTCAAATACTTTATTATAGAAGAAGTAAAGTTCTGAGAGAGTTACAACCACAGTAGGCCCAATCCAGCAACACCTCCCAGCTGAAAGAAATCTCCTCTTCACCTCCTTCAAGCAAAACACCCAATAGCTCTATACTCAAACCAACAGCACTTCCTTACTTGCACAAAATTCCAGCCCCCCTAGACCTCATGAGAGAGATCTATATATAGGTTTTTGGAGAAAGGATGAGTCATCTTGAGACTGGCATAAAGCTGACTAGTGTCCTCTCCCACTTTAGTTAATCTTCAGTTCTTGAGTCCACTTGGAGATTCTTGCTTCCACTTGGAGATCAAGACCCTCTTACTCATCACTAGGCGAATTCCTTGACCCAAGTGTCAGTTTGGAAGCTTCCTGGGCAGTTGACACCTTGCAGAATGACTGTGCCACTTGGCCAATCTCGCCCAGCGCAGGTAGCCTTCATTAATTTTGACCTTCAGCGCAGGTACAGAGAGGAGCAGTTGACATTCAGCGCAGATGCTCAGTGGAGCAGCTGACATGATCCAGAAATAGCCTGTTTCTGAGTGTTTTCAGGTGGAGAACTGATTTTCAGTGCTGTGGTTTGCAGACCTTGTTCCTCTAAGGGTAAGAACAACATGTTTAGGGACTTTGGATCCCTCAGATTATTGACATTTCATGCTCCATGCTGTTAGGCACAAAAATGTCTATAACAACACCCAATAGTTGTGGGGTGTATCAGTGTACCCCACAAGTATTCCCAACTCAGTTGTTGGGTCTAGCTTCTTCCTGGCATCTTTGGTCACATGACAGTAAACTGATGATCCAAAGATTCGGAAGTGATTTACATCAAGTCGCTTCCCAGAATAGGCATCCATAGGTGTCTTCATTCCCAGTATACGGTGCGGGCTTCTATTCTGCAAGTATACTACTGTATTGCATGCCTCAGCCCACAAATGCAGGGGTAGGCTTTGGTCATGCAACATCGCTCGAGCTATTCCCACAATCGATCTATTCTTCCTTTCGGCCACCCCATTCTGTTGCGGGTTATGGGGCGCCGTCAATTCCCCTTTAATTCCTTTTGTAGTGCAAAAGTCTTTAAACTATTGGGAGACATACTCTCCACCATTGTCGCTACGCAAGGCTTTTATTTTCTTTCCTGATTCTTTCTCTGCCAAGGCTTTAAACTCACAAAAGCTCAAGAAGGTCTGATCCTTCTTTTGCATAAAGTAGATCCAACATCTATGAGAAAAATCATCAATAAAAATAACATAGTACCTTTGTTTAGCAGTGGAGGCTGTAGAGAAAGGTCCACAAACATCTGAGTGAACTCGCTCCAGGATTTCTCCAGCTCTACTGTCTCGATCCGGAAAGGAAGATTTCACATACTTACCCAAGGTACAACCTTTTCATGTAGTCGTCTACTCAAGTTTTCCCTTGGGTAATCCGGTAGAAATCTGCTGCATGATCTTCAGGGCTCCATGGTGCAAGTGGCCCAGTATTCTATGCCATAGCTCACCAACATCTTGGCTCTGCACCATCTCAGCTTTGGAACTCAAAGCAGCACAGTTGTCTACCTCCAGCTTGTAGAGATTCTTGACTCAAATCCCTATTCGCTTTGTCTATCCAGAAACAATATGCCTTAGGAATACCATTCCTTTACTAAAGACTACATCATAGCCTTTATCTTCTAGCATAGCAACAGACACAAGATTCATCTTCAGACCTGGTACATACTTTACATCAGTTAGGGTGAGGGGAGCTCCATACTCCCTCTGAAACATAAACATATCTTCACCTAAAACATGATACTTTCCATCATCTCCCATCTCGATCCGCATCTGGAGATCCTTATCCTCCAAGGTACTGAAAAGATTCTTGTCACTTGACATGTGGAATGAAGCTCCACTATCCAGGTACCACACACATCCCACCATGGATGAAACCATACACGTGATAAGTGAGAAATCCAGCTCAAACTGTGAGGCTAGTGCCTCGCCATCAGATCCCTTCAAAGAAACCTTCTTGGATTTCTTCTGGATACAATTCGTAGCATAATGGCCCACTTCATGATAATGAAAGCATCGCACTTTCGATTTGTCAATCTTCTTCCCACCATGGGAAGAACCGGATTTGGGATGGGACGCCTTCCCTTTCCTTTTCCTTGCCTTACTCGCTAAGGCTAGATTTTCCTCATCTTCTTGCTTCGATGAGGATCCATCTCTGGTGCTTCTTCTTATTTCCTCCTGCCTGAGATCCGACCAAAGTCATTCCCAATTTGGCAGTTTTTCTCTTCCATTAACCAAGTTTTGGTAGCTATGCCAGCACTTATGAAGACTAAGGACTGCAAGACTCACCATGTCATCATCAACGGTCATGATCCCTACACTTCCAAGCTCATCCCTGCAGGTGGTGAGCTTGTTCAGATATGTAGAGATCGTGTCGCCCTTTTCACACTTGATCTTACGAAGCTTGTCTTTCAGCACCAGCTTCCTCTGATTGCTGCTGTTCTGATATAGATATTTCAATGTTTTCCACATCGAAAACGGTGTCTCCTTCCCATGGAGGCTCGAGACAATGTGGTCTCGAACTCCCTCTAGGAGGATTCTCCTTGCTCTAGCCACACATTTCTTCCATTCCACCAATTGAGTAGCATTAGTCGGCTTGGGGACTTCTTGATCAATGAAGTCCTTTAGACCGTTATCCTCTAATACTGCCTCCATGTGATCCTTCTAGGCTATATAATTCGAGCTGCCATCAAGGGCATACTCGAGTCTTAAACCACTGAACGCCATAGGGGAAATTAAGATGTGATAAGAACTCGATTTCTATATTCGAGAACACAAACTTTGAACTTCTCCTTCTTGTATACAGTTCTTCACCTTGATCACCTTTGCTCCGTACCATGTAGAAATTCCCACTGTAGCTCAACAAATTATGCAATATACTAAAACATAATACAAGATCTACTTCTACAACACTTTTCAGAAGCTTAATCGAATTGAGCAAGATCAAGAGAACACATATAACTGAGAATGAGAAATCAATCACACATAACACAGAAGAAATAACTCGGGGAAAGCCTCAGCCTAAAACCCCAACTCTGTATTATCATACAAGTGGAAATCTTGTTCAAGTTACAAAAAGAATCAGCTCTCAAGCTATCTCGCTCTCTCTGCAATCAAACAATACAGCTCACAGACTGAATAGACATAGTATATGTCATCCTCAAGCCCTCCAAGCCTCCTATTTCCTTGCACAGTGTTTCTTGGGGTCCAGTGAAGCCACATATGTGAATTGGCCTCATCACACTCACTAAAATCTCTGATCTAACTGCACAATCCTCAAGGAAAGTATTCCTTCTGCATGCAAGGAATATTCTAGCAACTGATAGTACACTGCCCCTCCATCTGATCTCAACTGGGTCTCTGTCTGAACTAACATGCATGAGTTATTTATGAGAGAATACTCAGTTATCTGAAGTGCAGTAGTTACATGCATGCAATCATTAACTAACTGAACTTACATTAATTCAACAAACTGTTTGAATTAATCTAACTAGACTTGAATCAGTTAACTAAGTCAACTAATTACAACTCACCCTTATCTCTTTAATTGATGGGAAAATTCCTCAATTAATGGAGAAACTATTGCATGTCCTCACATAGACTTCAGGTTTGATTTTCCTTAACTAATTAACTCAAGATGAATTAATTAATTAATTTAAAAACACCTGCTAAGATCAAATTCGAATTTTACTTCACTATTTTAGTATAGGGACTAACTAAAATAGGAAGGTATCCCAAAATTCTATTTATAGAATGCTATTTTTAGCACTTCCATTTTTCCATCCATTGTTGCTAAGATCAACACTGGCTGAACTACTATTGATAGCAGTGCTATTTTTAGAAATTCTATTTTTAGCATTTCATGTTGCTATTTTCAACACAGAGATGAATGGCCCACTAGGGAAATTGTGATATTAAACAAATTTTCTCTCAGGAAGGTAGAAGGACTTGGTTGGGTCATGTTAATTTGACCATAGGAGATAGATGAAATGCACCTGACAAGCCATAAAAGAATTTTTCTAGGTCATGCTGATTTGGCCAGGGGTGAATGGTCCAGGGGAATATCCTCTCCTAAGAATCTAGAAAAACCTAGTTGGGTCATCCTAATTTTAACCAGATGAGATTGATACATTTATCTCAGAAGCCATAAAGGAATTTGGTTGGGCCATGTTGACTTGGCAAGGGGTAAATGGCCTAGGATACTCACATTGCCTACTTTAGGATGGAGTGATCTATAGACATGCATGTGAGGAGTCACATTGCATACTTTAGGATGGGGTGATTGTAGATGTGCATGTGGGGAGTCACATTGCCTACTCTAGGATGGAGTGATCTATAGATGTGCATGTGAGGGAGACACTGCATCAACATAGAAGACTCATGAACTTATCTTAAGGAAGGAGAATTTTAAACTAATCAAAAATATATTTGTATCCAAGGAGAATACCTCCATCACTAAGAGGGAGTGTTGATTTGTTTTGTTGCGTCAAGAGGAATTCCCACATTCCTAAGTCAATCTACAAAAATTATGAAATATTAAATTAAAATTTTGATTTTTGGAGCATCAAGTTGGCCCAGTAAGACAAGTTGGCCTTGCTCATGAAGGGATGTATCCCTTGGGGTATTTCACCCCATTTGACTTTTATAAATAGGAGTTGTGGCCTCTCAATTTATCCATAGTTAAAAAGCAAGTATAAACAAGGAGAAATCATATTTTTTGAAGTATATCATTCTTCATTGGAAAACCACACATGTGATGGAGGGTCAAGTTTGATTGTTGTTGACAAAGATACTTAACTGAGATTTGACCAGGCTATATGAATTGATCGTAGACCGCAGGAGTTTAACATAAGCCGTAGGTTTAACCGTAGGCCGCAAGGTTTACCACAGACCATGTGGTTGAAAACAAGGTCAAAATTCAACCATAGGTCCAAATTTGACCACATGCTGACTATTTGACCAACATTGACTTTTGGCTGGTTTGAACATCATTGACTTGCTGGAGTTTAAATAGATTTTACTGGTACTTTTAACTTGGATATTGGCACAAATTTCTAGACAAATTGGATTTGTAAACCTTGTTGAAAAATAATTTCTCCTAAAGAAAATTTGTTGGGTTTTCTCCCAAGGTTGGGTTTCCCAGGGTAAAAATACTATTTCTATTGTGTATGGTTGCATTTATTTGATCTTTATTATTTTTGCTACATTTATTGTTAATATTTTATGAAGTGTAATTGCTCAATGATATCAGTGGCATAAAAATATTGTGTGAAGAATCATTAGGTAGCAATTATTTGGCAGAAAATAATATTCTACTATTCTCTTGTAGAAAACTCAATAGAGACTACTCACTCCATTGAGTCAAGGGTCTATTATAAAGCAAGATAATACTGAGAGGGGAGTTGAATCAATAATGTGAGAATTAAAAAAAAAATCACAAAGTAAGGAAATTATACTAGAAATGTCAATAATCCATTTAACAGCCATTCAAGTAAGCATCAACAGAAGAATCACGTATGAAACACATAAATACTTCAATATTATCTTCAATTAATTTCACAAGGGCGAGCTTCACTTTATTTTACAAAGTTCTTCGGCACCAACCAAAAGGAAGCTACTACTCCCTATTTTATCATTGTACTACTAAAAGGAGCTACTACCCCTAGTTTATCAACTACCACTAAAAGGAGCTCCAAACCCTAAGTTTATCAGCTACTACTAAAAGGACCTACTACCCTTGATTGTTTATCATCTACTACTAAAAGGAGATACTACCCCTCATTGTTTACCAACCACTATTGGAAGGTGATACAACCCCTGAAATTCAAGTTTCCACTTGCTTGACCTCGTTGATTTATCTTCCATTCCATTTTCAAACTTGAATCATGAAGGCCACTTTCTTTCATAAAACAAGTGAATATCTCCTCAATCACACACCATAATCACCAAAAAATCACCTTAAAAAATATTTGATCACTGTGCAATTCACCATCACACAATAGCAAAAACAGCGACATCAACAACATTCTTGCTAATTTCTTATTAAGAGTTAGAGCTGGTATTTTTTAGATTTAGAAATTTAGTTAACTTTAGATATTTAACATGCATAAATCCTTATTTTTGTGTATGTAAAACTTAATATCAAGTCTTTTAGATGTGTTCTTGAAGTCTTCAATATTTGATCTTTTGTCCCTGTTTGAAAAATTGAGTTAAACTTCACAAGTTTGCAATTTTGGAAAATATCAGGGTTTAGCTATGATTTTTTCTCTAGTTCTAAATTTGGTTGAATTGCCAAAAAAGCCACCAAAATTTTCCATGCCACCAAATAGAAACCAACTCCTTCATGTGGGTTTTATCCAAGTTTTAATGAATTGCTAGTTATGGAAGAACTTCCAAATATGGCAAAAAATTGCCAAATTTCAATAT
The DNA here is from genome assembly GCA_031772625.1 of Pinus tabuliformis. NCBI lineage: Eukaryota > Viridiplantae > Streptophyta > Pinopsida > Pinales > Pinaceae > Pinus > Pinus tabuliformis. The sequence goes on along the minus strand of CM062810.1, from coordinate 734,804,216 downwards.
TGTCAACACGTTTATACCATACACCCATAGGTACATTGTTAAAGCCCTCATGGCTTAATCCCATTGTTAAAACACAGTTGTCGACCCATTCATGTAATGTTTCAGCCCATAGCCCTCGATCTCACAACACATGAAACCATCATAAAAAACCAAGTCTTCGATGAACACTTTATCCCTTAACTTTTATTTCCTGAAAATAAATGAATGGAGCACCTTTGTTTTCTTTTGAGATCTATCTTCCAATATTACATGTCCTACTAGGACCACCTTTCAATTGGTCGATAGCTCCTCTTCCTATGTCAACTTGTATGCCACCACAACCTGACATTATCTCCCTATACATTTCAGCGTGTGCAATCTCGAAAACTCATGGGCTCATTATGTCTAGGTGATGTGTCCAAGTGGGACAACCAATTTTCCATTGCACCATTTTTTATTGTTCCCCCGCTCGTCATCTATATATACTAATTTTTCTAAGAGCCTCGTCATCCGAGAGATTTAACTTGAAGCTTGTTGAATTGAGGCTTCTGTGATCCATAATAAGATTATGAGAGAATTTTCGGCGTAAATCACATGATATTTCATTTGTCAATGCATTTCGAACCAACCAGTGTGGTTCATCGTCAAGACAAGTTGAATGAACAGATCTCGCTTTGCATGTTAAATAGATAGAGTAGAACATCCAACAACTATTTGACCAGGTAACGACTATATTAACAACAGCTAGATTTGACTGGGAAATGGTTAGTTTGGATTGGATTAGGGGTATAACCTTTAATTTAATTAAATAAGTTAATTCGGTTAGTTATATTCTTATTAAAATAAAAGTAAATGGACCATTTTATAAATTAATACTTATAAATATATATTAAAATAAATAAATTATAAAATAAATTAATTTAAATTAATAGTTAGTTATCCAAGTTATTATATCTAAATATTAGAGTAATAACTAGTTAGTTATAAAAGTTATTGAATATATAAATATTAGAGTAATATATAAATAGTTAGTTACATTTTTATTAAAATAAATAAATTATAAAATAAATTAATTTTAAATTAATAGTTATTTATAAAAGTTAATTAAATATATAAATATTAGAATAATTTATAATTATAAATATATATTAAAATAAATTAATAAATTTAAATTAATAGTTAGTTATCAAAGTTATTATATCTAAATATTAGAGTAATTAATAGTTAGTTATAAAAGTTCTTAAATATATAAATATTAGAGTAATATATAAATGGTTAGTTATGTTTTTATTAAAATGTAAGTTAAAGGGATTGTTTCATACACTTATAAATATATATTAAAATAAATTAATTATAAAATAAATTAATTTTAAATTAATAGTTATTTATAGAAGTTAATTAAATATATAAATATTAGAGTGATTTAAGGGTTAGAAAGAATATTTTAATATTTAAAATTAATTAATAGTTTATTTAAGGGTTAAAATTAGTATATTATCATAGATTAATTTCTGTTATTAGAATAAAACTAATAGCATAAATAAGTGCTATTACAATACCTCTAACAATATCAATCACACCTCAAAGAACAAAGGCCACAAGAAACGGGAAACAAGGGAAATAACTTAAAAGACAACAAGATAAAGCTAAACCTAGGGAGGGGAAGAATGGAAGAAAACAACTAGGAGGAGAGGGCTGGGACCCAGCAACTACTGATCTTCCAGCCATCCTCTCTATTGAGATTGTTCAGCCTTTTTTCAATCTCAAGGGCTTCCCTAAATTTCCGGTGATGGAAATGGGACACTCTAGCAATAACACTAGCCTCCTCGATACAGACATGATGATTGGTTTTCTCCACATGTTCTGCTAAAGCAGAAGACTTGGTTCTCCTATGCTTAAGGTCAGCTACGTGCTCACTAATCCTTTGATTAATGGAGCGACCAGTCTCACCAATATAGGGGGTCCCACATGAACAAGGAATAATATATACCCCTTTCATGTCCTTGGGGTTGATAGGATCCTTCACTGATCTGAGGGACTTACAAATGGTGTTAAGAGGTCTAAAGGTCGAGGGGACATTATGCTTCTTAAGAATCCTCGCAATCTTATCCGTGGTCCCCAGAACAAATAGAATATGGACACCAGGGATCTGTTCCTTCTTGTCTCTTTTAGTTAACGAATTCTTAGCTTCTTTGAGGAAAGCCCAGTCATTTTCTTCCATTCTTCCCCTCCCTAGGTTTAGCTTTATCTTGTTGTCTTTTAAGTTATTTCCCTTGTTTCCCATTTCTTGTGGCCTTTGTTCTTTGAGGTGTGATTGATATTGTTAGAGGTATTGTAATAGCACTTATTTATGCTATTAGTTTTATTCTAATAACAAAAAGTTAATCTATGATAATATACTAATTTTAACCCTTAAATAAACTATTAATTAATTTTTAGGCCGATAGGCCTTCCTTTGAAAGGGACTTTCGTCGTCCCCTTTTTCCTCATGCTGACACGTGGCATCGGATTCTGAATGGCACAACCAGGAATTTTTCAGTCTCGTGCTGACAGGTGGAGCGGGACAGTTCTGCGAGGGAGTGGTCGTGTATTCATGGATATTTATGTTCTGCGAGGGAATGGCGGCGTCGTGTTAAGTTCGTGCAGTTATCTTCCAGCTTATGCATTCTTTAAGTTCCAGTAGTAACTGTTCTGCGGTTCCTTCTTGCATCAAACTACCCGCAGCGATCAATCTCAAAGAGTATACCACTGTTCAAACTGACAGAGGAGCCTGGTTTAACAATCTCACGAACGGGTCTCGAAGCTGGAAATCAACACAACATCATTTCTTCCAGGTGAGGTCATCGTCTCTATTTTTATCATAATCTGACCCTCACGAACGGGTCTCAGAGCTGGAAATCAACACAACATCATTTCTTCCGGGTGAGGTCATCGTCTCTGTTTTTATCATAATCTGACCCTTTCGCTTGGGAGGAGGTTTTACTATTCAGGTCGCTTTTCCAGTATTTTCATTGTCGCAAAGTTTACTTCCTGTCTGAGTTGCGCGTGCTGTTACAGAGTGTCCAGTTATCAGACAGTTTTACTGTCGGGGGTTTTTCCAGGTTCGAGCGGATGACGCTCTGCCCCTTTCCAGGTAATTCATCATCTCGACACCTCTTCTATTAATTCGCTCCATGACCGGGTTTCCTGGTATCTTATTAGGTTTAATTCATGAATTGAAATTCTTCTCGCAGGTTGCGCTCTCCAGATAGCAGAAGGCGTACTCTTCAATACCCAGTTCCAGATAATCGGAACCCTTGCCGTAGGTAAGATTAATGCACCCATTTTTTGCTTTACGGTTCATTATCATTGATACACATGATTATTTTAGGGTTTTCACCTCACGTCGTGCACTTCTCAGGTATGCTTCCACTAGGGTTCGGGAGTCTGGCAGCTTCTCAACATTGATATCCCTGGCTTCACAGGTGCTCTTTACTGACTTACTTGCAGCCTTACGACGGGTTAAAGAATTATAGGAAGAGGGTTTACATTCTTATGTTATACCAAACTGAATAGTTTGCTTATCGAGAGGTCTCCTGGCCAGTATTAACCCTGTGGGGTTCATAATTTATAACTGTGCATTTTTCAACTTTGAGTTTTGGACAACTCGTGTAAAAATTTGGGGTTTCCATTTAAAGAAAATGTTTTGACTTCTTCTGTGTATAGTGTATAACTGTAATTGCTAGACAGAACTCTTTTGCGGGGTGATATAATTTTTTTAAAGGAGCATGGATGCAGATTGATATTTAATGTTTGTTTTCCGATTGATGTCAGAGACCGCTTCATCAATGAGTCTTCCATGGAGATGCTGTAATTTAACCCCATCTTTTCAGTCGTTTGCATTATTGTTGTTCGCTTTTCAAAGATAGTAACTTGTACCTCTCGATAGTAGCTTATACCACTCTTTGAGGTCAGAGAATTCATTCATTAATTTGGAGATGCTATAATAACCGCATATTTTCATTCGTCTGCATTATTGTTGTTCGCTTTTCAAAGATAGTAACTTCTACCTTTCTTTGAGGTCAGAGAATTCATGCAGTAATTTGTCCTAACAAAGCATTTGTTTTCAGCACTTTGTCCTAACAGAGCATTTGTTTTCAGCACTGTCAAAGAAAGACTCAGTTTGCTGATTTTTTCTAATAGAGCATTTGTTTTCAGCACTGTCAAAGAAAGACTCAGTTTGTTGATTTTATCTAACAGAGAATTTGTTTTCAACACTGTTAATGAAAGGCTCAGTTTGCTGATTTTTTGTAGGGATCAAATTTGTAACTTTGCTGGCAATGAATATTTCACTGTGATCGGTAAAGTCCCTCTTTTGTGTGTTGAATTTCAATTTGATAAGAGATGCAGTATTTGGGAACAAATATTATTTTGCAGCTGCTAAACTGAGGGATATATGCGGTCACTGACCTCGCTTTTGATTGTGTATTTAACACTTGTAATAGAAATATTATGTAATAAGTATTTCATTAAAATATGCATGGTTTATCTATAATGTACAGGATGTCATAAATAGTTTTAGTATAAGCGCTGACAGGGCTCTTCGAAGTCAAACTTAGATCTATAGCACACCTAGTCACTGACTATATATTGTCTTCACAAGTGTGTTTTTATTATTTCTTTTATTGTCTAAAAAAAACTCTGAAAACTGTTTGGGAGTTGAAAATTGTTGACAGTGCAGATAGCCTGTCTGTCCATCTGTTTTTATAGTTTATTTGACAATTTTCAACATTATGTTCCCAATCAATGGAGGGAGCGCTCAAAAAAATGCTTGTCTGTTGCTTTATTTTTTGCCATTTTGGTTTGGATTATCAATGGTGAGTTTTTTAGGATTTATAGACTACATATTGCAAAATGCATTATCCATTCCTTCTAGAGCATTGTGACACGTTCCCAATACTTTTGCATCATCATGAGATTCAAAGGCACTAAAATCTGAATTATAGCAGCTCTCTTTGAGTTTTATGGAGCAATTATGTGGTAGAGTATCTTCAGCGATGCCACAAGAGCATAGGCTAGTTGTTCTTGGACTATCCTTCCGAGGTATTACGTCCAAACTCTACACCATTCCACCCATCAAAGCCAACAAAACCGTTCACAATGCTTATCATCTGCACTGTTAATTTTAAAATAAATAGAGGAATGGCTTATATTTCTACCACTCTGTAGGTTTATTTAAAAAGTTAGCTTTAAATTTCCAAATTTCTTTACCCTCACACTAAAAAGGGCATTTGATTGACAATGGTATACAAATAATTGTGATGCAAGTGCAATGTATTACAGTTTGAAGTTGTAATTTAACAAAGAATTGCAATATCAGGGTGGAATTGAAACAGAATTGAATGGCTAACAGGCTGCCAGTCTTGAAGCTAAGGATGGATTTCACAAATTTCTGGAAAGGTCTGCAGTCCACTCTTCTTTCAATAATTAAATGGATGGCCTAAATCTGTTTGGAGTTGTAATTTAACAAAGAATTGCAATATCAGGGTGGAATTAAAACAGAATTGGAAGCCTAACAGGCTGCCAGTCTTGAAGCTAAGGATAGATTTCACAATTTTCTGGCAAGGCCTGCAGTCCACTCTTCTTTCAATAATTAAATGGATGGCCTAAATCTTCTAATTATAATTAACTTAACGATAATTTTGTTGTTATTTATTTCTTATATTGTCTAAAAAAACTCTGAAAAATGTTTGGGAGTTGAAAATTGTTGACACTGCAGATAGACTGTATGTCCATCTCGTTTTACAGTTTATTTGACAATTTTGAACACTTCGTTCCCAATAAATGGAGGAAGCGCTAAAAAAAATTGCTTGTCTGTTGCTTTCTTTTTTGCCATTTTTGTTTGGATTATCATCGGTGAGTTTTTTTTAGGATTTATAGACTGTACATTGCCAAATGCATTATTATTTTTGTTGAAATGATATAATTAAACCGGATTTAGCAGACTTACCCATTATAAATTTGACGATACGACCCATTTTTTTTAGGTATAGCTTATTGGATTTAGAATTTAGACGGGAGATTTTTTTTTACTTATAATTCGGTGGATACTTAATGCCACTCCTAATTAATTCTATATTTTTGGAATTAAAAAATCTTGGTTTTTGATTCCTTCTACTTGTTTATTCATGACCAAATTCTATTACCAATTGAAAATTCTGTTACCTACATTTTTCATTTTCCGGTAAAGGCAAAGCATTTTGGTCCGGTCCACTGCAATGTATCGTCGTGGGAAACTGTCCTGAGATTGTGACCTTGATTTATGATAAGAATGAAATGAGCCCATGTTAAGCATGGCCAATCAGAAATTTCATGTGATCAAATAGAATGAGAGCCAAAATTTGGAAGAGTTAGACCACAAGCATAGAGACTGACTCCATTCCATCTAGAGCATTGTGACACCTTCCCAATAGTGTTTTGCATCAACATGAGATTCAGAGGCGTTAAACTCTGAATTATAGCAGCTCTCTTTGAGTTTTATGGAGCAATCATGTGGCAGAGTATCTTCAGTGATGCCACAAGAGCTTAGGCCAGTTGTTCTTGGTCTATCCTTCCGAGGTATTAAGTGGCAATATCTCACAATGGCGAGGTCTTCAGTATTTACATATAAACGTCTTCACTTCAATTAACGCCATGACCAAATCAACAAAAACGACTCCCCCAAGTTGTCAGTAATTTATGTCGTATGACAGGACAGAGTGACAAACCTCGCAGCCCACTAGATATATGGACTCTCAGTTCGAAGCAAACCTCAAGAGGACAACAAGTAAAAGGAAAAGGTCATAAAGGTTGCAGGGAAAACGCTAAATATGTAAGCAATTGTGAATCAGGATAGCATAAGTTTATTAATCTTTTATTAAAGGAAGCCTCTCTTTGCACTGCAGCCCCTTGAGGTATGTTTCTGTCAAGCATTCCAATATATATCTATATATATAAACTGCAGATACTAAATTATCTAGAAGTATGTTTCATCTAACGTCTTCCCTTTTTTGAGGTTAGAGACATGAATTAAATGCCACACACACATATATCTTAGTCGAAGAGGTTAGTTCAGTTGGCTATGGCCAATGTTTTTAGGCATTTAGCTAATTTTGTGATAGCAGGTGCCGGATTAAAGCCTTTTTGATCAGGTGTACTAGTCTATGTTCATGGGTTTATCAAGAATGCCATCCAAAATGTGACAAAGTATTCCTCAGGTTCTCATTAAGTTTTGCTTGGAAAAATATATAGATAAATACCTCAGGCTACCAAAACAGTGCCAGAACAAGAAAAATATAACTAATCACATAGTCTAGAAATCATTATGTTATTAAACAATAACAGTTAGAATTTATATTCTAAAAAACTGTGGCTAAACCATATAGCATAGGTTTACAAGAAATATATAGTTTTAGGCAGACATACCCTAGAGTGCACAGATAAGTATAAATTATCCAAAAAATATTGTGGAGGCCTATCCATTTCATTCTACTCTGAATTCTGCATGTCTGCTGCTTAACATTTCATTGAGTATATATCTACAAATCAGTGATTTTGGGATCAAATCCCACAAAGCAATTCTAGCAATTCTATCCCTGCTCTTCAAATTCCTTCAAGCTTTTGAAAGCAAAACCAATGAATTATCAATATAAAGGCGTTTAGCTAGCTCAAATTTCTCATCCGTTAGGCTTGAACCAACATCTCTTCTAGAGAAATTCAACAATTCTAATTTAATAATCCTATCGGCCTCTCTTTGTACCTTTTGGGACAATTGCTAGTAAATATTAAAATATTCTTTCTAACCCTTAAATCACTCTAATATTTATATATTTAATTAACTTCTATAAATAACTATTAGTTTAAAATTAACTTATTTTAAATTGGTTAGCTTTCCTTTTGTGTTTTATTCTTATTTCTCAACCTTTCAATTTCCTCAATAAAACTAATTAGCTCTCCTTCTAATTCAACTTTAACTTCTTCTCCATTAGAGTCATCAACGTCCACTTTCATATTTTCTATGGCCATGAGCATAAATTATTTTGAGCTTTCATAGGCATTGTCCTCATTTGAAGATTGGATGTCTTCATTTTCATAAGTGTTGTAGTCTTGGGTGTAGAATCTTTTCTTCTTAATCTTTTTTTTTTTTTTTTCCTTTTGTCACTTTTCTAAACTTCTCTCTAAGGTGATATCCATTTTCCTTCTTTTCTAGACACCTAGAAGAAAAGTGATGTACTTTACCACAGTTTAAGTACTTGAATAGTAGCTTACCTTTGTACTTGTCTGAGCCTCTCTTGAGCTTTCTAAAAAACTTAGTTTTCTCTTCATCTGACTTGCAAAATGATTCATTATGTTCTTCCTTGGGATTCTTGTCTGCTTTGAAGGATGATTCCTTTTATTTTACTCTTTCCATTAGAAATCCTCATCTCATAGGAAGTAAGAGTGCCAAGTAGTTGATCCAAAGTGAGAGATTTGAGATCTATCATCTCCTCAATGGCTGAAACTTTAGGATTAAATATCTTAGGGAGAGTGTTGGTACCATCCTATGACCTCCTTTTTCCTCCTAAAACATATCATTTGCCTACTTCTTTCCATCATATATCTCTTAGAACCCTTGGAAATTGATTAGTTAATAGTCCTATAGTTATTAAAATGCATTGAAATTGATTTAGGAGTTTTATGTTAAAGAATTAGGGATTTTTGGTAAAATGGCTACAGGAAGTTCCAACATCCTGTAATTTCTTCATTGTTTGACATGTGGCATGATAGCTGGGCTAGAACGAAGGGTAGGGATGAAAAGTAGAATGTCCAAGCATGGATGAATACCTATCCTACAGCAGAATCGACCTTCCTACATGCGCGGTCAACAATGGTCAAAGTATAGCATGTTGGCGACAAAGGCAGCAACAACAAAGAATTCTAGATTGATTTAGTTTTGTTCCTTTTTGAAATCAGTTTAGGATAGAAACATTTTAAAAATCTCGACATGGTAAAAGCGGCAACAGCCATATCATGAATGTACATTCGTTTTCGAAATGTAAGGGTTGTAAACACATATGTAAATACAGTCCTGTGTAATCAATGTTTGGGTAATCGTTGTATCGTTTGAAACAGAGTTTGAACTTAATATCAAGAACACAGTTACAGTTACGATCTTTTGTCTTGTTGCATTGATTTGATAATCGGTTGAACACAGTCCAGTATACCTCTGGAACGCGGACGGGCCCTGCGTTAAACTAGTATATTGTTATTTCCTTTTCACTTGCAACTTAGGGTATTACATGACACACACAGTAATTAGAATTGGTTGTTGATTTTAATCGAATGCGTATGGTTTATGTTTATGAGATCGCTTGAACAGTTCATCACCGGGATCGTGAATCGTATCCTGTAAGGGATTCGATCCTCTGTTGTCCTCTAAAGCAATTTTATGAACTCTGCTTTCATTTCAAAGTATGTTTATAATTTCCAGATGTCTTTAGCTTGCATGAATATTAGTGAATGCTGAGTATTTTTTAAACAAGGGTTTCGTGTATGGTGTCTCTGTAAGGAGATTGAAATCTTGGTTTGAAGTGATACACAGTGTTTTAATTTGATAAATGAATTGAGTGACACTGTGGTAATTAGGTAGATTAACTGAGTGACCTAGGTGTTTGGGTGATAGGTAATATACCTCAGTCTTCCGTAAAGAAGTCCTGTGACCTACCATCATAACCACTTAGCTAATAATCCTTTATGTCTATGTACTTTAGACGCATGCCTCTAAGTTTACGCATCCTGGTCGATAATAAATATAGCCTAGTCTAGCACCCTAGATAGGACACTACATTTTGGCGCCGTTGCAATGATGGGCTCTGTTAAGGGAGACGTACTTAAAGGATTTAAAAAGAAAAAATTTCAATAAACAAAAACACAGTTAGGAATCATGTTCATTTATGCCTAGATTTAGAGACAGTCAGGGTAGATTCGTAAAAACCCCCCACCATCTAAAAACTAACCCATCATCATTAGGAGCAGACTCTCTAGGGAATACAACACCAGCTGAGGAAGTCATCCAAGCATTAGAAGAAAAACAAAAGTCAGGACAAAGACTTACCCTCATCGAAAGGCAAACTTTATTCACACATAAGTCGCAGAAGAAGCACTTTCCTAGATCTTCCACACAAGGAGAAAGTAGCACAGTGACCGAACAATCTTTCTTTAATCTCCTCTATCAAACAAGTGACACTGACACAGAGAGACCTATTATAATGGCTGAGGAAGGAGCTGGATCAGTACCACATCAAGGACAGGGAGATGAAGAGGAGTCAACTTTTAAGTTTCCTATACATGAACCACAAGAAGATGATGAGATCAAAATGAAAAACATACCCCCATCCGTGCTACCAAACTTTTATGGTATGGCCTCAGAAGATCCAGACTCATTTTTGTTTGAGTTTGACATTGTATGTCGAACATATGGTTATACAGATGATGCCCATAGGCTTAGACTCTTCCCAGCGACATTAAAGGCATCAGCCTTAAGATGGTTCATGAGGCTTGGTGAGCATGCTATAGTTGATTGGGATGGCATGAGGAGAATATTTCTAAGGAAATATCAGCCTTATTTCAGATCCAAAGATTCTAAAGATGATATCTTTAGAATGAGCCAGCAAGAGGATGAAACCTTAGAATAATACTTAGAACGGTTTGTCTACAACTTACAAAAATCCAAACACCGAACTATGCCTCTTGATCTGATCCGCACAATATTCTTGAAAGGTATCCGAGAGCAATACATGGATGATCTTAACTTGATGGGCAAAGGTGACATTTCTGCCTTACCCTTTGAAGAAATCGCTGAGTTGTGCGAAAAGTATTCAAGGAGCAAAGCTAAAATGGGAAAAAGAACCCTGTCATCCAAAGTCACAAAATCTGCCTCCGCAAGTGTCACAAGGGCTGAAATAGGGAATCTTTTAGAAGAGTTTAAAACAGATCTGTTAAGCACCCTAGGGAACCAAATTGACACTTTAAAAGCTGAGAGGAAACAAGAAGATGAAGATCAGATAATGGCTATCTTCTGCCCAAAATGCCGGAAGAAACATGCATTAAAAGACCGCCCACTAGAAAACATCCAAGTTTGTGCTTTCTGTACTGAACATCATGATATGTTTAACTGTCCTAAAGTTAAGGTTTTGCAGAACTGTAATATGGAAGCCAATGCAGAGATGGAAAACGTGTATTACATGGGCACAAAGAGACCATGGCAGCCAAGGCCAGCACCTCAAGGTATGTTTCCAAATCAAAATTTGCAATTTCCTATAAATGATCAGATGTATGCACAAAACTCATGGAATGTACCCATGCCATGGCAGCACCAAAACCAACCACAACAACAATGGAGACTGTCTCAACAGTACTCTCAATCTTATCATACATATCCTCAATCATACCCACCATATTCACAACCATATCAGCAATACCAACAGCCGTATTCATCACATTCTCAACCATATCAGCAGTATCCTCAGCAAGTTGTTTATCAGCCTCAACCTACTCAACAAGCACTACCTGCTCCTCCACCAATAAATCCACCACAACTGCAATTTCCATCTAACTCACAACCTCCCAGACCCACTCAAATTCCTGCTCAAACTGTCCCAAATCCAAATAATAGAGCAGAGAGGCCAGCCTACAATGTAGAAGAGGGAACCTCATATTCCGCACTACCCTTGCAAAATATCAACTTGAGGTCTGGTAGGGTACTCCACAAAGATTCTCCAATAACAGATAAGCAAGAAGAAAACACAGAAAATGAAAATGAAATGACAAATCAAAGAAAACCAAACGATGATACCAAAGACAAGCAGCTGCAACCACTGCATCCACCTTTTCCAGACCGATTGGTCCAAATAAAACCTCCACTGTCTATACCACAGTTTGATGTCTTAGATGAACTCAAGAATGTCTACATAAAAATTCCACTGTTGCAAGCTATAAAATACATTCCCATCTATGCTAAAGCCATCAAAGACATATGCCTCAAGAAGCCTGCTAGAAAAAGGATTGATCCTCAAACCATTCATGTTATAGGACATTTAGCAGGCCTTATGACCAATACCATCTCCATGGAAAAGTATGTTGATCCTGGCATTCCCAAAGTGACCACTATCATTAACAACATAAAAATTCCAAACACTTTGATAGATCTTGGGGCCGCAATCAATGTCATGACTCTTGAAACCATGAGAACACTCCAGCTCATAAATTTGCAACATACAACGATTGTTCTAGAACTAGCTGATAGGTCTAAAGTGATTCCTGAAGGAATTTTGGAGGACATAATTGTCTCACTGGACTCTTGGGAGTATCAAGTGGATTTCTTAGTTCTTCAACCCAAATCCAATTTAGGAGGGCACCCTGTCATCCTTGGTAGACCATGGTTAGCGACTGTTGATGCATTCATAGGATGTCGATCGGGCAACATGATCATTTCAAGAGGGACCGAAAGAAAACAACTCACTCTTTATCCATCGGCACAATCACCAACAGTAACACACAATTTGTGGCTTGTGGCTTGATGATAAATTCAATGATAAAGAAGAAGTACAATCTGTTTTTAGCATTGACCAAATCTATGATTTCCAAGAACAAGACAATAATGATTTGGTAGAATTATTCCTTTCTCAACCTGATATGTCCAAAAATTTGAGAAATGACCAATATCATGCTGCAGATGTACTTTTGGCCCAAAACTTTCAGGAAACATGCACCATTCAATTTTTGCAAACCACATTTCACGACATTTTTCCAGTTCAATCTATCACCAACACATAGAGTCAGATCATAGAGATTATTCCAGGGAAAACTCTGAACATAGGCAATCACCTAGACTCATCTCAGCAGGAGAAATTGATTCGACTATTGAGAAAATACCAGAAAGCCTTTGCTTGGGACTACACCGATATGCATGGAATTCACCCCGACACATGCACTCACCATATTTATACAGATAGCACCATCAAACTAGTGAGGCAACCACAGAGAAGAATGAACCCCATGCTCCAAGATATTGTCAGAGAAGAATTGCAAAAACTTTTGAGAGTTAATTTTATATATCCTATTTCTGACAGTCAGTGGGTATCCCCATTGGTTATAGTGCCCAAGAAAAATGGTAAGTGGCGCATTTGTGTTGATTACATACAGCTGAACAAAGCAACGCTCAAAGATTATTTCCCACTACCATTTATTGACCAAGTGTTAGACACCCTAGCTGGGAAATCATCATTTTCTTTTCTTGATGGTTTCAGTGGCTACAACCAGATCAGGATAGCCTCAGAAGACTAGGAAAAAACCACACTCACATGTCCTTGGGGCACTTATGCTTACAATGTTTTGCCATTTGGACTTTGCAATGCTCCAGCTACATTTCAGAGAGCTGTGTTAGCTATTTTCACTGATTTAATTCATGATTGTGTTGAAGTTTACATGGATGATTTTTCAGTATATGGCAATTCATTTGAACATGCATTAGAAAACCTTGAGAGAGTTTTGAAAAGATGTATTGAAGCTAATCTGTCCCTCAGCAATGAAAAGTTCTTTATGATGTTAAACGAAGGGATAGTATTAGGCCACTATATTTCTTTTCAAGGCATCAAAGTAGACCCAACAGAGGAATGAAAAGTTAAGGGAGCGAATCAGTGAACTTGAGGCTGAGCAAACGGATATTTGTAAATGGGCCACCAAGTGGTACAACCATAAGAAGACCCTCAAAGAAAAATACAAAAGATTAAAGCAGGAACTCCATGGTCAGAAAGATGCCCAGGTGAAAAAGAATGTGGACACATTGCTAAAGGCAGCAGAGATCCAGGCAGGGACAGAGTTCAAGGGAAGCACTTCGGGGTTAGCATGAGGACATGTTAATTCATTAAGTCGGGGAGAGATGTTGGTACTATCCTATGACCTCATGTTTCCTCCTAAAACATATCATTTGCCTACTTCTTTCCATCATATATCTCTTAGAACCCTTGGAAATTGATTAGTTAATAGTCCTATAGTTATTAAAATGCATTGAAATTGATTTAGGAGTTTTATGTTAAAGAATTAGGGATTTTTGGTAAAATAGCTACAAGAAGTTCCAACATCCTGTAATTGGTTCATTGTTTGACATGTGGCATGACAGTCGGGCTAGAACGAAGGGTAGGGATGAAAAGTAGAATGTCCAAGCATGGACAAATACCTATCCTACAGCAGAATCGACCTTCCTACATGCGCGGTCAATAGTGGTCAAAGTATAGCATGTTGGTGACAAAGGCAGCAACAGCAAAGCATTCTAAATTGATTTAGTATTATTCCTTTTTGAAATCAGTTTAGGATAGAAACATTTTAAAAATCTCGATATGATAAAAGTGGCAACAGCCATATCATGAATGTACATTCGTTTTCGAAATGTAAGGGTTGTAAAAACATATGTAAATACAGTCCTGTGTAATCAGTTTTGGGTAATCGTTGTATCGTTTGAAACAGAGTTTGAACTTAATATCAAGAACACAGTTACAGTTACGATCTGTCCCTCAGCAATGAAAAGTGCTTCATGATGTTAAACGAAGGGATAGTATTAGGCCACTATATTTCTTTTCAAGGCATCAAAGTTGACCCAACAAAGATCCAGATCATTGTTGATTTGCCAATTCCACAGAATCAAAGAGAGGTAAGAAGTTTCCTTGGGTATGCAAGCTATTACAGAAGGTTTATTGAACATTTTAGTAAAATAGCTTTACCTTTGTTTAAACTTCTAACCAAATATGTACTTTCAACTGGAATGAGAACTGCCAACAAGCATTCGAACTACTCAAAAAGAAGTTATCAACCGCACCAGTCTTGAGAGGGCCTAATTGGAGCCTACCATTTCATATCTTTACAGATTCATCTGACACTGCAGTGGGTGCCTCATTAGGCCAAAAAGAGGAATCTTGTAATTATGCCATTTATTTCATTAGCAAAAATCTAACACCTGCAGAGTTAAACTACACAGTCACAGAAAAGGAAACACTTGCTATCATATATGCTGTGAATAAATTCCGACATTATATAACTGGTTATGAGGCCTTTGTACATACTGATCATTCTGCCATTAGACATTTAATGAATAAACCAATAACTAGTGGCAGGGTTACCATATGGTTATTATTGTTACAGGAATTTAACATCACAGTGTTAGATAGGCTAGGCAAAGAGAACCAGGTGGCAGATTTTGTTTCTAGACTACAAAATCCAGGTGAGGTTGTTCCGGTTGAAGATTATTTTCTAGATGAAAATTTATTTGCAATTTCCATAGTAAATCCTTGGTATGCTTATTTGGCCAATTATTTGTCTACAGGAAGGACACCTCCACACTTTACTGCAAAGGAAAAGAAGAGACTAGTCAAACAAAGTGCTAGATATTCATGGCTTAATGGCGATTTATTTTACACTGGTTATGATATGATCATTAGAAGATGTGCAAGAAATGATGAGGTAATTGATATTTTAAAATCTTGCCATGATGAACTGTGTGGTGGGCATTTTGCAGCTAAGCGGACAACATTCAAAGTTCTTACTCTTGGATACTACTGGCCATCCATTTTCAAGGATGCCAAGAAGTATGTAAAGAGTTGTGACAGCTGCCAAAGAATGGGTAAGCCAACAGCTACAGATGAGATGCCCCTTCAGCCCCAAGTTCACCTAGAGCCATTTGACAAATGGGCTCTAGACTTTTTAGGACCCATCAACCCAACCTCCAATGGTAAGAAGTACATCTTAGTATGTACTGATTACGTCACAAAGTGGGCTGAAGCAAAAGCACTAGTTAGAGCCACCGAACACACAGTGGTAAATTTCCTTTTTGAAGAGATTTTTGTAAGGTATGGAGTACCAAGGGAAATAGTGACTGATCAAGGTACTCAATTCACCTCAAAGCTAGTGAAGGACATCACAGACAAATACCAAATCAAGCATAGGAAAAGTACCCCTTACCATCCACAGGCCAATGGGTAGGTGGAATCCACAAACAAAACTTTGGAAGGGATCATTACTAAAACTGTGGCAATGAACAAGAAGAATTGGGAAGAGAAGCTCAAAGATGCACTCTGGGCTTACAGAATTATGTGGAAGGATACTACAGGATTTACACCATATCAGTTGGTGTACGGCAAAGAGGTAATGCTTCCTATTGAGTTTCAAATACATACTTTTAAACTGACTGCAGATTTGCAAATTGACTTGGACCAAGCACAACAAGAAAGAATTCAGCAATTAAACCAGCTGGATGAAATGAGGCAGCAAGCAGAGGAAACCACAATCCTCATGCAAAAACAAAGGAAGCAGTGGCATGATGCACATATCAAGAAGAAGCAGTTCAAGGAAGGTGACTGGGCTTTACTTTTTTATTCTAAATTCAGAGATCATAAAGCCAAGTTTACCACCCATTGGATGGGCCCATACCAAATTATTCAGGCTTACGACAATGGTTCAGCCAAGCTCAAAACTATTGATGGAGAAGGTCATTCCTTTATTGTTAATGGTCATCGCCTGAAACTATACACTAAGCCCATCAGCAAGCAAGATTTTCTCCAAACAGTATCTCAACAAAGAGAGGTTGAGATATTGCAGCCCTCAGCTGCAGTATCCCTGCCTTAGTTCATTTCCTTTCAATTTAGAAATTCAAAAAGAAAATTAATAAAAAAAAAAAAAAAACATAAAACAAGAACTAAAAAAATATAATATATATATATATATATATATATATAGATATATAGATATATAGATATATATATATATAATAACAATGGGTTAGATGTGAAAACCAGCTTCTGGCACACTCTAACCCCGAATTCCTACTTGAAAACCAATTCGTTGGCGGGTAAGAATTCTCTTTCTTTTGTTCACTGTTTGATTTATCCACTGAATCATGACTTGAGGACAAGTCAAAACTTTAGTCGAGGAGAGAAGAATCAACATTTTGTTCTCTTATCTCTCCATTGCAAAATTCTTAAAGATTTCTTATCTCATCTCCTCACTGTACATCTTCAAAGCAGTTTGTTCCAGCATTCCAGATTTCAATAAATAAGTTGTTTTGTCATTGTTTTATCTCAGAGGGACCTGGTTATAAACATTATGCAGGGGGACCTGTTCTGTCCAGAAGACCATGCTACCAACACCAGCAGTAATGGGACCTGTTTAAGACACATAGAAGGGACCTGTTAAGAGATTGATACTTCAGGGCTACTTCAACAAAGTTTCATCAAGTTTCTACAAGGATTCACAGGTTGCTGGGCACCAAGACTCCATAAAAAACCCAAGCTCAAGGAACCTGTATACATATAAGGAGCTGCATGAACATCTTCAAGATTTCAAAGGGACCTAGTGCATTCGAATCTATTCAGGGGACCTGTGATGAACAGCAAAGAATATTCAGCAATGCCAATGCCAATGCCAATCCTACTCAGCATGTCAATGCAACAATAACCAACAAAAGTGTAATATGTTCCTTATTCCTAACATTTAATTTCTTAGATTAATTTTTAATGTTAATTTTAATGACTGTGACTGTTATGATCGATTTCAAGGGCACTACATTTTCCATCATCCCTTATCTCACTGTTAATTCTTATCATCTGTCATACCCCAACCTATTTCATACTTCTAAATCCATTACCCCTTTTCATATCAACCTTGTTATGCCAACCGCACCCTACAGTCATACCAACATCTTCCATTTGGCCGAGTACCAATAGAAACAGGACACGTGGTGGATTGTGTTTTAAAAAAAAAAGGAAGGAAACAAATGTTAAAGCGGGCCTATTCATTGTATTCCACACGGCCGAATTATGATTCCACCACCCGACGTGGTCAAATGATTCAGAGGACTCCCTGAAATCATACCCCAGTATTGCATATACGCTTCCAGTGCTCCTATGATGACATCTATACAAGCGGTACAGCCATTCCTCTGTTCCAAAGGATGAATATGCTATGAAGTAAGTATAGTGGTTATTTCACCATCATTCTCAGTTATTTCACACCAGCATTTGACTCCCGTGACTTCCACAGTAAGGATTGAAAGCAGTGAGCGCCATGAGAAGGAAATATAACCATTCGGTTTCGACAAGGATTGAAAGTAGTGAGCACCACGAGAGGGAAATATAACCATTCAGTTTCAACTCCCACCAAAGTCACAAGACAGTGGACCGACCGAGCATCATACTGAATATTAAGGGAGCAACACACCAGGTAACAAATTGAAATTTCTTTGTTGAAATTGCTAGAGCACGACCCTCTGCCAAAATGACCAATAGGGTCGAGCCGAGCATGTTTGACAGTTCTCAATATCATGAAGATTGCATTTCGATTCTCAGAGAGATACAGTGGTTGCCATTTTTAGAGAAATTTCATGGAAGTAATGAAGAGGTTACCAAGCAATTCGCCTTCACATTCAATGGAGAAAAAGCCCTGATAGGTAACTTCTCATTCAGGGTTTCAGAGGACACTATAGCCCAGTCAATAGGGATTAGCCCAGAAGGGGAGAAGTACTTTAAAACAAAGCAATTTAAATAGAAATCGTGGACTCAGTTTATGTCTAGATCCAAAGTCTCATCAGTTAACTGGAAGAAAGGTGTTCCAAGGAGTTCGTTGATGCATCCCTAGGATGAGATGGTCTATATTCTCCAAAAATTCGTAACCTGCGAAGGCCATTATAGTATTGTCTATCTATACCATATTAAGTTACTACTACACTTGAAAAGACAATGCGTTATCAGCCTACCATATTTTCTATTACAAAGCTTAACCAAGATGTTGAAGACCATACAAAAGCAGAAGGGAAATGAGGACAAGAGCCTATATCACTTTGGCTTAATTAAAATTCTTATTGAGCATGAATTGCAGAGAAGAGGGAAACTGTGGAAGGAGTTCTTAGCTGCTAATCAAATTAAAGATGAGGAAGACAAAGAAGAACTGCAGGAGAAATCAGGTTTCATGAAGGATATCGATGAAGAGATCCCATTATCCAAAACCAGCAAGGTACCTCCACCTGTGAGCAGCATAAGGACTAGGAAAATGAGAAAAGAAGATGCTCAGAAGGCAGAGCAAGATAAAATTTTCACCACTTATTCAAGAAGAACAAGGAGAGTACCAAAAGCCCAGTTACAAGAAGACCAGTTTGAATCCAATGCACCCATACCGATGGATATTGACAGTAGTGACTACTCACCACCAGGACCAGGAGCTGATATAGAAGTTGAAAGCCATAACAGGCAGGAAAAAGGTTCACCACCTCCCATTAAGAAACAGAAGAAACTGGAAAAACAAATTGAGAAATTGAAGGAAGAACTCATGGAGGCTAATATGTTAGAAAACGTTATCAAGAAAGAAAATGAGATGCTCCGAGCGCAGAGTAAAGAGACTCAGCAGAAGAATGAAAAGTTAAGGGAGCGAATTAGTGAACTTGAGGCTGAGCAAACGGATATTTGTAAATGGGCCACCAAGTGGTACAACCAGAAGAAGACCCTCAAAGAAAAGTATAAAAGATTAAAGCAGGAGCTCAATGGTCAGAAAGATGCCCAGGTGAAAAAGAATGTGGACACATTGCTAAAGGCAGCAGAGATCCAAGCAGGGACAGAGTTCAAGGGAAGCACTTCAGGGTTAGCATGAGGACATGCTAATTCATTAAGTCGGGGAGAGATTTTGGTACCATCCTATGACCTCCTTTTTCCTCCTAAAACATATCATTTGCCTACTTCTTTCCATCATATATCTCTTAGAACCCTTGGAAATTGATTAGTTAATAGTCCTATAGTTATTAAAATGCATTGAAATTGATTTAGGAGTTTTATGTTAAAGAATTAGGGATTTTTGGTAAAATGGCTATAGGAAGTTCCAACATCTTGTAATTGCTTCATTGTTTGACAGGTGGCATGACAGTTGGGCTAGAACGAAGGGTAGGGATGAAAAGTGGAATGTCCAAGCATGGACGAATACCTATCCTACAACTAAATCGACTTTCCTACATGCGCGGTCAACAGTGGTCAAAGTATAGCATGTTGGCGACAAAGGCAGCAACAACAAAGCATTCTAAATTGATTTAGTTTTGTTCCTTTTTGAAATCAGTTTAGGATAGAAACATTTTAAAAATCTTGACATGGTAAAAGAGGCAACAACCATATCATGAATGTACATTCATTTTCGAAATGTAAGGGTTGTAAACACATATGTAAATACAGTCCTGTGTAATCAATGTTTGGGTAATCGTTGTATCGTTTGAAACAGAGTTTGAACTTAATATCAAGAACACAGTTACAGTTACGATATTTTGTCTTGTTGCGTTGATTTGATAATCGGTTGAACACAGTCCAGTATACCTCTGGAACGCGGACGGGCCCTGCGTTAAACTGGTATACTGTTATTTCTTTTTCATTTGCAACTTAGGGTATTACATGACACGCACAGTAATTAGAATTGGTTGTTGATTTTAATCGAATGCGTATGGTTTATGTTTATGAGATCGCTTGAACAGTTCATCACCGGGATCGTGAATCGTATCCTGTAAGGGATTCGATCCTCTGTTGTCCTCTAAAGCAATGTTATGAACTCTGATTTCATTTCAAAGTATGTTTATAATTTCCAAATGTCTTTAGCTTGCATGAATATTAGTGAATGCTGAGTATTTGTTAAACAGGGGTTTCGTGTATGGTGTCTCTGTAAGGAGATTGAAATCTTGGTTTGAAGTGATACACAGTGTTTTAATTTGATAAATGAATTGAGTGACAGTGTGGTAATTAGGTAGATTAACTGAGTGACCTAGGTGTTTCGGTGATAGGTAACATACCTCAGTCTTCCGTAAAGAAGTCCTGTGACCTACCATCATAACCACTTAGCTAATAATCCTTTATGTCTATATACTTTAGACGCATGCCTCTAAGTTTACACATCCTGGTCGATAATAAATATAGCCTAGTCTAGCACCCTAAATAGGACAATATAGAGAGATCTCGCACCTTTTTAACTACTACTAGCTCTTTTAACTCTTCATCAATACCTCTTACAATATTCACAATTTCATCAACTCTAAGAAAGTATCTAGCAATATCTTTATCATTGTGCATCTTCAAAGACTCAAATTGCATTCTAAAACCCTGAATTTTGGCTTGCTTTACCTTACTATCACGTTCATAGAAACTATTCATCTTGTCCCATATTGATTTTTCAATAATCAAGTCAATGACCTTAGCTAGTTCATATTCAGGTAGGCTAACTAGTAGATCATTCATAACTTTAGCATTGCATGTAAATCCATTATTTTTATATCTAGTAATCAAGGCTTGAGGCTTCTAATATTCTTCTTCCACTACATCCCATACATCAACACCAAGAGATTGAATAAAGATTTTCATCCTTACTTAGCAAAACGCATAGTTCACTCCATTGAAAATAGGTTCCCTATTAGTGAATCCCCCTTCCTAGTTTGCCATAGTCCTTGATATTTCTTCCATTTTTTAAATTGATTTTAAGTAACCCATATCTAATACCAAATGTTTGAAAGCAAGACAATACTGAGATGGGGGCTGAATCAGTATTGTGAGAATTTTAAACTTCCTTTCACAAAGCAAGAAATACTAGAAACATCAACAATCTCTTTACCAACCATTCAAGTAATCATTAACACAAGAAGCATGTTTGCAACACATAAAGACTTCAATATTCTCTTCAATTACTTTCAAAAAGGTAAGATTCGACTATCTTTTACAAATTTATTTGGCTCCAACCAGAAGGAAGCTATTACCCCCTATTTTATCAGCTACTAATGAAATGAGATACTATCCTAGTTTATCAATGACCACTGAAAGGAGCTAGAATCCCTAAGTTTATCAGCTACTGATAAAAGGAGCTACTACCCCTAATTGTTTATCAGTTACTACTAAAAGGACCTACTACCCCTACTTTTTTACCAGCCACTATGGAAGGAGCCACAACCCCTCAAATGCAAGCTTCCACTTGCTTGACTTCCTTTATTCATAATTCATTCCATTTTCAAACTCAAATCATGAATGCCACTCTTTCATAAGAAATAAAAGAAAAATCCTCAGTCACACATCCTAATTACAACAAAATCACCTTTTTCAATCTCAGATCGTTGATTAATTCACCATCACACACCAACAAAAACAACAACATAAACAACATTCTTGCTAATTCAGTTATGCTTATAAAGAGTTAGAGCTTATATTTTTTAGGTTTAGAACTATAGTTAACTTCAGCTCTTTAACATGCATAAATCCTTATTTTCTCTTACGTAACACTTCAATCAAGTCTTCTATATGTGTTCTTCAAGTCTTCAATATCTTATCTTCTATTCTTGTATGAAAAACTGAGTTAAACTTCACAAATTTGCAATATTGGAAAATATCAGGGTTTAGCTGTAAGTTTGTCTACAATTCTAACTTTAGTTGATTACCAAATTTGACTGAAATACAAAACAAGCCACTGAATCTACCCATGCTACCAAATAGCTTTCGACTCTTTCTAGCTAAATTTTAATGATCTACCAGTTATAGTTGCCAAATATGGCACAAAAACG
The DNA here is from genome assembly GCA_031772625.1 of Pinus tabuliformis. Classification (NCBI taxonomy): domain Eukaryota; kingdom Viridiplantae; phylum Streptophyta; class Pinopsida; order Pinales; family Pinaceae; genus Pinus; species Pinus tabuliformis. The sequence continues at coordinate 734,781,631 of CM062810.1, read as the reverse complement.
CTAAATTTCAATGTTTCCAACTTGTTCATACTATACACCCATAGGCGTATTGTTAAATCCCTCGCAGCTTAATCTCTTTGCTAAAACATTTCTGCCAACATGTTCATGTAATGTTTTATCTTGTAAGGCCTCGATATTACAACACATGAAACTATATACAACAAGTTTTGGGTGAAAACTTTAGCCCCTGGATTTTATTGCTTAGAAAAAAACTCAATGGAGCACCTTTGTTTTCTCTCGAGATCTATCTATTGGAATTAGGTGTCCCGATGGGACCGCCTTCTGATTGGTATACCGCTCCTCATCTTTTTCCAACCCATATGCCACCACATCCCACAGATATCTCCCTGAACATTTATATTATGAATTTTCGAAAAATCTGGGGTCATTCTACTAAGGTGATGTGTCCCAACGAGACCACCACCTTTCCACTACACTGTTTATGATTATTTTTCTGCTTTCTAGCTATATATGCCAGGTTGTTTTGGATCCTTATCATCTAGAAGATTTACCTTGCAGCTCATTTAGAAATCTTTGGGCTGCATATACTTCCAAGGATCGGGATGATGTGTCCTCACTGCTAACCTATCTTCAACCTATGTCTGTCACATTGTCACAATGTCACTCACTAAGTGGTGCCACATGTCACCCATTTTCGGCCCACTTAGCCACCCAAAAATTATAAATCTACATGCCATGTGTCATGTCTCTATTTTTCCACATCATGTCGATGTCATCATGCCACTATGTCTTCTTTGTCCAATGATATCATGCCATGTTTCCTTCTTTGGTTGGTCCATGCTATCAATATACCACATAGCTCGCCCTCGTCACTCAACCATATCCTCCAAGTTCCTTATCATCCTGGTTGATAAAGCTTTTGCATTCCTTGGAAAACTCTAGGGAAATTCTTCCAAGGAGATGTGGCCTATGGGATCCCTGCTTCGAAGGCTTGTGTCAATTATTGAAACCACTAAGGTGATGTGTCGAGCCACCTCATATAAATATGCATCCTAGTCTGTTAGTCCCATGCACTTTGGAGAAATTTTTCTGGTAGTTTTGTGGACCCTCCACCCTTTAGTGGTTTCAAAATCGATGGGGTGGGAGGGGGAGGGGGTCGTGCATTTCACATGGACTATTGATCTATGGAGATGATGGTTTGGGAAAACCACCAATTGCATAGCCTCCCCCCCTGTCTATCTTACAACAGGGCATGGTCCCACACATATCGTTTTATATATATTTGGGGACACATGGTGCCTGATCCACCCTCTGACATGTGCGTCATTTAAAAATTCATCAGCGGTGCCAACGTTGGCTGCCAAACTACCAAATAAATCTGCCCTCCAAGTTTGGAGAGTTCCATGATAATACCAAATTTCGCCTTGTAACCCTAAACCTATAATTTTAACCTACACCTTTGACTAACCATATCATGTGATCATGAAGGTCATTTGCAAAGTTCCATACATCATTGGAAAGTTATTCTCAAATATTATTCATATGAGAAATCTTCAAGAGCATCTGATTTGATATCCTATACTTAAAATGGTTCCAAAGTCTCTACTCTTTGACTAATATTCTTGAAACTACCTGAGATGGACATCAACACCATTGCCTTTGTCATTAATGACAACTTATGTTTAACATGGTCTCCAAGATTTCTCAAAGTCTTCTCAGTTACCTTGCACAAAATCAAGGAAATATATTAATTGTTCCACATTCCCTCAGTGAATCCCATTCCTCATGTTCACATAGTCCCTTATTTATTTCATTTTCCATGTTTTTATACCACCTTTTTCCAATCATATCCTAATTTGTGTGTGTTGGCCTTTTTCCATAATTCACTTATACTAATAGAGCCCATTGCTCCTAATAATTCTTCAAAAAACACTTTATTTATCCATATAAACTACTCTTGGTTTGACATAACATGTACATATGTGTGTTTCCTTCTAGTAATGTGTACATATGCAAGTTCACCTTCAACAACTTGTGTATACCTTCAAATGCACTTAAAAACATAGCTATGCAAAATTTCATATTCTTGAGAGGTTTTATATAGGCATTAGATAAATTTTTACGTCTAAAATGGGCCTTCCAATGAATATTATAAAATAATAGTGAAAATAATAAAATAAGATTAGATTGCATCATCAAATTTTAGAGGGAAAAAAAGAAAAACTACTTTTTCAACTCATATTTTCAACTTATCTCCCTATGGTTTACTTAAATTTCAAGTGGGAGCACTCGTTCGATGTAGAATTTAGTTCCTCGTCCAAGGATCACTCATGTTGCATACTTTCGATGGACCCTTGTACACAAAAAATGAGAAATACATGAAAAAATGTGATTGAAATCATGTATTTCTCAGTTTTCATGTAGCAGGGTCCATCAAAAGTATGCAAAATGGGTACTCCTTGGATGAGTAATTAAATTATGAATCCAACCACTGTTCCTACTCAAAATTTTAGTAAAACCATAGGGAGATATGTTGAAAATATGAGTTGAAAAAGTAGTTTTTTATTTTTTTATTTTTTTTATTTTGAATCTTTTTACTTTTTTACTCCAAAAATGATGAATCATCCCAATGCTTTCTTTTATCGTGTTGTATCTGCCAACATTTAGGGGATATCCTCAATAACAAGTCCCAACTAGACCTCATATTGTTTGGAGTAGGAGTCCCAACAGTGGGTGGTAATGTAATGCCTTGACTATGGTAACACGTAGAGATAACTATGATAACTTTGGGTTGAATAAAGTGTGTGACCTTGTGGCGAATCAAGTGCGATGCATGGGGGTTCTAACACATGGAGTGGAAAAGGAAGTGTTCCACTTAGAATCTTGTAATAGAACACAGCTTGAAAGGAACACATGATCAGAATGACATCACAAGCTAAAATGCGGAATAGTCCACAAATTAAAGTGACAGGTTAATCCGGCAACAAGCATTCAACAAGATTCGTGCAATTGCATATAAAATAGTTCATAAGAAAATGTGTAAGTTAAATAACATACATTTCTAAAGCAACCAGAATAGTCCAACTACAATAACAAAATATAAATGAAATCGTGTTGGCTCTGATATTATTATTATAAGTGAAAGTTCCATCCATACATACACCTTTGACCGCCACTAGCCCCAATAGTGGAACATTACAGGTAAGAACACCTGATCCTCCAAAGAAGTATACTCACTCTATGCTATGGAGAAGCCAAGGCTCGTCACAATACTCCCAAGGCTTTTCTAAGCCTAAGCCTAACCAAAAGCTTGGCTTCCAAAAGCCCCTTCTATGAGTTATGAGGTTCTAGTTGGGAAGGAGCACAAAAGGATCACTACACTGTCATCAAAGAAGAATACTCTCGAGAAAACTCTGAATCACAAGAAATCAGGCAAGAAAGAAACAACTCTCAAGACAAGTAGGGGGGAAGCTCCACCCAACAATAAAAGAGTGAACTCAACAACCCCTCGAACAGTTATGAGGGTTCGAATACCACACAAAATAAATCTTCATTTAACAGCAAAGCAGATCTCCTAGACCAAACTTCTTCTCTGACTATCTTCAAAAGGACGAACACAATAGATCGTGAAGCTAATACACCAATGTCCCAAGAATCAGAAGAGATGAAGGAGATGCAAGATAAAGAAAGTTGGAAGACCGTAGAGAAAAAAAATAAAGCTACAACAACAATCTTGCCGAGAAAGACGAGGAGCTAGACAATTAGAAACTAAGAAATAAAATTATAGGTTCGATAGACAAATTTGGTCTCAGTGGACGTTAACCATCATCATCGTCAACAAAGGGTGGGGTGACCCTTGACATTGCCCTTTGTGACTCTTTGACTACCCTCATGACTCTTCAACTTCTTTGCAAATAACTAATTACATGACATGATGACCTTTCACATTCCACTAATGACACTTGGAATTTCACTTAAACATTTTTAAAAATAATATTACATTTTGAAAATGTACCCATGTGAGACAAAATAATCTAGAGACAGCCTAACAAGGCAAAACAATATGACTCTGAAGTTTGTGGAAAGACAAAATCGGAAACCTCCACTTGGTGCTTCTCAGTCACATAATGATACTAGACTTGGTACTTTGTGATGATGTCCCCAAACTTCTTGACGGTCTCTTTATGATAGCAAACCCTTGCCTCTATAGCATCTGAGTATATGGTCTTGGAACCTGTGTCTATCTCGTCTTTAAGCATGTGTTGAATGGTGTTGACCATGACAATACCACCAATGTACTTCTGCATTTTATGGGCACTTAGCTCCAAGTCATCCCTGGTGGCCTCTCACCTTAGCTGCTCCATGTACCTATCGATCTCTAATTGGACTTGGTTCTTATGTTTAGATTTGGTGAGGGAATAGATTGACACGATCTTATGCGTTCTCACCATGACATCCAAACTCTTGTACAATCATGCATATGAGGCCTATATGTTGCTGACGAATGGGGTGAGTTGCTCATAGTTCTGGATCAATATGCAGACATTTTCTTTCTCTAGCTCTGCCTCAGGCTTCGTCATCTTTGGAAAGTGAAGCAAGGCCCCTTTGTACTGAATTATTTGCTCTTGCACGTGGGTGATGGATGCATGTATGTTCCTAAGAGTTTGAACAAACTCTTTGCTCCACTATTGTAAGCCATGCACATGGAAAACAACTTTATGCACAATGACGAATCTGTCATAGAGCTTCCGCATGGTAGTCTCAAGTGCTGATACTTCAGCAAGTATTGATTTCCTCATCTTTGCCATTACAGAAAATGTGCTCTGCTCTCTGAGTTGTTTTGCCTCTTTCCTGGCAGCCCTCAAGTTCTTTGCCATTTGTTCATTCTCGGCCAACAAGAACTTAATGTTTGAGCTCATTCCTCCTACAAACCCCAAGATGGCATCGGAAAGGGAAGATGGATGCTTTTTGACATCCAACACTATCCCTTTCCTTCACGAATGCAGGTGGCACATGATCATTTAGAAATTTCTTCCTCCATGCCTGTATAATCTTCTTCTACAACTCGTCAAATGATAGATCGTACACATCCATAACTAGATCATCATTAAGGATAACAACTTCTCCTTGCTCCCTTGGGACTGGTTCTGACACTGGAGGTGGTGGAGAATAAGATGTGACCTCTAGTGCTTGTGGAATAAGGTCAGCTTCTTCATTCTATGGCTCCTTCTATAGAAAATCTTGTAGATTCACAAGCTCATGCATTGTACTAAAGCATAGGACAAGAATCTACTTCTACTTTCAACCATCAGAAGCCAATAGATTGATGAAAACAATATGAACAAGAAGAAGATAAATCAATGGCACATAACATTAGATGTATTTGGGGAAAGCCACTGCTAAAATCGCCACTATCTGTATTGCCTATATCATAAATATAAGTGAAGATACAAATATTTTTCTCACTAGAACAATTATGCACAAGTATCATCAATTCTCTCAGCTCACAAGCTAGCTCTTGGCCAACACTTAGCCAATTATGAAACTCTCCAAGCTCCTAATCTCTTCTATAATTCCTAGGATGAATAGCTTGCATTTAAAGGGAATTCATGCTTCTAAAACTATGCAATCCAAACATAGGATCAATCTCTTATGCATGCACGATATTTACATTCCAGTAAATAATACCACTTATAGTAGATTGTCCTTGCACTCTAGTCTCAACTGGTTCTTTCTCTCAACTAACATGCATGAATTTCTCATGAGGGAATCTTCAGTCAACTGTAGTAGCACTAGTGGATGCATTAGTGCACCAACTGCCTTTTAGTCCTCTATTAGTTCCAAAAACAATTTAGAACTAATTTAACTAAACTTAACTCAGTAAACTAAGTGATCTAATTTCCAACTCAATTTAAACTCGTACTGGACCCCTAAAACTTAGGGAGAACATATACATGACTACAGAAAGACTTCCAACTCAAAATTCCTAAGATAATTAAGTTAATTAAACTTAATTAACTATTTATGAGTTTCTATGAGAATAGAATTCAATTTTAATTCTTAGTTTCAAGGACAAATTAAACTGGAATTTCTTGTTGTCATTTCTCAACACTCCCTCTCAAAAAGAAGGGGATTATTAGCTACCATGATCCTGTCTCTGTGAAACTTGAATTTAAATCTTGACAATGCCTTTGTCAAAGTGTCAGCATATTGCTCCTCCATGGGAATGTACTCTAACAACATAATCTGCCTCAATACACAATCTCTGAGATGATGATATCAAATATCAATATACTTGGACCGGTCATGATAAACTAGATTTTCAAAGAGTTTGATACAACTCTGATTATCATAGTAAATAACAGTTGGATCCATTTGTTGAAAAAACAAACCAAACAGGATCTTCCTCATCCATATGGTCTCACATGCTGCTTGAATCGTGTCCATGTACTACGCCTCTGCCGCATTGAGTGCAACCAATCTATGTTTTATGTTGTACCAAGAAACTGTCGTTGACCCAATACTGAAGATCCCTCCTGATGTGTTTTTCCGTTCGAATGGAATCACTACCCATTCTACATTAGTGAAGCCTTGATGCTTCACTCCCTCTGTCTGTCTGTACCATAATCCATACTAAGAAGTGCCCTTGAGGTATCTCAACACATGCTTTGTCACCTTCCAATACAGCTTGGTAGGCCTAACCATCGCTTGATTAAGTTGGTTAACTGCATATCACATATCTGGTCATGTGTTCACCAAGTACATGAGTGAACCCACAAGCTACCTATAAACAATAGCATCCACTACTTCCCATGAATTATCATCCTCCTTCCTACAGTTACCTGCTAAAGGAGTCTCCATCGGTTTGTTGCTCTCAATGCAGAATCTCCTGAGTATCTCATTGACATACTTGCCCTTGGACACAAACAAATCCCCATCTCCGTACCATACCTCCATGCCAAGAAAATAATGCATGAGCCCCATTTCCTCCATCTCAAACTCTCTTGTAAGGTCCTCCTTGAAAGATTTGATAGGTTTATCATCACGTGTCAATATGAGATCATCAACATAAAGTACAGTGATCAATAGTTTACCTTCCACCACTCTGTCATACAAGTTCACGTCCGCTTCACTCTTTGTGAAGCCCAACCCAGTGAAGTAGCTATCTATCCTGGTGTACCAAGCACGGGGTGCTTGCTTCAACCACATGCAACTCACGGTCAAAGGTTTCAAAACCTTTAGGTTGCTCTATGTACACCTCTTACTCAATCATGCCATTAAGGAAGGTTGTCTTTACATCCATCTGATGTACCTTCTAACCCATCTCTGTTGATAGTGCCAATATAGATCTAATCAACAAGTACCTTGCAATAGGAGAAAATGTCTCATCATAGTCAATCCCCTCTACATGTGAAATGCCACGGGCCACAAATATAGCCTTATGTTTCTCCACACTATCATCTACAACTTTCTTTACCTTGTAAAGCCAGCAGGAGCTCACCACTGACTTGTCCTCCAGTCTTGGGACCACATCCCAAACATTGTTATGAACTATGGAGTCATACTCCTCCACCATGGCATCAACCCAAACTGGATGATGCATTACTTCCTTAAAGGAAGATGGCTATGTCACAACACATTCGCCCATAAGATCCATGTATCCAGTGTACCTCTCAAGTGACCTCCTTTGCCTGCACTGAGAAGTGGGTTCTCCCACATTCTCCCATGCATCATCCAACAATCTATCAAACTCTCTAGTGTGCTTTCTTCCCTCTCTGGAAGACTCTTCTTGAGTGGATGCTTCAACTCCCGAATCCTCTACATGTGGTTGCTCCACATCAATCTAAGTCTCCTCAACCTTAGGATCTAAAAGCTCCTCACCCGCATGTATCTCAAGCTCCCTCTCAAGAGAAACTCGCATGGCTTTCTCCTCATCGAATCTGACATCCCTGTGAACCACTGTCATCCTGCTAGTCGGAAAGCATGCCTGATAGTTTTGTGGTGTATCAGTGTACCCCACAAATATCCCCAACTCTGTTGTTGGCTCAATCTTCTTCCATGCATCTTTGGTCACATGGAAATATACCGATGACCCAAAAGTGATGAAGTGACCAACATCTGGCCTCTTACTAGAAAAGCCTCCTTTGGTGTCTTCATCTCAAGTATCCGATGTGGGCTACAGTTATGAACATAAACAATTGTGTTGCATGCCTCAACCCACAAGTGAAGTGGTAGGCCCTGATCATGCAAAATCACACTTACTACCCTTACTATGCTTTTGTTCTTCCTCTCGGTCACCCCATTTTGCTGAGGGTTATGGGCTGTCATCAACTCTCATTTAATCCCTTTCACTGCACAAAAGTTCTTAAACTTGTTTGAGACATACTCACCACCATTATCAATCGATAGAGATTTAGCCTTATTGCTAAACTCTTTCTCCACCAATGCTTTAAACTCACAAAACTTTGTGAAAGTTTTATCCTTTTTTTGCATGAAAAATATCAAACATTTACAAGAATAGTCATCAACAAATATAACATAATACCTATGTTTGGCCATGGATGTTGTCAAGAATGGTCCACACACGTCTGAATGGACTCGCTCTAGAATAGCCTCTACTCGACTGTCTCTGTTGTGAAAGGAATACTTGGTGTATTTTCCCAAAGTACACCCCTTTCATATATCAACTTGCTCAAGCGTACCTTTGGGAAGACCGGTAGAGATCTGTTGCAATATCTTCAAAACCCCATGATGTAAGTGGCCCAATCGCCTGTGCCACAACTCACCAACGTCTTGGCTTTGCACCCTTTCTTCTTTTGTGCTCAAAGCAGCACACTCCTCTACCTCCAGCTTATAGAGATTCTTCACTCAAATCCCCATACTCTTTACTTGACCCATGACTATGTGTCGAAGGAATGCCTTTCCTTGCAAGAATATCACATCATAGCCTCTATCCTCAAGCATGGAAATGGATACCAAGTTCTTCTTCAGCCCGGGCACATACATAACATTCTTCAAGGTGAGTGGATCCCCATGCTCCCTCTAAAAGTAATCGTTCCCAATCCAATAACATTATACTTCCCGTCGTCACCCATCTTGATATGCATTTGGAAATCTTTCTCCTCCAGGTCATTGAATAACTCTTTGTCGCCAGTCTTGTGGAATGAAACTCCACTGTCTAAGTACCATACACTTCCCATCATTGATGATACCATGAATGCAATGAGGGAAAAGTCTAATTCGAATTGAGAGGCCAAAGCCTCACCCACCACTCCTTCCGAGGACTTCTTCTTGGACTTCTTGAGTGGACAATTTGTATTAAAATGGCCCAGCTCATGACAATGAAAGCACTTAACTTTTGTCATGTATTTCTTCTTACCTCCACGATAAGAATCTGCTTTGGAATGGGAATCTTTCCCTTTCCATTTCTTCACCTTAATCGCTAAGGCCGAGTTCTCTTCATCATCAGCCTTTGATGAAGAGCCATCCCTTATGTTCCTCCTGATCTCCTCCTACATCAAATTCGACCATGGGTGTTTCCAATCCGGAAACTTCTCCCGACCATTGACAAAGTCATGATAACTATGCCAACTCTTTGTGAGTCCTAGAAGAGCAAGACTCACCATATCATCCTCAGCAACCGTGATTCCAACACTTCCAAGTTCATCACAACACTGAGTAAACTTGGTCAAGTATTTTGGAATTGTCTCATCTTTATCCATTTTTATTTTTCAAAATTTGTCCTTCAGTGCCAATTTCCTTTGGTCACTATTGTTTTGATACAAGTACGTCAATGTTTTCCACATAGCATATGGATTTTACTTTCCATGGAGACATGAGACAATGTGGTCTCGAACTCCCTCAAGGATTATCTACCTCGCCTTTGCCACAAACTTCTTCCATTCAGCCAAATTATATGCATCTGATGTTGTTGGCTTAGGAATTTCTTGATCAATGAATTCCTTCAAGCCATTATCCTCTAGAACAACCTCCATTCTGTCTGTCCGGGCTATAAAATTTGAGGTTCCTTCCAAGGCATACTTGAGCCACAAATTGTAGAACACCATCTGCCAATCCTGAAGTATGTATTGCAAATTCCAATTTCACCTGTAACCCAAAACTCAAAACTTCGAAATCTCCTCTAGTATATTGTTGTCAGCTCCGATATTGTTGGGTGTGGGATCCCCCCAAGGCAAGTTTTGGGGCTTAAAGCCCAAGTTTTGATTAAGTCCGATGTAAAGACTCCGCGATTTGTGGGCGCGAAGCGCGAAGATGGTAAATGAGTTAGAGGGTTGTCCGCCCTCATTTTTGTAATGTAATGTCAGTTTGAGAGATCTACCCATGGTCTGCACACCATGGGATTGTATAAATAGAGCAAGGATCTAAGTGTAAAGAGACATTATCGAAGGAAAGGAAGGAAATCAATCCATGAGTCAAAGTGTAGAGTCATGTCTTTGGGTCGAAAAGTAGGAGAAGGTTCTGTCGCTGAGTGCGCAGAGGCCTAGTAGTCCACAGTTGAGTGCACAGACCCCTGCAGTTGAGTGCGCAGGGCAGGTCGAGTCTGTAACTGTTGGAAGCATTAATAAAGATAAGTTTTACCATATTTCTATGTATCTTTTCATGTTTTATGCATTGAAGTATATTGGGTATGAATTGTAAGTTTATTGTTTATTTACTGCACGAACTTATATGAATGTGGTGAATAAGTAAATCTAGTAGAAGGTATCTGTTTACACGAAAATAACTAATTTTTATAATAAGATAAGTAAGATCCATGGTGTGACTTTGGGAAATAGTGCAGATCACTCCCCTAGTAACCCAAAAGCTCTACAACCCCTGGTTAGGGCTGCGCAAAGGCGAATATAACATGGTACGAAGGCCTTGCAAGTCAGGGAAGTACGTGAAGTAACCTGCGCAAAGGTATTCACAGTTAGACTAAATCAACCCCTCAGACATCTCAAGGGTGCGGAAACTTGGTTCCAACATCCCCCCATACTGCTTACGGTGAGACCTCAGTCCATGCTCCACGGACTGTTGCTGAAAGGGACAGTAGTGCAGGGATTTGTTTGGCTAATTAACTCCGAACCTGGGTCAGGCCCCAATAAGCCAACAAATGGTTCCATCGCCGGGACTAGAATCTGCATAAAGATGTCTAATGTCGTATCATTGGAATCCAACTAAGAAAAGAAATTGAAGATTGGTTGGATACAAAAATTCATGAGTTTGCAGCGCAGGAGAACATCAATCGATGACTATCAAAGGAAAAGTGGTTAGACTGCTACCTGTACATGGAAATCCATGAAAATTTCTTCGTATCTTTCCCTACTAAACTGTATGAGTTGTTGCACAAAATATTGTCACCATGACATTCTGCAATCTATGTGAGTATATCACCACTCATACTTTCCTCCTTTGTAAGTCTTAAACCTCAGTTCTTCATGTCAAGCTTTGAAAATAAGAGAATGCCCTTAAAAGTCTCTAAAACTTCGATTCCGCACTTTCTCTTAGCATTACCTGCGGTACCGCATCTAATGGTCATGTCCCCTGTGCACTTGACCGCTCTGTCTCTGTGTAATGGGTGCGGACCCTTGTAAAAGTAAAAAAGGCGCAAGTACATTCTTAAAAAATCACTTTGAGTCATTTCTAGAAGCTTCTAGAAGGAATCTTGAGGTGGCAAGTCCGCTCCTTTAAGGTTCATGCATCCCATACCTTAAGGAGCTAACCCCTTGATGTGAGGAGCTTATCCCTTTGAAGGAGGACTCTATCCCTTCATAGGTGGACCTGTAACCTCCTTCCTTTACACTATAAAATGAAGCATTGGGCTGGTTACTGGAGAGGTTGAAAGCTGAATATTTTTGAGGTGAAATGCTGCTGGAACTTAATCTTCCTAATTGAGCTTTTATGAGGAAATATTACATACCTTTTTGATCTCACTTGGAAGAGTGTGAGGCTTGTCAAAGAAGAGGAGATTCCTATTTTGGACCCTGGGAGGAGCTTGTACAACATCAAGGCACTAAAGGTTGTAAAGTTCTTCTATTTTCAAAGTTAATACAATCAAGTTTAATTTTCTCAATAAGCTGTGTTTTATGGTTTATTTTATGGATTCCTTGATCACCATGATGAACATGATTTATTATATTAGCTATGCAGGTGTTATTTGATGTGTGCTTGTTTGTGATTTTAGGTTCTCAAAAGGAAATTCTTTTGGACGATTGAAGGATGGCTACCACAAACTAGCGTTGGACTCAAGGTAGGATCTAAAACACCTCTTTAGTTTTTATTAATGAATCGCAATATGTTTAGAGAAAGGTAGATTTGCTTTTCCTGCTTTTTGCTAGATATCTGTTGCTACTAGGCAGATCGGTCTTGTCCGCAAGATCAATTTATCCGGCCAACAAATTGGCGACTCCACTGGGGAACTGAATTTGGTTTTTTGGTTTTCCTTTATCTTTGACTTGAGAAACTTGTTCTTGTTTCTGGTTTTTTCTTGATGTGTGTGGGATTGGGTAGTTTTTAGGATCTGGAGTAATTTTTGTTTTTTCGAAATTTTAAAGAGGAGTGCGCTTTCTTTTTATAAAACAGTGCGAACATATCAGCATTTTTTCTTTAGTGCACAGAGCGGTACCGCATTTGGTTCTACTGGAAACTTGTGGACCCTGTCAAAAATTTTGAAAACCCTAAATTGTTTTCATCTAGTTAAGTTTAGTTTTTATTTTCGACTTTTAGTGTCTACCCAGATCTGCATGTGGTTTGTCAAGAATCCCTTGTGAATGAGTTCCATTGGCATTTTTGTTTTAGGTGATTTTCCAGAAGTTTTGCATGCCTGGATTGATTTTCGCTTAAGTCTTAGTAGTGACTCAGAGATTAGAAGCCTAAGAAACTTTAGATCACCCTGGTCTCTTTTGTCTTCCTGATGAGTTTGACTGGTTTGTGAAATCTATCCTTGGTGAGAAATATATTTCATTTTCTCTTTGCAAACCTTTGAACGAACTTGCTTGTAAGTTTTGAATTTCATTTTTATAAAAGAAAACCTAGCAGGGTGTTTTTTGATTGATTTGTTATTCTGAACGAATTAATCCTTAGTTTACTGAATAACTAAGAAAACTTCCTCAAAAATATTTAAAGCCTTTATTTCGATTAGATTTTTAGAACTTCTTAGATCTCAAGATTAGTCTTTCATAGTTTTGAGTGTTTTCTAGAAATTGTAGAATCTCTTTTGAAAGAAGTTTTTTTTTGTAGTTTTTTACTGTTGAAAAAGAAGGGGATTTTTTGTGAGCATAATTAGTAGTCTTGCTTTGAGTTTATTGAAAAAGACAAAAAAGATTTCCTTTTCATTTACATGTTGAAGGAGAGATTTTTTTTTCAAAGAATTGCATTCTCAACTCTTTCTTTTAGCTAGAAATTCATTGAAAGAAAAATGAATTGTTTATCATCTTAGTTGCATTTTTTAGTGCTTTTGGAGTCGAGTCTTCACACCATCAAAGTTTCATCTCCATACTTATTGACTTAAGAAACAACCCATAAAAATAATGCTTAATTAAAATTGATCTAGCAATCTTTTTATGTCTAGGGCTCTTATCACCAATATAGCTTAGGCTAGTATCTTGGAGTAGGGAGTAATTAACACTCCAAGATAGTTAAAACAAACAAGTAGCTATATCTTGCGGTAGGAAATAAACCCAATTGTAATTGATATAATCTGGGAAGATCCTCTTAAAGGAGTCAATCACGAGATCATGTCCGAACCTTTGAGACAATCAAGTCTGTCTCATTGGGAAAGATAGAAGATTTGCATGTCTTAAAAACGGTAAACCTCGAATTAACCATTATCAAGGAGCTTGGGGTCACTTGTTGGTAAACCTTGGATTGATCATGTTGAGGAGCCTTCAAGGGGATTGAGCTTTGTTACTCTGCCCTTGCACATAGATCAGATCGTAGACTGTTCCCCCAGTTGTATTTGTTATTGTTGGTAACCTTAGTGACCATAATCTTAAGATTCTTTCCTAAGGTGATGGTGAAGGACGGGTCTCATTGTACCTAGATCAGACGTCGACTAGACTCACTTGGACTCTTTGGGAGGTTCTCTTCACTTGAGACGGTTTTGTGAAGAAACTCATGCCAGTCTATTTCATTAAGCAGGTTGTCGAGGTAACTGTTCCAACCGCCCTTTCTGTATTAAATTTTGCGATGTTGGGTTTCATCACCAACTAGTGTTTTTGGTATGGAAAGTTATTATTTGTGTGTGGTTTGAACTCTTAGATTTTTTAGGCCTGTGATTCAATTGTTTGGTTCTTTAGAGACTTTAGGTGGTTTTATTGAGATTTTCTTTGTTTGCGTGTGAAATAATTAAATATTTAATCGTCGTTGAATTACTGAGACAATCCCATAGACTTCGGGGGCAACCTCCCTAGTATACACCAAGCCAGCACGAAGGGCTATGAGCTCTTGTATCAGCTAGTGACAGTAGAGTTGGGTCATCGGAAGCTGGAGAGTCTTCTTTAATTATTCATCTTGATTATCAAGTTCAAGCAATAGAGTATATTTCTGAACTAATTTCATTTTCCGAAGTTACTGGTAGTATTTCTTCTACCAATGAATTAGCTGAAGAACTTGAAATTTCTGAGCCTGAAACCAAACCTGCTGCTACTCCATCTTGAGGATTTGCTTCTCCAACTTCTAGTGGCCTTGGTTCACCCAGGGTAGGAAGTGTTATTACCCAAAATCTCCCTTCTCGACTCATTTCCATTGAAGAACTTGTTAGTTCGGACGAACATATAACTCTCCCTGAAAGTCAGCCAACTTTAGAACTTATGGAGCGCGAATCAATTTTCTACAATCCATTTATGAGTGATGCTTGGTACGTCTCATTGACCAAATTTTTAGAAAATCCGGGTCTTATTTTTTCACCACCTCGAATTCCTTTTCACCCTATGTCTAGAGGTTACTATCCTCCTGTGAATATGTCGAAACGATCATCCATGTTTTCCCAATCACCAGAAACATTTTTATATGGCAGTCCTTCCGTTCCTTCAGGGTATCAGCCACTCACTGGTGCTTTTTCAAGAGCATCTCCTCAACCAATTAAACATGGGATATCAACTAGTAATATCGGAACTCAATCGTTGAGAGTAGAAGAAATTCTTATGATGTCTGGTACTATTCCAAATCCGCAACCTCAAGGTAGTCAGTTACCACTTGGGGGGCAACCTCAAGGTACTCAATTACCGCCTGGGGGGCAACCTCAAGGTATTCAGTTACCGCCTAGGGGGCAACCTCAAGGACAGTACATACCTTCGGGACAGTACATACCTCAAGGTCAACCCCAGACTCAGTACATACCTCAAGGTCAACCCCAGTATCAATATATACCTCAAGGTCAACCCCAGTTTTAGTATGTGCCTCAAGGTTATCAACCTCAAGTTCAGTACCCAACTCAAGGTTTCCAACCACCTTCTGGTCAACCATTTGTATAAGGAGTTGGAAATGTACCTCTCAATTATCAGCCCTACACTCAACCCAGTTATGGTCCTTAATATGCTCAACCTTTTATGGGTCCATACCCTGCAATGAACATGGTGTGGGATCCATCTCAAACTCAATAGATTTTGCAACCTAATATGCAATTGTCATCTCAATCTGGAAAACCTTTGGTTTCTGGTCCAACCCAGCAACCTGTCCAGCCTACTATTCAAACTTCTGCACCTGGTTTGGTTCATCAGTCTGGGCCTAGTTCACCTCGAACTCTACCTCAAATGACTGATGTAACTACCACAATGACTGCTGCAACTTCTGTTCAATCTACCCCACCTACTTCTGGAGTATTGGCAGCTTCGGTTTCTACTGTTCCTGCATCAACTCCTCAAGCCTCTTTAGCATAGTCAGGACCTACAATTCAGACTTCGGTTTAGATGCTTGTAGGACAACCTGGTCCAAGTACGGTTGTCATAAGTCAACCACAATTCACTTATCAACTGTACCAGGGACAATATCAATTCGATCCTGTTGTTCAAAGCCCAGTTTACCAGTATCAACCGTACCCTAGATATACTTATTAGCAACCTCAACAACCCCAGTTTGGTTCGGTTAATCCTGGTTTTCGGGGAGGATATAATATTCCAAATGCAAATCCAATTCCAAGTTATCCTGGATATCCTCCTCCTGGGGCTGGTCTTATGACTCAAGGTTTTCACGAACCTAACTGTCAGTTACCATTTATAGCAACTTTGGATTTACCTGATTTGTCGCGCCTTACGAACGATCCAATTAATTATCTTCCATTTTGGCCGCCAATGCCGAATAAGTTGCCTAGTGATATCCCAAAGTTTGAGGGTAAGTCAAGAGAGGATCCGTCAAATCATGTGATGACTTATCACCTCTGGTGTGCATCCAATTCCATTATCGATGATTCAATTCGCTTACGTCTTTTTCAACGCACTCTGATTGGTCTTGCTGCCAAATGGTACATTGAGTTACCACGAGGCTCTTTTTATAATTTTAGTCAGTTAGCCACTTCTTTCTTAACTCATTTTCAGTTGCCTGTCAGATATGACAATGGCACGGAATTATTAACTTCATTAAAACAGTCGACGTCTACATATATTTCAGATCATATCCATGAATGGCAACGTAGATGACGTTTAGTGAAAGTTTTTATTCCGGATCAAATTTTAGTAGAATGGTTCATTAAATCATTATTACCTAAAATCACTAAGGATGTAGCTAAGGCAGGAGTTGTTACTGAAGAGAAAGTAATTGCTCAGGCTTAGTACCTTGACCTCGTTTATACGCAGTCGGGTACTTTATAGGAAAAAAGCCCCAACCTTCTGAAACAAAATCAAATAACTGCAGCTCCTTTAGGGTCTCATGCCGCTGATGGTATGATTGGTTCAGTTAGTACCAAAAGAAAGAAGAAATCTTCAAAGAATTCTTCTCCTATTATAACTTTACCAGATTCCCCGACAAGAGACTCCTTCGTTGAAATTCCTGCCGATATCCATGTCGTAGAATCATCTACGACCAAATCAAAATCCGGCGGTAAAAAGAAGGGGAAGAAGAAAACTAAACAAAACTCAAAAGAGAAATCAGATAAAACTGAATCTATTGATGAGAAACGTAAACCTCGCTATCCTTTTCTCATTTCTGACAAGGAGCATTTTACAAGAGACTGCGCACATCGAGCTGAGGTTGTGAAAATCGTTAAAGGTTCTCAAACGCCTACTGTCTTGAAGGATCCTTTTCCTAGCCAAGATAGTAAGATGATTGATTCTTCCTCAAATGCCTTAGAAGAACCCATAATGATGATGTCTCATGTCAAGATTGTGACGCGATCGCAAGATTATGGTAGTAAAAATCCTTTTGGTGGTAAGGAAGTAGAATCTTCTAATTCAAACCCATCAACTTCAAATCCTTCTGATTCTAATCTGCTACAGATCGAGAAACCTAACCCAGACTTAGTAATCAAACCACCTGCTAAAGGTATACTTTGGAAGTCATCTTTCAATCCACATGTGAGAGCTGCTCAGAATTATAACATTGTTGAAGACTTAGTTGTTTCCCCTTCAGCAATGTTGGCTTTGGAGGTGCTGCAATCATGTCCAGCACAATGTAAATTACTATTGTTGGCTATAGGAGCTGTTGATATTCAAGATTCGAACCTTATAACCTTCAATTTAGAGAATAGTACACCTCACCTACCTCATCAAATGGCTTTCCAGATTCCAGTGTTAGTCAAAAACATACCTTGCTTTAGGACTGTAATTGATGAGGTAGCTTCTACATGTATTATGTCAATCCAGTGTTGGAGGTTGCTTGGTTCTCCTACACTCAATCAATCCCTGATGATTCTAAAGGCTTTTGATGGCTGAGGGTTTCATCCTTTTGGCATTTTACAGGATTTACCTATAGGGGTTGAAGGAAAAACTGTAAATCTAGATGTGGAAGTGGTTGATGCCCCTCTAGATTACAACCTTCTCTTAGGTCGCATTTGGTCTTATGCTATGACTGCTATTGTTTCATCTATCTTTCAACTTATCAAGTTTCCTCATAATGGAAAGATCATTACGATAGACCAACTGACTTATTTTTCATCCGACCCGACCTCTTATGATAGTATTCAACATGTTGGTAAAACAACTTTTCCTTACAAGGATGTTGGGGTAGGATTGATTAAAGATTCTAGTTTAATAGGAAATTTTTCCTTTCCTCCTCCTAATGTATCGCCTTCTAATGCAACTATTCATTTGATTTCGTCGAACACTATTGCTTTTGATGATACTTGGATCATACATTCCGAGTCTGAGGTGGATTCATTTGGTAGCGCGATGACCTTGAGTCCCTTTGAAATTGCATACCAGGCTATACAATCATTTTTCGACTCTTGTTCAACCGAAATCGATCCAATGAATGTAGTCCATGGAGAATCACTTTCGATATAAACCTCAGATTCAACAACATTTTCTGATCCTATTCATACTGATGAGCAGATTCATGAAATTTTGTCTGTTGATGACTTACCATGGGAAGATCTTCATCGTCGATCTTCATTCTTAGCTGAGCTTGATCATTTTGAAAATGATTTTTCATCTATTTTTACTACTGATTATGTCAAAGAACCACAAAATCCATTGCAACATCCTAATTCTGAGTTGAATTTGGGAAATATTTCTCGAATGGTTCCTGTTGACATTTCAGTTAAACCCGGAATTATTGAAAACATTCATATAGGTGCTTCTTGTACGGACGATGAACTCCAAACTTATAAAGCCCTATTTCAATAATTCCACGATGTGTTTGCCTGGTCATATGAAGAAATGCCAAGAATCGATCCATCAATTGTTTTCCATGAAATTAAAACTTACCCGGATGCTAAACTTGTCCGGCAATGTTTGCATCAGATACATCCACGAAAAGTTGTTGTTATTAAAGCTGAAGTTGAAAAATTACTTCGAGAAGGTTTCATTTATCCAATTCCTTTAACGGATTGGGTATCGAATATTATTCCTGTTAATAAAAAGTAAGGAACGATAATAATATGTATCGATTATAGGGATATTAATAGAGCTTGTCCTAAAGACAATTATCCAACCCCCTATATCGATCAAATTATTGATGATTGTGCCGGTAGTGAAATGTTCTCCTTAATGGATGGTTTTTCCAGTTACAATCAAATCAGCATACTCCTTGCTAATCAACCAAAAACAGATTTCATTTGTCCATGGGGGACGTTTGCTTATTGCAAATTTCCTTTTGGATTGAAGAACACCGGAGAAACTTTTCAAAGAGCTATGTTTGACGCATTTCATGACATCAAGCACATTGTGCAGCCATATCTCGATGATTTACCTGCCTATTCATTATGTAGAGCAGATCATCTCACTCATTTACGAGCAATCTTTATGAGATGTAGGCATTATCGAATTAGGCTGAATCCACATAAATGTGTTTTCTGTATAGAAACGTGTCGTTTACTGGGATTTGTTGTTTCGAAAGCTGGCATTCGTGTCGATCCCTCGAAGGTGGAAGCTATTGTCAAGTTTTCTCCTCCTTCGACTCTTCGCCAACTCCAAAGTTTGCAAGGGAAAGAAAAATTTTTACGTCGTTTCATTCCTATCTACGCTGAGATAACAAAGGGTTTTACCAGGTTGTTGAAATAGAATACTCCATTCTTTTGGGATGAGACCGCTCACAAATCTTTTGATGCACTTAAACACGCATTGACCCATGCACCATTATTGCATCCTCCCAACTACAACTAGGATTACTTCTTGTACCTCGCCGCTTCTCATTCCACCGTTGGGATGGTTTTAGTTCATGAAGATGAATTCAACAGTGAACATGTGATTTACTATCTTAGTCAAAATCTGAATCCGACTGAGCTTAAATATTCGCATGTGGAGAAATTGGCCTTGGCAGCTGTTCAAGCTATCCAAAGATTTCATCACTACATCTTATTACGCAAAAACACTGTAATTTCTAATTGTAACCCTATGATCTATATCTTGACCAAACAATTGCCAGGGGGCAAGTATTCCAAATGGATAGTTATCCTGCAGGAATTTGACTTGGAATTTGAAAAATCCAAGGCAAAGAAATCTTTGGTTTTTGCAGAACTGATGTGTGATTTCCCGTGTGCTGATACTGAAATTGTGGCGGAAGAACCCATTGCGGACGAATCCTTGTTTCTTATCATTATTGTTGATCCATGGTATGGAGATATAATTTTTTATCTCCAAACCCAATATTTTCGGCTTGAAATCTCACGATCTCAGTGACGGAAAATATGTTTCCAATCCCAACAATACAATATTATTGGAGATACACTCTATCGTCGTGGGGCGGATTCTATTTTTTGACGTTGTCTAACTCATGAAGAAGCTGAAAAGGTTCTTAATGACTGACACTCTGGAGCATGTGGCGGTCATATGTTTGGGTATGCCACGGCCCAAAAGATATTGCACGCTAGTTATTTCTAGCCATCCTTATTTAAAGATTGTATCTATGTAGTCCAGAAATGCCACAATTGTCAAATTTTTGATCGTAAGTGCATGCTCCACCTGCTCCTCTCCACCCTATAATTTCCATTAGTCCTTTCGCAAAGTGGGGTATCGAATTTATTACGTGTAACCCTCACTCGGCCGGGGGGCATGCGTATATCATCCTTGAGGTATATTATTTTACTAAGTGGGCCGAGGCGATGCCTACATTTTAGGCAGACGACAAAACTGCTGCAATTTTCATTTTCAATCATATAATTGCTAGATTTAGTGTTCCTCAAGCGATTATTACTGATCATGGAAGTCATTTTCGAAACATCATGATGATTGAACTAACAGATCAACTTGGCCTGCGTCACGATAGTTCTACTCCATATTACCCATAGGCTAATGGTTTGGTTGAAGCTATCAATAAAGTTCTAGTCACTATGATCCAATGAATCATTGGTATTCATAGGTCGAATTGGCATAACATGTTATTTTCAGCGCTTTGGGCATATCGAACCTCAGTAAAAACATCAACTAGTTTCACTCCTTTTCAACTGGTCTACGGTTTGGAAGCAGTGTTACCCATTGAATGCGAAATTCCGTCATTGCAAATAGCCATAGAATTACTCCCAGCCACTTCTAAAGAGGAGAAACATTTGTTTTACTTAGCTCAGCTTGATGAGAATCGATGTGACACCGCATTAGCAACCGAAACTCATGCCAAACGAATAAAAGCTCAATACGATCGAAATGTTACACCTCGTAATTTTTCGGAAGGAGACCTAGTCTTACTATACGATCAAGCAAACGATAAGCTAGGGGCTGGAAAATTTGTACCTATGTGGCATGGTCCTTATGTTGTTAAGAGAAAGCTGGCAAAAGGGGCCTATGAATTGGTAGATTTTGACGGTGTCTCTTTGGGTAAACCCAAAAATGGTCTTTATCTGAAGAGATATTATGCTTAAATCTGGGTGTGGAGATTTTTGTTAGATTAGTTTCTTTCTAGCTAGTGTGTTTAGATTAGAAATGTGTGCCTAGTTTAGAGAATGTTTTATCATTATTCTTGTTTATCTTGTTTTTACTCTCGATATTGCAGATGTCGACGTCTCTTCAAACATACATTGGTTTCGCTAATGGTGCTTGTCGTAGTACACGGAACATTTCTTCTGCAGTTTGGGTTATCTATTCACCCTCTGATGAGTTAGTATCTATGCATGGGGTAAGCCTCAGTCAAACAACGAACAACATTGAAGAGTATAGTGCAGTGATTGAGTTATTATCTGAATCCATTTCATTCGGGATTTAGAGTTTGATTGTTAGGTTAGATTCTGAACTTGTTGTATTATAGCTTAACAGAGTTTATGCCATTAGAAATCCAGTGTTATTAAGATTATTTTTTAGATTTCGTCTCTTGGAATGTGAATTTGACTACATTGAATATCAGCATATTCCAAGATATTTAAATACATTAGCAGATGTAGTTGCTTCTCAAATGTTAAATAGACATTTGCAATAATCAAAATAGTAAATTTAAAAAACATTCCATAACATGTTATACAAGATAGCCAGTAAAAGTGATATATCATAGCACAGAAGTGTGTCAAATATACATCGTCTTCGATCATAGGTTGAAAAACACCTTATGATTGGAAAAAATGATAGTACAAAAAATGTCGTATGAGTCTACAAAGGCGATCATCCTATCACTGATGATGATCACGATAAGAAACCACTACTCGGGCCACCCTACAAAGGAACCTCCTAAAAGGTCCTGGGACCCCAATCACGTAACGCTGTAACCTAAGTGGAATATCATCTATGCTAGTCTCTGGAATATCTGCTGTCAAACGCTCTAGATGATTTCCAATTCTGTCAGGGTCTCTGTAGATGGGTCTTGTGGGGCCGGTACTACTGTAGCTGGGTGTCTCCTCTCATAGGGCTGGAGAGCGGCTGGTCGTCGTGGACCCACATCTGCATTTAAAACTTTTTACTATTAGTTTTAGATGGTTTAAAAAACAAAAAATTAGTTAAAACTTAGAAAATGTTGAGAATGATTTTACCTGAATCATCCCACTACTCTCCTGGTGGAAGAGTCATGTCTGGGTCACCACAATAATCCATCCCAGCATATGGAAAATCCTAAAACACAAAAAATTTGTTTCCCAACCAACGAAAATACTTAGGCGGAAATCGAACAACCTCTGAACCCTCCTCAGGATGACAGGCCATCACTGCAACCCAACAATTATTATATTAGGCTCTCGAGGAAGTCTAGCCTCAACGGAAAGCTGCTATGCGACCAACATCGGAACCCTCTCTAGACTAAAGCTGACAACCAGGAAACCATATCCAAAGTTTTTAGTTGCATGTTCTTTGCTCTAGTAAGTTGGCCTTTTACATTCGCCAACACAACTTCGCACCAGTTGAAGATGGTACCTTGATAATAGTCTACTGCCATTCGCATCTGGGATACGGTAGCTACATGCAATGCTACACTCCCGCATAGTCTGGTGACAGTGAACGTGATAACCTTTAGTTCAGGATAGGTGATAGTTTTAATATCGACCCGTTTATCCATTGTTTGTTCATTGCAAAACTCTAATCAGAGACTAGCGATAGACTGGTCACCTGGCCTAGTCCCGAAAAGAGATAATTGTTCACCTCTCTTGGGCAAACCAGTCAAAAGATATATGTCCTCCAGCTCAATTTCGAGCCAGTGACCACCAATCATGAAACACTGGTCCTGTATGTTCCACCTGTCCACCAGCCATTGCAAGAAGTCTACTTGGGCCCTCATGCCGGGTATGGCCCAAAATTTAAATAGTCTGCATGCTCTCAATGCATCCAATGTGGGTTGATGATTTATTGCGGCTAGGTCCACATCCTTGTGCTCGCGTTCCCACCAAATAAGCATTTTGTATGTCCTACATTGCACAAAAGACATATTAAAACAATTTAGTTCAAAAAAAAATTAGGTGGAAATGGAGAAATTTGAAATTTAAAAACCTATTTCGCGGGGTCTGCACTCACTAGTTAGGGACAGTTCGTAGGTCTGCAGTCGTCCTAAGCAACAGGTGTGGACCTCCGACTTTTTCCTTTGTAGAAAAAAGTTTGGGTCTGCAGGGGCTGCATGTTGCACGTGGAACCCTCGCGAGCATTTTTCGAAAACAAATTCTCCTTAAAAAATCAATTTTAAAGCCTAAAAACTAAATGCAAAGTGTTGAAATGCAAGATAAGGATGATGTGGATTACTTGAAGCTGATGGTTTTCGAATCCAATGGATGGATTTTCCGCAATCTTCACAGGAATTTTCTTACCCAAAAGCTCTCTCTTCTCACTCTAAAGACAAACGGTAAAAATGAATTTACAAAAGCCCTTTTTATAAGCTTTTTTGAATAAATGAATTTTTAATATATTTATTTTTTACTTTAAAAAGGTAACTTTTTTATGCATTTTTATTTATCTTAAACAGGTATGAGTAATGTTTTGAGTTTTTTTGCAGAGTATTGGATTTTCAGGGATAATTGATCATTTTCAATAAAAAAAATTGGAGTCCTCTTTAAGCTCTTTTCTGACTCGTAAAATATGAAAAGATTGCCGGACTTTTGTCATTTCAAGTTCGATATTGGTTATAAAACGACGTGTCTTTGATCGCTTTTTTACTTTTTCAGATCAAGGCCACTAATTATGAAAATTACTCCTTGTTCTTAATGGTCAAGCAGTTCTCTCAAGTATTAATTTATACTTTTTTGGGCTTGAGGGACACAAATTTACGAAAAAGGACACCCATGGAGTTTCCTTAAGTTTTTCTTCCAACTCCCTAAAATTGAAAAACACCGAGTTTTCCCAATACTGGACTCATTAAAATTCAACAGTAAAGGACCTGTTCAATTTTAAACAGGAACAAACCACTCCTTCTTAGGGTTCAAATTTTAAACTAAGTTCGGATAAGCTTGTAACCAAGCAAATGTTATCCTCCTCAAGCTTGTCAAAAATAAAGAGGTACTTCCCAGAAATGGTGGGGGAAAAGAGAGAAAAATGAACCTGTTTGTTACACTTTGTGTTTTAGAAAAGCATTTAACCACTCTTGAACACGACACTTTTTGTTCACTTGGGTTGGGAAATCCTTTGCCTAACAGTTAATCAAACCATATTGAAAGTCTTCAGTCGGTTTCTGGGTATTATCTTTGGTTCAATTGTCACCAAACCATCTGCAGTGTCGTTATGTGTTCAAGAGGTCAGTTCAAATAAACCATTCATTTGCAAAATATCTGTCATCCATTTTGACCATCCCTGAGTTAGTCCTTGCCAAATATATTTCTTCAAACTTGATCTTTGATTTTGCGTTGTGGGCTTGCCTACGACAGATCGCTTTCTATCGACTCTAACTCATTATCTAGAAAGATGATCTAGAAATTGTCAGTACCTTGGAATCTGCATGCCTCAATGGCAGGTTTCTTGCCTTCGACGACAGGTTGCATCATTGACCTTCGATCAAAGGATTCTATGACATGTTCGACATCAGCTCATCTATTCACATTTCATGGATTGTACTGAGTACTTTGAGAGCCATTGACATTACTAGTGGTTTCTCTCACACTTGTTAATAGTTCACATCATTAACTGGTAATCAAGTGGTTTCTACCATGTTCGACTTCGACACATTCATTCGCATGGATAGAATCGTACTAGTTTGCGAAGCAGAAATCAAGACCCTGGATCTAGTTTCCACCATCCAGGCTACGAGGAATTTTGTTATTCATTATACTATAGACTATTCATAAATAGATGGCTATGCCCATACTATATCTACATATGTCTATACTTGTGATTTATTGCAAAATCATTCCTGTATCAGAGTAGTTTAGTTAGTTTTCTAGACAGTTTTGATCTGAGTATGGGAATGCCTACCTCAGCGATGATATGTTCACATATATATATTTTGTTTAAGAGATTTTTTTCGGCGAAAATCACAAGATAAATCATTTGTCGACGCGTTTCGAACCAACGAGTGTGCTTCATCATCAGGACAAGTTGAAAAATCAGATCCATCTTTGCCTGTTAAATAGGCAAAGATGGATCTGATTTTTCAACTTGTCCTGATGATGAACCACACTTTTTGGTTCGAAACACGTCAACAAATGATTTATCTTGTGATTTTCGCCCAAAAATTTCTCTTAAACTTGATATGGATCACAGAAGCCTCAATTCAACAATATATATTTTGTATTGAATGTTTTTATAGGTTCCGACCAGGGTGTCCATAGGATGATATTTGAAATTATAAAGTACTTCACTCTTCTTAGATGACAAATGTTATCCTCATCTATTACAAATTTCGCACTTTAGGGGGAAATCTGTTGCACAAAATATTGTCACCATGACATTCTGCAATCTGTGTGAGTGTATCACCACTCATACTTTCCTCCTTTGCAAGTCTTAAACCTCAGTTCTTCATGTCAATCCTTGAAAATAAGAGAAAGCCCTTAAAAGTCTCTAAAACTTTGGTTCCACACTTTCTCTTAGCATTACCTATGGTCCCGCATCTAATGGTCATGTCCCCTATGCACTTGATCGCTCTGTCTCTGTGTAATGGGTGCAGACCCCTGTAAAAGTCAAAAAGGCACAGGTATATTCTTAAAAACTCACTTTGATTCATTTTTGGAAGCTTCTAGAAGGAATCTTGAGGTGGCAAGTTCGCTCCTTTAAGGTTCATGCATCCCATACCTTAAGGAGCTAACCCCTTGATGTGAGGAGCTTATCCCTTTGAAGGAGGACTCTATCCCTTCATAGGTGGCCCTGTAACCTCCTTCCTTTACACTATAAAATGAAGCATTGGGCTAGTTACTGGAGAGGTTGAAAGCTAAATATTTTTGATGTGAAATGGTACTCGAACTTAGTCTTCCTAATTGAGATTTTGTGAGGAAAGATTACATACCTTGTTGATCTCATTTGGAAGAGTGTGAGGTTTGTCAAATTAGAGGAGATTCCGATGTCGGACCCTGGGAGGAGCTTGTACAACATCAAGGCACTAAAGGTTGTAAAGTTCTTCTATTTTCAAAGTTAATACAATCAAGTTTATTTTTCTCAATAAGTTGTGTTTTATGGTTTATTTTATGGATTCCTTGATCACCATGATGAACATGATTTATTATATTAGCTATGCAGGTGTTATTTGATGTGTGCTTGTTTGTGATTGCAGGTTCTCAAAAGGAAACTCTTTCAGATGAATGAAGGATGGCTGCCATAAACTAGTGTTGGACTCAAGGTAGGGTCTAAAACACCTCTTTAGTTTTTATTAATGAATCACAATATGTTTAGAGAAAGGTATATTTTCTTGAACTGCTTGTTGCTAGATATCTTTTGATACTAGGGAGATCAGTCTTGTCCGCAAGATCAATTTATCTGGCCAACATGAGTGGATCATGAAGTTATCAGATAGCCAAGGGAGGTGGAAACTCAATAATTCTATTTTGTGGACTCCAAAGTTAGTGCGCAGATTGGAAGCATCGGAGGATAAGATCACGTGCATTGTTGATCATTGGCTCAATTAGATTATAGGATGATTCATTACTGAGTTCGTGGTAGACACTTCAGTGAGCCATAGCGAGGCAAAGCAATGCTTTCTCAAATGACTGCGAGGTAAGTACGTTAAGTCTCTGAACGCTTGGATTAAAATGCTACAGGATGAGGAAGAGCTCGAGAAGGTCTCACTAAGAAGTGTGATCAATTTGATAAGGCAGAGGATTCCGTGCATACCACCCCCACCCACACCACTACCAGTTTCACCGCCTTGACCCCCATCTTCGCCCATACCACCTCCGCCACCCCCACGAAGCAATATGGCCAGTGAGATAAATTTGCCGATGTTCAAGGGAGTAGGAAATGAAGATCCATACCAATTTTGGTTCATGATAAAAGCCGTATGGGAAGCGCAGGGAGTTAGAGTTGATAACATAAAGAAGGAAACGTTGGTCATCACTCTACAAGATCGTGCATTGACTTGGTATATTAAGCATTCTAATGATAATCTGAATGCGAGTATCGCCAATATCCAAATTGCGTTGAACAAAGAATTTAGCAGACCGAAGTCAAAGGCGCAGTCGATCATTGGGTTCAAGGAGATCACAATGCTGCCAGGAAAGACTCCTTGGGAGTTGGATCAAAGACTGAAGTGCACAGTTCATGAAGCCAATATGAATTTGATAGATGGAAAACAACATGAATGGTTTATAGCATCGCTGACGCCGCATTTGAGGAACGCGATGTCACAATAGAGGTTAACGACTCAGGCACAGGCCGTGGATATCGCGATGAGATTGCATGAGATCTCGATAAAGGATCCTAACCTGGGAGTTCAGCAGATCCACACGCAGTTGAAAAAATTATGCCTTGAGATGCAGATTTTGAAACAGGATAGGATAGCTCACCCAAAAGTGCGTGAAGAAGTATGGTGCGTAAAGTGCAAGGACCAGGGACATGACAAGGACCATTGCCCGGTGTTCATGAATTACCTCGCGGGAGGAGTGCAGATGTCGTTAAGACCGGACGCACAAGCAGGACCGAGCGCAGCGCCTTCTTTGTGGTGCACAATTTGTCAAATAGGAGGAAAGCATATTATAGACACCTTTCATCTGTTGCAGAAGTACACGCAAAATTCGCAACAATTGTTCTATAATTCTTGTAGATCACTGGGACATGATGAGCGTACCTGTAGAAGCTATGAGCTAATGATGGATAGGAATCCTACCTATAGAGTTCAAACCGAAACATGACCCCTTGACCAGAACGCAGGAATGGCGTGAACATGATTTTAGGGGCACGAATGAGGCTGAGGTGGAGGACAAATTGGAAGAGGTCATGGAGAGCTGATTTGTTACAATTGCGGGGGGGCAGGACATTATGTGCGTGATTGTATGAATCCAATGCGTCCATCATGTCTGTATTGTACCTTGTTTGATCATGAGACAGAGGATTGTTCCACACTGATAGCTAGGCTGTGTGAAAAGGGAGCACTCCAACCTCCCCCGACTCAGAACTTGCATATGATGAGGTCTATGCCACGCGAGGAAGACCCCAACATGAACATTATGCTCCGAAGTGGAATTACGACAGGAGATGATAAAGGCAAGCAGCCCGAAGATAGTACTTGGGTTTGCAAGGCTCCGACGAAAGAACTAGAGTTTGATTTGGAGAACACTAAGGAAACCTTCATGGAAGCTAGGAAGAGCTTCGCTAATGCCTCCACTTCAGGAAGCAAAGATAGACCGGAGCTAGAAATGGACCCATCAATGCTCATGATGTTCCTAGAAACATGCATGAAGCTACTGCGTGACAGTAAGGTTGTAAAGGGATTGCAGGAACTCATTAATAGATGCATTGGGACCATGCCAGGAGAACTGCATGTAGTCTAGAAGATTGGAAAGCATGCGACAAGGATGGGAAGAGAAATGAGGTTGACCATGTAGATTGGAGAATATGAGATGGACCAAGTAATCCTGGACCTAGGATCAAACACAAACATTTTGCCGAAGCATACATGGGAGCGTATGGGAAGGCCTACGCTGCAATGGTCTCCTATCCAGCTATGAATGGCGAACCAACAAAAGATCATACCCATGGGAATATTGTAGGGAATCACCATGGATATTGAAGGGGCAAGTGTACTAGCAGACTTTGAAGTGATAGAGATTGTTGATGACAACAATCCCTACCCCGCTCTCTTAGGAATCAATTGGGCCATTAGCATGAACGAGGTGATAAACCTAAAGAAGCACAAAATGAATTTTGAGAAAAAAGTATCTACACGTAGTCGTACCTTTAGACCCTATTAAGGGATCGCACTACACGGAGCTAGTGCGCGACTATGAGAGAGACAATGACTTGGGCTACATCTACAAGATAACCACATGAGATAAAGACTAGGTAAATCCCACCGCAGATGGACGAACCTCATGGGAACATGAAAGCTCCTGTACATCAGATTCAGACAAGGAAATAGAGCGATGGCAGAACCGGTTACATGAGGTAACCACGTTGAAATGTAACATAATGATGAGATCATTGCGATGCATATCGACAAAGGTAAGGGATCTACCTACTTATGATGGGTTAAGTGAGGTATATGCTTTCTTGAATAGATTTGAAAGAGAGGTGCTGGAACAACAACGTTTTGAGGCTTTGAAATGGGCACTGCACACTAAGCATGCGAGGTGGTGGGGCATTCACAAAGGAAGCTTTGAGGACTGGTGCGAATGTAGGAGAATGATGCACATGGGTATTGGGAAGCCTCAGATGCAATTAACAGACAAGAACGTTGGCTGGAACAGTCCGCACGTGCACCTGTCCAGGTGGTTACATGCATATGTTAAACAACCTGCGCAGATGCACATGAACTTCGCGTTAGGGGACATTGTCAATAAGCATGTACGGGTGAGGCAATTGCATGAACGAACCCTCCAGTTAGGATGATGGACTATGGAAAGAACGAGTATGCAGAAGGTTATTCATGCAGAAGCCTTTAACAAAGTGTGTGAAGCACTAAACAAGGTATATGATGCACAATGGAGTGATTGGGACTTGCACATACCAGCAGTTCTATGGGCTTATAGGACAACATGAAAGAGACTAATGGGACAAACGCCTCTAAGGCTGGCCTATGGAGCGAATGCTATAGTCCCAATAGAGTATAATATGCCTAGTCCACGCATAGCAGCGCCGGTGGATATGACATCTCGCAGAGTTTTGGAAGAAGGAATAACGTAGCTGAACGAAGAAGAACGTTGGGACCTGAAGAAGAAATCTGACAAGGTGATCTTAGGCTAGAGGAACTCATGAAGAAAGAGTGTGGTTACGGGAGAAAAGCACTCTGGTAGAAACATAAGTCAGGATGCTTGAGGAAGAAATAAATAAGGATTTTCTTGATAAGAAAATCAGGGTGATAAAACAGGGTGCGCACGACTACGGTGACAAATTTGGGGACTACCGCCGAGAGTTGATTAGCTTGATGCCTTGGATTGAACCGTATATTACTAAAGGGATCACCCATGATGGCGTGATGCAGATGGTGAAGTGCGCGATGTAGATAGTAAAACCAAAAGATGGATTTTTTCCCAAAAAAGTGATGGATGACTGGTTGGAAATTTATACAGGTGGCACAACCACTTGACTAGCTGTGGGAAGTACAGTCTTAGTGCTCTAGGTAGTTAAAAGGAGGCACGAGACTATAAACTACTATGCCCGGGAGCTATGCAATGTTGGGGCTGCGCGCAAGAGTAAAGTGTCACAAGGTCCACGACCACGCAAGGGGGGTTGCACTGCAGCGGGGTTGGCTGGAAAGTGACCGTTGTAATCACTATTAAATATGCGATGCTTGACTTGAGACCAAATGGAGCGGGTGGAAAGCATTTAAGATGATATTTATGGGCAATATTTGATAAACTATGCCACCAAGGAAGAATTAATGGACCGGATTTAGGGGGAACACTCAGATTCAAATTCAAAGGCGCTATAAAATACAAAGTTCTACCCAGCAAACAACACTTGGTCATTTGTGAATTGAGTTGTCATGTGCCCCGAGTATTCTGAACCGTGACCTATTTGTCCTTTGGAGAGCATTGGTTGAGCACCTGATTAAACAGTCGAGAGCTTTCTGGATGAACAAGATGGCAGCTACTGAAGAAGCCAGGGAAATTGCCGAGATGACCAATGAAGTAGTCGCATAGGTCATGACCATAGAAGATTCCCCTGAGGGTGCCGATATTGTTGTAGAAATCCCTAAATCACCGCACACACCAAGAACAAAGAAAGATAAACAACCAATGATTCTGGTGCTTTTGTCCGCTCGAAATCCACTCCGAACCAGTTTAACAATGGAGGAAAAAGGGAAAGTGGTTAACCTGGAAACCGACGAGGAGGAAGAAGACCTTGAGGATCTCATAATTGAAGAGGATGAGGATGAGGGTATGGAGGAAGAAACTGAGGCTACACACCCTCCAACAAAGTTTCCTGCATATGTACCCCCGCAGAAGGGGAAGGCAAAGGTGCCCAAGGACCTCGATGAGAGCAAGAGCTGTCTACAGACTCGACTCCTCCCATACGATATCATTTTTGAAGGAATGCACCTAGGACGAGTGTCGAATTTGAAGTTCGAAGATTGGGATCTCGGTGACCACAAGAAATTACCTCACTTGGCGACCATGCAACTCATGAAGCGGAAGCAGAACACCATGGCGGGAGTTATAGAATTGGAGTCGCGCAAGTGGTTATGCGGAGTCGAAAAGACACGGTTGTTGAATCTGCTTCTGGTGCCGCATTAGCATCTCGCCCTAGTGACTATATTCATCATCATGCAGCTTATTTGCCTGGTGCATGGTGGGTGTTTGTGGCTGGAGGAGCCCATCCCCATCACAGACCACCTAATCAATTGGATTACCCGGCTCCTATGTAAAGGAGAGGACCCCAAAGACATTTCGGAGGGAAAGAATAGTGATTTGGCCATCGTGGAGGCCATGAAAAAGAAATACAAGCTAAAGAAGAAATATAGGGGCTACGCAATCTCCAGTATCAACAACAAAGTAGTCAGAGTTGCGACTCAGATACTGCCAGGTAAGCTCATGCGGAAGTGGATGAGGTGCCTGCGTCGGTGGTGGCACTTGCTGAACAATGCATGGAGGGGGTCTAGTTTAACTGATCTGAATTCTTGTGCAAGGAGTTCCTGGAGAATTGTCGCAAGGCACAAGAACAAGGGAAAACCTTCCAGTATGCATGGCTTCTGTTGTCCATAGTGCTGGTGGCTGGGGAATTTCCTGAAGAGAGCGAGTTCCCCACAATTTCAAGGGATCTCCTGGAGGTTGCGAAGTACGATTCGTTGTGGGCCACTAAAGATGTGAACCAGGTTCGTGACAATAAAATGTTCTGGGTGTTCATGGAGATGAACATCAGAATGGGTATTAACCGCAAGCCGTGGTTATCACCCACTGTCTACAACAGCCTACAAAGTTTCACAGAGTTTAAAGCAGACTTTCATCACATCTACCTTAGGGCATGCAAGGACCCTACAAAGACGTGGAACAAGCTACCATATATGGCCACAGATGATGTGATCTTCGATGTACTAGAGACGTGGCCACTTGAGTGGCACGCTCCAAACATCTCTACGCTGGAAAAATCTATTGCATAGAAGAAGGAGGAGGCCAAATTGCGCATGGCACAGTTGGCGGAAAATAGAAGGAAAAAAGCAACAACAGAAAAGGCGTAGGAGGCACGGGATGCTGCGCAGACAGTAGTAGAATAGCAAAAGGCCGCAGCAGTAGCACAGAAGGTAGCAAAGAACATGCGTGAGTGCCAGAAGTCACCTTCACCAGAGAAGGAGCAAGAGATGGAAACAGAGGTAGAGGAGGGCGGCGTGGACCCATAGACAGGGTCAACACTATTAAAGCACCAGTGCCCGAGCAAGCGGATGGGGTCATGCAAGAAGGTAAAAGCATCGAAGTTTTCTATCAACCCGATCACCCTTACTAAGGGGGATCTGCACAATATAGGGGAGACGGTGTGCGACGTCACCACAGAGGCCCTCCAGAACTTTGTGGAGGAGAATCAAATTGTGTTGGGGGCCCTCTAAGCACAGATTCAAGAGTTGCAAGTATGCACTCCTCAGGCTGGTACTCTCTTGACCAGCCTCGTAGTAGGGATAGCTGGAGCCAAGGAAATGTTGCGCGCTTGAATGACCAACACAATAGTGCTGCCAGAAGGGGCACTGGTTATAGCAAATGAGGCCGACAGACCTACGGTCAGTACATTGAAAGGTATAGGGATCAACATGGTTGCGCTCCCGCGGGAGACGCTCTATGTTCTGCAGGATGGGATTACTGTAGAACTGTGGGCTAGGGAGAGCCGCACATTGCAGGTGTTGAGTGAGCAGAAGATCAACATGGAGCAGTTGATCTTGTAGCGCGACGAGGTTGTGTCTCAGAATAGGTAGATGGTGCAGGTACTTGAAGAAGCCTTCCAAATGGTCCTTGAGCTGGCCATCCCAGCAGAAGCACCAACAGAGGGGCGCATCCAGAGATTAGCAGTAAGGGTATGTGAGGCACGAGAAGAAATGGACAAGGTTCAGCTAGATCTAAACCTTTAGATAGTAGAGTTTCGGTTGAAGGCGCAGCCTTCAACTCCTCTAGAGGTAAGGGAACAACGCGCTAGCGCCATTACATTGGGGATGGAGGAGATCAGCAGTGTAGTGAGGTATTGCACCAGAATTTTGGAATAATCATTCAAGGTCCTCACCAATCTATAGGAGGACTCGAACATACAGTGCTTGGAAACAGAGGCGTGTGAGCTATAGCAGTAGTATGACAATATCAAAGGGACCACATAGACGGTGGCCCTAACACAGAGGCTTGTGCGTATGCAACAGGTGAAAGTGCTTAAGAAGCAAGTAGACGCAGTGCGACACAAAGAAGAAATTTTGAAGGCACATGTTTAGCCTTGGATCGACGAGGCCTTCATCATCACAACAACAATTGAAAGCAAGTTCGCGTAGATGCAGGGGACGCAAAAACAAATCCAGGGAAGCAGTTTCGACACCGCGGTCTCGGAACAACGCGTACAAGAGATACAGCAAGAAGCCGCTCAGTGCGCTGTCAACCTTGCAGTCGTCTGAGAAGAGTTTGGAGGTCCTCGCATGAAGATCTCCGCACCGATAGAGTGACTCGAGGGCAAGTCACGATGTTTGTGTTGGGGGCCTGTTGGGAGTGGGATCCCCCTAAGGCAATTTTTGGGGCTTAAAGACCAAGTTTTGACTAAGTCCGATGTAAAGACTCTGCAATTTGTGGGCATGGAGCACGAAGATGGTAAATGAGTTAGAGGGTTGTCCATCCTCATTTTTGTAATGTAATGTTAGTTTGAGAGATCTACCCATGGTCTGCGGACCATGGGATTGTATAAATAGAGCGAGGCTTTAAGTGTAAAGAGACATCATCGAAGGAAAGGAAGGAAATAAATCCATGAAGTATTGAGTCAAAGTGTAGAGTTGTGTCTTTGGGTTGTAGAGTAGGAGAAGGCTCTGCAGCTGAGTGTGCAAATGCCTAGTAGTCCTCAGCCAACTGAGTGCGCAGGGCAAGTCAAGTCTGTAACCGTTGGAAGCATTAATAAAGAAAAGTTTTACCATATTTCTGTGTATCTTTTCATGTTTTATGCATTGAAGTATATTGGGTATGAATTGTAAGTTTATTGTTTATTTACTATGCAAACTTATATGAATGTGTTGAATAAGTAAATCTAATAGAAGGTATCTGTTTACACGAAGATAACTAATTTTTATAAGAAGATAAGTAAGATCCACAGTGTGACCTGGGGAAATAGTGCAGATCACTGTCTTAGCAGTGTGAAAGCTCTACAACCCCTGGTTAGGGCTGCGCAAAGGGAAACATAATAGGGGGTTATTCGTTTTCAGGATCAATAGTGGACGAACGGAGAGAGAGGGATTCGAACCCTCGGTACGGATGATCCGTACTATGTATTAGCAATCCGCCGCTTTGGTCCGCTTAGCCATCTCTCCGCTCTAGTCCCCTTACAAAACGTTCATTATTAGGTTAGCTATATACTTAACATGTTCCTAGTGTGAAGGCCTCACAGATCAGGGAAGTATGCGAAGTAACCTACGCAAAGGTATTCACAGTTGGACTAAATCAACCCCTCAGACATCTCAAGGGTGTGGAAACCTGGTTCCAGTATCCCCCCAATTTTCTTCGAGTGAAACCTCAATCTGCGCTCCATGGACTGTTGCCGAAAGGGCCAGTAGTACAGGGATTTGTTTGGCTAATTAACTCTAAACCTGGGTCAGGCTCCAATAAGACAACAAATACCATGTAGAAAATCTTGTAGATTCACAAACTCATGTAATGTACTAAAGCATAGGACAAGAATCTATTTCTACTTTCAACCAGCTGAAGCCAATAGATCAATGAAAACAATATGAACAAGAAGAAGATAAATCAATGGCACATAACATAAGATGTATCTGGGGAAGGCCACTGTTGAAAACCCCACTATCTGTATTGCATATATCATAAATATGAGTTAAGATGCAAATCTTGTTCTTACTAGAACAATTCTGCATAAGTATGTTCAACTCTCTCAACTCACAAGCTAGCTCTTGGCCAACACTTAGCCAATTTTGCAGCTCTCCAAGCTCCTAGTCTCTTGTGTAATTCCTAGGATGAATAGCCTGTATTTAAAGGGAATTCATGCTTCTAAAGCTGCGCAATCTGAACATAGGATAAATCTATGATGCATGCATGATATTTACACTCCAGTAAATAATACTACTAATAGTACACTGTCCCCGCACTCTAGTCTCAACTGCGTCTTTCTCTGAACTGGCATGCATGAGTTTCTGATGAGGGAATCTTTAGTTAAGTGGAGTAGCACTATTGGATGCATTAGTGCACCAACTAACTTTTAGTCCTCTATTAGTTCCAAAAACAATTTAGAACTAATTTAATTGAACTTAACTCAGTAAACTAAGTGAACTAATTTCCAACTCAATTCAAACTCATATAGGACCCCTAAAGCTTAGGGAGAACATATACATGACTACAGAAAGACTTCCAACTTGAAATTTCTAAGATAATTAAGTTAATTAAACTTAATTAACTATTTACAAGTTTCTATGAGAATAGTATTCGATTTTAATTCTCAGTTTAATTCAAGGACAAATTAAACTGGAATTTTTGTTGTCATTCCTCAACACCTTCCCCAAGTCCATGTCTGTCACTTCCATCAGTTGCTCAATCCGCTGAGAAAGCTCCCAATCCTTCATCTATTAACCCTCTTCTTCAGTTGTTGGTTGTTCTGACTCCTTAACTTGTATGGTTGTTGTTTCTTATGTCATCACGCCTTGCCTTTCTTCTTCCAAATGTTTCTTCTTCTCTTCCCTTTCGCTCCTCTCAGCTCTTGCTCTTCCTTCAACTTCTTCTATGTTTCTTGAAAATTTAGTTATGCTTCCTACACCATTTGATTTTCTCTCTTCCTTCGTTGTTCCCTCTTTATGTGATGCTCCCTATTTGCCTATACTACCAAAGCTTCTTTCTCAGTGACAAGATCTGCTCTCATCCTATAGCTTTGTGTTGCCTCTAGGTTCTCGACAATCTTTCTTTTTCCCTTGTCCTGCCTAGATTGTTTCTTATTGGTTTTGTTGTTGTTGCTTCCTGCGTTGTTGCTACTTTCAGAGTAGCCTTCCAAGTTGTGTCTATATTGACCAGCTCATGGAGCTTGGAATCATTATAATAGTACCTCCAAGGGTCCTCCTCGTGCCAGTGAAATGTCTTGTGGATCCATGGATAGTCAATCTTCACATAGCGGTTCTTGCAAATACCATGCAGATCATACGGATTAAAGTCCTTGGTGTCGAACTCGAACTTAAATATCTCCTTAGTTTCAACATTTGCATCCTTCAAGATATTAATCTTTTATAACCTAATCCGCAAAGGAAGAGTGGTCCATGGTGCCTTCTTCTTCCTATACAGTCTTGTTGATAACCCTGTGGAGAGGTGATATGAGACCTCTTACATGACCATCTTTTCCATGGCATACATTAGTAGAACATGTGGAGGCTTCTCTCCACCAAACACTATGATAAAGGTGCCACTAGGTGTGGGATACCAATCTGCAATGTTAAGTATCGCCTCCATCACTTCTTGGGACATGCACGGTGGATCTTGCTCGAAGATAAGCTTATAAAATGGGATGATGAAATTGTAACAGTCCTGGTGAAAATTCCATGTAAAAATATATAAGACCACAGTTGATTGGACACGTATTCCAAGTTGAATGTTGGGTAGGACATCCAAGGGGGTGTTCATTTGGTTTTTTATGGCAAAGGCTAAGGCTTTGGGAAGGAAAAATGGAATTTTTGGCACATCTATTTATGAAAATAATGGAAATTAGGATAAAATGGAGGTGAAAGGTCAAAGGTTTCATGTGAGGAGGATATTGAAGGAAAATAATCAATGAAGAAAATAGAGGCCTCATTCATAAAAAGGCTTATGAGGATTAGTGGGCAAGCTTGTTCAGTGTAACCTTTTTTCAGTTGAGTTTTGGAACTCTCTCATTATTCTCTCTCTCTCTCACTCTTAGACAATTAGATTTTTCTTGGAGCATTTTGGCATTGGAGCAAGAAATGAAAAGAAGGCAAGAGGAAGCAAAGATCAAGTAGGGAAAGGCAATACCAAGCAGCTACAATAGGCTTCATTGCAAGTATCGACTTGCATGTGTATTTTCCTTGCTAGATTTGGCATGCATGGTATTTCATGTGGTTCTTTTCTATCATGGCATGGGTTTTGCCACGTATAACAGTGTTTTCAGCCTAGCCTTGCCATTTCCAGGTAGCCATGGTGTGATGGGGTTCTCATGTTTTGGTTGAGCTGGATTGTCATATGGATTCAAAGTTGAGTGGGATGGATCTCCAAATGATAGAGAACATGGCCTAGTGGTCCCTGAATCAGACTGTGGATCATGGTAAAGCCATTGTCCTAGTGACTCCTCAACCAGACTGTGGGTTTTGGTAAAGCCAGGATTGTTGTGCCTCAATGGGCCTAGGAATCCTTGCCATTGAATTTGAAGATATACGGTAAAGCCAAGAGGTGGTTTGGTCCCCGTTGGGCCTAGTAATAATAGGTTTGGGATGTGTGGTAAAGCTTGGAGTGTGGATCTTGGTTTAGGGCCTAGTGATCCGAGTTTGGATTGTGGTAAATATTAAGAGATTAGGAGACAAGAAAATTCCTCTTGTTGTAGGTGGAGAAATATAGTGGCATCCATGCTTGTTTGGCCTAGTGATCGGTTGGATATACTAGTAAAGCATGTTATGATGTGTTCATTATGTTGGCCTAGTGATATGGGATGGATTACAGTAAAAGTTGGTTTCTGTTGATGAGGGTGATGTGGTTTAGCCTTGGTATGCTCTGGTTGGTTATTTTGATTTGAGTCCCACATTCATGCTTAGAATATGGCACGGGGGTGAATGGATGAAGAAAGATTTGGCTCAGCCATTATATGGTCGTGTGGAACGTGGTATTCCCATCTCCAGTTGGTTTATTGCATTTATTAATGAGAATTTCATTCCCTTGATCTCCATGTGAAAATTTCTTGATGTATATGTGGATTTTGATGGCTAGCATGCTTATGGTAATTTTGTTCCTATTATGTTGGTTATATTTATGTTTTATGGCAGCAACTATGTATGGATCTTAGCATGTTTTTACTTATAAATGAATGGATAGTGTATCTATGGCCTAATAGATGATAATGTAGCAAATGACATAAGGGAACAATGGTTCATAGCAGTTCTCAGATAAGTATGAGATCCCTACACTTAATTCTATTGTTTACACCTGTAGGTTACATGTTGATGATATGTTTGATGAAATGCCTGACCTGGCTAGTAGGGGTCTGTGAAAGGTCTTGTTTGACTTATTTCTTTTGCATCATTGTTTGCCTGTACTTTTACTGATTTCAAGCTATCGCTACATTCTCAGTAGTGGTCTCAGCTTTGGGCCTGAAAAAGTGGCTTAAATCCAGGGGTCACTAGCACAAAATTGAAAATTTTGGTCTCTGGTCACTGGAAGGCAAGCCTGTGAGAGAGACTTTAGGTTGTTGGCTGATCCCTTTCCCATAGCATGAGAGCCACTATGGCCAAAGAGATCCAGAACAACAATGGGACCCAGGGAGAGGTTGTCTAAGTGGCTGACATATCTCATGAGGTTTCTGTTGTAGATCTTGGATGATTGTGTGTGATGTTTCCATCGATTCCACTTCCTTACGGTCACATAGGAGGTCGAATATGATCATAGTGGCCTCTCGTCTCATGTTTACCCCATTTGGCATGGTTACTTGGTTGGATGTGGGAGGAGGGTGTTACATAAATGGTCAATCATCCTTTCCATTGCTCCCCGGTAGCTGCAATAGGAGAGAAACTTGCAATAGATGTTGGTGATAGTCTCTTTTGGTTTCCATGTCCAGCTCATTCCGAGAAACTATTATTGGGTATAGATTGCATCCAGTAA
This sequence comes from Pinus tabuliformis, assembly GCA_031772625.1. Classification (NCBI taxonomy): domain Eukaryota; kingdom Viridiplantae; phylum Streptophyta; class Pinopsida; order Pinales; family Pinaceae; genus Pinus; species Pinus tabuliformis. The sequence continues at coordinate 734,742,129 of CM062810.1, read as the reverse complement.
GCATGTGAACATGTAGAATCTCGCTTGCTCATCCTTGGGTGGATTCTGAGCGTTAGTCACAAATTTTCAACTGATGAGCCAACAAGTCTGACCAGTTTAATAGCCTTCCATCACTCACCAACTGGTCAAATACAACTACCCAGCCTTTAGGAAAGATCTATGTACTCTCTTTACCATATATTCGACATGAAAACATTATCAATAACTAGCAGGCATTCCTGAGAGATTTTTTCTTGTAAACATGATTAGGTGTTTGTTTGAACTTGGAAGGCTCTTTCATCTAGCGCTTGACTATATCTCTCTTATTCACCTAGTTGTGGGTGGCATAGAAAAGCATGTCCATGCACCCCACTGGCCGAGGTAAATGGTACATCTGATGAAATTTATTTACCTTGAAGGTGACAAGCTATGTCTCATTGGAACTATTCAATGTCATAGTCTTTGGATATGTGTGTGAGACAATCCAGCTGATAATGTTCGCACATGTGAAGGCAGGGTACCTGCATGAAGCCTTGTATAAGCTTGACCGCTAGATATTGATATAAACATGTCGATCCTCTAAGTCTTCCTTGAAGTCCTTTGCAAAAGTATCCTTGATTTCTTGCCATGTCAACTTTGTGCTTTTCTCAATGAACAACTGAGTGTCTACATAAACTAGTAAGTTAACTGACATTTGCTCAACTACTTCCCCAATACTACTCTCGACAGTTTCCTTTGATGCAACTCCCTTGGAGGCCATGTAAATTGTAACTATTAGAGAGATTCTCAGCAATTGTTGTTCCTAGAGACAGAGAGGGCACTCATGGCATGCAAATGTTAGCTTAAAACCAAAAGCAACATCAAAACAAGATCAATCAAATGATTCCACAAGTTCTCTCACAATTACCATATGTCTATCCTTAGGATACACCACATATCTGCATATAGTTCATGTTTGTATGCCTCAGTATAACTCTCTCACAATTTCCTATGCACATTATAATATGTTTCTCCACATAATTAGCATACTATATGGATGATCCCCCCATTCACTTTCTTATCGGTCTTTTCTTCCACATATCTTCGTGTTCCCTATTTCATGTTGACCACACCAACACACCCCTTAAGGGAATAGGTGGTACGGGGCTTGTCCTTCACTTAAGAAACCCATAATCAACCTCCCTGCCTACTGTGTAGGCCATTAAACCCACTCAAGGAATTGGTAGCACATTAAATGAAACAACATGAGTTTAATCATCCTGCTCAGACCTATAAATCTGTGTCCATTCCTCTTAGCCCAGTCATTGTGTTTCCATTTCCACAATATCTACATGAATTACGATTCATTTGTGACTTTACAATAAGGGTAGTATAAGGGGTAGCGAAAATTTTAGGGCTAAAATTTCGCAAATGGGCTATTTTTTTGACATTTTCTATATATATATATCTATATATATATATATATATATATATATATATATATATATATATATATATATATATATATATATATATATATATATATATATATCTATGTTAAAATTTTGCCTATTTTTTATACATGTATGATTAAATGGATGATATTCACCAAAAAGTTACTAATTTTAATAGTAAATTACATTTTTTTTTAATATTTGCCTACATTCTATACATATGAATTTTCAAACCAAATTAGTCACCTACAATATAATATATAGGAAAAATATTTAATACTTAAAAAAATTCCATGACAAGGGTTTATCACAAAAATGGTGGTGGAAGACCGTATGGTGGTCTAAATTTCCAACAAAAGCCCACATTTTTATGTGGTGCATTTTAGGAAATAGAGCCCTCACTTGGGTTGTAATGCAAAAAATATTTAAGATAGTTCTAGGATGGTGTTCACTTTGCAAAATTAATGGGGAATCAACTACTCATATTTTCATAAGTTTCCTTTATACTCTCCAAGTGTGGAACTAGTTCCACTCGGATTTAGGAGAGTTTTTCATTTCGAATGGAACTTCTGTTGAGGATTCTGGGAGGAATTTGATTTCTTCTCACTTAACAAGATCTTATAGAGTCTTACTTTTAATAATATGTTGGGGAATTTGGTTGGCTTGAAATAGGGAAATTTTTTAGGATTCTTCCTCTTTCCCTAATCATGTTGTTGTTGAAGGATTATCTATTTTGGCTCACTTTCCTCAATCCAAATACACTCCTTTACCACATTGTATCATTGATGAAGACCCTTATGTATCAAAACCATAGGCATATTTTGATAGTGATTCACAAGAAGATACTAGAAACAGTTGAATCAAATGGAAATTGGCTTCCACCCATGGTATACATCCAGCCATGGTATTTATACATCCATGGAATTTACCCATGGTACTGTAAGTGGCATCCACCCGTGGTATTCATTCACCCATGGTATTTATCCACCCACGAAATTTACCTGTGGTATTGTAACTAAAAAGGGCTATAAGTAACAAGTCGCACTTTATAAAAGGACAAATTGTCTACAACAATTTAGCTTTTACATTTATTTTATGTTTTAATAAAATGTTTCTTTATGTTTTTTTTACTATGTGTTCTCCCATTCTTATTACATTTCAACTTTTCAGATATTGCTAGCCTCCCACAATGTCTAAATTAGTGGTATCAGAGCATGTTGCGTCTCCATGGGAGGGACGATTTGAAGCATATTTCAATTTCAAAGTTTTGCAACAATGTCCAGTGTCCTTTTGGCATCTTTTGAGTCTATTTTCTTGATCATACACTCTAAGTATCATAGTTGGTCCACAAGCATTGTAGGGTTTTCCACCCTTGGATCTTCATTCACCATTGCATGAACATTTTTACTACATCCATTGGTCTGAAAAAAGGAGGTTCCATGACCCCTACAACAACCCATGTCACTCTGCAAACCCTTGGCATCCTGTTTGACCCTCTCCACTTGGTATTCCTGCATTCATTGTCATTATATTTACAAAACCATTTCATAGCTTAAAAAAAATTGTATGCATCACATAGAATCTTGTATGACCTCATTTCTATATTTCTCAACTTTCCCATGGTAGTATGGCAGCCATGGAAGCACAATGATGGATGAAATGCAGAGAAACAATCTTTAGTAAATTTCATGCAAGTGCTATGACCTCCACAAATATTTTCATAAGGTACAAAATAGACCATTTGAAATTATTTTATGTTAGCTCAAATGGTTTTTTACGGAATTTGATTTCGTTTCACAGTCTAAGAGAATAATCAATTGAAGTTACACATGTCTGGAACGTTGTGAGGCCACGCGTACCATGAGTTTCAGGAATCATTTTCTCACTCCACATGTCATCAAATTTCAGGTTTCTTATATCAATGGAAATATATCTTCAATACCTCAAATGGGTATTTGACAAAATTTGATTTCATCGCTTGTAGCAAAAGTTATCAGCAAAGTTGCAGCAAGAGGTCTATTGCTAGAAAATAATAATAATAATAATAATACTCATTAGGGGGATTTTGATGTCTAAAATGGGCCTCCAAAGAAAAATGTACAACCAAAATAAACTTTATAAGAACCCATAGTATTCAAGATGATGATGTCAACCATGGGGGATGATTCACCATTTTTGGAGTAAAAAAAGTAAAAAGATTAAAAATTAATAAAATAATAAAACAACTTTTTCAACTCACAACTTCAACTTATCTCCCTAAGGTTTTAATCAAATTTCGAGCAGGAATACTGATGCAAAATTTAATTCCTCATCCAAGGAGTACCCATGTTGCATGCTTTTGATGGACCTTGCTACACAAAAAATGAGAAATACATGAAAACAAAAGTTATTGCAATCACATTTTTCATGTATTTATCATTTTTCGTGTAGAAGGGTCCATCAAAAGTATGCAACATGGTTACTCCTTGGCTGAGGAATTAAATTCTGCATCCAAAGAGTGTTACTGCTCGAAATTTAAGTATACCCATAGGGAGATAAATTGAAAATATGAGTTGCAAAAATAGTTTTTTCTTTTTTCCCTCTAAAATTTGATGATGTAATCTAATCTTATTTTATTATTTCAACTATTATTTTATAATTTACTTAGGAGGCCCATTTTAGACCTCAAAATTCCTGTAATGAATAATGTGAAAGAGGCCTTTATAACATCTCATTTTATAATAGAATCTACCAGGCAATCCACCATACTTTGAGCAAGTAGACTGACAAGCATCATGGTTATGGGTCACCCACAAACCTAAGGTTATGGGTCAACTACACAAAACCCTTGTCATCGAAGTCCATTTTCTAGGTTGCACAATGTTAGTATCACAGTTGCTCACAAGAATTATAGGGTATCTCTATCCTCGAATATTTGTTTATTATGGTTATGGGTCATCCACAAACCCACGCTTCATCAAAGTCCATTTTCTTGGCCGCACACTATCAGTTTCATAGTTGGTCACAAGAATTACAGGGTATGTCTATCCTCGTATCTTCGTTCATCACGGTTATGGGTTATCGCAATGGAAAGTGACATCCACCCATGGAATTTACCCATGGTATTATAAGTGGCATCCACCCATGGTATTTATTCACCCATAGTATTTACCCATCCATAGAATTTACCTACGGTATTGTAACTAAAAAAATGCTAGAAGTTATTCTCTGTTTTAATAAAAAAAGTTTCCTTGTGGTTTTGTTTACAGTGTGTTCTCCTCTTTTCCTGACATTTCAAATTTTCAGATATTGGGGGCCTACCCCCAAGATCTTGATCAACAATGAGTGTGATTTCATTCTTCATCTTTCTAATTCGCATTCCTTTCATACAAAAATGGGATGTGAGAGTGGATCAGAAAACCAAGTTGAGCATTTATCTCGTAAATTTTTGTTGTTGTTTGCTAAAGAAAAAGGATGTGAACAACTTCAAGTTTTTGGTGACTCCCTGTTACTGATAAATTGGATCAATGTAGTTCAACAATGTAAAAATATTTTTCTTGTTCCAATTTTGAATGAGATTATGCAGTTAAAACTCTGTTTTGATAGTGTTTCATGTCACATATTTATAGGGAGATGAACATGCAAGTTTATCATATTTCCAAAGAAGACATAGATATTGAGCGCGATAACATATTTCATGAATTTTACCATAGGCCTTTCAATGGGGGATACAAACCAAACAATTTTTCTTAACAACAATCTACTTTTTCTTCTTTTTATATTCTATTTTTAGTATGTTATATGGTAGTGGCACATTTGTTTTTTACAACAGTCTCTTGAAGTGAAGCTTTCTTCACTTCTTTATAAGAAAAATGTAAATTCTGACATATGTAATGGATTGCAAGTGAAACCATTTTTTCTTTTCTAATCATGTAGAAGACAATTGAATCCAAAGGATTCAAACAAATACACACAACAATGTGTATATGTAGAAATTGATTTTGTATCATTTTGCTAATGAAATAAATTTACCTTTTTTCAAGGAAAATAAAAACAATAATAATAATAATAATAATGTTTTCAATTTCGACGATGTGAGATGTATCATGAGGTAAGTGTTTTGATGTCTACCACTGTTTAGCAGCCATTTATGTTATATGATTGCGGTAGTTAAAATATTTTATTAAAATGAACCAAGCTAGTTATGGTATGAAATTTTAAATGCATTTGAAATTATATTAATATTATAAATTTACTTTTTAAATTAAAATTATTAATTCTTGTTTCTTCATTTAATATTATAATGTTTCTTGTTTGTATCTTTTATGGTTTAATATAAAAATGATGGGTAATTATTTCTATATTTGAATAGAGTTTACATGTAACATTTGGAAAAAAAGGTAACAAAAAGATTATATTAACTATAAATAAAATACTTTCATGTCTATTTTAAATAAAATATTTTATATCAACATTATATATAGGTAGATAAATAGATATCCATAATATATCTTTTAATATCCTAATATGAGGAAGATGCGTAATTTCTTCAATACTTAGTATCTAGTGTGCACATATATATGTGTGTGCATGACTTTTAGTATCCCAATATGAGGAAGATGTGCAATTTCTTCAATACTTAATATCTAGTGGACACATTATATATGATGATGATGATTAGGATGATGATTAACGTTTTCTAAGACCCAATGGTTTGAAGGACCCTAAGGTGATCGACTCTTTCATCCCATGATTTTTTAGGAATTGGACAATATCCAATTTCATTGTGAAGCTCATGAAAATACATTCTTGTTCTAGTAATGTTTAATTTCTTATTTACACTAGGCAAGACAAAAAGATACTTTGGATTTTCAAGATTGATTGACCACTTCCTTATAATATCTTAGTTTTCTTTTTCCTTTTAACTATTTATCACCCCATAATTTCTCCTTTAATTTTGATGTAATAATATTTTTAATATTATCCTTATTCTACAAAATTATCTCCCCTTTTATCCCCAATGGTCTTGCAAAGAGTGGGAATCCTTATACCATCCCATTTGAACTGAAGGTTGTGGTTTTAGATAAAGTTAGAAGCAATTTTAGGAAACCTATTTACCTCCATGTTGTTTAAGTTCTTCTTATACATAAGATACCTAGCCATAGCCATGTTTTCAACAGGGAAATGCTTGCTTTAATGTCCACTTTAAATAAAATATTTCAAGAGCAACTTCAATGTGTGTGGATAGATTTGTTGGATTCTTCCATAACTTATCCAATCAAGAAAGTTTTGTAGACATTAAACCTATTTAAAAAAATGGCTAAGCTAAATTCTAGTTTAAAGAGTATATATATATATATATATATATATATATATATATATATATATATATATATATATATAAGGCTATAGCGAGGTTGTTGGTACCATGGTATCTCACTAATATATTCATCTAAGGGTTTAGAGGTTCGAAGCTAATACAACAATATCATATACTCAAATCCATTACAAAAATATTTATCAAGGAATTAAAGTTCATCATGTCGCTAGTGAGGATCTGAACCTGGGTGGGGAAAATAAAAAACATTTTCGCAACCACCTAAAATAACCCCAATTGACTACAAAATTTTGTATAGATATATATTTTAAAAATATGAGAAAAGATACATAATTTAGAGATACATTTTGTAAGCTAGTGTGTCACCTTATATTAACCAAAACATCAGTATAGAGTTCATTCATTTACTTTCATGCATCATTAGAACATATGGTCTCAACCTGCCAGTTGGAAACCATGAATTCTTGACCACATGTCAATAGAGTATCAAGTCCAAAGTTGAAAGTATTGCAATTCCAAAAACACAACTAAAGAGTCTATAAGCCTATCATAACAAAACAAACCATCAGATACCATCTAACCACAATTAATCAAAGGAGTTAACTGGTTCAAGATCCCAAGCACTGGAGCCTAGAGAGGTGGGTGACATTGTAAGGCTTGGAATGTGGTGCTCGATCTTAGCCAATTGGGTTTCCATCCTCTCCATGTGGAAACACGTATTTTGTTTCCCGCATTTTACATAGCCAAACGAACAATTATGTTATATTGATATCTTGTCGTTCTACCAAAATTATTCCCATCAAGGTCTTGATTTTCCAATACGAAAATAAGGCTTGAAGGTATTTCTTCTGGCAGCGCTAGTATGCCCCAAATTTGTGATCAATTTCCCAAATTTCTCCAGAAGTTTAGAGTTAATATCTAGTTTGCATTTCTTATAAGTGTTGCATCTCATTTCTGATCTCTTTAGGGATAGGCAAATGAAAAGAGTTTGTTTCCTCTTGAAGATGTTGATGATCCTAGTTCTAGCCCTGAGGGCCTCAACCAGCCCCCCTCCTCTACGACTTCTCATTCTCTTCATTTGCATCATGACTAGCTAGCGGGATTGAATTACGATATTAGAGTAAACTTTGTTGTGAGTTCATAACTTGTAACTAAAAAGTGGAATAAAGGCACCCTTGGGTTTCTAGTTCACAGTACACTTGGGGTCCCACAACCAAGCCCGTTTTCAAGCGCCTACGAAAGAGAACCCCTAGCACAAGATACATACAAACCAAAATACCATAGTATAATTCCAGAAGGAAGTCCTCAAATAGATTAAGTTAGAGGGGGGCCCTCTCCCATGTTTGCAAATAAATACACCAACCCATAATTATTGTTGGTGCAACCGAAATCCCAAGTTCTAAGCCATCCTGTGCCTATGCCATTAGGGATTATAGACCCTCTTTCAATCCAACTGTTGACCCAAGACCCATTTATAAGGATATAAAAATTAGCTTTAGAAAAGGCATTAGTAATAAAATCCCCTCTTACAGCACCCCACTAATAAACCCATATAGTAAATTAACTGATAAACACAGCCCCATACTTTAAACATTGGTTATCAAGTTATTGTAGTGCCTACAACCACCCTCCAAAATTTTTCCTATGCTTCATTTGGAGCCTCCCTCCTAAATAATAGCAGCTCAACTCACACTGACCCACGTACTTGCACTTTGGTTGAGCTTTATCTTTTACTTTATGGCTTTTGTTTCTTACATGCTTTATTGTATAACCCACTAGCCAATCTCTTCACTTGGTTTCAACCCAGTCCTCGGCTTGCCTTAGTGAACTGCGCAATGCTTGAGGGCAACCAGCCTTGCTCTCGAGAATTGTGCAGTCCAAGCCACCAGTTAGTCTTCATCTTCAGAATTGTACAAAGCCAATTAACAGCCTGCCTTTAGCTGGGAAACTAAACAGAGCATGAGAGGCATCTTGGGCCACTTAGCCCAAATATTGTGAAGAAGCTTTTCTCTCAGCATATCCCTGATGCATGAGCTAGTGAGTTGCCTAGTACTCCCTCGGACTACTCAATCTCTCCAGAAATGCATGGTTTATTTTTCCCAAAAATTAAAAAATCAATGAAAAAGCATCCCTAAAAAATATGTATCTATTTTTAGCAATCCAAAGGTGGAACTTGAGTTATTTTTGGAGACTACTGCCAAGTGTCACTTTTTCCTATATTTTTTCCCTTCGCGTCATAAACCCTAAATCGACCAAATCTATTTAATGGATGCTGCCAGAGCTCATTTACACATTCGATCTTGAGCTCTGCCATTCTCGAGGAGATCTAGGAACTTTGGGCACAGTCGTCGCAGCTTTTCCGATTAAGTCTTTCTTTTCTAGTCTTTTGATGCTTTCTCTATCGCTTTTGCTTGTTTGGCTTGTGAGAGCGTTGTTTTACCCATTTTATTGAATGACCACTAGCATTTTGATAGTTTTTAGCTTGTATAAGTGTTGTTTTAAGTTTTGCATTTCCTTTCCTAAGTGTCACATGCATTACCCAGTTTTTGCACTAACGATCACCATTGCGGCAACTCTCTCCACATGTTTCATTGTTCTTCAGTTTGATTGATTCCTGCACTTGTTTATTTTCATGAATAATAATTCACTTATATCTGCATCCACCATCACTTCCACCTTCAGTTATGCTCGTTTTCATGCTCCCATTGGGCAGATTTGGGCTTCCTTGGCCCGGATCTTGCTCCTCCCTGACATGCACATGCATTTCTGGGTCTCAAGACTTTGCCTTGGCTCCAGGAATTTCTTAGAGGCTACCAAGGCCTAGCTCTAACAACATAGTTCCAAGAGCTAAACCTGAGCCTTAGCCACTAGGATTGCCCAATGCGTAGTCTCACCTGGCCTAAGCCTGACTGAACGGCACATTGCTTAGTTCCAATCAGCAAGACCTCCCCACTAGTAGTTGGGATTGCACAATGCACAGAACCAACTGGAAATCAGTCACCTCTAAGAGCCCATATTGCGCAATTCTTCCCAAAAATTACCGAGTTTGTTGCTTGGTCTATTCTTGAATTGCTTTTGGTTTCAAGCTAACATTTTGCATTCCATGAGTGTCCTCTCTATCTCTAGGTACAACAGTTGTTGGGAAACTCTCCAGCAGTTACAGATAACATGGATTCTAAGAGAGTTTCATCAAAGGATAATGTTGAGAGTAGCATTGGGGAAGAAGTTGAGCAGTTGTCAGGGGATTTTCCATTTTATGAAGACACTCATTTGTTCATTGAGAAGGGCATGAAGTTAACATCGCAGGAAATCAAGGATATCTTTGCAGGGGACTTCAAGGAAGATCTATAATATTAGCAATTGTATTTCAATATCCACTGATCAAGCTTACATAAGGTTGCATGTAGGTACCCCGCCTTCCCTTGTGTAGACATCATCCACTGGATTGTCTCTCACATAGATCCAAAGACTATGAAATTGAGAAATTCCAGTGGGACATAGCTTGCTACCATCAGGGTGGAGAATTATCATCAGATACATCACTTACCTTAGCCAATGAACCACATGGATACACTTTTCTATGCCACCAACAACTTTCTGAACACCAAGGATATTATAAAGTGCGGGCTAAAAGGGTCATCGAAATTCAAAGTGACACACACTCATGTTTACAAGACAAAGTCACTTAGAAATGCCTACCAATTCTTGGTCATATTTGCATGCCGATTATACGGTTAAGAGATCACGAAGACCATTCCTGATAATTCAGTGGTTGTGTTGGACTAGATGGTGAATGATGGATGACCATTCAACTAGTAAAATATATTGGCTCTTTAGTTGTTAGGCCCCTATACTACTAGTGTAACCCCTTATTATTATTATTACAACCCCCTTATTATATTGTTGTACCCATGTAGTCCCCATATTTTTATTATTGTGCCCCATAGAAGCCCACTATTGTTATTATTGTGCCCTTACATTATTATTGTTATGTCGGCCCTGATTATATTATGACCCCTTAGACTCCTATATATAGGAAAGGAGGTATTGTCATTTGTATCATCCAAGAATTGTTCATTTGGGTAATGTAAAGGAGGTTTCCCCCTTGAAGAGGCTGAATTCTAAGGCGTTGATCTATCTTTTCTATCTTCTTATGAGCTGGTTTCCTAACATTTGGTATCAGAGCTTTGGATTCTAGGGTTTGTCTACTCCAAACATGTCATCGTGGCATTTTCGCTATAACATTTTTCTGTGTTGTTTTAGAAGCAAAAAAAAAAAAGCTATTTGAGAAGAACTTGTGTTGAACCTCAGTTCCAAATTTCAGAGCTTGTATCACTATATTTACGGTGGTACAATATGAGGAAGTTATGGTTTTTTCAAGCTCGAAAATTTCAACAAAAACAGGTCATTGTGGGAGTTTCACTATAACTCTTTCGCTAGAAATTTTCAGAAGCTAAAACAAAAACCCGTTTGAGAAAAAAACTGTCTGAACCTTGGCTCCAAATTTCAAATCCTATCTCATTATAATTTTGGAGATATAATCTACGTAAGTTAGGGTTTTTGTAGACCCCCGAATTACATTCCAAACAGGTCACCTTGGGAAAGTCATCATAACTTTCACTCTGAACATCAGATTGAATTTTCGTAAGAAGTTACAGAATAGGACATACTTTAGTTTCTTGTGTATATTTTTCAAATCCAAAGGTCAAAACAGTGACACATGGCACTTAATACAAGTTCGCTCTTCAGAAAAGGTATATAATTAGGTCATCTTGGGAGATTGTGCATAACCCTTTCTTCGAGAATCCAATTTTGATCAGACTGGTGGCATTGGAAAGAGGACACAGAGGGCTACTGCAGTTCACAACTTTAGAATTGGAAGAGCCGAAATTACAGAGTTATAGTTATTTCAAGATCGAGATCCTAAAATCAAGAAAATATGATATGAGGAAGTTTGATGACAAGGTTCCGGTAAATTGGATACTATAGATGGAGAAATATTTTGATCTACATGAGGTGCAACTGTTACACAAGGTATGTATTGCATCTTAATATTTAGAACCGTATCAATTTTTATGGTATAAATGGCTTTGTTCTTGTAAACCTCTTGTTATGTGGTCAATTTTCACGGAGGAAATGATATCACATTATGAGAATACAAAGAGAAACACCTTCTTTAGCCAATTGATAAATCTCAAACAAAAGTGTTCAATAGCAGAGCACATTGAGGACTTTCCAAAATTGAATATAAGGGTAAATGATATTCCAGAGAAGCAAAGGATTGATGTCTTCATAGGTACTTTAGAGGATAACATTCAACATGAGGTTCGTCTTTAGGAACCCGATTCATTGGAGAAGGTGTTTAGTCAATTTAGTGTTCCTAAATTGATGTCATTAATTGTCAACACGGGGCTCGTAAGCTGATGAAGTGAAGGTGTACTATATGTACTTAAGCAACCTCTTAGAGCTTTTTGTCGTTTGGGGTGTTGTTTGTGGTTAATTTATCTTCCTAAGATGGAGTGGTGATTTTATAAACAGATGAGTGGTAGTGTGTGTAAGGTGAATTCTAGATGAGTGAGGGTGTGTGATCAGTGGTTTCTAACTACTTGCTGAAAAGGAAAAGCTTGAAAGAAATAAATGAATTAAAATGAACTGAAAGAAAAGAACCACTTTCTAATGGCATTAGACACCATTCATGCTGCTGCAAATAAAAGGTAAGAAAATCACTTTAAAAACCAATGGTAATGTTTATCTCTTCCTAACTCCCTACTTCTAACACATAGTACTGTGTAAAACACGATTAGGAAGTAGCTAAAGATGAGTTAGAAAAGTGATCAAAAATGAGAAAATTCTACTTTAAAGACTACTTATAATGTTTTGCTCTTTCTAACTCTCTGCTTCTATCATATGGTACTATGTAAAGCACGATTAGAAAGTAGTTAAAGATTAGTCTAAAAAGTACTCAAAGCCAGCTGTAATTTATTAGTATTCTGATCTCTAAAAGATAGACAATTTGTGATAAAGAGACCATTCATATGTTAGCAGACAACTTTGAAAAATTAAACTAAAAATCAGCTATGAAAATAAAGTAAAGGCAGCAACTTTGAATCTGTCAACTGAAACTACCACTAGATATAAAGCAAATACATAAACACAAAAACAATCCCGGGTTAAAAACCTGCAAAAGAACAATACTGATCAGCTTAAAATAAAGGCTGGAAATGAAATAACATGAAAGTGAATCAAGCTGTACATGTTTCAAAGAAAAGAAATGCTAAATGGAAAATAAGGAAATGTTGAACATAAAATACTATACAAGGGCTAACATGAACAGGGGCCCTCCATTCATATAACCCAAAGAAGACTCAAGGATTTGAAAACTTCAGAACAGCGTTGTCTTCTATTACTCCATATGCAGAAAATTACAGTCAAGAGTGCTAGAACAGCACTATTAAAACAGAGTCTCGGAATGCACTAAAATGATAACAAGTTCATAAAACACAGCAACTCCAAAAAGTAACCATAAGCATACACAGACGCAAGTTTTTATAGGCATGTGAAAGATGGCCTAATGCGTACAGCTAAAACTTGAAAAATAAACTAACTGTCATGCGTAATTAAGGTTCAATAACACGTCATAAGCCTCGTGGATGAGCTGGAGGTTCTGGTCGTTATGGGCATTGAATCCAAAGTTGGATTATGTCCCCCACAGCCTGCGTAAGACGGACAAATCACCGTTTGAACTGACGTGACCCAACAGCTTACGCATCACCGTTAAGCTGCCTTTGTTGACCGTAACTTGACCCTCGTTGACCGAAGGTACATATGACGTGGCTGGCTGAACCAATAGCACAAGAACCTCGAGCACCTTGATTCCTAAGTGCCCATGTGGCTCGTTTGGCAAAATGACACGTGGAACCTTGAGATTAACAAAAAGGCTGCGGAATCATCAGATGGCTTCGGAATCATCAGATGGCTGCGGAATTCCTGTAAATATGTCAAAATCTAAACAAAATAGTCACACATTAGAAAAATTCCTTAATCATGCTTAAAGACATTAAATGTAATGATTTGGGTTGGTTTTCAAGGAAAATGAGGCAAAAGAGAGAGATGAGTGAGGGAAAACTGTAGGTAATGATGAATAATCAAGTGCAAAGTAGAGGCTCTACATACCCCCACTACGAGGGCATTGCATGTCCTCATGCAATCAAAAACATTGTTCAGTCCACCTGCTGAGATGCCTCTGCTAAGACATCCAGCCTTCTCTTCTTTCTCTGTGTGGCCACATTGACTCTTGGTCTTTTCATCAAACACCTGAATTTTAGATTGATCAAAGCTCTGTTTAATTTCCTGCATCTCTTCTTGAGCTTTTTGTTTTCCTTTTGCCACAGGCCCATATGAAGCATGGTGTTATCTTGGACCATCTTGTCCACATTGCTCTGTATCTTCAGTTTTTCATTTTCTTGTTTGATGTGGCGATTTAGTACCTCCAGCTCAAATATTTCCTGCTTCAGTGATTGGACTTGTTGCTCCAAAGTTTGAGCAGTGCTTGGACCAGCAGCTGCTTGTTCTAGCGTCTCCAGGTAATTATAAACTTTCTGCTGATCTGGGTCAACCTCAGGTGACTTCTTTGGACTAGGCTCATACTGAAATTCGGATCCATGTTCATATTCAGGTTCATGCTCAAAAGGAGTTTCCTCACGTGGAGGACTGGTCTCAACATACTCAGCGTGTAGAGGGCTTTTCTCAAAGTCAGGACTTGTAGCAACCTTTTCAGGTGTGCTCAAGTCAATGATGAGTGACTTTTTATTCTCGGTGGCCCCCACTTTTCTTTGTAACCTGCTACTTCTTCTCACGGTGGTGATGTTCTGTTTTTCTTTTTGTGCCTTTTTCTTTTGTTTTTCCACCTTCTTGGAAAGGGCAGTTTCATGGAGTTTGGCCATTCTTTGTGCTAAGGGCTGAGTATCTTCTTCACTAGAGTTCTCAGCAGTAGCGTAAGTTTCTTGGGCTACAGCTTTGCCTTTATCTTTCTTTTGTTTCTTCCTACTCTCTTTTCTCTTTTGAGCAACTTCTTGGGCAAGTTCTGAAAGGGTTTCTGTGATGACTCTTTGAGCTGTTTGATCAGTGTCCACAGCAGGCTCAGGATCAATTTCATGTTCAGAATGATGTACATCAGTTTCTTCTTCAATCTGTTCTTGGACAGTTTCCTCTTGGACAACAATTTCAGGGGTAGCCTATTTTCTTTTTCTTCTACTCTTTCTAGGCACAGAGGTTTCTCCTGCTTCTTCAAAATGGTTTCTCACAAGAAATCTCTCCCATGTATCTCTTTTTGCTTTCAACTGTTCCTCAACTAGCATCTTAACAAGACCATGATGATACAGATGTGATTCAATGTTTCTTGGGTTCCTTTGGACAATTGAACACATTTTTCTAAGACTTGAGAGTAGAAAATATGGAAGGTTAATATCATCTCCTAAGAAATGCATCATGACTTTGGCATGGTAAACATGTAAAACTCCAAACCTTCCCTCACAAGTAAAGAATTTTTGCACTAATAAAAGTAAAGTTGTCCATTCTTCCTTGACATAAGTAACAGGAATCCCTTTTGTAAAAATGTTGGTATCCATACCTGGATTCTTTAAGATTTGCTTCCATTGTTGGTCTTGTACTGATCTATTTTTAAACCATCTTTCTCCAGTTTGTGGGAGTGAAGTGACCTGTGCTATACTGCTCTCAGTGACTGTAAACTTCAGGTCCCCTATCTCCACTTGATTGTCTTTGTCTCTGAAGGAACGTGCAAAGGCCTTCGTAACCTCTTTGTGGTAACCTCTAAATTTCTGGATGCATTGGAGCCAGTTTGCTTTCTGCAAAGCTTCTTTAACTTGAGGATATCCCTCCAGAAATTTTGAACCCTCTAGTTCTACTCTTAAGAGTTTACCCATTGGCTCTATGGCTCTGTTCTAAGACTTTTGGAAAAAAAGGTTACACGGCTTCAACAGTGGCCTTAACACAGTAAATTTACGGCTCTACTGTAACAGCCGTAACATACGTTCACTGATACCCAGAATTAGCAGAGAGGAAGAAGTAAAACAGAGTATGGCTGAGGCAGCAGCGTAGTGAGCACAGCGGAATAAGGGAACTGTGGAAATGAAACAGCGTGAATGGAATGATACGAGAGTATGAGGGTTATGAAATGATGGGTAGAAACGGTTAGGTCCTTAGGTTTCGGTCATAGGTTCACACTTGGCTGCGGGATTATGACTTAGAGAGACGTAGTACAGTAGTCTACGTCACTCAGGTACGAAAACCTTAATGGAAGAGCAGCCGCAAATGAGTTTCAAAATCGTGATTAACAGGACCGATAAGTGTGGGGGATACGTGGATTTTTGGTTGCATGATGGGAAAGACTGGTAATCATTACATTAAATGGCAAGAAACATAACCCCGGAAACTTTACAAAATGAGATAACCATAAGTTTAGGATTTAGATCATACCTCAGATTCGCACTTGGATTGCCTTTGATTATTTTCCACTAACCCTTCATTGTTTTATTGTTGTTGCATGACTCTTTTATTGTTGATGACTTCTGAACTGTAAATTTCTTTTCAAACAGGCTGTGTTTTTTTTATGCAGGTGCAGAGAGCTGCGGAATGAATGAATGGCTGCAGAATTGCCAAACAGCTGCGGAAACTGCAGTGGTACCCTCCGGCTGCACAAAACAACTTCAGTTATCTAAAAAATGACTTTATTGATGGAATGAAATGTAATGAATGGATGGATGGATGGAAAGAAATGAGGTGAAGTGAGAGTGATTAAATGAATGAGATGGTGAATGAGGTGGATGAAATGAGATGGAAGAGAGAGAGATTTTTTTTTTTGGAAAACATGAGGTGTCAGGTGACCCTGATTTTCACCTCAGGTTTTCTGCATAAGACTGCCAATCAGAGATTGGTTTTCAGGCTTATACATTTATTTATTTATTTTTCTTTTTTTTTTTTCAAAAACCAAAGATTAGGCTGATGGAGGAGAAGAATCCTTCTCCACCAACCTGATTGCAGAATCTTCTTTAAACAACTTGACAAACCCTTCTTTTGAGAATGGCTTTTGGTAGATTTTCAAGTGATGGCCATTCACAATAAGAGGAGTATGAAATTCATCAATAGTTTTCACTCGAACTGCTCCATTGCTAAAGACTTCATCAATCTCATATGGCCCAAGCCAATGAGTTTGAAACTTTCCTTTGAAGTCTTTGAAATTTGAATCAAACAATAGAGCCCAATCTCCTTTCTGAAACTTTCTTTCTTTGATATGACGATCATGCCATTTAGATCTTTGGTGCTGAACTAGATCGGTCCTTAGAATTGCATCTTGTCTTATTTCATCTAGCTCATTTAGCTGGTCCATTCTGTGTCTTTGAGCTTCTGAGAGGCTCATTCCCAATTGGACTGCCATCTTGAAGGTCTTGATTTGGAACTCAATGGGGAGCAGGACTTCCTTGCCATAAACAAGTTCATAGGGAGAATGTCATGTTGTGTTCTTCCATGTAGTTCTATAGGCCCATAAGGCTTCAGGGAGCCTTTCCACCCAATCTCTTCTATGAAGATGAACATTCTTGGTGATAATGCCCTCAAGAACTTTATTGGTAGATTCCACTTGGCCATTTGACTGTGGATGGTATGGAGTAGATGTTCTGTGCTTGATCTTATATTCCTCCATCAGCTTCTCCATCAATTTAGATGTAAATTGGCTGCCCTGATCTGTTACAATTTCCCTTGGGACACCAAAACGAGTGAAAATATCCTCAAAAAGAAATTGAACAACTGAATTTTCAGTGGCAGAAGGCAATGCCTTGGCTTCTACCCACTTAGTCACATAATCAGTACAAACCAGTATATACTTATTTTGCTTTGATGGTGGATTAATTGGTCCAACGAAATCTAGAGCCCATTTCTCAAAGGGTTCGATGCATACCTGAGGCTGTAGAGGCATTTCATTTGAAGGAGTTGGTTTCCCAACTCTTTGGCAGCTGTCACACCTTCTAACATACTGCTTTGCATCTTTAAAGAGAGAAGGCCAATAATATCCTAGAGAAAGGATTTTATAGGCTGTCCTCTTGTCAGCAAAGTGCCCGCCGCATGGTTCATCATGACATGCCTTAAGGATGTCAGGCATTTCATCTTCCCGAACACACCTTCTGATTATACAATCTGGCCCTGTTTTGAACAATTCATTAGAAATCCAAGAATAATGTGCACTCTCCTGAATGATTTTCCTTTTCTCATTAGGAAATAAGTGTAGAGGAAGCTTCCCTGTAACAAGATAATTAGCCATATCTGCATACCAAGGAGTCTTGGTAGTCACTGCAAACAAGTATTCATCTGGAAACTTATCTTCTACTGGAGAATCTTCATTAGTGTTTTGGATTCTAGACAAGAAATCAGCTACTGTGTTTTGTTTTCCAGGTCTATCTAACACAGTAATGTTGAATTCTTGTAAAAGTAAAAGCCATCTTGTAACTCTACCATTAGTGACAGGTTTGTTCATTAAATATCTTATGGCAGAGTGATCAGTATGGACAAAGGTTTCATAGCTGGTTATGTAGTGTCTAAAATTGTTGATTGCATGTACCACAGCTAAGAACTCTTTTTCTGTAACAGTATAATTTAACTCAGTGGGAGTCAAATTCTTACTTGTGTAATAAATGGCATAAGGGATCAAATCCTTTTGTCCCAAAATAGCTCCTAGAGCTGTATCTGAAGCATCAGTAGAAATGTGGAAAGGGAGTTTCCAATTTGGCCCCCTTAAGATGGGTGCTTCAGATATTCTAGTCTTTAAAGCTTCAAAGGCAGATTGACACTCAGGATCCCATTTGAACTCACAGTCCTTGGTAAGCAATTTGAAAAGAGGGGATGCTATCTTAGTGAAGTTTTCAATAAATCTTCTGTAATACCCAGTAAACCCAAGAAAACTCCTAACATCCTTCTGGCAATTTGGAACAGGTAACTTAGAGATGACTTCAACTTTGGATCTATCAACCTTAATCCCATCTCCTGAAATATGATGTCCTAAAACAATCCCTTCAGTAAACATCATAAAACACTTTTCATGACTTAAAGAAAGATTTGTTTCCTTACATCTTACCAGTAATTTTTCCAAATTTTCTAAAGCTTCTTCAAATGTATTACCATAAACTGTGAAATCGTCCATGTATACCTCTACACAATCATGAATCAGATCTGAAAAGATTCCTAGTACAGCCCTTTGAAATGTAGCGGGTGCATTGCACAATCCAAAAGGGAGTACTCGGTAGGCAAAAGTTCCCCAAGGACAAGTAAATGTGGTTTTGTCTTGATCTTCAGGTGCTACCTGAATTTGATTATACCCACTAAAACCATCCAAGAATGAGAAATACTTTTTACCTGCTAAAGTGTCTAGTACCTGATCAATAAAAGGTAGAGGGAAATGATCCTTTAAGGTTGCCTTGTTCAATTCTCGATAATCAATGCAAACTCTCCATTTACCATTCTTTTTGGGCACTATAACAAAGGGAGAAACCCATTGGCTATCTGAAATGGGGTAAATGAAGTTTACCTTAAGCAATTTCTGGAGTTCTTCTTTCACGATTTCCCTAAGGTTTGGATTCATCCTTCTTTGTGGTTGCCTAATAGGTCTGCTATTTTCTTCAATATAGATGTGATGAATACAAGTCTTAGGATCGATTCCTTTCATGTCAGTGTATTCCCATGCAAAGGCAGTGGAATGTTTTTGCAACAGTTTAGTTAATTCTTCTTGTTGTGGTCTTCCCAAGTTTTTGTTAATGTTCAATGTTTTTCCTGGAAGGATTTCAACTGTAGAACTACCAAACTCTTCCATTGAGAAGAGAGACATCTGTCTAGAGGAGAGATATTCAATGTCTGCATCTAACTGAAACTGTGTAGAGTCATATTCTAAAGGTATTTCAAAATTTTCTCATGTATTTAGAATTTGACTATCCTCACTGATTTCAGAGATGGTTAGAACAGGTTGAATAGTATCCTCATCATCAACCCACTCATCTTCTCCTATTTCTGTTATTGCCTTTGCTGGAGGATACAAGTTGAATTTCTTGGTGGAATTACCATCTGATATATACATGTCCCCAGACCTACAACTTATGAAAGCATCAGCTGTGGCCAGCCAAGGTCTTCCTAAAATAAGAGGATGTCCTCCTAGATTGTTCTTGGGAGTTAAAATCATAAAATCAACTGGATATTCCCAAGAATCTAGAGAGACTGGAATATCTTCCAATACACCATCAGGTTTAATGATTGATCTATCTGCAAGCTGCAGCAAAGTAGGTGTAAAGAGAAGGTTAGGAAGCTTTAACTGATCCATGGTCTGTCTACTCATGATGTTGATAGCGGCTCCTAAGTCAATCAAAGTATTTGGGATTTCAACCCCATTAATATGAGTTTTGACAATAGGGCTACCAGGATCCACATATTTTTGCATGGTAATCTTACCCATCATTATGTCTGCAATTTTTCCAACTAGATGTATTCTTTTGGTATCTCTAGTTCTTTTTCCTGTTTTCTTCAAACTCAACTCCTTTATTGTCTTCGCTAGAATGGGAATTTCCTTAATGGCTTGTAACAAGGGGATCTTGATACAGACATTCTTCAATTCATCTAGGAAGCTATAGTCAGGCACCCATATCTGCTTTTCCACCCCTTTGTCAATTTGCAATCTTTCAGGAAAAGGAGGTGTAGCTAAAGGTGTAGGTTGCTCAACTATGGGAGTTGTAGAGGTTGATTCTTTTTCTTTTTCTTTTTGGATATTTTGGTTTTGAAGTGATACTTCAGAACCTTTATTGACTTTGAGAGATTCTTCCTCAGAAATGCTTGGTTGTTGAATACTTGTAGAAGGTTGATCTAAGATTATACCTGATCTGAGTTGTACTTCATTGAGAGGAACAACCATATAGGTAGGGAATGGTTGACCTTCCATCATGTAAGCATTTTGAGGGTTCCTATTATTTGGATTTGGTAATGGCTGAGAGGGAAGTTGATTTGATTTCTGCTGGGATTGAAGTGATAGTTGAGAATTTTGATTTTGTGGAGGATGTTGTTGTTGTTGAGGGTATGGCAATGATAGTTGTTGACCTTTGTTTGGAAGTTGTGGAACTTGCTGATTCTGAAAGGATGGAGGATATTGATAGAATTGAGAAAATCTCCCATAAGGATTTTACATGCTTTGCATCCATGCTTGAAAAGCATTTTGAGGTTGAGGCCAAGGTTGTTGCCAAGGATTCCAATTTGGTTGGGATTGAGAATTCATAGAGTTGTTAAACCCTTGATTCTGTTGTCCTTGCCAAGGTCTCCTTGCAATAAAACAGAGAGATTCAAGTGTATCTGGATCCTCTTGAAAGACTGCTTTGAGGCCAGGAATTGAAGGACAATCCTTGGTCTCATGAGTTTCTGAGCAAATTACACATGTTTCTACAACGTGTGCATCTAAGGGACATTCCCTTAAAGCATGTTTCTTTCTACACTTCGGGCAGAAGATAGCCAAAGCCTCAGCGTCTGCTTTTTGTTTATTGTGAATCTTAAGGGTATCAAGTTGTTCACTAAGACTCCCTAAGATGTCAGTTTTAAATTCATCAAGCATACTGCCGATTTCAGCCCTACTCACTGATCCTGTTGCAAATTTATTTGCCCTAAGGAGAGAAGGATCTCTAGGCCCTTTTTGAGTTTTTGATTTGCCTCTTGAGAGATGGATACAAAGTTCTGCTATATCATTGAGTGAAAGTTGAGAAATATCCCCTTTCCCCATCATGTTTAAGATGTCTATCCATTCATCCCTAATGGCTTTTAATAAGAGGGCTTTTAAGGTCTCTTCATCCAAGGTACTCATTTTTGCTCTTTTCAAGTTATATTGAAATCTTTCAAGTAAATCTTCTAAGCTCTCATCTTCTTTTTGTATCATTTTAAAAACCTCGTCCTTGTGATTAGTAGGCATACAATAGTCTAAATACCTATCCAAAAATGCCTGTTTCATTTCATCCCAAGTCCTAATGGATTGAGTGAGTAACCCCATGAACCATTTCAAGGCTTGATCCTTCAGTGTTGAAGGGAACAATTTGAGTTTCTGAGAGTCATCCAGGTTGTCATAAGTTCGACATACCACTTCAAACTCAAATAAGAATGTTTCAGGGTCCTCAGTCCTTAACCCATGGAAGTTAGGGAGGACAGATGGTGATATGTTTTTCATAGTGGCTCGGGAATCCTCATTAACAATGGGAAATCCAAATGAATTATCCCCATCTCTATTTCCTCCTCCAAGGAGACTTGTTCCTCCATTATTGTTATTGTTGTTTCCTCCTCCTCCTCTGCCTCTACCTCTACCCCTACCACCTCCTTCTTCCTCTGCCATGATGATTCTCCTAGGGATTTCAAAATCTTCTGGTTCCTCTACAAAAGGTGAATGAGAAGAGATTTCTCCTTCTTCTTCAGATGATTCCACTTCCTCAATTACAATTGGTCTTTCTGTAGGTGAAAGAGAAGAGTCTCTTCCTGGTTCAAACTCAATAGAAGGTGTAGGAGAGTCAACTCTTGGCTCTTGAATTCCAGGAGTGCTGGTTGGAGATAAGGGGGGTGTCTCTTGTCTATCCCTTGAAGCAGATGGACTTGTAAAAATTGAACTTCGAGCTCTAGCTAAAAACCTTCCTCTAGAATGTCTAGCTCTATGCATGTCATTTTTTATTATTTTTCTTCAAGTCAAGTTAATAGTTCTTTTTCTGATCTTCTAGTTCACTCTAGGTGCAAGAAGAGAGCATACTCAAGAAACTATCAAATCAATAACTTTCTCTTTTCTGATCCTCCATATCACCTTGCAGTGCAAGAGGAGAGCATACTTTGATAAGTTATCAACTTCTTTCCTTGAAATTTTTATGTTTTTTTTTCTAAGAATATGGCTACTTAATTTCACTTCCCTGGCAACGGCGCCAAAATGTTTAGTCAATTTAGTGTTCCTAAATTGATGTCATTAATTGTCAACCCGGGGCTCGTAAGCTGATGAAGTGAAGGTGTACTATATGTACTTAAGCAACCTCTTAGAGATTTTTGTCGTTTGGGGTGTTGTTTGTGGTTAATTTATCTTCCTAAAATGGAGTGGTGATTTTATAAACAGATGAGTGGTAGTGTGTGTAAGGTGAATTCTAGATGAGTGAGGGTGTGTGATCAGTGGTTTCTAACTACTTGCTGAAAAGGAAAAGCTTGAAAGAAATAAATGAATTAAAATGAACTGAAAGCAAAGAACCACTTTCTAATGGCATTAGACACCATTCATGCTGCTGCAAATAAAAGGTAAGAAAATCACTTTAAAAACCAATGGTAATGTTTATCTCTTCCTAACTCCCTGCTTCTAACACATAGTACTATGTAAAACACGATTAGGAAGTAGCTAAAGATGAGTTAGAAAAGTGATCAAAAATGAAAAAATCTACTTTAAAGACTAGTTATAATGTTTTGCTCTTTCTAACTCTTTGCTTCTATCATATGGTACTATGTAAAGCACGATTAGAAAGTAGTTAAAGATTAGTCTAAAAAGTACTCAAAGCCAGCTGTAATTTATTAGTATTCTGATCTCTAAAAGATAGACAATTTGTGATAAAGAGACCATTCATATGTTAGCAGACAACTTTGAAAAATTAAACTAAAAATCAGCTATGAAAATAAAGTAAAGGCAGCAACTTTGAATCTGTCAACTGAAACTACCACTAGATATAAAGAAAATACATAAACACAAAAACAATCCCGGGTTAAAAACCTGCAAAAGAACAATACTGATCAGCTTAAAATAAAGGCTAGAAATGAAATAACATGAAAGTGAATCAAGTTGTACATGTTTCAAAGAAAAGAAATGCTAAATGGAAAATAAGGAAATGCTGAACATAAAATACTATACAAGGGCTAACATGAACAGGGGCCCTCCATTCATATAACCCAAAGAAGACTCAAGGATTTGAAAACTTCAGAACAGCGCTGTCTTCTATTACTCCATATGCAGAAAATTACAGTCAAGAGTGCTAGAACAGCACTATTAAAATAGAGTCTCGGAATGCACTAAAATGATAACAAGTTCATAAAACACAGCAACTCCAAAAAGTAACCATAAGCGTACGCAGACGCAAGTTTTTATGGGCATCTGAAAGATGGCCTAATGCGTACAGCTAAAACTTGAAAAATAAACTAACTGTCATGTGTAATTAAGGTTCAATAACACGTCATAAGCCTCGTGGATGAGGTGGAGGTTCTGGTCGTTATAGGCATTGAATCCAGAGTTGGATTATGTCCCCCACACCCTGCGTAAGACGGACAAATCACTGTTTGAACTGACGTGACCCAACAGCTTACGCATCACCGTTAAGCTGCCTTTGTTGACCGTAACTTGACCCTCGTTGACCGGAGGTACAGATGATGTGGCTGGCTGAACCAATAGCACAGGAACCTCGAGCACCTTGATTCCTAAGTGCCCATGTGGCTCGTTTGGCAAAATGACACGTGGAACCTTGAGATTAACAAAAAGGCTGCGGAATCATCAGATGGCTACGAAATTCCTGTAAATATGTCAAAATCTAAACAAAACAGTCACACATTAGCAAAATTCCTTAATCATGCTTAAAGACATTAAATGTAATGATCTGGGTTGGTTTGCAAGGAAAATGAGGCAAAAGAGAGAGATGAGTGAGGGAAAACTGTAGGTAATGATGAATAATCAAGTGCAAAGTAGAGGCTCTACATACCTCCACTACGAGGGCATTGCATGTCCTCATGCAATCAAAAACATTGTTCAGTCCACCTGCTGAGATGCCTCTGCTAAGACATCCAGCCTTCTCTTCTTTCTCTATGTGGCCACATTGACTCTTGGTCTTTTCATCAAACACCTGAATTTTAGATTGATCAAAGCTCTGTTTAATTTCCTGCATCTCTTCTTGAGCTTTTTGTTTTCCTTTTGCCACAGGCCCATATGAAGCATGGTGTTATCTTGGACCATCTTGTCCACATTGCTCTATATCTTCAGTTTTTCATTTTCTTGTTTGATGTGGCGATTTAGTACCTCCAACTCAAATATTTCCTGCTTCAGTGATTGACTTGCTGCTCCAAAGGTTGAGCAGTGCTTGGACCAGCAGCTGCTTGTTCTAGCGTCTCCAGGTAATTATAAACTTTCTGCTGATCTGGGTCAACCTCAGGTGACTTCTTTGGACTAGGCTCATACTGAAATTCGGATCCATGTTCATATTCAGGTTCATGCTCAAAAGGACTTTCCTCACGTGGAGGACTGGTCTCAACATACTCAACGTGTAGAGGGCTTTTCTCAAAGTCAGGACTTGTAGCAACCTTTTCAAGTGTGCTCAAGTCAATGATGAGTGACTTTTTATTCTCGGTGGCCCCCACTTTTCTTTGTAACCTGCTGCTTCTTCTCACGGTGGTGATGTTCTGTTTTTATTTTTGTGCCTTTTGCTTTTGTTTTTCCACCTTCTTGGAAATGGCCGTTTCATGGAGTTTGGCCATTCTTTGTGCTAAGGGCTGAGTATCTTCTTCACTAGAGTTCTCAGGAGTAGCGTAAGTTTCTTGGGCTACAGCTTTGCCTTTATCTTTCTTTTGTTTCTTCCTACTCTCTTTTCTCTTTTGAGCAACTTCTTGGGCAAGTTCTGAAAGGGTTTCTGTGATGACTCTTTGAGCTGTTTGATCAGTGTCCACAGTAGGCTCAGGATCAATTTCATGTTCAGAATGATGTACATCAGTTTCTTCTTCAATCTGTTCTTGGACAGTTTCCTCTTGGACAACAGTTTTAGGGGTAGCCTCTTTTCTTTTTCTTCTACTCTTTCTAGGCACAGAGGTTTCTCTTGCTTCTTCAAAATGGTTTCTCACAAGAAATCTCTCCCAGGTATCTCTTTTTGCTTTCAACTGTTCCTCAACTAGCATCTTAACAAGACCATGATGATACAAATGTGATTCAATGTTTCTTGGGTTCCTTTGGACAATTGAACACATTTTTCTAAGACTTGAGAGTAGAAAATATGGAAGGTTAATATCATCTCCTAAGAAATGCATCATGACTTTGGCATGGTAAACATATAAAACTCCAAACCTTCCCTCACAAGCAAAGAATTTTTGCACTAATAAAAGTAAAGTTATCCATTCTTCCTTGACATAAGTAACAGGAATCCCTTTTGTAAAAATGCTGGTATCCATACCTGGATTCTTTAAGATTTGCTTCCACTGTTGGTCTTGTACTGATCTATTGTTAAACCATCTTTCTCCAGTTTGTGGGAGTGAAGTGGCCTGTGCTATACTGCTCTCTGTGACTGTAAACTTCAGGTCCCCTATCTCCACTTGATTGTCTTTGTCTCTGAAGTTACGTGCAAAGGCCTTCGTAACCTCTTTGTGGTAACCTCTGAATTTCTGGATGCATTGGAGCCAGTTTGCTTTCTGCAAAGCTTCTTTAACTTGAGGATATCCCTCCAGAAATTTTGAACCCTCTAGTTCTACTCTTAAGAGTTTACCCATTGGCTCTACGGCTCTGTTCTAAGACTTTTGGAAAAAAAGGTTACACGGCTTCAACAGTGGCCTTAACACAGTAAATTTACGGCTCTACTGTAACAGCCGTAACATATGTTCACTGATACCCAAAATTAGCAGAGAGGAAGAAGTAAAACAGAGTATGGCTGAGGTAACAGCGTAGTGAGCACAGCGGAATAAGGGAACTGTGGAAATGAAACAGCGTGAATGGAATGATACGAGAGTATGAGGGTTATGAAATGATGGGTAGAAACGGTTAGGTCCTTAGGTTTCGGTCATAGGTTCACACTTGGCTGCGGGATTATGACTTAGAGAGACGTAGTACAGTAGTCTATGTCACTCAGGTACGAAAACCTTAATGGAAGAGCAGCCGCAATTGAGTTTCAAAATCGTGATGAACAGGACCGATAAGTGTGGGGGATACGTGGATTTTTGGTCGTATGATGGGAAAGACTGGTAATCATTACATTAAATGGCAAGAAACATAACCCCGGAAACTTTGCAAAATGAGATAACCGTAAGTTTAGGATTTAGATCATACCTCAGATTCGCACTTGGATTGCCTTTGATTATTTTCCACTAACCCTTCATTGTTTTATTGCTGTTGCATGACTCTTTTATTGTTGATGACTTCTGAACTGTAAATTTCTTTTCAAACAGACTGTGTTTTTTTTATGCAGGTGCAGAGATCTGCGGAATGACTGAATGGCTGCAGAATTGCCAAACAGTTGCGGAAACTGCAGTGATACCCTCCGGCTGCACAAAACAACTTCAGTTATCTAAAAAATGACTTTATTGATGGAATGAAATGTAATGAATGGATGGATGGATGGAAAGAAATGAGGTGAAGTGAGAGTGATTAAATGAATGAGATGGTGAATGAGGTGGATGAAATGAGATGGAAGAGAGAGAGATTTGTTTTTTTGGAAAACATGAGGTGTCAGGTGACCCTGATTTTCACCTCAGGTTTTCTGCATAAGACTGCCAATCAGAGATTGGTTTTCAGGCTTATACATTTATTTATTTATTTTTTCTTTTTTTTTTTTCAGAAACCAAAGATTAGGCTGATGGAGGAGAAGAATCCTTCTCCACCAACCTGATTGCAGAATCTTCTTTAAACAACTTGACAAACTCTTCTTTTGAGAATGGCTTTTGGTATATTTTCAAGCGATGGCCATTCACAATAAGAGGAGTATGAAATTCATCAATAGTTTTCACTCGAACTGCTCCATTACTAAAGACTTCATCAATCTCATATGGCCCAAGCCAATGAGTTTGAAACTTTCCTTTGAAGTCTTTGAACTTTGAATCAAACAATAGAGCCCAATCTCCTTTCTGAAACTTTCTTTCTTTTATATGACGATCATGCCATTTAGATCTTTGGTGCTGAACTAGATCGGTCCTTAGAATTGCATCTTGTCTTATTTCATCTAGCTCATTTAGCTGGTCCATTCTGTGTCTTTGAGCTTCTGAGAGGCTCATTCCCAATTGGACTGCCATCTTGAAGGTCTTGATTTGGAACTCAATGGGGAGCAGGACTTCCTTGCCATAAACAAGTTCATAGGGAGAATGTCCTATTGTGTTCTTCCATGTAGTTCTATAGGCCCATAAGGCTTCAGGGAGCCTTTCCGCCCAATCTCTTCTATGAAGATGAACGGTCTTGGTGATAATGCCCTCAAGAACTTTATTGGTAGATTCCACTTGGCCATTTTACTGTGGATGGTATGGAGTAGATGTTCTGTGCTTGATCTTATATTCCTCCATCAGCTTCTCCATCAATTTAGATGTAAATTGGCTGCCCTGATCTGTTACAATTTCCCTTGGGACACCAAAACAAGTGAAAATATCCTCAAAAAGAAATTGAACAACTGAATTTTCAGTGGCAGAAGGAAATGCCTTGGCTTCTACCCACTTAGTAACATAATCAGTACAAACCAGTATATACTTCTTTTGCTTTGATGGTGGATTAATTGGTCCAACGAAATCTAGAGCCCATTTCTCAAACGGTTCGATGCATACCTGAGGCTGTAGAGGCATTTCATTTGAAGGAGTTGGTTTCCCAACTCTTTGGCAGCTGTCACACCTTCTAACATACTGCTTTGCATCTTTAAAGAGAGAAGGCCAATAATATCCTAGAGAAAGGATTTTATAGGCTGTCCTCTTGTCAGCAAAGTGCCCGCCGCATGGTTCATCATGACATGCCTTAAGGATGTCAGGCATTTCATCTTCCTGAACACACCTTCTGATTATACAATCTGGCTCTGTTTTGAACAATTCATTAGAAATCCAAGAATAATGTGCACTCTCCTGAATGATTTTCCTTTTCTCATTAGGAAATAAGTGTAGAGGAAGCTTCCCTGTAACAAGATAATTAGCCATATCTGCATACCAAGGAGTCTTGGTAGTCACTGCAAAAAAGTATTCAGCTGGAAACTTATCTTCTACTGGAGAATCTTCATTAGTGTTTTGGATTCTAGACAAGAAATCAGCTACTGTGTTTTGTTTTCCAGGTCTATCTAACACAATAATGTTGAATTCTTGTAAAAGTAAAAGCCATCTTGTAACTCTACCATTAGTGACAGGTTTTTTCATTAAATATCTTATGGCAGAGTGATCAGTATGGACAAAGGTTTCATAGCCGGTTATGTAGTGTCTAAACTTGTTGATTGCATGTACCACAGCTAAGAACTCTTTTTCTGTAACAGTATAATTTAACTCACTGGGAGTCAAATTCTTACTTGTGTAATAAATGGCATAAGGGATCAAATCCTTTTGTCCCAAAACAGCTCCTAGAGCTGTATCTGAAGCATCAGTAGAAATGTGGAAAGGGAGTTTCCAATTTGGCCCCCTTAAGATGGGTGCTTCAGATATTCTAGTCTTTAAAGCTTCAAAGGCAGATTGACACTCAGGATCCCATTTGAACTCACAGTCCTTGGTAAGCAATTTGAAAAGAGGGGATGCTATCTTAGTGAAGTTTTCAATAAATCTTCTGTAATACCCAGTAAACCCAAGAAAACTCCTAACATCCTTCTGGCAATTTGGAACAGGTAACTTAGAGATGACTTCAACTTTGGATCTATCAACCTTAATCCCATCTCCTGAAATATGATGTCCTAAAACAATCCCTTCAGTAAACATCATAAAACACTTTTCATGACTTAAAGAAAGATTTGTTTCCTTACATCTTACCAGTACTTTTTCCAAATTTTCTAAAGCTTCTTCAAATGTATTACCATAAACTGTGAAATCGTCCATGTATACCTCTACACAATCATGAATCAGATCTGAAAAGATTCCTAGTACAGCCCTTTGAAATGTAGCGGGTGCATTGCACAATCCAAAAGGGAGTACTCGGTAGGCAAAAGTTCCCCAAGGACAAGTAAATGTGGTTTTGTCTTGATCTTCAGGTGCTACCTGAATTTGATTATACCCACTAAAACCATCCAAGAATGAGAAATACTTTTTACCTACTAAAGTGTCTAGTACCTGATCAATAAAAGGTAGAGGGAAATGATCCTTTAAGGTTGCCTTGTTCAATTCTCGATAATCAATGCAAACTCTCCATTTACCATTCTTTTTGGGCACTATAACCAAGGGAGAAACCCATTGGCTATCTGAAATGGGGTAAATGAAGTTTACCTTAAGCAATTTCTGGAGTTCTTCTTTCACGATTTCCCTAAGGTTTGGATTCATCCTTCTTTGTGGTTGCCTAATAGGTCTACTGTTTTCTTCAATATAGATGTGATGAATACAAGTCTTAGGATCGATTCCTTTCATGTCAGTGTATTCCCATGCAAAGGCAGTGGAATGTTTTTGCAACAGTTTAGTTAATTCTTCTTGTTGTGGTCTTCCCAAGTTTTTGTTAATGTTCAATGTTTTTCCTGGAAGGATTTCAACTGTAGAACTACCAAACTCTTCCATTGAGAAGAGAGACATCTGTCTAGAGGAGAGATATTCAATGTCTGCATCTAACTGAAATTGTGTGGAGTCATATTCTAAAGGTATTTCAAAATTTTCTAATGTATTTAGAATTTGACTATCCTCACTGATTTTAGAGATGGTTAGAACAGGTTGAATAGTATCCTCATCATCAACCCACTCATCTTCTCCTATTTCTGTTATTGCCTTTGCTGGAGGATACAAGTTGAATTTCTTGGTGGAATTACCATCTGATATATACATGTCCCCAGACCTACAACTTATGAAAGCATCAGCTGTGGCCAGCCAAGGTCTTCCTAAAATAAGAGGATGTCCTCCTAGATTGTTCTTGGGAGTTAAAATCATAAAATCAACTGGATATTCCCAAGAATCTAGAGAGACTGGAATATCTTCCAATACACCATCAGGTTTAATGATTGATCTATCTGCAAGCTGCAGCAAAGTAGGTGTAAAGAGAAGGTTAGGAAGCTTTAACTGATCCATGGTCTGTCTACTCATGATGTTGATAGCGGCTCCTAAGTCAATCAAAGTATTTGGGATTTCAACCCCATTAACATGAGTTTTGACAATGGGGCTACCAGGATCCACATATTTTTGCATGGTAATCTTACCCATCATTATGTCTGCAATTTTTCCAACTAGATGTATTCTTTTGGTATCTCTGGTTCTTTTTCCTGTTTTCTTCAAACTCAACTCCTTTATTGTCTTCGCTAGAATGGGAATTTCCTTAATGGCTTGTAACAAGGGGATCTTGATACAGACATTCTTCAATTCATCTAGGAAGCTATAGTCAAGCACCCATATCTGCTTTTCCACCCCTTTGTCAATTTGCAATCTTTCAGGAAAAGGAGGTGTAGCTAAAGGTGTAGGTTGCTCAACTATGGGAGTTGTAGAGGTTGATTCTTTTTCTTTTTCTTTTTGGATATTTTGGTTTTGAAGTGATACTTCAGAGCCTTTATTGACTTTGAGAGATTCTTCCTCAGAAATGCTTGGTTGTTGAATACTTGTAGAAGGTTGATCTAAGATTCTACCTGATCTGAGTTGTACTTCATTGAGAGGAACAACCATATAGGTAGGGAATGGTTGACCTTCCATCATGTAAGCATTTTGAGGGTAAAAAAAGTAAAAAAAGTAAAAAGATCAAAAAATAATAAAACTACTTTTTCAACTTATTTCCCTAAGGTTTTACCCAGATTTATAGAGGGATTACTTGTTGGATGAAAAACTTAATTCATCATCCATGGAGTACTCGTGTTGCATACTTTTGATGGACCCTACTTCACGAAAAATGAGAAATACATGAATCAATGTGATTGTAATCATGTTTTTCATGTATTTCTAATTTTTCATGTAGTAGGGTCCATAGAAAGTATGAAACATGGGGACTCCTTGGATGAGGAATCAAATTTTTCATCCAACAAGTGTTGTCACTTGAAATTTGAGTAAACCCATAGAGAGATAAGTTGAAAATATGAGCTGAAAAAAATAATTTTTACTTTTTTCCCTCTAAAATTTGATGATGTAATCTAATATTATTTTATTATTTCCACTATTATTTTATAATTTCCTTAGTAGGCCCATTTTAGACCTCAAAATTCCCCTAATGGAGATAGCAAAGTTTGATTTCGGCACCAAATAGTTCAATCTGTATGATCCTCACGGTATTTGCCAGAACCACTATGAAAAGGTGTACTATCCATGGATCCACGGGACATGTCATTGGGCAGAGGAGGACCAATGGAGGTAATGTTACAACCACTCCAAGCTCAATGAACCAGTCATCATAGCCACAACATGGAAAGTTTCTCTACAGGTAGCAACACCGTGAGAAGCATCAAAAACAATAAGAAGCAAACCGATGCAAGACAAGGGTAAGAGGAAGATTGTCAAGAACCTAGAGCCTGAGCAAAGCTACAAGTTCAAAGAAGATCCTCTCATTGAAAAATCAGCTTTGGCATCAGAGGAAAAGAGGCAACGGGACATAAAGAGAGTAGAGCGAAGGAAGAGAGAAAAGA
Source organism: Pinus tabuliformis (assembly GCA_031772625.1). Taxonomy (NCBI): domain Eukaryota; kingdom Viridiplantae; phylum Streptophyta; class Pinopsida; order Pinales; family Pinaceae; genus Pinus; species Pinus tabuliformis. Next base: position 734,709,883 of record CM062810.1, on the reverse strand, counting down.
AAAGGTTTGAGGAAGAAGAAAGGAAGTTGCAGGAAACAAAGAAGAAGTTTAAGGAAGAACAGGGGCTAAGAAGGATAGATAGGGAAGAGAAGAAGAAACAGGAACAAGAATAAGGGCAAGGTGTGATGAAAGAGCAAACTACGCCCATATAGTTTGAGGAGTCAGAACAACCAACAGATGAAGAAGAGGGTGACTAGATGCAAGATCAGGAACTTGCTCAGAAGATTGACAAAATGGTTGAAGTAAAGGACATGGAGTTGGGACAAGATCCACAAGACCAAGATACTGACCTCACACCAAGATCACCTGAGGTCGCCCCTCAGTCTCCACCACCTCTAGTATTAGAACTAGCCTCGATCGAGCAAGGAGAGGTTGTTCTCCTTGAAGATGATTTGATGATGGATGTGTACAATCAATCATTTGATGAGTTGCTATAGAAGATTGTACAAGCCCGGTGAAAGCATTCCCATATGCTCATGCTTTACCTACATTTATGAAGGAAAGGGTGATAGTGTCAGATGTCAGAAAGCATCCAGATTCCATAGCCGATGCCATTATGGCTTATGCAAGAGCCACAAAATCAAATGTCAAGTTCCTATTAGCAGAGAATGAACATATGGTGGAAAAATCTGCAGGATTTGCATTAATAGAGATGATAAAAGAGATACTTGCTAAAGTATCAACTCTTGAATCCACCATGCGGACATTCTGTGACGGATTTTTCATCATGCATAAGGTGGTTGTCCATCTATATGGTTTTCAACAATGGAGTAGAAAGGTTGTCAAAACTCTCAAGGGCATAGATGCTTCTATCACCCATGTACAAGAATGGACAATGAGGTATAAGGGAGCCCCACTTTACTTGCATAATATGATGAAGCCGCAAGCAAAGCTAGAAAAATCAAGAATCCATATGTTGATTCAAAACTATAAGAAGCTCGCCCCATTCATCACCAACAAAAAGGCTTCATATGCATGGTTCTATAAGACTTTGGAGGTCATGGTAAGAACGCACATGATCCCATCAATTGGTTCCCTCAACAAAACAAACAAGAAGAACCAAGTCTGACTAGAGGTCAATAGGTACATGGAGCAACTAAGGTAGGATGCCACAAACAATGACTTGGATCTGAGTGCATAAAACATGTAGAAGTACATTGGTGGTCCTACCGTATTCAAGACCATGTTGTGCATGCTTTAGGATGAGTTGGACAAGGGTTCCAATACCGTATACCCAGAATCTATTGAGGCAGGAGTCCATTGTCAGAAAGATGTTATCAAGCATTTTTAGGACACAAGAGCACAATACCAAGGTTGGTATCAGTATATCATCGAGAATCATAAAGTGGAGGTTGTCGAGTTGGTCTTTCCCCAAACTTCTGAGTCATAGTGTTTTGTCTTGTTAGGCTATCTCTAGCCTATTTTGTCTCACATGGGTACATGTGGAAAATGTACATTATTTGTAAATATGTTGTAAGTGAAATTCCAAGTGTCATTAGTGGAATGTGAACAGTCACTATGTAATTTAATGAGTTATTTGTAAAGAAGTTGAAGATTCATGAGGGTAGTCAAAGAGTCATAAAGGGGAATGTCAAGGGTCACCCCACCCTTTGTTATAAATAGAACCTCATAACTCATATAACAGGCTTTTGGCTAGGATTAGGCTTAGAGAAGGCTTGGGAGTATTGTGACGAGCCTTGAATTCTCCATAGTGTAGAGAAAGTATACTTCTTTGGAGGAACATGTGTTCTTGACTGTGATGTTCGACTATTGGGGCTAGTGGTTGTAAATGGTGTATGCATCGATGGAAATTTCACTTCTAATAATAATAACTGAGCCAACACGCTTTCATGCATATGTTGTTATTGTAGTTGGACTATTCTTGTTGCTCTAGAAATTTATGTTTTTTAACTTACGCATTTTCTTATGAACTAATTTGTATGCAATTGTATGAATATTGTTGAATGTGTTTTGTTGGATTAACCCGCCACATTTTTTTGTGGACTATTCTGCATTTCATCTTGTGATGCCATTTCTCTCGTGTGTTCCTTTCAGGCTACATACTATTACAGTCTTCTAAGGGGCACACTTCCATTTCCAGTTCGTGTGTTATAACTCCCATGCATCTCACTTGACTAGCTGCAAGGTCACCCACTTGCTTCTAACGAAAGTCATCATACTTATCTCTGCACGCTACCACGGTCAAGGAACTACATTACCACCCACTGCTCGATCTCCTACACCAAACAGTCTGATGTCTAGTTGGGATTTCTTACGGGGAGATCCCCTTGAATTTTGGTGGGTCAATCACCGTCAACATTTCTAGCACTAGAAGGAGGGTCAGATGACAAGGTGAGCCCTCAAAGTCTGTTTTGAATCTCTGCACATCATTCATTACTTACATCACAATCTCAAACCTGACATGCTTTTCTCACGCTTATGATTTTGAGGTGTCAGTGGATGTTATATATGACTTGTCACAACTTAAATCTGATGGTGAAAGCAGAACATTCCTTTTGATTCATGGAATTTCCTTTTTGGGTTTATGTGATAGGAATGAAGTACCCTTGGATGACGATGTCTGTGGGTTGTTCGCTTACACGTTCAAAGGGTGCTTTTAAGCAATGGTGTCTGACATTGCCCCCAGCCTATATAAACTCTTTCAACCATATGTTCAGAGAGTTAATCCATGATTTCTTCTTTTATGACCATAAATCACTTAATCACAAAATTTTAAGTTTACAAAAAGCACCTGATGAATATGTTCCGCACTTTTATGATTGCTTCCGTCATTACTATTTTGAATTTCTAGAAGATGAAGTTGACTATAAATTTCTGACTGAAATATTTCAGTATCTTCTTCATATCTTGGAAAATAAACATGATTTATAATCTTTCGAACCCCTCCCAGCATACCTCAGTGTTAGAGCTTCTAAATATGGGGCAAACAAGGTTGTTGCCCCAAGTGACCCTCTGTCCCATTCTCATAAAACAACTCTAGCTCTGTAGGACAAGGTGGGAGAAGTTGTGAACCTACCTATTGAACTATCACCTCCTCCCACCCATCGTGATCTAGATTTTTTCATAGAGTTGGACTGAAATCCTGATGGTTGTCACGTGGTCTCATCCCCTCGACCTCCATCCACTGGTTCCTTTGATCCTCCAGATTTTGGTGTATTGTGTTCATCTATTCCAGACTTTACATGCGATGTTCACGTTGATCAAGTTACGAATAGAGTTGGTGTTGAGAAGCCAACCCACGCTATCATTTTTTATGAGTATGTGTGAGAATCTGAACTAGAGGTTGTCATGAAGAATGACCTCCTTCTTTCTACATCTCGTTTGGTTTATCCTAACATCTTCCACGATTCTACCATTTCTTATTTTTCCTGTGAAAATTTATCCCCGGATGTTCCACTTCCAATCATTCACAGAACATGCAAGAAGTCATTATGTCATTTGATTACGCATAGGAAAAATATTTCCTCCCGAATCTACCCACTCTCTTATCTTTAATTTCCGGAAATTCATAGGGTGAAAATTTTTGTTTCTCAACAACCCTCTTTAAGATTCGTCAGATCATGAGGATGTTGATGTCCATCTCGAGTTTTTTGATCATGTTTGTCGTGATATTTTCACTTATTCACTTGATCATGATTCTAATTCACCTACTGTTGATCTTTCTAAGCCATCGGTCTTTGATTATCCACCTTCTGATGAAATGGAAACCCTTCAAGTTGTCGAGGCACTTCAGCCCGAGCTGATGGTTATGTCAGGTTCTTGTAGCCTTGAGGTTAGTTCCTCTTCCCATCAGAAATTATTTGGAACTCCTCGGGCTCCTCATCACTCTCATGTTCACATTGAAAATCAATCTAGTTTACAGTTTTCACATCCTCCACCAGAATCATAATATCCTATCTCTCATTCATTGGAGAAGTCATACATAGAAAGAACTATTGTGAATTTTTTTCTTTCTTTTTCATGTTTGCTCATTTGTCACATTTGAAAGAGTCTACATCCTTGTCATCCACACGCAATGTGACAACGCACCATTATATGTTTGCAGGGTTCCTTTCATGTGATTTCAATCACTTCGTTTCTATAAATGCATTCAAACTTTGGATGTTTTAGTTTGCATCGATTTATGTTTCTTTTTTATTGGTTTACTTGAATATATTTCTGGTTAGTCATGCCATCACCTACATGGGCCAACTGATGTGCCGATGGCTACATTGGAAATATCACTTCACGTGAATTGGACCATGCCCTGCTTAGCTTAGGAGTAGGAGTAGTGTTTTCTTTCTGGTTTTTTTTCTTACTTGATTTTGTTTGTCTCACTTCTTTCCTTTGCTTGTTTTTTTGTTTTACCCACCCTTAGGATTAGTTTCCCCATGAAACCATGTTTGGTTTCTTGAAAAAGGCAAGGTGAAATACAAGAGGACTTGTACAACTATCAACATTTGGTTATCTGCATATTCCCTCTCCTTATGATGACCTTGTGTTTCTTTTAGTCGATGATACCCTAATGGAAAATACATTCCTTTCAGATTGAGTCTTGGTGAAATCACAATGCTTGCACTTTTAACTAGTACCGCCTACTCTAATCAGTTTTCTATATTTGTTTAACCTTTTTCAACTCAGTCAAGTAGAGTAAGGTGACAGGGGGAAACCTTAACAAGTATGTTAGAGGTATATATAAACATCATTCTCTGAAGGGACAACCTCTTCTTATCTCAATAATTCAGAATCCCTCTTCCACCTCATGAAATAAATAAGTGTGTACGCACAGTTCTTTGAAAATGAAATGAAAAATTAAATAAAGACAATGGATTCATACATAGAGAGGTGAAGCAAGTAACTCTTCCAAGGTACTGTCCAAGATCTCTAGTAGCGGGGCAATGCCTATGTTCCTATAGTGACTTTGTTAGGGTATTGTCCAAGCCTGCTGGTAGCAGAGCAACACCAGAGATGAAACTAAAACTTTAACGACAATGGATTCCTACATAGAGAGGTGAAGCAAGTAACTCTTCCAAGGTACTGTCCAAGATCTCTAGTAGCAGGGCAATGCTTATGTTCCTATAGTGACTTTTTTAGGGTATTGTCCAAGCCTGCTGGTACCAGAGCAACACCAGAGATGAAACTAAAACTTTAACAGTCTATATTACTTGTGCATCTATATACCCCTCATCCCCAATTGAAACAATATGTTGACTTGGCCTGATATATGTGTTGTTGATAAAGAGAATGGTAGGGACTACATCTCTAACTCAAGCTAGTGAAGAAGCTATGATGATCAAAGAAGCAAACAATACTTCTGGAAGAGTTAGACTCTCTTTAAACGAGACAAGGTCCATATAGAAAGCTGGAGTTCTACCAGTGCGTTGCCAATATTGTAGCGGCTACAGATGAGCACCAGCATTGCAGCAAGAATGATGCAACTCCTGGGGCTACCAACTTTAAGTTATCAAGCCGGGGTTCGTACAAACTTGGAGGTGACAGTGTTGTATACACAAGTAAAAGTGATGGTTTTGCCTTTTGTCACTGTTCAGCTAGCGAGATACCACTAGCGTTTGTCAAGCCAGACTTCTATGGATTCAGAAGAAGCTTGATTACTGAGGGAAAGAGAAATCTACTCTAAGAGAAAGTTGGTCTATTGCAGTAAGGAAAAAGACTAAAATCCAAAGCTAAAACACACCATTTCCTACCCAACTGCTAAGAGACTATGTTTCAGAAAGAATTCTAGATTAACATGTATGAAATTCAACTATCTTAAGCATGTAAATTCAAAGCATCAACATCCTACTATTTGTATGATAATACAAATAGTGGGGTTTTTAGCTGAGGATTTCCCCAATGTATTTTCATGTGTTTGGTTCATTGATTCTTCTTCTTCTAGTTATATTGTTCAGCTTGATCTTTAAGCTTTCGCAAAGCAAATTGATAGTAGAAGTAGGTTATAGTAGTTTGCTTTTTTTATATTGCATTATCGGGTTAATCTACAGTCAGATTTTCTACATAGGTCTCAGAGCGAGATTTGTAGAGAATTTGTAGAATTTCTACATGGTATCAGAGCTAGCTTATCTATAGAGAAATTTATACATGGTATTGGAGCTAAGTTTATCATAGTTGTGAACGGTATACAGAGGAGAGAATTCGAAGTTTGAATTTCGAGGTTGCACGTGAAAATTGAATTCTTATCATACTTCAAGGTTGGCCAATGGTGTTCTGTGGCTTGAGACTCAAGTGTGCCTTGGAAGGTAGCTCGAATTACATAGCATGGAAAGATTGCATGGAGGTTGTATTAGAAGACAATGACTTGAAGGATTTCATTGATCAAGAAATCCCAAATCTAGCTTCAACTAATGCACAAGAGTTGGTTGAGTGTAAGAAGTGTGTGGCGAAGGCAAGATGGATCATCCTTGAGGGAGTTCAAGACCATATTGTCTCGAGTCTCCATGGAAAGGATACTCCATTTTCAATGTGGAAGACATTGAAGGACCTATACCAGAACAGTAGCGACTAAAGGAAATTGTTGCTCAAGGATAAACTTCGAAGAATCAAGATGGAGAACGGCGAAAAAACTATTTCCACATATCTAAACAAGCTCACCACATGTAGAGATGAGCTTGGAAGTGTGGGAATAACTACTGCCGATGATGATATGGTGAGCCTCACTCTCCTTGGCCTTCCAAAGAGCTGGAATAGCTACTAGGACTCTCTAAATGGAAGGTAGAAACTTTCGGATTGGGAACGATTGTGGTCGGATCTGATGCAGGAGGAGATCAGAAGGAGCAAATGAGATGGTTCTTCATCCAAGGATGATGATGAATAAAATTTGGCCTTAGTAAGGCAAGGAAAGGGAAGGGGAAGGCATCCCATTCCAAACTGAATTCTTCTCATAGAGGAAAGAAGGGTGACAAGTCTAAAGTGAGATGCTTTAATTGTCACTGTCAGGCCAGGGTAACTCCAGAATGAGCGGGAGAGAAAACTGATATTATTATTCATTAGCTAACTCATATTTATATACATAAATACAACGGATCAGTTCATCTTCTAGATGAATGTCCAGTTCACCCATCCGTTTCGGATTAGGTGTCAACATTCCCCCCCTTAATCTGAAGGGATGTTGGTGAGTCCAAGCATCATTCTGAATCTTTCAAGCTTTTCTCTTCCAAGCGCTTTGGTGAAGATGTCTGCAATTTGCTCGTTTGTGGAACAATGACGGAGATGGATTGTTTTGGCCTCAACATGATGTCGGATCAGATGATATTTAGTATTGATGTGCTTAGTACGATCATGGAACTTTGGGTTCTTGGCCAAATTTATTGCAGATGTGTTATCAATCATGAGTGGAGTTGATTGTATTTGTTTTACCTGCAAATCTTCAATAATTTTCCTGAGCCACACAATTTCTTTCATTTCTTCAGCTGCTGCCACATATTCTGCTTCTGTTGTGGAATCTGCTGGTACTGATTGTTTGCGTGATCTCCAGGAGACAGCTCCTGATCCAAGACTCATAGCATATCCTGAAGTAGATACCCCAGTTTCTTTGTCTCCATCGAAGTCTGAATCAGAGTATCCAATCAAGTTGAAGTCGTCCACCTGTGTATACTTGATTCCAAGGTCTTGAGTTCCCTTCAGGTACCTTAGAACTCATTTTGCAGCAGACCAATGTCCCTCACAAGGCTTTTGCATAAACCTGGAGAGGATTCCAACAACAAATGAAATGTCTGGTCTGGTAGTAGTGAGGTAGATGAGACTTCCTACAAGCTGTCTATACTTTGTTGCATCCTCAAATTCCTTTCCTTCAATAGATGTGAGCTTCAAGTTTTGTTCCATTGGAGTAGAAAGGGGATTGCACTCTGTCATGCCAAATCTGTTTAACAAATCTCCAATGTATTTCTTTTGAGAAAGAAATATGGACTTTGGATGTTGGGTTACTTCAATGCCAAGATAGTAATGAACATAGCCCAAATCAGTCATTTCAATTTTTTTTCCTAATTCTTTCTTTATGGATGCAATATAGCTTTCATTGTTCCCTGTCATTAAAAGATCATCTACATATACCACAAGATATACAACTGTTTTGCCAACTTTCTTGACAAATAAAGTTGCATCATCAAGATCAAAATGATTGAAGTTGAGTTTCAGAAGATGCTCAGTTATTTTTTCATACCAGGCTTGTGGTGCTTGTTTGAGGCCATACAAGGACTTCACAAGTTTGCATACTTTGTGTTCATGTCTTTTCACAGCAAATCCTTCAGGCTGGGACATAAAAACATTCTCTTTTAGATCTCCATTCAAGAATGCAGTTTTTACATCCATTTGATGGACTTTCCAACTGTTCTGAGCAGCTAGTGCAAAGAGTGTCCGGATGGTGGCCCATTTTGTTGTGGGAGCAAAAGTTTGCCCATAATCGACCCCTTCCTTCTGTGCAAAACCTTTTGCCACAAGCCTAGCTTTGTGCTTGTCAAGTGAGCCATTAGCTTTGTACTTGTTCTTGTAGACCCACTTGCAGCCAATTGGTTTTGTTCCAAACGGAGGATCAACCAGCTTCCAAGTGCCATTCTTTATGAGGGCATCATACTCCTTCTGCATCGCTTCTTTCCATTCATCATGAGAAGCAGTTTCTTTGAAGGAAGTTGGTTCAAAATCTGTCGACAAGTTCAATTCACAATCATAAGTAACATCCATATCAACAGGTGAATTAGAGTTATCTACATCACCTCCATTTTGTCGGTTTGTATTTCTAGTTCCTGTTTTTCCAATTTCATCAGGATGAACACTTTCAAGTGTCTTTGTCAGCCATTTTGGGGGACCTTTCTGAGATGGTCCAGGCTGCTCTGTTGATTGAGTTGGGACTGAATCAAGATTGAGTCTCCCAATTCTATCAATTACATCACTTAAAGCATCATCCGTTGTTGGAGTATCATGCAGGGGAGATTGTTCTTCAGAAGAAGATTCCACATGTTGATCTAGTATAGGAATCCCCCCTTCAAGATGTGGAATCTGATTATCAAACTCTTGAAATGATTTCGGTTTTGTGAATTTATCCAAGCGATCAAGTTGCCGCTCAACAACACTGTCAGATTTGGATGATTCAAGAAAAATGAAATCTCTAGATAAAACAAACTTTTTATTTACTTCATCATAGAGGCGGTATGCTTTAGATGTGTTTGAATACCCCAGGAAGATACACTTACGACTTCTAGCACCAAGTTTGTTTCTATGTACCTTTGGTATTAAAGCATAACAGGTGGAACCAAAAATCCTGAGATGTTTTACCGCAGGAACATGTCCATACCATAATTCATAAGGAGTCTTGTTTCTTATAGCACTATATGGACATCTATTCTTTATATATGCAACACATAGAACAGCATCAGCCCAAAACATTGTCTTTACATTTTTGAAGAAAAGCATGGATCGTACCATATTCAAAATTGTTCTGTTCATTCTTTCAGCTACACCATTCTGTTGAGGATTATAAGGCACAGTTGTTTGATGTTTAATCCCATGTTGGCGAAGATAGTGTTCAAATTCATTTGATGTATATTCTTTTCCATTATCAGTGCGAATAGACCCAATATGAGATTGTGCATCATTTTCAATCCACTTATGAAAATTCTTGAATGTTTGAAAAGCATCAGATTTGTTCTTCAATAAGTAAACCCAACACATTCTGGTGTAATCATCAATAAATGTCATGATATATTTATTTCCATTTGCAGAAGGAACATGCATTGGACCACATAAATCTGAATGAATAAGTTCAAGCTTCCTATGTGCTCTTGAATGTGAATCATGAAAAGACTATTTGCTATGCTTTCCTAGAATGCAAGCATCACATTGTTTATGTTTTCTAGGAATTGTAGGCAAACCAGCAACACCATTTTTCTTCAACAAGCAGAGACTATCATAGTTTAAATGTCCAAATCTAGAATGCCATAATAAACTTGATGGAAGTGTACCTTCTTCATGATGAGAAATATATGAAAAATGTTGTGCATGAGCAGAGGTTCCTTGCAGTTTAAGAAGTATTTCTTCTTCTATACCCCTCATGACAAGTGAATGGTCAGATGCCTTTCTTACCTCAAGCTTTCCATCAAACATATGAATGGAGTGACCTTGCTGGCGGATGTGGACCAGGGACAGCAAGTTTCTCTTGAGCTGTGGGAGATATAGAATATGATCCAGAAGAAAGTTTGGAAGACCAGGCAGTTTAAGCCTGATTGTGCCAAGCCCTGATGGCTTGATTTTTAACTAATCTGCAAAGTATACTGCTCCATCAACATTATCAGTGAAATCTTCAAAAAAATCTTTCCTATGAGTCATATGACAGGTTGCTCCTGAATCAAGCAACCAGTCATTTTTCGAAGAAGTAAGTGAAGCATTAAACAAATCTTCATTTACTCCAATGTTACATTGTGCCACAATATAGTGAGTAGATTCAGGTGCTTTACCTTTGTCTGTGTCATCAGTTTTACCTTTCTGCTGATTTCTTCTCTGCTCAATCTTGTCCCATGGTAGCTTGCATGTAGAAGCATCATGTGATCCATTTCATTTGCAGCGAATTCAATGCAGATCTGCCTTTTCTGCTTGAGAATGTCTGCCCCCGTGCCTCTGAAATATCTTTCTCTTTCTTTTTGAATGCATACTGTAACAAAAATTACTTTTTGCTGATAGAAAAATAATTTTGCTGATAAAAAGAACTTCTACTGATGTACAGTGAAACTATACTCAAAAGGGCATTCTCAAAAATTTCAAATCTCTTCCAATATGTACCTCAATACTTCAAGTTGCAACATATTTTCTCCAAATTTATTTCTTCAAATCCCTCCAATGTTTGATATAAAAATATCCAGTATTTCAAATATTAAATACTAAATATCACTTCAACAACCTTTTAAATGTAATAAATGCCCATAAAATATTACTTCAACCCTTTAAATGTACTGCAGGACAGATTAACAAAATATGTAGTAGCTTGATGTCAATGCTCAGACAATACAGCATTATAAAAAACTGTGCAACTGCCTATTTAAATGCGCTGCCTATTTAACTCCTCTGATACTTCACATTCCATCTCCTAGCAATGTCATGGAAAGCAATAAATGACCTTTTCAAATTTTGATTACCAAGGTAATCAAAGATTACATATGCAGAGATCAATACTCGATGCCTTGAACTGCGAGTGATGATGAGAAGCCGAAGAATCCTAATCGTTGCATAAGTCAATGGTCTTTACAATTCCCTCACCAAATCGACAAACAATCAATAATATTCAAAAGCTCTTTGAGATAACGGCTTGCCCAAGAGTAATACAGTGGAATTTAATAGAATTGAGAGAGAAATGGAAATGAGCGTGAATGAATGAGCGTGGGAGGACGGCGTAACTATTTCCTAACAGAACTGTTTATATATAAAAAACTTGGAGTTAATGGCAAATAGCACCACAAACAACCGGTGTTTACCGTTGGTCGCCTGGTCTTAAATCCGCTCCAGGTACTGCAATGCTCATAAAATCCAAAGCAATAATACCCTCCTCAACAGATATTGTTACCTATACTCCTAAGAGCACTCCCGCAAGTGCTAGAAATCATTCCCCGAGGTGCGATTATGATGACATGATCTTAGAAACCCTCACGGCTCTGCGAGATCCCAATGGAATAGAAGTTAACACAATTGCGAGTTTCATGGAGGAAAGGCACCAATTGCCACCAAGTTTCAGGCGAACGCTCGGCTCGAAGCTCAGGAAAAGATAATCAAGATTCGTAATAGCTACAATACAGAGGTGCGATGGGGTGGTACAAGCTTTGGATTATCGGTGGAACATTTCACCGCGTATCGGTACAAGTTTCGACTGCGGTCATTCCCAGACTCCAAAGTTTGAATGTAGACCTATCCACAGACGGTGTTCTCAGAAATTCACAATAGTAGGACTGACAAAATAGGTGACCATGGAAATCAAATTTCTCATGACCGACGACAATGGCACTCAGGCATAACCGATACATTCATGTATTCATGCGCAGAGAGGGGCAGCGTTGACAGTGTCAGACAAACGTTTATAAAAACAGTGCGCAGTCTCTGGCAGTCAAAGAGCGCAATATCGCCTTGAAAAACGCTTATAGTGCAGTTAGGGAATCGCTCAGGATGTCAGAGCAGAGCAGCGCTCAGAAGAGAGCAGCGCTCAGGTATGAGTAGCTCTCAGAACAGCAGGAGTTACAACTATTTCTGGGACCTGTGTTCTGATACCATGTCAGGCCAGGGTAACTCCAGAATGAGCGGGAGAGAAAACTGATATTATTATTCATTAGCTAACTCATATTTATATACATAAATACAACGGATCAGTTCATCTTCTATATGAATGTCCAGTTCACCCATCTGTTTCGGATTAGGTGTCAACAGTCACGATATGGGACATTATGCAACTAATTGCCCATTGAAGAAGTCCAAGAAGGGATCCTCGAATGGATCGGAAGGTGAGGCATTAGCCTCTTAGTTCAAAATGGACTTTACCCTCACCACATGCATGGTGTCATCGATGATGGGTTGTGTTTGGTATCTTGACAGTGGAGCCCTATTCCACATGATCGATGATAAAAGTTTGTTCAGTGCCTTGGAGGAGAAATACATCAAGACGCGCATAGAGATGGGTGACGACAAAAGGTATAGTGTTTCAGGAGTGGGCACGGTGGCTTTTCAGAGGGAGCATGGACCACCTATCACCTTAACAGATGTGAAGTATGTGCCTAGACTGGAGAAGAACTTGATATCAGTCACGATGTTTGAGGACAAAGGCTACGATGTTGTCTTCTATAAGGGAAAGGTTTTCCTTAGACACATCACCACGAGACAGGTGAAACAAATCAGTTCACGAGTTAAGAACCTGTATGCTCTTGAGGTTCAAGATGCATGCAAAGCCTTCAGGAGAAAGACAAATGTTAGAGACTTGGTGGTTGAGAGGGAGAGTAAATTACCTCTCAACATGCAGTCCCAGAAGAAGTCTCAGACAATTATGGAGGAGCCACAATTGGAGAAGTGGGCAGAGAGATCACATGCAGCCATCCCTCCAGGTGTGATGTGGGGCGATGTGAAGTGATAGTCCCATGAAGGCTAAAATTGGGTAGGGTCCATTGAGATTTTTATCTCATGGATCGTACCTTGCTATGGGATCCCAAAGTACATAGTAGTGAGAGGAATCAGTGGGATTGATGTAGTCAGAGATCAAAGTGACAGAGGCTAGAGCAGTTAGATAATGAATGGTGCAGAGAAGGATTGACAACAGTGCAGAAAGGCAGAGTCGGCAGAAGTGCAAAGTTTTTAGTTGACAGAGGCAATAGCAGTTAGAGACTTTGATGACAGATGAATCATGCTGATTCATGTTGGATATTTTTTTTGTTTTTGAAGTTGCTGGAGTAACAACACTAGAGAGAAGTGTTGCATGCATAACATTCCAAAGGTTCATGATCAGGATTGAGTTGAATTCCTTTCTTGTTGAGAGGGAGTGTTGAAAATAGCAATAAGAAAAGATAAAAATAGAATCTAGAAATTCCAATTTTAATTTGTCCTTGAATTAAAATTGTGAATTAAAATCGAATTTAGTCTCACCAGCTGCTTGGAAATAATTAATTAATTCATTATGGATTAAGTACTTGAAGAAATTCAAGTTAGAAGTCTTTCTGAAGTCATGCAAGAGTTATCCCTTAAATTAAGGAGATAAGATTGAGTTATATTTGAGTTGTAATTAGTTAGCTTAGTTTACTGAGTTAAGTCCACTTAAATTAGTTCCAAACTATTTGAGGAACTAATTGTGATTTATCAGTCAGTTGATGCCTGCATGCACTCAACCAGTGTACTCCAGATAACTGAAGATTCCCTCTTCAGAAACTCATGCATGTCTATTATAAGAAAGACCAAGTTGAGCTAAATGTTAAGGACAGTGTACTATCAGTTGCATGTCTTTTCCTATAAAGGAAACTCATGCATGCAGTGAAGGCAAGGTTCCTTGATGATTGTGCAGTTCATACAGGGTGTGAGATCAATGTGAGAGATTAGTTTTCCACTTGGTTGGAGAAGATCATCCCAGAGGAACAGCGCAAGGAAATAGGAGCTTGGAGGGTAGAGGAGAAGGCTTGTGAGAATCTTTGATTGCCTGTGAGCATCCAGGAGGATTGTACTGAGAGTTGGCTAGCTATGAGAGCTAAGGCTTTGTATAATTCTAATGTATTTCCACCTTGTATGATAATACAGATAGTGGGGTTTTTAACTGAGGCTTTCCCCAAAGTATTTTCATGTGTTTGGTTCATTGATTCTTCTTCTTCTAGTTATATTGTTCAGCTCAATCTTTAAGATTCCACAAAGAAAATTGATAGTAGAAGTAGGTTATAGTATTTTTCTTTGGTTATATTGCATTATCGTGTTAATCTACAGTCAAATTTTCTACATAGGTCTCAGAGTGATATTTGTAGAGAATTTGCAGAATTTATACATGGTATTAGAGCTAGATGATCTATAGAGAAATTTATGTATGGTATCAGAGCCAATTTTATCGGAGCTATGAATAGTATATGAAGGAGAGAATTCTAAGTTTGAAGTTTGGGGTTGCAGGTGCAAATCGAATTCTTATCATACTTCAAGGTTGGCCAATAGCATTCTATGGCTTGAGACTTGAGTATGCCTTGTAAGGTAGCTCGAATTACATAGCATGGAAAGATCGCATGGAGGTTGTATTAGAAGACAATGGCTTGAAGGATTTCATTGATCAAGAAATCCCAAAGCCAGCTTCAACTAATGCACAAGAGTTGGCTGAGTGGAAGAAGTGTGTGGTGAAGGCAAGACGGATCGTCCTTGAGGGAGTTCAAGACCATATTGTCTCGAGTCTCCATGGGAAGGATACTCCATTTTCAATGTGGAAGACATTGAAGGACCTCTACCAGAACAGTAGCGGCCAAAGGAAATTGGCGCTCAAGGATAAGCTTCGAAGAATCAAGATGGAGAACAGCAAAAAACTATTTCCACATATCTAAACAAGCTCACCACATGTAGGGATGAGCTTGGAAGTGTGGGAATAACTATTGTCGATGATGATATGGTGATCCTCGCTTTCTTTGGCCTTCCAAAGAGCTGGAATAGCTACTAGGACTCTCTGAATGGAAGGGAGAAACTGTCGGATTGGGAACGACTGTGGTCAGATCTAATGCAGGAGGATATTAGGAGGAGCACACGAGATGGTTCTTCATCCAAGGATGATGATGAAGAAAATTTGGCCTTAGCAAGTAAAGCAAGGAAAGGGAAGGGGAAGGCCTCCCATTCCAAATTGAATTCTTCTCCTGGAGGAAAGAAGGCTGACAAGTCTAAAGTGAGATGATTTAATTGTCACGAGATGGGACATTATGCGACTAATTGCTCATCGAAGAAGTCCAAGAAGGGACCCCATGAAGGATATAAAGGTGAGGCATTAGCCTCTCAGTTCAAAATGGACTTTACCCTCATCGCATGCATGGTGTCATCGATGATGGGTTGTGTTTGGTATTTTGACAGTGGAGCCTCATTCCACATGACCGACGATAAAAGTTCGTTCAGTTCCTTGGAGGATAAAGACCTTAAGATGCACATAGAGATGGGTGACGATGGAAGGTATAGTGTTTCAAGAGTGGGCACAGTTGCTTTTCAAAGGGAGCATAGACCTCCTATCACCTTGACAGATGTGAAGTATGTGCCTAGACTGAAGAAGAACTTGGTATCGGTCACGATGTTTGAGGACAAAGGCTATGATGTTGTCTTCTGTAAGGGAAAGGTTTTCCTTAAACACATCACCATGAGACAAGTGAAACAGATCAGTTCACGAGTTAAGAACCTATATGCTCTTGAGGTTCAAGATGCATGCAAAGCCTTGAGGAGCAAGGCAAATGTTAGAGACTTGGTGGTTGAGAGGGAGAGTGTTGAGTCTTGAAAATGTCATTCATTTGCATTATACTTTCACTATTATGTCCATTATATCACCTCCATTTCACCTCCATTTCACTACTATGTCACCACATGCATCCCACTTTCATTATTATTGGGCCACCTTTATGTTTTTCCAATATTTATTACTTCTAAGCCTTTTAAGTGAATTTGTGGTTAAACATTAGAAAATAATGTGCATATGCTTATACCTAACAAATGGGTTGAGATTGTTGACATGTGTAGGTTGAAAGGAGGCTTCTAGAAGACCCTTATGTGGCACTCTAAGGCCAAATTCGAATTTGGTTGGAAAGAATCATGGGATCATGAGGATATGTGTCACATCTCCTAATTGTATTGTAACTCTAAAAAGACATGTGTCTTATCAGTTCCTATTTTGATTAGGACTCTAGAGGTAGAGGGAGAGATTCATGGACTATCATTAATGAGATGGCTCTCATCTTCTTGTATAAATAGGATATCTCTCTCCTTCATTTGCTAGTCTTTCCTTTAGTCTTTTCTTAGTCCTTTTAGTTTGTTAGTCCCATGGCTTTTGAAAGCTTTGGAGAGCTTTGTTGTACTTTGCACTTTTGAAGAAATTGAATAAAGCTTTGATGTTCTCAACATGGAAGGAGATGTGAAGTAGATGTCATGGAGCATATTAGGATGTAAGTAGATTAGATTTCATTTTGTAAATATTGCTTTGTAGAATGTAAGGTAGATTAGATTTTCATTCATGCAATTTTAATTTATGCAAGTTATTTTCTCCCGAGATTGTGTGTCTTTGTTGTATTTGCTTTATCTCTAATGGTATTTTCAGTTGTCATATTCATAAGTTGCTACCTTTATTTTATTTTTCTAGCTTGATTTCTAGTTTAGTTTCTCAAGTTGTATGCTAACATATTGATGGTCTCTTTATCATAAGTTGTTCATCTTTAAGAGATCAGAATATTAATAAATTACAGCTTGCTTTGAGTACTTTTTAGACTAATCTCTAACTACTTCTTAATCGTGTTTCACATAATCCCATATGTTGGAAGCAGAGAGTTAGGAAGAGTTGAACATTATAACTGGTCTTTAAAGTGGATTTTTCTTATTTTGATTACTTTTTAGACTTATTTCTAACTACTTCTTAATCGTGTTTCACATAGTACTATATGTTGGAAGCAGAGAGTTAGGAAGAGATGATCATTATAATTGGTCTTTAAAGTGGTTTTTCTTACTTTTTTTTGCAGCAGCATGAGTAGTGACTAGTGCCATTAGAAAGTGGTTTTTATGTTTTGCTTTCAGTTTCATTTCAAGTTATTTCTTTCAAGCTCTTTCTTTGCAAGTTTAATGTACAGTTTGAATTACTGCATGCTTTCAAGTTGATTGTAGATTAGTGATGCACATAGCCTTCTAATGAACTAATGACGTGATAGAATTATCTTGTCCTTTTGCTGCAGCAATGATACTTGGTCTCATAGTCATTTTCTCATTATTAGATTATTGCATGTTAGAACAAAAATCCCAAAAACAACATAAACTATAAAACAACGAAGTAAGAGAAAGGTTAACTAAGCACATATAGTGCACCACACTTCATCAGCTTACGATACCCGGATTGATAATTTATGTAGAGCAATTTAAGACGTTAAATTGACTAGACATTTTGGCGCCGTTGCCGGGGAAATGTAATTAGGAGACCTTATTTCTTACATCTGAAAAAAATTAATAATCCTTTAGTATGCTCTCCTCTTGCACTTTGTGTGATCTGGAGGATCAGAAAAAGGATTGTTAAGTAAAAAAAGACAAAATAATAATTCTTGAGTATGCTCTCCTCCTGCACTCTGTGTGATCTGGAGGATCAGAAAAAGAATTGTTAAAAGAAAAATAGGAGACAAAATAAACTTCAAACATTTCAATTGATTCAAAAAAAAAAAAATTGAAAAAAAAATGAAAAAAATGAAACTCAACTGCTTTGATAGGTTCAAATTGTCCAAAATTGTCTGGTTATGCTTTGTAGTGGTCTTCAAAACACTGTATCTTGTTCAAATAAGGTTTTGCAACTTAGCTGCGGAAACTGCCCTGATTCCGCAGCTATCTGACAATTCCGCAGCTAGCTGACAATTCCGCAGTTGTTTCAAGGTTTAGCAGGTTACAGGCATCTAATGAAAAAACCGACCACATGGGCATCTCCAGAATTGTCCCGACATGGATCCTATCCTAGTCACCCATCTCAGATCGGTGAAAAATCAGCCTAGGACCTCAGTCAAAGTCTTGTTTTTAGCATGTTTTTCTTGAAGTATTTGCTGCCTGAAATTGAAAATCATTAATCCTTTTTTATAAAATTTTACAATTTCAGAGAAGAAAAAAAAGAGAGAAAAACAATCTATGGCTATCTCCATTCTTAGTTTTCACTGTGGCTTCAATAAAAAAATATATGCCTCCCTGTTCAAGCTTTGACCTGTTGATTCCTGTAGGAGGCATCCATCATTTAGTGGCAGATTTTTGAGTTGATTTCACCTTTGGATAGCTACATTATCGATTAGAAACAGAGGGTCGAATTCTTGAAGGTAGCCTCTGGTGATCCATTAAATTATTAAGGGCAGAGTAGTCATTTTTCTCCAAGGGCGAGAGCATGTAATCTGATTACATTTGCTGGCAAAAGAACAAATTTGTTAGCTGAATTTTATGTTATTTCAGGGGTCAAATCCTCTTACTATTGGAGCCAATTTCCTCTGCCATTATATCCATCAGATTACAGGTCTACTTCATGGGATGAGTTCAACATTCACCATAATTATTTGGAGATTGATCTGAGTTAGAATGAATCAATAAGATCAATTGCTGCCACTTAGATTTCTGCCACCTACAAAACCTGTGATATAAACAACCTGAGTGCAAGTTCAACAAAATTCTTAAGTTGATTAAAAACAATCACTACAGCAATTGTTTGGAAACATTTCAGATAACCTGTGACCATCAGTTGCCCCAATTCTTCAACTCTGCCCCTCTGTCTAAAGATCACAAGCCTAACAGGGTTGATGAACGGGAGCGTATTGAGCAAGCCGGGGGCAATGTTATGTGGGTGATTCTTGTAATTGTTGAACCTGTCTAACACCTGCAAAACAACAAATGAAACCACAAGAAAAACGAATGCAAATTCATAAAAGGCCGAATGCAGAACTGTTAACTCAGAAAAAACGTAAACACAGGAAAAAATGTCAAACTTCAAACGTTCTATTTGCCCAAATGGAGACGAATTTAAAAAAAATAAAACATGGGTTTTTTTTCCAGGTGGGTTAATTAGATAACCCAGAAACCGTTTGAGGAAATTCGAGGCGGTCTGGGAGAAATTTTCAGTTCTTTGGAGCCCATTTTTTATTGCCGCGCGTGAAAAAAATTGAGTTATTAACTGATAGTTTGATTAATTGATTAACTCCGCGTGCCTGAGGGAAGGAGTTCTAATGGGGATCAATTACATGCTGGCATATACAACCAATTACATGACTTTACACCTGTTTAGAGACGTGTTTCAATTGAACACGACTCTCTGTCATTAAATCCCATGAAGTCGCTGCCGGTTAAATGTTGGGAAGAAATGGAACTGAAGTGGAGCAATTTATAAATTCAATCTTTCTGATCAGCGATTGAAACTCCTAGATATGAAATTGGTTTTCATGTGGACGTATCTTGACTCACAACACCTTCAAACATTCAGTATCATAAGGCATTGCGTAAAGGCAGAGATTTCCGTATTCTTTCATACGGTACCAAGGTTGAAGTTTTGTGGGATGAAGTGAATGAAGAAATCGTTTGGGAAATAGCTAGAATGCAGTGTTGGCAGAGTTCCTACTTGCAGACAATGAAATTTTTTTTTTCAAAATTGATGATAAACTGTTTTAGCCACTTTCCGCAGCCAATACAGTGTTTCCGCAGCCAATACAGCGTTTCCGCAGCCAATCCCAGATTCCGCAGCTGTTTTGTTAAACTCTAGGTTGCAGGTGTCATCAGGCAAAACAAGTCACATGGGTAGCTAGGGAAGTGTCAGTACATGGATGGTGTCCTATTCATTCGGTCAAATTTGATGAAAAAGACCCCGGTCAAAGGGAAGTCAAATTGTGTGTTATCACAAAGTCGCCACATTGAGTCGCCACACTGAGTCGCTTCATGTCAAGAAAAAAATAATAATTTTGAATCAATGAAATGAACAAGTTATTTGCTCACTTTTATGAAGGTATTGATTAATTTTGGACTGATGATGAAATATGAATGGCTAACCTTGTATTCAAGATTTTAGCTACAGAACCGTGCACATTCCGCAGCTAAAGTCCAATTCCGCAGCTATTCTCTGATTCCGCAGCCAGAAAAACCTCATTGTTCAAATCAGCCTATCTTTCTCATACAAAATCAAATTTTGATGATTTAAGTACCATTGGAAAGGTCTCAACAAGATCTATACAATGAGAAATATGTCATTAGAGTTTGAAATGGCAAATAATGAAATAAATTGCTGAAAAGAAGCAACATCAACTTGAGGCACTAATTCCAAAGCAGGTATAAATTCTTTTGATTTTTCCTTTGAGAACTTGTTTCATTAATACAAATTCTTAGTTTTATGTGTAAATATCATAACTAGAGAGATTGATCACCTCTCTCCTTTGATAATCTTACATTCCATTGCAGAAGAAGTATTAGTTTTTTTTGCAGGTTCCAGGAGGAAGGACAAATGACTACAAGAGAATGGTGTCTCTCTAAGAGACCAATTTGTTTCATAAGAGGATGATCAACAACAAAGAGGAAATATGCTGATGCAAAATCAGATCCAAACACTTGAAAAACTTTCAGATACTATTGTCTCCATCACATCCATCCATCACATCCATACTTCATAATAAACCATTCACCTCATTCCACTCCATATTTTCCATTTTCATTCACATACACTTTCCATCTCTTTTTGTCCATTCATAACCCACAAATAAAAGTAAGAGGCTCATTCACATGCTTATTGTCATTGCCATTTCTGTTCTCCATTGCCATTTTCCATTTCCATTTTCCATTCCTTGTCATTTTCATTCCGCAAATAAGCCCTGCTTCAATGCAAATTATTGAGTCCATAGTCCTTTGAGTCTAAGTTCTTTGTAAAAACACCTTGAGGCTTGCATGCCTTAATGGCAAGTCCTCATGCTGACAAACAATGGGAATACATTAATGTCCCTTGCTCGTCAGATCTTCTAGGTGACTCGACTTCAGCAAATTCATTCGTACCTAGCAAGATGTGTTTGGGCATCTTGACTCTCATTGTCATCAATGGTGAGAGTTCTCGTGTTGACTAGTGGCATCCATTAATGGCCACTAAGCCAACAATTTCCTACTATGTTCGACATCAGAACATCTTTTCACATAGTAGGAATTGTGCCAATGAGTTTTGAAGACATGAAGACTATTATTTTCAGCATTTTGGAGCAGATTCAGCAAGTTTTAGTAGAAGCAATAAAAAGCCATCTTATCTCTCTATCCATGACTCCTCTTGTTCAGCCACTAAAGAAGAATATGATCAGAAGTTTTCAGCCACCACACATACAACTCATCCATTCCAAAGGGTAAGTGAAGGTACGGAATTTTCTAACTTTTAACCATAGAATTCCATAAAAAGCTAGAATGATAATTGTTGGAAAAACATTTCTCTTCCTCATTTCATAAAATTGCCAATACCATCAGTTGGGGGGGGAATACATTCATATTCATATCTTGCCATGTCCATATCATATTCAAGAGCTCACATACTTCCAACATATATTAAATATTACATTGCTATTATGAGCATACAATGGCTTTTGAAAAAGTGCTTAAAGGATAAATTGGATACAAACAAAATCATGGTTGTCACACAAGAACCAACCATCATGCAATCCAATAAAGATATACTTTGCAACAATAATAAAAATATCATTATGCAAAGTTAAAAGATCAAAATAGAAGGCAACAATAAAAAAAAATGGTTGTAACACAAGAACCAACCATGTTGCAATTCAAGTGAAACACTTTGCAGAAATATGAAGTTATCAAATGATATCATGCAAAGTTAAGCCAAAGCTCAAGGATCAAAAGAGTTAATGTAATATATATTGCATGAGGACATGCAATAGCTTCAGTTGGGGGGTATGTTGAGTCTTGAAAATGTCATTTATTTGCATTATACTTTCACTATTATGTCCATTATATCACCTCCATTTCACCTCCATTTCACTACTATGTCACCACATTCATCCCACTTTCATTATTATTGGGCCACCTTTATGTTTTTCCAATATTTATTATTTCTAAGCCTTTTAAGTGAATTTGTGGTTAAACATTAGAAAATAATGTGCATATGCTTATACCTAACAAATGGGTTGAGATTGTTGACATGTGTAGGTTGAAAGGAGGCTTCTAGAAGACCCTTATGTGGCACTCTAAGGCCAAATTCGAATTTGGTTGGAAAGAATCATGGGATCATGAGGATATGTGTCACATCTCCTAATTGTATTGTAACTCTAAAAAGACATGTGTCTTATCAGTTCCTATTTTGATTAGGACTCTAGAGGTAGAGGGAGAGATTCATGGACTATCATTAATGAGATGGCTCTCATCTTTTTGTATAAAGAGGAGATCTCTCTCCTTCATTTGCTAGTCTTTCCTTTAGTCTTTTCTTAGTCCTTTTAGTTTGTTAGTCCCATGGCTTTTGAAAGCTTTGGAGAGCTTTGTTGTACTTTGCACTTTTGAAGAAATTGAATAAAGCTTTGATGTTCTCAACATGGAAGGAGATGTGAAGTAGATGTCATGGAGCATATTAGGATGTAAGTAGATTAGATTTCATTTTGTAAATATTGCTTTGTAGAATGTAAGGTAGATTAGATTTTCATTCATGCAA
The DNA here is from genome assembly GCA_031772625.1 of Pinus tabuliformis. NCBI lineage: Eukaryota > Viridiplantae > Streptophyta > Pinopsida > Pinales > Pinaceae > Pinus > Pinus tabuliformis. The sequence goes on along the minus strand of CM062810.1, from coordinate 734,687,031 downwards.
TTTTAATTTATGCAAGTTATTTTCTCCCGGGATTGTGTGTCTTTGTTGTATTTGCTTTATCTCTAATGGTATTTTCAGTTGTCATATTCATAAGTTGCTGCCTTTATTTTATTTTTCTAGCTTGATTTCTAGTTTAGTTTCTCAAGTTGTATGCTAACATATTGATGGTCTCTTTATCATAAGTTGTTCATCTTTAAGAGATCAGAATATTAATAAATTACAGCTTGCTTTGAGTACTTTTTAGACTAATCTCTAACTACTTCTTAATCGTGTTTCACATAATCCCATATGTTGGAAGCAGAGAGTTAGGAAGAGTTGAACATTATAACTGGTCTTTAAAGTGGATTTTTCTTATTTTGATTACTTTTTAGACTTATTTCTAACTACTTCTTAATCGTGTTTCACATAGTACTATATGTTGGAAGCAGAGAGTTAGGAAGAGATGATCATTATAATTGGTCTTTAAAGTGGTTTTTCTTACTTTTTTTTGCAGCAGCATGAGTAGTGACTAGTGCCATTAGAAAGTGGTTTTTATGTTTTGCTTTCAGTTTCATTTCAAGTTATTTCTTTCAAGCTCTTTCTTTGCAAGTTTAATGTACAGTTTGAATTACTGCATGCTTTCAAGTTGATTGTAGATTAGTGATGCGCATAGCCTTCTAATGAACTAATGACGTGATAGAATTATCTTGTCCTTTTGCTGCAGCAAGGATACTTAGTCTCATAGTCATTTTCTCATTATTTGATTATTGCATGTTAGAACAAAAATCCCAAAAACAACATAAACTATAAAACAACGAAGTAAGAGAAAGGTTAACTAAGCACATATAGTGAACCACACTTCATCAGCTTACGATACCCGGATTGATAATTTATGTAGAGCAATTTAAGACGTTAAATTGACTAGACAGAGAGTAAATTACCTCTCAACATGTAGTCCAAGAAGAAGTCTCAGATAATTGTGGAGGAGCCACAATTGGAGAAGTGGGTAGAGGGATCACATGCAATCATACCTCCAGGTGTGAGGTGGGGCGATGTGAAGTGATATTCCCATGAAGGTTGAAATTGGGCAGGGTTCAATGAGAGGTTTTATCTCATGGATCGTACCTTGCTAGGGGCGCCCAAAGTACATAGTAGCGAGAGGAATCAGTGGGATTGATGCAGTTAGATATCAAAGTGACAGAGGCTAGAGCAGTCAGATACTGAAGAGTGCAGAGAAGGATTGACAACAGTACAGAAAGGCAAAGTCAGCAAAAGTGCAAAGTTTTCAATTGATAGAAGCAATAACAGTCAGAGACTTTGATGACGGATGCATCATACTAATTCATGTTGGATGTTTTTTTTGTTTCTGAAGTTGTTGGAGCAAAAACACTACAGAGAAGTGTTGCATGCATAACATTCCAAAGGTTCACGATCGAGATTGAGTTGAATTCCTTTCTTGTTGAGAGGGAGTGTTGAAAATAGAAACAAGAAAAGATAAAAATAGAATCCAGAAATTCCAATTTTAATTTGTCCTTGAATTAAAATTGTGATTGAAATCGAATTTAGTCTCACCAGCTACTTGGAAATAATTAATTAATTCATTATGGATTAATTAGTTGGATAAATTCAAGTTAAAAGTCTTTCTGAAGTCATGCAAGAGTTATACCTTAAATTAAGGAGATAAGATTGAGTTATATTTGAGTTGTAATTAGTTATCTCAGTTTACTGAGTTATGTCCAATTAAATTAGTTCCAAACTGTTTGAGGAACTAATTGTGAGTTATCAGTCAGTTGATGCATGCATGCACTTAACCAGTGTACTCTAGATAATTGAAGATTCCCTCATTAGATACTCATGCATGTCTATTCTGAGAAAGACCCAGTTGAGCTACATGTCAAGGACAATGTACTATCAGTTGCATGTGTTTTCCTATAAAGGAAACTCATGCATGCAGTCAAGGCAAGGTTCCTTGAGGATTGCATAGTTCATACAGGGTGTGAGATTAGTGTGAGAGATTAGTTTTCCACTTGGTTGGAGAAGATCATCCCAGAGGAACAGCGCAAGGAAATAGGAGCTTGGAGGGCAAAGGAGAAGGCTTGTGAGATGCTTTGGTTGCTTGTGAGCATCCAGGAGGATTGTATTGAGAGTTGGCTAGCTATGAGAGCTAAGGCTTTGCATAATTCTGATGTATTTCCACCTTGTATGATAATACAGATAGTGGGGTTTTTAGCTAAGGATTTCCCCAAAGTATTTTCATGTGTTTGGTTCATTGATTCTTCTTCTTTTGGCTATATTGTTCAACTCGATATTTAAGCTTCTACAAAGAAAATTGATAGTAGAAGTAGGTTATAGTATTTTTCTTTGGTTATATTTCATTATCAGGTTAATCTACAATCAGATGTTCTACATAGGTCTCAAAACAAGATTTGTAGAGAATTTGCAGAATTTCTACACCTTTGCTGCTAGGGTTGGCCCATAACCCAAGAGCTTCATCCCTATGAGTTAACTCAGTGCTGGATCAAGTAAAAGCTCATTCTCATTATCAAAATAGAAAATTACATAGCAATGTCTTCCACAAGTCTGGAAGCTCAAAAATAACTAGTGTTTTTACAACAAAAATTTGAATCCTAATGAGGCTCTATGCCTCTTTATTTATACAACTGAAGTCTCCAACGACTTCCTTAAATATAGGGAGGCTCAGCTCCCAAACTCAAGATGAACTAACTCTTTGACTATCACTTGCTCAACTGCCTTTTGATCTTCATGACTTGGATACTTGTACTCTGCGCTAGTGTGATTGATGGAGGAATATTCGAATGAGGGAGGAGTAATTGATGATGATTTACCTCCTACAATCTCTCTTCCTTGTCCCATTTGCATTTTAGCCTTTGATCTTGACAAAATTCCTTGATTTCCTCTCACAAACTTGCATTCAATGAACATTAGTCCACTAGGAATTATATCTCACTTTGACTCATCTCATTAAACAAAATATAATCAAAAGATGTAATAAATTGTGAGAAGAGTTGATTTGACTAAGCTAGGAGGTGAATTAAGGTCCATATAGTTACCCAATTATGAGGTTCATCAGCTACAACCACTCTCCAAAATTTTTCCTATGCCTCGTTTTGGAGCCTTCCTCCTAAATCACAACAGCTCATATCACACTAACCTAGGTACTTGTGCTTTTGTTGAGCTTTATATTTTTCTTTATGGCTTGTGTTTCTTACATGATTTACTGTCTAACCCACAAACTAGCCTCTTCACTTAGTTTCAACCTGGTCCTAAGCTTGCCTTCGGGAACTGCGCAATCCTTAAGAGCAACCAACCTTTCTCTCAGGAATTTGGCAGTCAAAGCCAGCAATGAGCCTTCAACTCTAGAATTACCCAAAGCCATCTGAAATCCTACCTTCTGTTGGGAAAATGCATAGAGCATGAGAGGCAGTCAGGGCCACTTAGCCCAAAAATTGCGTAGAATCTTTTCCCTCAACAGCTACCCAATGCATGAGCCAATGAGCTGCCCAGTACAACCTAAGACTATGCAATCTCTCTGGCAATGCACGGCAGCTTTTTTCCATAAAATAAAAAATAAAATGGTGAAAAAACATTCCTAAAAATAGGGATCTATTTTTAGTAGTCTAGAGGTGGCACTTGATTTATGTTTGGAGACTGCTGCCAAGTGTTGCTTTTTCCTAGATTTTTGGCCTTCGCGTCATAAACCCTAAATCAAACAAATTTATATAATGGATGTCTCTAGAGCTCATTTACACATTTGATCTTGGAGCTCTAGCATTCCTGAGGATATCTATGAATTTTGGGCACAGTCGTCGCAACTTTTCCAGGTAAGTCTTGCTTTTCTAGTCTTTTGTTGCTTTTTGGTCACATTTGTTTGATTAGTTTGTGAGAGTGCTGTTTTACCCATTTTATTGAACGATTGTTGGCATTTTGATTTTTTTTAGATTGTAGAAGTTTTTTTTTAAGTTTTTCATCTCCTTTCCCAAGTGTCAAAAGTATTACCCAATTTTTGCACTAACGTTCGTCTTTGTGGTGACTCTCTCCACATGCTTCATTATTCTTCAGTTTGATTGATTCCTACACTCATTTTATTTTCATGCATCATCATTCACTCAGATCTACACCCACCATCACTTCTATCTTCAAATCTGCTCGTTTTCATGCTCCCATTGGGTAAATATGGGCTTCCTTGGCCTGGATCTTGCTCCTCCCTGTCATACACTGCTCATTTCTGGATCTCAAGGCTCTGCCTTAGCTCGAGGAATTGTGCAGAGGATGCTAAGGCCTCGCTATAACTACGCATTTCACAGTTCTAGGAGCCATTCATGAGCCTTGGCCACTGGGATTCTGCAATGCGTAGTCTCACATGGCCTAAGCTTGACTGAACTGCGCATTGTGCAGTTTCAATAAGCAAGACCTCCCCACTAGCAGCTAGGAATGTGCAATGTGCAGAACCAGCTGCTAGTTAGTCACCTCTAAGGGCCCAGATTGCACAATTCTTCCCATCAGTTGCGCATTTTTTTTCTTGGTTTGTCCTTGAAGTGCTTTTGGTTTCAAGCTAACATTTTGCATGCCATGAGTGTCCTCTTTGTCTCTAGATGCAATAGTTGTTGATAAAATCTCTATCAATCACACATAACATGATTTCAAAGAGAGCTGCATCAAAGGATACTATTGAGAGTAGCACTGGGGAAGCATTTGAGCAGGTGTCAAGGGATTTTCTAGTTTATTCAGACACTCAGTTGTTCATTGAGAAGGGAATGAAGTTAACATGGCAGGAAATCAAGGATATCTTTGTAGAGGACTTCAAGGTAGATCTAGAAGATCGGCATATGTATGTCAATATCCACCGGTCAAGCTTACATAAGGTTGCATGCAGGTACCCCGCCTTCCCTTGTGTGGACATTATCCACTGGATTTTCTCACACACAAATCTAGAGACTATGACATTGAGCAGTTCCAGTGCGACACAACTTTTTTTTCAGGATGGAGAACTATCATCATATGTATCACTTACCTCAACTAGTGAACCGCAAGGATACACTTTTCTATGCCACCCACAACTTTATGAACACCATTGCTATTATAAAGCGCTGAGTGAAATGACCATCGAAATTCAGAGCGACACCCACTCATGTTTACAAGAAAAATTCACTCATAAATGTCTACCAGTTCTTGATCATATTTGCATGCTGATTATATGGTCAAGAGAGCATGGAGACCTTTTCAGAGAATTCAGTGCTTGTGTTGGACCAGTTGGTGACTGATGGAATGTCATTCAAATTGTCAAATCTGTTGGCTCTTCAGTTTAAATTCCATGTGACTAACACCCAGAATCCGCCCAAGGATGAGCAAGTGATATTCTACATGTCTGCGTATCTACTTGATGCAATTTATGCCCATCATTAGTTTCCTGGCATGGGTTGGACATGGATGCCCAAAGAGAATTCCATCAAAATTTATTGCAAGTTACTTTTTGAATGCAGCTACTGAGGAGTTATGGTGAGGATAGTTTACCATTTCATCATCCCAGTGTACAAGTTGATATTTGAGCAGGATCCCCCTTGCATTTCCCAAGAAGCGATGGAGGAAATACTTAACATTGCAGATTGGTATGCCTCACCCAATGGCACCTTCATCGGGATGTTTGATGAAGAGAAGCCTCTGCATGTTCTACCAAGCTATGCCATGTACAATTTGGTATGCAAGAGGTCTCATATCACATCTCCATAGGGTTATCAATAGGATTGCATAGGAGGAAGAAGGCACCATGGCTGACTCTTCCTTTGCAAATCAGATTGTATGAGATTAAGAGCTTAAAAGATGTGGATGATGAAGCAAAGGAGATAGCAAAGTTTGAGTTCAGCACCAAAGAGTTCAATCTGTATGATCCCCACGACATTTGCAAGAACCACTTGGCAAAGGTATATTATCCATGGATCCATGGGACATGTCATTAGGCAGAGGAGGACCTTTGGAGGTATTGTTACAACTACTCCAAGCTCAATTAACTGGTCAATGTAGCCACAACATGGAAAGTTGTTATGCATGAAGTAGCACCGTAGGAAGAAACAACAACAACAACAACAAAAAGTAGCAACTCGGTGTAGGACAAGTGTAAGAGGATGATTTCCAAGAGCCCAGAGGTTGATAAAAGCTACAAGTTCAAAGAATATCCTCTCATTGAGAAAGCAACTTTGGCATCATAGGAAAAGAGGCAACAACGCATAAAGAGAGTAGAGTGAAGGAAGAGAGAAAAGAAAAGGTTATAGGAAGTAGAAAGGAAGTTGCGGGAAACGGAGAAGAAGTTGAAGGAAGTACAAGAGCTAAGAAAGAGAGAGAGGGAAGAGAAGCAGAAAAAGGAAAAATAAGAAGGGAAAGGCACGATGATAGAGAAAACTACGTCCATATAGGTTGAGGAGTCAAAACAACCAGTAGATGAAGAAGAGGGTGAGAAGATGCAGGATCGGGAGATTTCTTAGCAGATTGAGAAAATGGTTGAAGTAACAGACATGGATTTGTGGCAGGAGCCACAGGACCAAGATATTGACCTCATGCGGAGAGCATCCAAGTTCACCCCTCAGTGTCCACCACCTCCACTATCATAACCAATCCCAAGCGAGAAAGGAGAGGTTGTTCTTCTTGATGATGATCCAGTGATGGATGTGTACAATCTATCATTTGATGAGTTGCAACAAAAGATTGTATAGGCGCGAGAAAACATTTCCCAGATGATCGTGTGTCACCTACATTTATGAAGGAAAGGGTGATAGTGTCAGATGTCATAAAGCACTCAGTCGCCATGGCCAATGCCACTATGGCTTATGCAAGAGCCACGAGCTGAAATGTCAAGTTCCTATTAGCAGAGAATGAATAGATGGTAGAGAAATTGCAAGCAACCAGGCATAAGTAAGAACGATCCGTAGGATCTACAATTGCAGAGATGAGGAAAGTGATACTTGGTGAATTATCAACTCTTGAGGTCACCATGCAGAAACTCTATAATGGATTTGTCACCATGCATAAAGTGGTTTTCCATCTATATGGTTTTCAATAGCGGAGTAGAAAGGTTGTCCAAACTCTTAAGGAAATACATGCTACTATCTCCCATGTGCAGGAATGGACAATGAGTTACAAGGGAGCCCCGCTTTACTTGCATAAGGTGATGAACCTACAGGCAGAGCTAGACAAAACATGAATCTGAATGTTGATCCATAACTATGATCAGCTCGCCCCATTCGTCACCAACCTACAAGCTTCATATGCATGGTTGTAAAAGAGTCTGGAATTCATGGTAAGAATGCATAGAATCTTGTCAATCGATTCCCTCACCAAAGCTAACAAGAAGAACCAAGTCTAGCTAGAGGTTAATAGGTACACATAGCAGCTAAGACGAGAGGCCACCAATGATGGCCTTGAGCTGAGTGTAGAAAACATGCAAAAGTACATTGGTGGTCCAGTCGTAGTCAAGACCATGATGCACATGCTTCAGGATGATTTGGACAAGGGTTCCAAGAACATATACTCAGAAGATATGGAGGCAAGAGTTCGCTATCAGAAAGATGTTATCAAGCAGTTTGGGGACACCATAACATAGTACCAAGATTGTTATTAGTATGTCACCAAGAATCATCAAGTGGAGGTTGTCGATTTGGTCTTTCCCCAAACTTTTGAGTCATAGTTTTTTGTCTTGTTAGACTATCTCTAGCCTATTTTGTCTAACATGGGTACATGTGGAAAATGTACATTATTTGTAAATATGTTGTAAGTGAAATTCCAAGTGTCATTAGTGGAATGTGAACATTCAGTATGTAATGTAATGAGTGATTTGTAAAGAAGTTGAAGAGTCATGAGGGTAGTTAAAGAGTCACAAAGGGGAATGTTAAGGGTCACCCCACCCTTTGTTATAAATAGAACCTTATAACTCATAGAACAGGGAGCCAAGCTTTTGGTTAGGCTTAGGCTTAGCGAAGGCTTGGGAGTATTGTGACGAGCCTTGGCTTCTCCACAACGTAGAGTGAGTATACTTCTTTAGAGGAGCAAATGTTCTTGACTGTAATGTTCCACTATTGGGGCTAGTGGCTATCCATGGTTTATGTATCGATGGAACTTTCACTTATAATAATAATAATTGATTCAACACGCTTTCATGCATATGTTGCATTGTAATTGGGCTATTCTGGTTGCTCTATCAATGTATGTTGTTTAACTTATGCATTTGCTTATGAACTGCTTTCTATGCAATTGTATGAATCTTGTTGAATGTGTGTTGTTGGATTAACCCGACACTTTGTTTTGTGGACTATTCCACATTTCATCTTGTGATGTCATTTCGCTAGTGTGTTCCTTTCAGGCTGCGTACTATTACAGGCTTCTATGGGGCACACTTCCTTTTCCCCTCCATGTGTTATAACCCCCATGCATCTCACTTGACTTGTTGCAAGGTCACACACTTGCTTCCGACCAAAGTCATTATACTTATCTATGCTGCTACCGCAGTCAGGGCACTACATTACCACCCACTGTTGGGACTCCTACTCCAAATGGTTTGAGGTCTAGTTGGGACTTCTTACCGGGGAGATCCCCTTGAATGTTGGTGGGTCCAACACCGTCAACACAAACCTAAATGCAAGCACAACTATGCAACTTGGTGACTTGGCAAGAAGACTATCAAAAGCACAGCAAGACCCCACAATTAGACTCCAAACAAATGGTGAGGTAATGGCCAAGGAAAAATTAGGTCCCCTCTCAGACCTTCTATCTTACTCAAATAAGCTCCAAATGTCACCTTTCTACCAATAAATCCCAACAATGACTAGATTTCCATAACCAAAACTAGCAACCAAATTCCTATGAGTAGAAATGGTAGTGACCCACAACTCAAATGGAGGTCGATACAACCAGATAAGGGTAGAAATTACCATGAAGAAGTTAAGACACAACATCCAATTATCGCTCATTCTAGCTCTCCAATAGGTAGTAGGTATAAGAACTAGTTACAATCCCCTAACAATGAAAGTAGGTTGGCAATCCAAAAGTTCCACTTTGTATACTACCCCAATTCTGTGATGCAAACAAGTCGACTTATCCACAATATACCTCATCCAAGGCTCAAACTCTCCCTCACTAGTTGTAACAAGTTTCAATAGCAACACCACTAGTTTACTTGTCAGGGCGAGGGGTCGGGTTTCACCCACACTAACTAAACACTAAAACTGGAAGCAAAGTTTGATCCCTGCAAAAGTTTCCAAAAACAAGCTAATTGCATGTAGATACATACTTAAGAGTGGTCACGCCACCCTCAAATTTAATGTACCCCATAATGGAAATCTCAAGAGTAGCAAGTGCGAAAACCCATGTCTCTCAATTCATCCTCTCACACTCCATCAAGGATTTCAAACTAATAATAAAAATAAAATAAAATATAATTTAATTTTTAAAAATATTATAATAATTTTTAAAATTTGTTTTTTAATTAAGAAATCAGATTTACATTTATTAATCTTTATGTTTTAATATCAAAATAATGATAGCTACCTAAAACTTATTACAACCCAACCCTACATTATATCCTTAAACAACCCTTTTAAATTCACAAAACATTTTCAATATAAAAACTAAGAGTCCAAAACATACATTGAGTTCACTGAGTTCTTATAGGAAGGTTACGACAAAAGAAGAGAAACTACCCATTAGAAAATAACTTTTTGCAGGGTTGCTAGAGGGTTATTATCCTTGACATCTTGTTCAACTAGCACATTCTTCGTCAAAGCTTATATTTGGAAAGAGTATATGTCTGATAATTAAACTTACTATGAATATATTTAACTTTTTTTTGGATTGATTTACAATGATCTAAATATTGCACCACATTAACACGACTATTACCAATTATACCTTATAGCAATTTTTTTAACTTAAATTTTATTTATAAAATAATAATAATAATATATTTTGAATTTCATATAAAATTATAATTAATTGTTTTTTTTTTTGCCTAATGCGAATGATTTTCATTAATCAAAAAATGTTTATATATGATGCAATAGAAGCCGCGCAGCTGACTAGAGGACACAGGTTGATTCATGAGTACAGAGATGGGGCTTTTTCTAGATCTACCATCGGCCTTTCATTCAAGGGGCAGGAATCCATCAGGAATGATCTTTGAGATCACTCTTTATGTTTTTTATTTTTTGAAGTTTTCCAGTTCTTTAAGCTTATCTAGTGTTTAGACTTATGGCTCTGGTTGCCATAGTTTCTATTGTTTTTAAAAGGATGGTCTGTAAATACTTTTGCATACGACTCTTGGATTGTTAATTTCTAGATAGTAATGAAGGAATTTTTCATATATGCTGGTATACAACATGTAATTTTCTTAAATATTTTTAATGAAAATTATGTTTTTTCAAAAATGATGCAACACATCAAAATGGCATCGTCTTGATCCTGCTTCCTAGCATACACCTCATTACTATTCAATTCATATTGGTATTACACATCTAGAAACTAAAACTCCAACTGCAACAACTAATCAAAGATAGCTTTTACAATTTGACAATAAATCCCATTAGTGAGGCATTTCGAGACAAACAACAAGACATAATAGAACTATAATCGCCAAACAACACACTACGTTAAAGACAAATGATGAAGCATACAGATAACTCACCATCTCTGCAAAAATAAGCTTCATCTTACCCAAATGCACACTATGCTCAAAACACATCATGACCACCAAAACGGTGTGCCACCCCTGTAGAAAGAAACATAACTAGCAATTGTACCAAAAGGTACAAAGAGAGGCCGATAGATTTATGAAGTTGGAATTGTTGAATTTTTATAAAAGGTCGGGCCACCTTCTCCGCTGCTATTGATATTGTACAGTTTATTAAATATGAAATAGAGTAAAAGATATAGGAGACATAATAGACTAGGAATGTAAGATCTTTATACTGGAAGTGAAAAAGAGAACAAAGCAGCATGTCAAAGCAGAAATACTTAAAGAAAACCACAAGACTTTCTATTCATTCACATGTATTTAAAAACGTTGACATGACTGAAACAAAAAAGAAGAGAATTAGAAAATTTCATGTAAATGTATTTTATTTTAAAAACAAACAACTAACCACTCTATAAATGTCATTGCAGAAGCCCATGTAAGGTATACATATTCCTATATATCTTTTTTGAAAACAAAAACAAAGATAACTTAACGTGAGTAGCATAACATCTAGCATTCCATGAACAATAGAAACCACACTCAAAAGGCCAAATCTATGTAAACTGAGTTTTTATTAAAATTGTAGGTACAAAAAAACTTATGACACTCCATAACTATGCATCATGTTTGGTGGAACATAGTAGACTTATTACACTTGAATACTTCTAAATATTTTACTTGGTATTGTGTGTTTATCACAAGCAATTATACAGGAGATAGTTACATGCTTTGCAATGTATTTTTTGAAATTTTACATATGGTCTACACATAGAGACATGTTTGGTAGCTAATAACTAAACATATATACAATGAAAGTATTATTTGGCTTCTAAACATATGTACAATAAGAGCATTTTATTACATATAGATGTAATTGACAATGAGCAGGTAATCATATATGCATGATGGGGCATGGCATCGGCAACAGAGTTGTTCCTGCAAATGACGCTGCATTTTTCTGTGTGTGTCACTTTCATGGATGTGAATTGTTATCTTGAGTATTTCTTTTACCTTCTTTAACAATTCAATGGTTGGATGCAAACGGTAAAGAGGCAATGTTTGCTGGGGCAGGATGCTGAATTTCTTGGCAATACTCATACAACAATCATAAATAGCTTGTATCCATACATGTTTCCATCAAAAAATAAAATATTGTAAGTGACAATGGATGTGTTTGACGAAAGCAAGTTTTTTAAAGCGCTAAAGTAAAATAAATAATTTTTTAAAGAAATTTCTAAATTGCAGTGAATGCTAGACCTTGTTGTTCATGGCAGGAAATATTTTGTTTGAATATTTGAAATAAAATAAATGATTTCAAACTAATATAAAATCATATGAGGTTAAATGTAATAGAAAGCAAATGTATGTGAAATTTGGTTATTGCAGCAAGTGGTGTTTACCATGTGGGTAATTCTGGAAAACAGGTTGTACGATTGGCTAGAGTATATTCTCCTGCATAGATTTTGATGCAAGCAATGATTCCTCTTGTTGTCTACGCTTAAGATATGGATTCTTGTGCATTTCTGCAATGCGTGAGAATGGGAATGCTGGATTGATTTGAATGTCTGCCAATGAACGCACTCTTGAAATTGTAGTGAACGTTAGCCCTTGTCGTTCTTTGGTGCCGATGTCTACTATTGCTTTGTCTAATGTCATTCCTTGTGACTTGTGTATCGTTAAAGCCCATGCCATTTGAAGTGGTATTTGACGGCGTGCACCCCTTGTGATGGGAGAAATGGGTACATATGTTGGGTGTGAAATGTCCCATGGTGTTCCTTTGTATTGTATAAAGTCGACAACCACGAAGGATGGTAATTCTGGGGACTTTGAACCAATAGAATAAAATACTGAGATGACCTTCCCAAGTGTGCCATTGACGAGGCCTGCATGTACCCATAAGTTGCTGGTGAGCATAACTTTTTGTTCATTGCATAAGAGCACTTTTGCAGGCAAATTCTCATCTTCCATTGTAGTAGGATTTCTCTGCCTTTGTTGTTCTGCAGAGCAAAGTGCTACTGGGATGTTCAATTTTTTAAGCATTTTCTTATTATGCAAAACAACTGAGTTGTTTATTGCATATAGGTGCATGGATTCTTCAAATGTGCGTTGCTCTTCATGTGTAAGAGACGAACTTGTTCTTGACATTAGGTGTTGCCAATCTTCAAGTGTAGATATTCCATTTCTGATATTTGTGAGTATTTGCCGGAAAGCAACCTGGGACGGGCTAGCTCCTTGTTGACGAAAAACGGTTGAAAGTGTTATGAATATGTCGAAGCTGCGCCAAAGTGCAGTGCCACGCGATGTCCCACCGTATAAAGGAATGTCTTTTACAGGTGGTAGCTGGCCTAAATCTCCGACAAGGATAATTGAGCGATTACCAAATGGTGCATTTCAATGAAGAGGGAATGCCTCTCTTAGACGATCATCAATGCGAGTAAGCATTTTTGGACCAATGAAGCTCATTTCATCAATGAGAATGTACTCTACATGACGGAGTTGCTCTTGCAGTTGTAGGAGTGGTTGGCCTTCAAGAGGATGCATTGTTTGGATAGGGATACGAAGGGCAGAGTGAATTGTGAGGGCATTTATGTTGAAAGCTGCAATGCCTATTGGAGCAAGTAACAACAAAGGATTTTTGTTTGCTAGTGAGTTTTCCACAAATGCATGGTGCAAACATTTAATCAAATGGGATTTTCCTGTCCCAGCTGTTCCTTGTATGATGATTTTGCGTGGGGGTTTTGGCGAAGGGGTTTTAAAGTGTGAAAAAATAGTGGTGAAGGCTATGTTTTGGGTAGGAGATAATGTGTGATCTTGGGGAAGGTTGCAAAAAGAATGATGTTCGTTTTGAATCCTTGAGCGGTTGAATTCAACGAAATTTATGGCAGTTTCTTGCAAGTGGGGAGGGATAGTATTATGTGACCAATTGTGGTTGGCATCAAAGTCGCGGTAGCCAATCATGTCAAGGTCATCAATTGCAATATTGTAACCTGGGTGCAGCTGAGAGAGGATTTGCCATTCATTCATCTGCATGGAATCAGGAGGGATGTCGGGGGTAGTTTGATCTTCAGTATGTGGGGTTTGTGGGTTTTCAATTTCTCGATGGACATGCCATGGTGTATATGTACCCTTTTTTTTTTCCCAGTGTGCAATAATTTCTGCATCAGTTGAACCAATATCATTGGGGAGTGTTCGGAAGGGGAAATACAATAGTAATTCACTCCAGCAAAAAGTGGCATAAGAAGGATCATCAGAGGAAGGAATGACATTGTAACGGGGCAATACATGTACAATCATTGGTGGGAATATGTGTTTCCATTGGTTTTTTTTTCCGCTGGGAAGAATATGACCATGAGCGTGAAGCTTCAAGGAGGGGCAATGATTCCAATGAGACAGGCCTATTCATGTATGCAAGGATAAAGTTTGGTGTCAAACTAGGGTTCTCAGTATCTTGTGAAACACGTTTGAAAACAGACTTGTTGACATTCAAAGACCGAAATGTACAGCTACTGAGAGAAAGAGGTAACTTTTGTAACATATGGCATATTTCTTGTGCTCCAATGTCTCTATCTGCAATGGTTTCTGTAAGGAGTTTTCGGATAACAACAACCGTAGGTGCTTCTGGAATGGCACTTTGTGATAGCCATGATAGCATTTGACAGTAGCTCTCAGATCTTGTTTCTGATTTTGCTGCATATTTTGAAATATATTTTAACACAGCATGGCGAGAAAGGATTGGTTGGCAATCAACATTTTCTCTCCAAATAGAGAGGAGATCGGCATTGTGAATATTCAATCTCTCATCATTGTGTGCAGGGACATAGGTTTTATGACCTTTCTCATCAATGAAAAGTGAAGATGTGGACTTCAACTCCCATGGTACTCCATACCAGCAGCTAAGTACATTGTCTTTCTTGCGAAGACAAGAAGACTCATGACACTTTGTATGACGTTGAATGCAGTTGACAAGCTCTGTATAGTCTTCAAATTGATTGGATGTGAATATTGATGCTGTGTCAAGAAGACATGGGTTATGAATTGTTGATTGCTGAAGCGAGATATTTCGGTGCTCTGCTTGACGTTGATTCCAGGCAGTTACGTAGTGGTCGAAATATTTCTGTGCATTAGCAATTTCTAATGCATTGTTCCAGTCAATTGTGTCCATGTTTGGTGCATTTTGCAGCCAGAGGAAGCCATGAATGTGTGCGGATCCTCTATGTTGCCATTCGTATCTGAATATAATATGAAGGTAAAATCTCGTTAAAACATATATATGAAATGTAGAAAATTAATGTAGAAGAAAATGGATATTAAGAAATACATGCACCAATAGTCTACTGCATGGAGGCCTTTTTGCAGGATTTCTTCAAGAAAATTGTAAATCTGCAATGCATATATTGCCAGGTTGTTAGATGTGGGTTCTTAATTATGTTTTGGATTTTCCATTGGAAGTGGTTGACTGAATTGGAAGGAACATTGGCAAGCATGATCATGTGCAAGTCATGCCATTTAGTATCAGCTGCACTGAGAGTGAAAAAGAATGTAGGACTTCCTATTTGCGTTATCATGTCAGTCAGCTCAGATCGTCGTCTGTTCCAGAAAGATCGTGTTCCTCGTATGGCTGAACCGAACCGCATTATTTGCTCTGGCAATCTTGAATATGGAGAGTCACGAAGACACTGTCGTAGGTCTGAAACCGTTGTTGGCAAGTTGTTCTCAATGTACTTTTTCACAAAAACACTAGCAGTAGTTTGGCTACGATGGCGCATCAGAATGTTATAAAGATAGTAGCGGAATCTTGGGTGTTGGCCAAATCGGTTATCATGGTAGTGCAGCAAGTGTAAAGAATATTCATGCATCTCAACTTTTGTAACTCTTGGTTGCATGATCATGGCAATGCCTGTAGGGAAGAGTGTGGGGAATGCCATGGCAAAGAGGCCTATGGTGTTGTATTCATTCATCGTTGTTAAAGATATTGGAGGCCAATCGATAGAGCTTGTTGAATTTGAATGGGTCAAGTGCAAATAATTACGAATGTGCTCAAGCTCAGTACTTGAATTTGGGAGTATTGGAATGAAAGAAGAGGGTTGGATTTCTAATGGAGGTAGCATGACATCAATATCATAAGTAGAATCAATATTGGTTTGATGGGGTTCAAAAGAGGAGGTGGTTACATTATGGAGAAGAGAAGAAATATCGGTAGGGTGATCTGGTAGTGCAGAAATAGCAGATGAATTGAATTGAACATCAAAGTAGTAAGGGTCATTTTTTGTTTTGTAATCAAGCACTGCAATTTGCAAACAAAGAATTCATAAGCCTTTTCAGATGGATTTTGCCTTTTCACAATGAGGATGTCTAAGTCAGAAATCATTCGGGGTAAGTATTTGGCAATAGTGGTGATGTCTTGAGGGAAGCTAATTGTATGGCCACTATATTTGTATTGACCACCACGAGCATGAGTGACTTTTAGAATGGGGTTTACACGTGCAATGGGCATTTCTTCAACTTGTGTTAACTGTTGAAGGACATAGAGTTGTTCACCAGGGTTCATGTTGTTTAGTTCAGAAAAACGATTGGTAGATTTAGATGATGCACAACGAAAACAAGAAAGTCTACCGTGTAAAAGCTTTGTTTTCATTCCTGGGTATGCTTCTTTGCATATTGTGCAAACATGCATGCTAGAAAGTTCATCAATCCTTTCTCGAAAGCGACAGTGTTCTTCATTAAGGGGAGGGTTATATTGGATTTGATGAAGGTGAGATGGGTTTGTTTGTATAGTTGGGAGAGCATTTGAGGTGGGAAGGGATGTAGAGGAAGTAGTAGGGCTGTTGCGGTTTTTATAAAGTAGTCGCCGCCGTGCATTTATTGTATCCTTTTGTTGTGCATAAAGAAGACGTCACCGCTCGTGTTTGTCTGCATTTTGATTGTTTTTTGGCATATCTAAACAAGTACAAAAAATTAATGTTAGTTTTCATAAACAAGTATTGCATGTTTGGAGAATGTATTACAAGTTCTAGATTTTTTTTTTCTTATTTGAACATCAGTGAATGTAGGTAGATTAGTTAGAAGGAAAAACATGCAATTAGGAGTACTATAAAATCATATATTATTATGGCATCTATTATTGAGAGGAGAGGAGCAAGATAACCAAGATTTTGCTTCCTTCTTCTTTTATTTTTTTTCAAGTTTGAACAATAGCATGAATAGATTAGCAAGCAAGAGATCAATGTATAGAAATGTAAATAACAAACGGGAAAATTATGTAGTAAGTCTTTACAAATGTTGATATCTATATTATGTAAAATGAAAAGTGGTAAACATACATATTTTGGAATAACTGGAAGAGAGTATTTGCAGCAACAGTGTGCATCACAATAACATGGGTGTAATTTACAACAATATGAAACAATGAGTTGTGCAAAAATGTTTGTTTATGTAAAAACAGTGGTGTTTGAAGAGACCTAAAAAAACTTTTCAAAGGCGGCGAACAACAGGTCGTTTTGAAGTGGACATTGCTTGAATGTCATTGAGGGCTTCTTTGCATGCAGAGGCATATTGAATTTCTTCTGAATTTATCAGTATTGGTTGTAAGCGTTGAACACCATTGAAGTAATCTGCTTTGATGGAAAGTGTTAGCAGGAAGTGGTGTCCTGAAATTCGGCCACAAATTTCCTGCAGATCAGCTGGTTCGATAGAAAGAAGGAACAGGTCTTTTGCCGTGATGCCCATGAGCTCGTTTCCTGCATCATTGAACGCTGTGACATTCTGCAGATGCCCGGTGTGGTCATGTAGCTCAATTTTAAGTTTGTAACGGTAGTCACATTTTGGGAAGTCGCTGTTACATTTTGTACAATGCCAAAGATTGTTAGAATGCTCCACAACTTTCTTCATGCATTGTTTTCCATTGAAATCTAATGGACATGCTAGAAAGTAGAAGTCGTCCATGTGAAGAGTAGTTATTGTTGCACAAACTGAAACCCATATTGCTTTAGCGGAGGTTTGCATGCCAGCAATTTCATGGAACGTCTTTCGTGGTAGGGCATGTTTCGAAGCAACACCATAGTTTCTACTCAAAGATGGAGAAGAAGAGCTATAACCTGTTTCACGGAACCATGCATGTAGTTGATGAGTTTCTTCAACTTGTGGATTTATGATGAGAGTGATTTTTGATATCGTCCCTATTGTGGTGCCATTAAATTCAGATACACGACCTCCTTTGATTGCAAGGATTGGTGGGTTGTCGAAAGAGTATAATTCAGCAAGGTTTTGTCCTACAGAGTCACAATGGTCTCCCCATAATGTTACATCAATGCTAAAACCCGACTTGTCTTTTAATATGAGTGTTCTCCTTAATGTCTCACTTCCGTCTTTTCGTCGAAGTGTTGATGCAGGTGAGGTGGAAGTAACAACACCAATGACATCCACATTCGTATTTGGACTTGCACTTTTTATTTCATCAATAGTATTGAAGTGAAAGCTCTGGTAAGGAAACATTGGATCATCTATGGGACATGGATTGATAGTGGAAGCATCAAACAAGTAAATTTCCCAGTTGTTCTTGAGGTGGTTGTAGTTTGGATTTGCTTCTTTAATTGTGCCATTTGAAACAATGTATAGCTGCCCAAATTGAATTAGACTGAAAAAGAGATTCAGCCAATTCAGCAAATGCAGAAAGGTGGATCTCTTCCTTATCACGATTGATAAGGTCAAACCCAAAAAAAATTCTTGATCCTCGCACATTGTTGTAAGTCTTCAATGATGTTTTTGCAGATTCTCTACCTTGGATTGACCAGTATTTTCGAGCAGGATTGAGTGCCGTGAATGGAATTGTTGTAGTTGTTGTCGTAATTGGTGGACTAACTACAGAGGGAAAGGTATCTTCTGTTGATGAAGAGCTAACTTGGGATGTACCTGCCTTTGCATGTAGTAGTGTTGATGAGTCCTTCGTCAATGTTGTTGAGCGCATCACAACTTCAAGCTCAACCACTCGGATGGACCTTATGTAAAAAAATGAGAAATGAATTAATGAAGATTTTTTTATTTTTTTTTGTGTAATGCAGGAAGCGTATAGAAGACAAAAAATAGAAAAGGGTAAATTCAAAAGTTGGGCCTTACGAGGAGTTTTGAAGCACCGTGCAAGCGGCTTTTTTAAGCAGAATTATTGAGCCAATTTGAATGTCTTCAGATGCAACTTGTTGGCTATATGTTGATGGTAGCAAAGTCTTGTGTTGATGTGTTCCATCAGATAGAGTAATGCAAAAGTGCGAGGATGTTGTTTTTAATGATGTAACAGAACCAATATCGATTATCTGGAGCAATGGTTGAATATCAGTGGAACCATTCAACAGCAGAGGAATGGCATTTGTAGTCAATGTTGGCTCCATAGCATTAATAGAGGGATTCTATTTCTATGATAGTAGTACCTGTAATTCATCAAATCACCACAGCACAAAAGTCATGTAAAGAATAATGTGATGTGAATGAGGGAACTAATCTAGCAAGGCTAACTTTCGATGGTGAAACAATAATAAGGGCAGAAGGTTTGAGAGTAAATTGTCATTCACAACACTATTAAAGATGAGATGACCTTGTAGGTGTTGTTAGTTAAGGTTAGCTTAGGTAGAAGTACTAATGCATCAAAAGATCCATGTGATGTTAATTTGGACTCATCTGTTTTTTCAATAGTAACACCTATTGCTTCCATCAATTCTGATAAGATTTGAAACAGAGCCGTTGCTGAATCAAATAAACAAATTGTTGGTTGTCAGTGGATCTCGACAGATTCACCACAGTGAGTGGAGGAAGTCCTAACAACCATCTGGATTGACGGTGAGGGATGAATGTAGTCACAATGACTGGTATATTTTATCAAATAAATTTTAAGGTGATATTCTTTAAGTCTCAAAAACGAAAGCACTCACGTACTAAAAAAAGAAAAATACACTAAAAATGACAATCGGCAAACAAAGTTAAATTACCTTGTCTGATAAACACCAATTACTGGAGATGAAACCCAGTCTCTCAATGAGTAACAAAGGATGGCCAAATGTACGGTTACGGTTACTTTTGAGCTTCGCCCGAACCTCAGATTGAGGGGCCAAGTACTCTCGTGAAGACGAGCACCCTCCCAAAAAATGAAGACAAAGTAGGTCCGTCCGTTTGAGGTACCAGGATAGCCCGTCCCAGTCACCTTACGTAAGTACCTAGAAGTATTGGCCACTAGAGATACCTCAAATCACAGACATTACCAGGGGGGACATAGTCGTAGACAGCACGCTGTGTGGGCAGGATACCTGAGTCCCTGACTCAGTTCCGAAATCCTCGAAGGGACCCCCGTTACACAGAATGCCCAAAGGAGATGTAAAAGAAGGCGGGCTACCTTCAATTAAAATCCAATGTTGTCTCGTATTTCGCTCCGTTGTGAGTGGAGTGGTCCTGGTAATATGAGTGCAGAAGGATTTTTCACTCTTTAACGACACTAGTTTGATTTGCAACCTTAGGTAGTTGACTCACTCTCTTATCCCAAGGTCCTAATATATCTAATGTTGGTTTGCTCTAAAAAAGAGTATCTGATTGATTTTAGTGTAAATTTTAGTGTACTTTCTTATTTGTCTTCGGAGGGGGTATTGACGTATGAATATGATGAGACTCTCGACTCATTAAACCGTGCAGAACAATGCTATAAAACAAAATTCAATTTCTTATGGAAACAAGTCTTATTCTAAAAATGTATTATTTCACATATTCATGTATTCATCAGTGCATATAAAGTCATTGAACACTTTGCATAACCGAAAGTTCCTTTTCTCAATATTCCCTAACAACTATTGAACCAAAACAAAGCAGCCTACAACTATTTCGACAGAAGGAGATATACAGTTTATCAGCTTTTCTTTCAACAAAAAATTCTTTTATGAGAGAAAAACTAAAGCATTTTCTTAAAAAATAAATTTTAAGACATCAAATTTGTTAGCATAATAATGTTGCATATCCTAATTTAGCCCTTGGGACAAGTTCCCCCCCCTTTTGGTCCACAAAGTCACTTGAAAAACATGGAAATGGGTCACTAACGCACAACTGAAAGTTCATTTTATCAATATTCCCTAACAACTATTGAACCAAAACAAAGCAACCTACAACTATTTCGACAAAAGGAGATATACAGTTTATCAGCTTTTCTTTCAACAAGAATTTCTTTTATGAGAGAAAAACTAAAGCATTTACAAACCGTAAGGTTATCTGAAAAAGGTACCTGTTACACACATGTTCATCTATTTGACATATATTGACAGGAAGTGTAGAAAGGATCACCTTTGGTTCTTTCTAGATTCGTTTGGGGATTTCTATGCGGTAAGAAGAACTCCTCCTGACCGGCTCCAAGATGATTCCTGTACAAAAGAACAATTGTGACGTTAACTAAAGAAGCTCGAAATCCAAACATGATATTGAGGAATATTAAACTTTATCATGTCTTAGTCCAAGACCATTAGTATTGAGAATCCCAGAGAGGGAGGTATTGGGTATTCTAGCAATAGCAACACGTTTTTATACACTGAATCCTTGCCTCAAAAGCATCATAAAATGTCATGAACCTAAACTTGAAGTCTGATTTTTTTTCAAAACTAAAAGAAACTCACAGCACGAAAACCAAAACTTTGAAACTTAAATATATATAATCGGAACTTACAAACCATATTATTCAGAGGTAGGATTAAATATGAGTGAAAAAGGGTCTCTTCATAGTGAATATATAGTGAATACGTACACATATCACAAGTGTTTGTACTAATCTCATTGATTCTGATGATGAATTAGTAAAACGGTAAAAGATACAAGTTGGATGGATCCCATTCATTACATAAATATTTATTGAAAAAATAAAATAAAAAATAGATGTCGTTGATCAAGAATGACATGCACTATCATATTGATGGGGACATAATTTAAGTTTATAAAAATGTCAAGTTCAAACGCGATACACATTTTGATCATCAACCTTTATTAATCACAATTGTGTGATTCAGCAGCACCGTATTAAAGAGATATGCCTTCCCATGCCTACAGTGAAATGTATGGCAAAATAAAAAACAATAAATAGTGAGTTTGTCTTAAACTACAGACAAAAACAGGAAAAAAATTCACCTATGGAAAAATTGCAATCCGCAAGCTTGAAATGTTTATTATCACACCCACATAAAACAACAATGTGTATTAGCTGAAATCTTAATGCATATGCAACGCTGCATCTCATGTTGATTTAGCAATACGTTGATGTTAATTACAATTATTTCTTCACAAAATGCCAGATCAAGAGATATGCCTTCCCATGCCTACAGTGAAATGTCTGGCAAAATAAAAAACAATAAATAGTGAGTTTGTCTTAAACTACAGACAAAAACAGGAAAAAAAATTCACGTATGGCAAAATTGCAATCCGCAAGCTTGAAATGTTTATTATCACACCCACATAAAACAACAATGTGTATTAGCTGAAATCTTAATGCATATGCAACGCTGCATCTCACGTTGACAATGTGTATTAGCTGAAATCTTAATGCATATGCAACGCTGCATCTCACGTTGATTTAGCAATACGTTGATTTTAATTACAATTATTTCTTCACAAAATGCCAGATCACTTGCTAAGGCTCGTTCCATCCTTGCCTAGAAAAGCACGGAAGACATCGAAAATGTTAAAATCAATCTATCAACTTGAACATTAGGACTTTCTATGGCAGCTTTCGGAGGGAATAGTAGGCATAAAAAATAGATGTCGTTGATCAAGAATGACATGTACTATCATATTGATGGGGACATAATTTAAGTTTATAAAAATGTCAAGTTCAAACGCGATACACATTTTGATCATCAACCTTTATTAATCACAATTGTGTGATTCAGCAGCATAGTATTAAAGAGATATGCCTTCCCATGCCTACAGTGAAATGTCTGGCAAAATAAAAAACAATAAATAGTCAGTCTGTCTTAAACTACAGACAAAAAACAGGAAAAAAAATACACGTATGACAGAATTGCAATCCGCAACCTTGAAATGTTTATTATCACAGCCACATAAAACAACAATGTGTATTAGCTGAAATCTTAATGCATATGCAACGCTGCATCTCAGGTTGATTTAGCAATACGTTGATGTTAATTACAATTATTTCTTCACAAAATGCCGTTGCGGATTCCAGAAATGTTCAGCACGTTAGGTTGAGTAGCTGTTTAAGGTTCATATACCAATCATTCTAATTTCTATATCAGTACTACTACTAATCACGGGAAAAGAGCGCTGAGCTCCTTACTAATTAGAAAGAAAAGAGAGCATAAGGAAGGAGAACTCCAAATTTATGTAAACCTTACCACTTAAAATACGGAGCAGATCGACATGGCCAGAGGGACATGAACGCAGGAATTTAATTTTGGTGAAGGGTTAATACGTTTGCATTATCTATATTTATATTTATTTTACAAAAACATATTAATTTTTTTAAATCAAACACATTGATTAACGATTTCAGCCACATAACTTTCGAGAGTCACGTAATTTAAGCCAGTTACGAATCAATATGATCTTACTATCGCCATTACTCGTCTTTATCTCTTTTTCTATGTTGACTATATAGTCAAGTTAGGCAAATAATTATGTAGTTTAAATATTCTTAAATTTTTATTTAAAATTAAAGGAAAAGAATGCAATAACGTGTTTAAACTTTACACATATTTAGCTTAGTTGTACGCTGAAAATGGTATTTGGATAATTAATCCTGTACACACATGTATATTACTATTTCTATTCCAATTCCAATTCCAATTTGATTAAAATTTCTACAACAAGGACACAAACAGAACAGTTATTTGATTAAAATTTCTACAACAATGACACACACAGAACAGTTTTTTGGACGGTTTCAATAATGGTTACCATTAAAAAAAATATCGAAAATAAACTGAGTTTTAATTTTTAAGACATTAACTGTACCGGAGACAACTATAAATCGATAGTTAAAGTGAATTATACTAACTATAATTGAAAATGAAAGAATGTATATGTCTGTGTGTGCATTTTAACTATGTATTTATCAAGCATCATCAAATCTGATAAATCTATAATTAAAATGGATTATATTAATTATAATTAAAAGTCCATAAAGCATGAAGAGAAATTAAATCTTATAAATTCAGTGTTAAAATTGATTATACTAATTATATATAACAGTAAAAATAGACACCAAATTAATGTAAAAAACAAAATAAATTATTTCTTGATATAAAAGAATGATATCGGAATTCAGCTGGAAATTATATATTTTTGAAAGTATCACATCTGGTCTAAAGAACTAATGTAGTGGCTCAAAAGCTTGCTGATAAATTACGAATTTAGTAATCGTCTTATCACCAACTTTACTTGGACAACAGATTCACATTGAATTTTGAAAACAAAAGATTATAAAACAAATTTATCATTAGAAAAATGAAATATATTTCTATTATAATAATCAAATCCATACAATATTCACATTATATTGACTCACAAGTTAAAGTGTCTGCATTTGGTCTACCGACGGTCCTATTAATCTTCAATATGAAGTCTCAGCAAGAATCATTATGCGTACTGAATAGGAGCGTTATAAACATATATAACCAGTACAGAGATTATTGTTTTCTTTCTTTCAACTCTGAGAAAGAACCAATATGTCCTCACTAAGACTATTACAAGACAACCTCAATAATGAAACTTAATAAAAACAAAAATAAAAACATAACGAGAATGGGTTTTGACTAAATTAATACAAGACGAATGGATTTAACATGAAAGGATTTCTACAGATTATAAATTAAAAATATTGACGAAAGGATTTAACATGAAAAGATTTCTACATATTATAAACTAAAAATATTGAATGCGACATGAACGTTACGTGAGTGTTTGGTATGTGGAAGTAGGGGAGCCAAGAGAACTTATGCCAATTAGTGGTGTTTGGGAGAAGGAAACGCGTAGACTGATGCACTTTGAATGGCTCCGAGGATTGCAGGGGATAGAGTATCTCCTGTGTGAAGATTATTAAACAAATTTATCATTAGAAAAATGAAATATATTTCTATTATAATAATCAAATCCATACAATATTCACATTATATGGACTCAGAAGTTAAAGTGTCTGCATTTGGTCTACCAACGGTCCTATTAATCTTCAATATGAAGTCTCAGCAAGAATCATTATGCGTACTGAATAGGAGCGTTATAAACATATATAACCAGTACAGAGATTATTGTTTTCTTTCTTTCAACTCTGAGAAAGAACCAATATGTCCTCACTAAGACTATTACAAGACAACCTCAATAATGAAACTTAATAAAAACAAAAATAAAAACATAACCAGAATGGGTTTTGACTAAATTAATACAAGACGAAAGGATTTAACATGAAAGGATTTCTACAGATTATAAATTAAAAATATTGACGAAAGGATTTAACATGAAAAGATTTCTACAGATTATAAACTAAAAATATTGAATGCGACATGAACGTTACAGAATGCGCGAGTGTTTGGTATGTGGAAGTAGGGGAGCCAAGAGAACTTACGCCAATTAGTGGTGTTTGGGAGAAGGAAACGCGTAGACTGATGCACTTTGAATGGCTCCGAGGATTGCAGGGGACAGAGTATCTCCTGTGTGAAGTTTCTCATGAGAATTTGTAAGGTGATGGTAGATGAAGCTCAGTGTTGGCCAAAAACAGCAACAACAACTGTCAAGGAAAAAGCAGTGAAAATATCTTTCACAGTGAAAATATCTTAAGAGACAAAAGAATTGGAAAAAGCAGTAATGCAACTCAAAGGGCCAGGTTCAATGCACAGCAGAACTGGAGGTGAAAAGAAAGCAACTCATATATTTGGAAAAAGCAGTGAACTTGAAATCAACGGTTGAAACTGTCAAACTTGATCAAACGGTTCAGGTTAAAAGTGTTGACAATTGTTGATGCATAGGAAGGCCTATCGGCCTAACTAGGTAAAGACCCGAAGAGAGATTGCGCCTCCCAGGAATAAGGAATAATCTGAGTTGATGACGGCCCCACCAGTAGCCAAAATAGATAAAGATCCACCAACCATGAACACTATGGAAGGCTATCAG
This sequence comes from Pinus tabuliformis, assembly GCA_031772625.1. Taxonomy (NCBI): domain Eukaryota; kingdom Viridiplantae; phylum Streptophyta; class Pinopsida; order Pinales; family Pinaceae; genus Pinus; species Pinus tabuliformis. Next base: position 734,661,185 of record CM062810.1, on the reverse strand, counting down.
ATTTCACCATGAAGAAAACCTCAAAAGAAACTGAAAAAATTGGAGACAAAAATCCATATAACCCAAAAAAACCTTCAAACTGCAACTATGAGCTCCTAGTTTGAAGAAAGCATAGTGAAATCAGCAGTGTTATGTTGTGAAGGACCAGGAGGATCAATTAGAGGATTAGTAAACCCTCTAGATTTAGAGTTAAAACAATGTAGCATTCCACACGGTGTAAAACATCAATATCATCCAAACAAAAACAAATAATTTTTATCATGCACTTGATATCCTCTTGACAAGCAAACAATTCGTAATTATCAATTTCTCTATCCCTCAACACCATACGAAGGAGGGTATCCATTAACTGATGCACAAAGAGCGAATGCAAGAAATGTAGTGTTCTTTTTCTTAAATTTTTGGGATCTAAAAGCTATTAAAAACCATTGCCTCCCATTTCTAAGTTAGAGAAATATAGACAATCAGTAAATTCTTTCTCTTCCAGATATCAAATTTCCCAACAAGCTTAAAAAAAGACACAATCAAAATATGATATAACAAACTCTCAAACAAACATTTTATTCCAAAACTTTAAGAAAGATTCAATGTACGCTTTATTACTAACCCTAAACCCAAAATTATACTTTAAAAAAATTATTTAATTTTTTAACCAAAAAAATATTATTAGAATTATGTATTTTTTTAATAAATAAAATAACGAGTGTAAAAAATAAAATTATGTATTGGTCTAATATGCTTCAGTATTATCTTTACATCATTGTATTATATAATTATATTTAATATAAAATAAAAATATAATTAGATATTATTTGAGGATTTAACTGCGTTAAGTAAGTCATTTATATATGATTGTCATTCATGTATGACCATTTTCATGAGAGGTAGTCGTAAATGACTAATTTTTCATGATTTTTGAATAGTTCAGTGAGCACTCATTGCGTCGGGTGACGCTCACAGGGGTGAAGAAGTGGGATTGAAAATATAAATATGGTTAAATATTTAGTATTTATGAAAAATAAATAAATATGATTTTAATCCTAAATAAAAGTAAGATTGTAGTATAATTTCAAATTGCATTTATATATGAAATAAATAGACATAAATATAAATATTTAATATAGTAAATGAATATTATTATTATTATTATTATTATTATTATTATTATTATTATTGAGTTATTTTATTATAGATTATTTATATTTATTAAATAATGTATAAAATTAATAACAAAAACATAATATAAATATATATGCCAAAATTAAAATATATTTATATTTATTAGGATTTATCTACAAAATTAGTTGTTAGAGAGCAAATCGCCATCCATTAATGAGAATGGGATGTGGAATTCATCCCTAAGTTGAGGTATGAAACAACCAATATGAAGAAAGTCCTATGTGGATCTAATCGTATGCATTCAAAACCACATGCTCGTGAATAATTGCAAAAACCAAACACCCATCAACATTTTTTCAAAAAACCTACTCCATGGATCTCACCCACCAAATAATAATTTATGATAATATTTATAGGAATAATCTTAGCAACTAGCACATAAAACAACACAATCAAATCTAATGGCTAATTGGGAAAAATCTATTATTTTTAAGTCCATTGACTTCTTATTTCATTTATCTATGTCTAGTTATTGGACCTAACCCTTTTAGCTTGAGACTTGATCTTTTTGCAAATGTATAGAGTAGATCTCACAACCATTTTGGACTTCGTTACTCTTTAATTCCTCTATATTGACCAAGCATCCACCCTCAACTTTATCTTGAGGACTTAACTATTTCTACAAACACATAGTGTGACACCCCCTTTCCCTTTACATCACTCTTGAACTTCGCATTCCTTTTTCTCCATATTCTTCTCTCCCTTTCTTTCATTCAATGCAAATATCCCTATCCATTTTATTGTCTCCCCATCCACCACCCCACACCTACATCCTCCTCCTTCTCCTACATTCCACTCTATCTACATCGACTACTCTACACCCACGTCATCCTCTAACCTCCACATTTGCATCTAGTATCCACTTCACTCCATCCTTTCCCTCTGCATTTACATCATCCTTCTCCCCCCTTCCTTTGCATCTTTTTCCCCAAGGAAAAAATATATTTTATAATCAAGATAAAACAAAGTACAATCTGAAGGTGCTTACAGCACAATCATATGATTAAAATCCTTCATCATTTCATATTTGTAATTTGAAAGATAAATTGTCATAAGTCATCAAAACAAAAAATGTCTTCCCATAATTCTTCATAACCACAAAGTCAGGTTGACAAAAGGTTCTCCAAGCTACATTGAAGTGTGGACACTCCACCATTTTCATGAAATGATATCAAATAAGTTTATGTTGACGTCACCAACCCCTCCTTGCATAAACCATCAATAGTTCCATTATTCCCCCTGAAAACATGAAAGAAAGGCAAATGATCAAAGAGAGTGGAAACATCCTTTACTAGTTGAATGATTCAAATAAGATTCAAGTTTAGAATCTTGTTATCACCCCTAATACTACTAATTACACGTGTCGAATCACCCATAACTAGTGACAATGGAATGTTCTTTACTCTAGCAAACCTCAAAAGATAAAACAAAGCTATAAACTTGGCTCTAATGATTTGTACCCTCCCCACCACTAGCTTTGACAAAAGTAAAATTGTTTTAAGTTGTATATATACAAATCGCAATCAATTGGTACCTTCTTTGCATGCCTTATCAAAAAATAACCATTGCCAACTTTGATCAAATACCAAAGGCTCCACCTGAAGAGAAACACGATTCTTAAGAGGCTTAGAAAATTATTTAAATACAAACACAAATTTCGTTGCTACAACATTTGGAGGAAGAAATATACCTTTGAAAATAGCCAAGTTTCGGGCATGTAAATGCCTTAAATATCCATCAAAGGAAGAGCTCGAAAAGGATTCAAATACTAAATAAATAAAATAAAAGACCCTTGAAGTGAAGAGCTACAAAACCTTATCCCACATACCCTGAGTATGGAGAGTGATGAACACCAGTATTGCAGCAAGAATGCTACAACTCCTAGAGCTACCAGCTTTATTTTATCAACCCGGGGTTCGTACAAACTTGGAGGTGACAATGTTGTATACACAAGTACAAGTGATGGTTCTACCTTTTGTCACTGTTCAGTTGGCGAGAGACCACTAAGGTTTTCAAGCCAGACTTCTATAGATTCAGAAGAAGCTTGATTGTTGATTAAAGAAAGAAAGATCTACTCTAGGAGAAAGCTTATCTACTGTAAATAAGGAAAATGACTGAAATCCTATGCTAAAAACACACCCTTCTCTAACTAACAACTGAGAAACTGTGCTTTACAGAAATGCCAAGCTAACATGTATGAAATGATATATCTAAAGCATGGAAATTCAAGACATCAAACATCACTATTGTTCCTGTAAAGGACTGAAATAAATCTATTTTGTTCTTTTTATTCTTTTTCTAGAAAGTCAAGTGTAAACCCTAATCTCTTTTGGTGATGTGACAGGTGGTTTAGCGATGATGATGGATGGTTGGGAGGTTTTGGAGATGGTTTGAAGGTTTGGGAGACCCTTGTATGACTAGGTGTGGCTTCCTAGAGGGTTTCCCTCAATTCGGCCTCAAAACAGGCCACTACAGGAAAACCTACAGGATGTACTAGAAGCATACAGGATTCCCTATATTTCTACAAGATAGAGCCGATAGCAAAACGATGGTTGCTGGAGGTGATGGAAGGATTAGAGAAGGTGGTGGATGGGTGGAATGGAGTGAGAAAATTCCCAGGATCACTCAGAACTCAATACCAAGGTTAGGAGATGGTTGGATTTGCTCAACATGCTTGGAGGAATTTCTATGTAAAATGATGAGATTGGTGAAGATCTTGGTGAAAGCAAGCAATGATTATGAATGGATGAAGTTGGAAGGTGGTTGCATGATATGAGATCCCTTTAGATTTCTGAAGCACCTGCTCTACATCAAACATTTATAATTGCCACAAAGTCATGTAAACAAGAAGAATTCTAATAAGATAGAAAAGCAGAATTTAATGAACTAGCTATCTACTTCATGCATGAAGAAAATTGCTAAAAAAAATGAAATCATGGATGAGATCTACTGAAAGACTGAAGATGGAAGAGATGGAAACTAAATACTACACTTGCAAAAATTATCAAATGCTAGTTTAAGTACAGTAAACTCTAAATATTATGAAGAAATGGAATTCTATCTTTTTGGGGCTACTTAAGGGTCTTTTCCTCAAATCATGATCCCTGATGATCCAGGTGGATGTTGGTGGCCACCCACCTATCCCATTTGGACCCCCACAACTGTCCCTTTCAGTCATTTTAGTTTCCTAAATTGTAGCATAGTTTACTATTTTTAGCAGTTTTTCGGGTCCTGAACTTCTAGAGCTGTTTTGAGGCCCTAAACGATGTTTTTTGGGAAATTTGTGGCAACATGCATCCATGGACCAATGTTGCCTCCCAAAGTTGTAGTGCTCGGATAGATATTTCTAACGAGCTATTGTACGCGTCAAACGGAGATCATATGCCAAAGTTACGACCCTGAGAAATTGATGTACCAATTTACCCAAACGGGGCCCACAATTTGGCGTTTCATCTTCTAGGGTTAGATTTCGGAATGTTAAGGGTTTTCCATTGTTTCTCAACAATAAATAGGCCTTCGAGCCTCATTGTAACACAATTCAGAGGCATGTAGCCACCACATCTCTTCTTAGAGATAAGCTACCATCGCCCTAGCTGGTTTATTTCCATTTCTGGTTGTAAGCATATTTCAGTATTTTCCATTAATGAAATGAAGTATTATTTCCGCTGCATCTTTGTGTATATGGTTATCTCTGTAATTTGTTGCGTTCCTGTTTAAATCCGGATCACCTGAGGGAAGAGGTGAGGCCAAGACACCTGCTGACAGTTTTGTGACACTCCTTTTATCGCTTCTAACCTTCTACTGAAGTAAAGCACAAATGGAAGCAAACATATAAACAACTAATCAAATCCACAGTACTTGCAATGAAATACTTCTAGACACAATTTAACCATGAACCTATGAAACTAAGCTAAGCATACAGATACAACAAGAGGATCCTTTGCTGCTAGGGTTGGGCCCTAACCCAAGAGCTTCAGCCCTCTAAGTTAACTCAGTGCTGGATCAAGAAAAAGCTCATTTTCATTACCAAAATAGAAAATTACATCAATGTCTTCCACAAGTTTGGAGCTTGAAAATAGCTAGTGTTTTTGCAACAAAAATTTGAATCCTAATGAGGATCTAGGCCTCTCTACTTCTAGAACTGAAGTCTCCAACGACTTCCTTAAATATAGGGAGGTTCAACTCCAAAACTCAAGATGAACTAACTCTTTTTCTATCACTTGCTCAGCTGCCTTTTGATCTTCATGACTTGGTTGCTTGCACTCCGAGCTGATGTGATTAATGGAGCAATATTTGAATGGGTGAGGAGTAAATGAGGAGGATTTACCTCCTATAATCTCTCTCCCTTGTCCCATTCGAGTTTCAAACCTTAGTCTTGCCAAAATCCCTTGATTTTTGCTTCCAAACTTGCATTCAATGCATATTAGTCCACTAGGCATAATATCTCACTTTAACTTGTCCCATTAAACAAAATATAATCAAAACATGTAATAAGTTGTGACAAGAGTTGATTTTACTAAGCTATGAGGTGAATTAAGGCTCATATAATTACCCAATGATGAGGCTCATTAGAGAGCATCTAACACCAGTCCATACTATCTTCCAAAAATTTCAATGGATGAAAATATGTGAAATATCTTCTTGTTACTCCTCGCATAAAGTATATACACCAAGCCCTTGAAAAATTCTCTTTTGGATAACATCCCAGGTCATCAACTTGCCACTGAGCACCAGCTACATCAAGATCAAACATTTAGGGGGGTCCTTAAGCTTCTAGATCACCTGCCACCACTGCTACAGATCAACGATCATATCCTTTACTATAGAAACATAACTAGTCTTTATAAATTTAAAACCACATGATGTGGTAAAAATCCACACCATCCCATCTTGTTGATCACATTTATGGATATGGGCATTTTTAAGGGAGCTAACCATCCTGCCCCAAATCTGCCACTAGGCTTTATGCAAACCCCACCAATTTTTTGAAAGTCACCCCTGATTCCAAATGGATGAGGACTCTAGATCAATGATCTTAGAGAATGTTGCTATGTCTCTCCACTGAAGAAACAAAACCAACTCATTTAGGAGAAAATCTTCCTTTTCATATCCCATTATGGTATCAACCCCAATTCTTACTAATAATCTTGTGTCTACCTTCCATGCTAGATATTTACCAATACCAAGAAAGGAGAGGGTGAGCACCTTCCACTGGTTGAACACTCCTGAGATCATCTTATTCCTTTCTCATATACAATCCTCAATAGTGTTAGGGACCATTGGAGTAATTTTAAGGTCTAGAATGGGTCTCATAAGGAAAGTAATAAAGAAATAATAAAAATAATAAAATGTGAGTTAATGAATTTTTAAGGGAAAAGAAAGAAAACAACCTTTTTATTATATTTTTATTTATTTATCTCCTTATAGTTTTACTCAAATTTGAAGTGTGGGCACTCCTTAAGTGCAAAATTAGATTCCACATCTAACAAGTACTCACTTTGCATACTTGTGGTAGTCTCACACTAAGAATACATGAAAAACACTTTTTTTTCATGTATTTTCTTTTTTTCTTGGTGTGGGTCTACTCAAAAGTATGCAGATTGGGTACTCATTAGATGAAAAATCTAAATCTACACCCAAAAAGTGCTTTGAGTAAATCTATAAGGAGATAATTTCGAAATATGATTAAAAAAAGTATTTTTCTTCTTTTCCCTCCAAAAATATTTACCCCTAGGGATGACATCATCATCTTGAATTTTATCGATTATTTTAAAGTTGATTTTTTTAGTACATTTTACATTTTGAGACCCATTTTTTTAGCTCTAAATTCCCCTAATGAACATATGCATCCACCAAAATGTGTTTCCATAAGTTAGGCTTCATCATGAAACTCCAAAGGGACCATGCAACAAGATATTTCCCAAAGAGATGAACATCCTTTAACCCCCATCTACCCTATTTTTTAGTAAAACAATCATTTTTGAATTGGTCGGATGAATACCCTTATATTCTCCACTACCCTACCATCGATGTGTGAATCATAGTTTATAAATTAGCTCCAAGGAACCTTTCATAATGTGATCCAAGAAGATCCAATAAATTGGAATGGCCTCCAATACAAACTTAAACAATCTCAACCTACCTACTCTCCATAGCCATTTGGTGTACGAGAATGAAATTGTCCTATTTACTATTGCAATTAACCAATTTCAATCAACCTTATGGTAATTATTTGGCTTGATGATAAATCGTTATCAAAGGCCCCCCTTTCAAAGGGTATGATTGGGTTTAAATAATCCTGGGGGGTCATCCAAAGACAAGTAATAGACAATTGATTTATATCTATTAACTTTTAGTTCGATGTCCATTATAGTAGATAAAGAAGTAAAAATGTTTTAAGTTGTATAAATACAAATCCCAATCAGTAAGTACCTTCTTGGCATGCCTTATCAAAAAATAACCATGGCCAACTTTGATCAAATACCAAAGGCTCCACCTAACGAGAAACATGATTCTTAAGAGGCTTAGAAAATTATTTAAATACAAACACAACTTTCATTGCTACAACATTTGGAGGAAGAAGTATACCTTTGAAAATAGCCAAGTTTTAGGCATGCTAAATGCCTTAAATATCCATCAAAGGAAGAGCTCGAAAAGGCTTCAAATACTAAATAAATAAAATTAAAGACCCTTGAAGTGAAGAGCTACAAAACCTTATCCCACATACCCTGAGTATGGAGTGCATCTAACACCAGACCATACTATCTTCGAAAAATTTCAATGGATGAAAATATGTGAAATATATTCCTATTACTCCTCACAAAAAGTATATATAGCAAGCACTTGAAAATATCTCTTTTTTAGAATGTCCCAGGTCATCAAATTGCCACTGAGCACCAACTACATCAAGATCAAACATTAAGGGGGGTCCTTAAGCTTCTATATCACCTACCACCACCGCTACAGATCAAGGATCCTATGCTTTACTATAGAAACATAACTAGTCTTTATAAAGTTAAAACCACATGATGTGGTAAAATCGACACCATCCCATTTTGTTGATCACATTTATGGATATGGGCATTTTTAAGGGAGCTAGTCAGCCTGCCCCAAATTTGACATTAGGCTTGATGCAAACCCCACCAACTTTTTGAAAGTCACCCCTGATTCCAAATGGATGAGGACTCTAGATCAACGATCTTAGAGAATGTTTCTATGTCTCTCCACTGAAGAAACAAAAACAACTCATTTAGGATAAAATTGTCCTTGTCATATCCCATTATGGTATCAATCCTAATTCTTACTGATGATCTTGTGCCTACCTTCCATGCTAGATATTTACCAATACCAAGAAAGGAGAGGGTGAGCACCTTCCATTGGTTGAACACTCCTAAGATCATCTTATTCCTTTCACATATACCATCCTCAATAGTGTTAGAGACCATTTGAGGAATTTTGAGGTCTAGAATAGGTCTCATAAGGAAAGTATTAAAGAAATAATAAAAATAATAAAATGTGAGTTATGAATTTTTAAGGGAAATGAAAGAAAACTACCTTTCTATTGTATTTTTTTTTATCTCCTTATAGTTTTACTCAAATTTGAAGTGTGTGCACTCTTTAGGTGCAAAATTAGATTCCACATCTAACAAGTACTCACTTTGCATACTTTTGGTATCCTCACACTAAGAATACATGGAAAACACATTTTTTCATATATTTTCTTTTTTTCTTGGTTTGGGTCTACTCAAAAGTATGCAGGTTGGGTACTCATTAGACGAAAGTTTAAATCTACACCCAACAAGTGCCCACACTTGAAATTTGAGTAAATCTATATGGAGATAATTTCAAAATATGATTAAAAAAAGTATTTTTCTTCTTTTCCCTCCAAAAATATTTACCCCTGGGGATGACATCATCATCTTGAATCTTATTGATTATTTTAAAGTTAACTTTTTTAGTACATTTTACATTTTGAGACCCATTTTTTTACCTCTAAATTCCCCTAATGAACATATGCATCCACCAAAATGTGTTTTCATAAGTTAGGCTTCATCATGAAACTCCAAAGGGACCATGCAACAAGATATTTCCCAAAGAGATGAACATCCTTTAACCCCCATCTACCCTATTTTTTAGTAAAACAATCATTTTTGAATTGGTCAGATGAATACCCTTATATTCTACACTACCCTACCATAGATGTTTGAATCATAGTTTATAAATTAGCTTCAAGGAACCTTTCATAACGTGATCCAAGAGGATCCAATAAATTGGAATGGCCTCCAATACAAACTTAAACAATCTCAACCTACCTACTCTCCATAGCCATTTGGTGTACCATAATGAAATTGTCCTATTTACTATTGCAATTAACCAATTTCAATCAACCTTGTGGTAATTATTTGGTTTGACGATAAATCCTATATATGTAATACCTTCATCAAAGGCCCCCCTTTCAAAGGGTATGATTGGATTTAAATAATCCTGGGGGGTCATCCAAAGACAAGTAATAGAAAACTGATTTATATCTATTAAATTTTAGTTTGATTCCATTATAGTAGAGATTGAGAATATCCAAAAAATTCCTTAATTACCAATCAATGGTATAGAAAAAGAGTAAGGTATCATCCACATATAAGATATGGGTAATAGAAATGTTCCTGCTAACCTAGACCCCTTGAATAACTCCCTAGGATTTGGCATCCAATAACCATCTACTTAATCCTTTAGCCACCAACAATAATAGGTAAGGAAGTAAAGGGAATCCCTACCTTAACCCACATGAAGGATTGAAAAAGGGGAAAGCCAAATCATTGATTAATATTTCCATTTGCACAGAAGGAACAAAACTCGTGATCCATTTGACCATTCTTAAAAATAAGTTGATCTGGAGTAACATAAGGTGTAGAAAAGACACTTGATCTTATACTTTGAAGAGGTCAAGCTTCATAATAAAGTATGGGGAGGGATACACTTCAATTCTATTTAGAGTCTCTTGATTATCTCGAATAGCTTCATGTATATTCCTTCCCTCCAAGAAACCAAATTGTTTAGTTCAAATTTCCCTTCACAAAAAGGGCTTGATTTGAGAAGCTATGACTTCTGAAATTATTTTATATACCATGTTGTGTAGCGATATGAGTCTAAAATAATTATAATTTTAAGGATTATCCTTCTTTTGGATCAAGGATATCAATTTATAATTTATATTCCCCAAAACTTTAACCTTTCCATGAACTTCCCCTATCACCTTGTGAAGATCTATCCCTAATAGATCAAAAAAACCAATGAATAATTATGCATTCCACGCATTAGGCCCTGTTGTGCTATACAACAACCCTCCCCATTTTAAAATTTTTATCCAAAACTTTAACATGAAATGGGGCCCCCTTTTAGTTAAAATCAATAATTCAATGTTAAATCGCAAGCTTGGTCTTAATGACATTACACATCCAAGTGCTTATGAAAAGGTCCGATCTGATATAGATATTATCCAACACCTTTTTGTAAAACAAATGTAAAATAATATGTCACATCCTTTATTTAAAAGGATAAGTTCTCATTGGCAAACCTTCGATGCGATAATGCTATCGGAGATTGCAAATCGCAAGTTCAACAACGAAGCATCCCAAAGGTCTATGCCAAACCTCCGATGCGATAATACAATCACAATCGGCCATCGTAGATACCATGAGACACATAACAAATCCCTTTGGAATTCGCCGATGTGATCTCATAAAGGAAAGTGCGCTTTTCGATAAAAGGCTGTTAAACGTATATTGGCGGGTTTAAACTTTAAATCAATAATAAACAAAAAACATATGATTTGTTAATTATCCCGCCTCCTCACACCTTATCGCAATTGGAGCAACCTGTGGTAACAGCTTAAGCTATACCTTTGAACCTCCCAATCTGCGATATGCGATTTTCGCTAATCGCTGATCGGGAAAGCCAAGAGATCTGCTTTAAGAGATTGTCAATAAAATGTGTGATGCAACATATCATGATTACATTTAATTATCACGATTGGCAGTTACGACAGTCATTAATACAACAGTTAAGGTTGAATCCTTCGAGGATTTCATCCATGGTAATATTTCATTTTGTATTACTTATCACGCTTGAATTACCATTAAGCTTTTTATTATGCATTGGCTTTGAACGGATTTGTTTCTCTGTTACGTTATTTCGTTTCCTCTGTAGAACAAGGTTGAGTTGATGAACCCGGCTAAAATGACAAAGAAATCAAAGAAAGCAAAGGCCCCTGTCATAGCTAAAGAAGAACCGGTGAAGAAAATCCTGATATCGGATACTACCTACCTTGGCCTAGGCCAAACTTCATGGGAGAGTATCTACAATTTGCTTGAAGCTGAGGATCCTGAAGAAATCGAGGAGGAAGAAACAACATATGGCACGGATAAGTCAGAAAATACTCTTAAATATTTGGCCTACTCCTATCTTTATAGAATAGCAGCACGTGCCAAAGTTTTACCCTATAATGATGTGGTCAGGTGGGTTATTGAGAGCATCAATATCACAGACACAACTTTCTTTACAACTGATGGAATAATGTTTGGGTTGTTTAGAGGAGAAGATATCAAAGAAATGTACCATTTGCCTGAACCAGAGAAGAGATATAACAAAGAATTCTTGGAGGCTTTCACCAAAGAAAACGCCATCGAATTAGATCCTATCAAACAATGGAGGCATTTTCTGACCAAACACAAACATGAATCATTGGGTATGTACTTCGTAGATTCGTTGTCATCTCCTTATTTTTATGTTGGTGCAATGATGTGCAGACTCTTCAGAGTCCATGATTCTACTAAATTTTCTATAGAGATGGTACCATTAATGGAGGCTGCAATTAATGGCTATATCATGGATTGGGCGACCATTTTGTCTGATAAAATGGCCAACCAGATACTTGACTATAGGAAAAACAGGTTTGTGACTACCCGGGTGATACCCCCGTTTTACATGAGTGCTTATATTATGGACACTATTTGTTTCAATTCTGAATATCCCATTCTAGGATGGAAATGGACTCCGCAGGACCCAAACCCCATTCACATTTATCATAAGGAACTGTGGAAAGCCCATTACAAAAATCATTTGTATAGAATCTGCCAAGGTTTCATCCTCCCCGTGTATTATGCCATATTCAATAAACCCGCTCCTAGATTGTCCGAGGAAGCCTCTGTCGACCTAAATGCAATTGGTAGTTGGTTTGGTGAAGAAAATTTCACCTACATTAGGCTTTTCGGCAGCACTGCTAACCCTCATGTTCTCCCTTTATACATCCTAGATAAGCTACTTGCTAGAGAATTGGCATACCAGATAACAGTAGAAGGGACATCAAGGAACTTAAAGGAATCTAAAAAGCACATGTGGCCTTCATTTCCCCTCCAATGTGGTGCTTTCACTCTGCATGATTTCAAACATGAAAAGAAGGAAGTTGAGAAAATAAAAATGCTAAAGTTAGCAATCATCCCAAAAAGCCAGTACGACCCCAAATCAGTTGCCTACAATGTCACTTCACTAGCCAAAATCGCCAAGTTTTATCATAAGAAGGATATTTATGATTATTTATTTGCTTTAGCCGAGGTATTTTCTCAGGTGAAACAATTGGCTAAAATCAAATTAGGAGCAGAGGGACTAGAGGGATTTTACAAGTTCAGAACACAGAGATTGGAAACGCTACCTTTGGACTTGTTAAATACTGCCTCTAAGGTTCAATTGCAAGGCCAAGTTGAAGAGAAAACTAGTAAAATGATTCCTGAGAAAGAAAGGACCCCAGAAAGGGAGCAGATACAGGAAGGAACTAGTGAGCCCCTTGATACGAATATGAATATTGATCCTAAGTTAATCAAGGAATGGGAGCAGTTTGACTCAATCCTTAATAACACAAATAAATCCCAAGAGCTCACTACACTAGAAATGTCTACAATACAGAAGCCAGAAGTTATCACAGTTCTGATTGAAGGAACAAGAGGCCTACCCAGAATTCAACAGGACATAGAGATTATTCCCGAGAATCCCACTGAGGAGATTGTACTGCAATATGAAGAAATACCACCACTTGATGTCTTCTACAGTCCGAAGCACATGGTTGTAGTTAAAAGACAGAGGAAGAGGAGGAAAATTGATCAAAGTCCCCTTGTAACTCCTCAAGCAGAGATGATGAACGTGGTATGGAGATCATAAGTCGATCCCTTCGAGTATTTGATAAAGCTATCTCAGTTCGTAGGAGCCTACACAGCAGCGACAGTGGATAAAGCCACAGAGGTTAGCCATCTGATGAGGGAAAAGGATCAGATGATTACCCAACTTGAGGTACAATCGGCAGAGCAACAACAGAAGATAAATCAGCTTGAACAACAGTTAATAGAATAGAGGCAACTAAATGAACAAATAAAAGAGCAATTGAAGCTGGAAAAGCAAAGGATTGATGAGCAGACTCTTCATAAACAAAAAGAGTTGTCTCAAGAGTTGAGCAAGCTTCAAATATTAAGAGAGCAAGAAAAGAAGGCAAAGGAGGAACAAATCGCAAAAATGAAAGAACAGATAGAAAAGTATAAAGGTTATCCACAGGTAAGAGAATTCAGAACAGAAGCTTTGGAAATAACCAAAGCCTTGTCCCGACAGTTGGATATTCTTTGCCACAATATATCATTAGCCAACCCCTTATGCGATATCTCTACATCAATGATTGAAAAGGAAGTAGACGCCAGACTTGAATTAGATAAGACAGATGAAAAGTTAAATAATTTTCTGTCCTGGCAAGATTCTAAAGAAGGAATGGCTGCCAATCTGCCCATAATACAGGAATCGCATAAGGAAATCCTATTTTCCTAATGGGAGTCTCGGTTAATAAAAGATGAAAGAGCAACATCCAGATATAGAGTTGCAATGAATAGTCTGATCGAATTGATAAATAACAGTTTGCATATGTCCAATTTGATCACTGATTGCTCTCTAGGAAGACTCCCAAAAGCAAAATCATTGGAACAACAATGGAAACAGGAGCTGGCACACAGGGAAAAGCTGATTGGAGGAATCCAAAGCTTGACATGGGAAATGTTTTGGTTTTTCCTTTTCAAGCCACACAGCCAGCAAATGGCCATGAAATTTCTTTCAGATGTGATCAACTGCATGATCTCTGAACTCTCTGATGCCACCTATACATCTAAGCTACACTCCCAGATGAGTCAGCCTCTAGAAATCTAGCCTATGCTCACAATATGTCAGCTGCCAACTCAGGAAAATAATTCGATACAATGAATTCATTTCAACCACCACAACACTATTATTTTCAGGATAAACCCAGATTTATATGTTTATAGTTAAACCAGTGCATAGCAATTTTTATTGATAGTTTGTTGTTATTTTTAGTATTTAAAGACCCTTTCATGTATTTAAAAAGGGTCCTCAATTTGTATTAAGACTTGACTTGGGAGTTTCACTACTATACTTCCAATATTTTTTTATCAAAAACTGGACCAAAGTTCTGCATTTTTATTAAAGAGGCTTTTATAAGATTTGCACTATTGCATCTTTTGAAGGTGTTCCTAGATAGGAAGGCAGAATCTGAATGTTGTTTACATCGGGAGAATTCAAATGCATATGGTACTTTTATCTTTGTGCTTGTCTTGTTTCTCTATGTGAATAAACATTTTTCAACATTGCTATTATATATATATATATATATATATATATATATATATATATATATATATATATATATATATATATATATATATATATATATATATATATATATATATATATATATATATGTTTCTCCAGCAATTCTTTAGCTTGTCATTTCTGAATGTTTTAGAATTGTTATCATTTGAATATATATATGTCAGTGATATATTATGATCAATGCGATAATGTTATTATTATTACTTTGTTTAACTACTTAAACAAAGTAATTATCATATGAATGCATATTTCTATTTTATGAATAATTCATCTTTATGGTTATTTGTTTAATAGAAACAATCAAAATCGTGTTGTTAAAAGAATACCTGGGATAGATTAGTTATCTTTGTATATTTTTGCATTGTAGAATAGAACACTTATCACTTCCATTATACATTACAAACCAATCACCCATCAACTCATATATCACTGGGAAATTGGTCCCATTACATCCAGTCGGAGCCACCACACCAAACAGAAAAGGAGCTGCACTAAGGTCCGGACCAAGTGGTTTTCCCCGATGTTGATGCAGTGATTTTAGAGGCATCAACAAGCCCCAAGCTTCTATCCCTTTGAAAATATATGAGAAAGTCCCAAATTTTTTCTAGAGTCACCACTTGGAAGAGCTCCTCATTCTCTTCATCCTCCACTAGGTGGGGAAATTCGATGACCAAGGACCTAATTTCTCCAATAGGGAAATAGTCTAAATGCTTGTAAATAGTACCAAAATGTGATAACCCTAAGGAAACCAAGTCTTGAAAGTATATAACCTCTCTTCCATCTTCTACATGGAGCTCCCAAATCAAAGTTTTCTCCCTTTTGTAATTGGCAAAGGAATGAAAGTACCTTTTGTTAAGATCTCCACTTGCAATCCATGTGGCACAACTTTTAACTCATTACTCCTCCTCCTCCTCCAAGAGTAACTTATACTTTTGAATTTCTAAGATTTTTAGTTCTCGTAGATCATCCTCATCTAAAATAATCCCAACAATCTTGTGCTAAATCCATTCTATATTTTCTTTTAATTTTACCATCAAGGCACCATAATTTCAATGATTCTCACTTAACCAAGTCATTATTAGCTCCTTAATAATGTTTAGAGTAGAGACAAATTTACTACATATTGAATCTTTAGTTAAAGTATCATAGTGCTTCAAATGAGAAGAGACGACATCCTTGAAATATTCATTCTCCAACCATGTAATGTTCAATTTGATGTGGATATTGACTTGTCTTCTTTCTCTCCAAATTTTAGAATGATTGAAAAGCGGTCAGAGAACTTTATATGGTTCACCTAAGTCTTGTAACTATCCCACAAATCATTGTAACACCTCCCACCCCTTTATGCCACCTTTAGCTATGGGAGTGTTACCATCTCACTCTGATACCACTCAGTAACACCTCCCACCCCCTTAAATCATCTTGAGTTGTGGGAGTGTTACTTGTTTGATCCGATCTCCAAGGTTTGTAATGAAGGTGGGGATATAACAACCTATTTTCTCAAAATATTCAGATCCTAAAACAAATTCCACCATCACATTTATTTCATCGAGACCTTTCCGAGGATATTAATTTTGCCTCAATTCTAGTCCTAAGTAGAGAGTTATGGAATTTAGAAATTTATCCCATTAAGATATGCCACATCATTAACAGAGATCAATGTTGTGCCCATGTGTCCATGCCTGTGTTGGAAAATGTAACTAGCTATGGTCATCATAATTGTAATTGTACTCATTCCATTATGTATATCTTATGTTACAATAAAAAGAAGAAATAAAAATATTATTTTAAGCATGTGTTTCATGCTCCATTTTATTGGTCATATAGGTCAAGCATGTTCTTCATGTTTCTAGGGTTTGTAAAGTCAAAATAATATTTTTCTTGAGTCAAGAGAGTATTTATCATTTATATAAGACCCTATTGGGAAAGTTGTAACATGTAAAAGATATTATTTTGAGTCTAGAAATTCCATATGAGTCTCCAACCAGAAGTTAGCCCTGCTAGAATAATTCGGCCCAGTTTGAGGCTATTCAACCTCGTGAGAAGGCTATATATAAGAAGAACTCAACCCTATTTGAAAACACTTTTGCAATTCAATCTAAAGCAAGAAAAGGAATACAAGAAAGTGTGAAGCCCTAGAAGAAGGGAGTATTTCAAGAAGAAACTGAAATTTGAATTTCATGACCATATAATTTCTTTCACACCTACGAAGGATCTAAGGATTATATTGTTTCTGCAAGGATGAAATTTCATACCTAATTGCAGATCTGAAACTTTGTTGCAAGAAGGTCAATACTTGAAGCCAAGAAGACTAAAAGCAAAGGATAAAGATAAAAACCAAGGAGACCTAAATATGAGTTCCTCTACTCACGTGTGTGGTGTTAGGGTTTCTGCAGCTGCTTGAGGGGTTGAGAATTGTAGGTCAAAGTTGCAAAAATCAAAGCTGAGGGCCGAAGCTAAGATTGGAAGCAGGTTGAAGGAGTATTAACCCTTGTTGACTTGGTTGATCTTTGACCTACTTTGAAGAGATTCTTGAAGGGCTGACTTGGTGCATTGAGGAGGACTTAGTCTAGGGTTTTGGGTCTTTGTTCTCTCATTTGAAATAGATTCTATAATAAGAGAAGAGATTCTTTTTGGGTTTCCCCTTGGAGGGGTTTTGCCCTGGCTTGGAACCTAATTCTTGTGTCCATTGTCTTAATTTTTTTATGCTCTTAAAAATTGTTTGATGAAGAGAATATAATAAAGAATAAGAAGAACCTAATTAAATATCACAAGAAATTATTAAGGATAAGGATAAAATTTTAAATAGCTTCCCTACTGCATTCTCCAACATGGTATCAGAGCCAAGATGAAGAAAGAGAAGGCAACTTGAAGATCATCATGTTGACATAAGAAGGATTAATTATCAAGGGGAATCATTTGCAAAAGGACAAAAGGAAAGAATAAGAAGACCTATTGACCTAGAAGAATGATTATTATATCAAACTTTCATCGAATATATCATCATCTCAAGAAGGATCAAGATCTTATTAAAGGAGAAAAGGATAAATTCTTTTTAAAGGCTCTCTAGTTCATCATCTTGAAGAAAAAGAAGCATCAAAGAATCTTGGGATCATCATCCACTCTTTTAAGTTGGTGGAAGACTTTATTATTGAGAGCATCCTAGAAGTCATCATTCTAGGGCATATTTGTAGTGTCTTTGAAGGTCTTAAAAGCATCAAGATAGTTGAAGGCATCATCAAGAAGGAGGACTTTTGGTTGAAAAGTAAGTATCATATTGTCTTATATGTCTCAATCTACAGATCATATGGCTACATTTTTCAAGGAAAGAAACAATCTCGTTGGATCAAGTAAACTTCCTAGCATGGAGGAAGAGGATTGACTTGATACTCACAAAAAATGAAGTCATAGAATATATTCTTGGTGAAATTGTTGTATCGGACAAAGAGAAGACTCAAGAGTTAGAAAAATACAAGAAAGAAGAAGTGAGGGAACAAAGGATCATTATTGAATCCATTAAGTATCATCTTATTCCCTTTGTTACTCATTTGAAGACATCCATTGAGGCTATGAATGATAAGTTGGTAAAATTGTACTTTATAAGTACATCAATTCAAAAACTATCCTTGAGTAATAAACTATATAGAATATGGAAATCAAAGGATGAAGACATGGCCACTTATGAATATATCGCAAATAAGAGACTAGTTACAAGGGTTTGGGGAAGTTGTTTTTTATTATGAAATGAATACTTGTGTATTAAATGCTCTACCATCTTATTGGAATAATTTTGAAACTAGTGCCTACTCAAAGAAGGATACTACTCCTTTTGATGACTTATGGGCTCAATGTCTCTTGGGAGAATATAGGATAAAGGAAAAGGATGACATGGAATCAAATGAAAGGTATCACGCCTATATTGCAACGTCCAAGAACAAGAAGGAAGGAAATTTTGGAAAGTCCAAAGGAAATCCATATATGTCCAAGATTCAATGCTTTGGATGCAATGAATATGGAAACTTTAAGAGGGATTTTCCAACCAATAAGAACAACAAAATAAAGGAAATAAGTGAAGCTCACATAGCTGAAGAAAAGGGAGAACCGGAGAAGAAGTCAAAAGAAGAAGACCCCAAGGATCTTCACTATTAAATGAAGCTCCATCTCTATCAGGTTCTTTATGAAATTTGTCTTTATTTTATTAAGTAGAAAGAAGAGTGGCATGAATTGTTTCATTCGCTAGAAGAGTCTTGGTTTTTGTAAAATCATGTCATCGTAAAAAGAAGCATATGATAGTCTATGCATTCAAGTTTCATTTAAAAAGATCATCTAGCTTAAAAGAATGAGAATATTGATGATATTTCATATTATAGTTCATCCAAGCAGTTTCTAATGTTATAAGTAGTCATTTTGCAAAGATGGATCATCAAGATCCTATAAGAACCATAATTTTGGAAGGTTATTGGAAGAAGCATTATGATTGGTATGTATTCCATCCAATATGGAACAAATACTCTTGAAGGATGAAGGAATGCAAATGGTCAAGTTGTAGTATGAAAGGCATAATGAAAGACTTTCTTGGGAAAAGAAACCTATCTTCGACAAGTATAAGAAGCAAGCTCGTTCAAGAAAGGATGGCTAGATGGTTGTATGAAAACAAAGGAAAGTAAAAGAGTTGGAAATGAAATCTCCAAGGAAAATGAAATTGCATCTAGTTGGTCAATTTTTTCCATGAGAACTTTGATTACATAGCATGGAGAAGGATCTTTGGTAAAATATGAATATAGACCATGTGAAAGGATGTTTATCTCAAAAGTAGGAAAAATCCAAAGAGGTCATCATAATGAGGTAATTATAATATTGATGTTTTGGTATTGGTTTTCTATTTGACATGTTCTTTTGCTACCTAAAAGGATATTACATAAATGCATAATGACAGTTGAGGCAATATCAATTGTTGGTGTTGAACTTGATTCAAAGAACATATGGATTGAGTGAATGGTTCTAACAATCCTCGAAGGATTATGTATTCAATATGTTTACATTATCATCTTTGGATTGAAAGGTAGCAAGATAAGAGGATAACCTAAAGTTCATGAAGATCACTTTCATGTTTAGAGAGAGCTATGGTTAACTATGTTTCGATAGGCTCAATATAATGTCTTCATTTATGATAACTAAAGGAAAGTGATATTAAAGATCGATGGCTTGAACCCTATCACAAGTTTAAAGGAAGAGGATGGCTCCATAATATCCAGGAAGGTAGAAGATCAATATAGTGAGATGAAAAATAAAGGAGGAGCCATGAAGATACTACTTGAAGACCCCCATGAAGAACTAGTAGTTGATGTATCTATGAAGATAAGCTAAAGGGCTTGTCACTTATGACTTTTTAATCAAAAGGAAGTAAGGAATATCCTCTATATTTTGAGAGGTAGTAAAGAAGTCTCCTTGAATACATAAAAAACAGCGGAGAAAGGATCAATTCCTTAATCAAGAAGGAATGAGGATCTCCTCTCTAGTTGAGAGGGAGTGATGATGGACATCACATTTGTATTCTCTTTTTCATGTGTCATGCACTAGGCTAGGGCTAACAGCCATACATCTAAGTGAAGGACATGAAGGGAGAATAGAGAATGGAGAATTGGATAAGAATCTAAGATTAATACTCCTTAAGGAGAAAGAATCCAAGATTGGAAGTATTCTTGTTGTCTGACACTCTTTGAGGATTGGACAAATATCCAAGACAAGAGTGGTCAAAGAGGACCTATATTCTTTAAGGATTGGGAATCCAAGATAATAATAGTCCTAAAAGGACATCCTTGTCAACATCTATATGGAGTATGTACCTTGAAAAGGTAGTGTGGTATCTCACATAAAGCCTCTTAGAATTATGCTCTGATATAAGAAGAGCTTGTAAAGTTAAGGCCTTACTATGTTGATAATGTTTGTCAAAATGTTGATGCTTAAATATAGTTTACCAATCCAACTCTTCTTATGAGAAATCTTCAGTTTGAGAATATCCTTGTACCATTTTTACAATTATGAATACCTTCCTAGTTAAGAGGGATTGTTGGAAAATGTAAATAATTTTGGTCTTCATTTATAATTGTCATTGTACCCATTTCATTATGCATATCTTATCTTACAAGAAAAAGAAAAAAGAAAAATATTATTTTAAGCATGTGTTTCATGCTCCATTTTTTTGGTCATATAGGTCAAGCATGTTCTTCATGCTTCTAGTGTTTGTCAAGTCAAAAGAATATTTTTCTTGAGTCAAGAGAGTCCTTATGATTTATATAAGTGCCTATTGGGAAAGTTGTAACATGTAAAAGATATTATTTTGAGTGTAGAATGTGCATATGATTCTCCAAGCACAAGTCAACCAAGTTTGAGGCTATTTGACCTCATGAGAAGGCTATATGTAAGAAGAACTTGATCTCATTTTAAACACACTTCTACAATTCGATCTCGAGCAAGAAAAGAAAGACAATAAAGAGAAAAGATTTAGAATAAGGGGGTATTTCAAGGAGAAAATGAAGTATTAATTTTATGACCATATTTCTCTGACACATGCGAAGGATGTAGGGTTTCTATTTTTGTTGCAAGGATGAAATTTTAGACCAAATTATTGTTTTGAAACTTCGTTGTAAGAAGGTCAAGACTTGAAGCCAAGAAAACTAGAAGCACAAGAGGAAGTTAAAAATGAAGGAAGGAGACCTAAATCTGATTTCCTCTACTCACACGTGTGGTGATAGGTATTTTGAAGCTACTTCAGGGGTCGAGAATTGCAGGTCGAAGTTGAAAAATTGAAGTTGAGGGTCGAAGCTAAGATTGGAAGCAGGTTGAAGGAGGATTAACCCTTGTTGACTTGGTTGATATTTGACCTACTTTGAAGAGATTCTTAAAGGGATGACTTGGTGTTGGGAGGAGGACTTGATCTAGATTTTTCGGTCTTGGTTTTCTCATTTGAAGTAGATTGTCTAAGAAGAGAAGATTTTATTTCTGGGTTTTCCCCTTGGATCGGTTTTTCCCTGGCTTGAAGCCGACTTCTTGTGTCCATTGTCTTTATTGTTTTATGCTCTTGAAAATTATTTAATTAAGAGAATATAATAAAGAATAAGAAGAACCTAATTAAAGATCACAAGCAACTATTAAGGATAAGGATAAAAGTTTAAATAGATTCCCTACTGCATTCTCCAACATCTTAGCCCACGTGGTTCCATGCTAAGGTGGAGGCCACGTGGAGTCCACATGGCATGCACATCATATTGTATTGGGTCTATCGACATCAAACCTTACATGATGTCTAATAAAAAATCTACTGTTACTCTGGTTCCTTGTATGGGGCCCCATATTTCTTCCTGGCTTCCAATCTGCTAAAGCCACCAAAACATTACCATGTAGAAAGTTTACAAGGCAAGGTCTTGGCATATATCTTATGGAACGTGGTTCCCTATGCCACCACATCAATACCACATTGTTATATTCCAAGCCATATTATCTCAACCTTGGTTTTTAAATTAAAATGACACTCTGGTGAGCAATGCCTAGACACCCCTTGGTGCTAGGGGTGTGCCACTGCTACATCACCTTCCAAGTCACACCAAGATAGGTGTTGTAACCAAGTAAAGCATGCCATGTGTCTAATTGTTGATGTGTTCCGACCATGTGTCACTCACCAACTATCCCTTTCATTGGACAAAAGTGTCATTTCCCCTTGTCACATGTCACAGCTTGGGGCTTCCATGTCATCATTTGAACCACATCACTGTCGTTTTGTCATCCGTGTGGAGTTTCCATGTTGTACCAGTATCTTGCTAATCACTTGATATTAGCACTGATCACAATTGTTAATTAAATTAATCACAATTAGCGCTTAAGGTTAATGAAGTGTTTTTTCTAAGAAAATATTATCTTTATCATTTTAAGACTTTTTCCCAACTTGTTTCCACATCGGTATTGACACACCCTTTTAGCCCCCTCAACATTGTGGTTCCCAATACTACCTTTCCCTGAGCCAATGCTCTAATACTTTCTCACAGCCCACGTTCCTCGATATCACTCCACTCTATGTCATGTTCCCTGAGGTCACTTTCCATCGGTACCTAATACCCTGGGATCAGCTCTATGGTACCATAATCCCCAAGATTACATATCCCAATACTATATCTCCTTGAGCTAATATAATATATTACATCTCTCAGGGATCACTTCCCCTAGGTTCCTTGTTTCTTTGTATTATTTCCACCAGGCCAATAGGCTTAAAACATGGATTAAACATTAACTAAATGTTTATTAAACGTTGTAATAAAGGGATTTAGTAGTTAATCCCATGCGCACTAATTCACATGATTTACATAGAAAACACATTATTTTCTAGATTCGGGTTATTTCATCAAATCAATGAATTATCAAATAAACCATAGTAAACTTCCTTATACATCTTGCAATCAAGTTAAACTTGTTCAAAGGAATATGAACATTCAATTAACCAAGTATTAATACACAAATTTGAATAACCATACAAGAGGAAATGCAGTCCATCTATCATACATTGCAATCCTCTTAACAAGTTGGTCTATTATATTCATAAGCCATTGTTGTCAAACAAGAGAGCATAAACACAGTTTCTTAGATCAATCATGAACATAGTATTGAAAAACATCGTATAGACATTCATTAACATTCAAATACATACAACTCTCATACCAAACATAGGAATAGAATTGAACATCAGAATTCATAACTCAAACATGTAAATGTAATAGGCTTATTTATATATCCCACACTAGATGGAAACTGAAGGAGGGACTTCCACTCTCCACCCAACCATAGACCAATTACACCATATATTTCTTGCAGTTGACCACCCTCGAGTTGGATACAATGCCTAAGGAAATCCTTTCTCAGGGAATTCACACCAAAGGCTTAGTAAAACACTCAAAGTGTGGATTCAACTATCTAGTTTTTTTATCAGTTGTCTTTTCATAGCAAGCACCACAAGGGTCTAATGTTCACTATATAGGTGGTTTATCAACTATACAGCAAGCACCATAGCGACCTAGAATTCCTTGTCTAGGTGGTTTATCAGTTATACAGCAAGCACCACAGTGACCCACTCTTCCTTTGAGTTCATTCATAGGGATCCACCCAAGGTCTAGATGGGGTATTGCTCAGTCTCAAGAGTTGGAATCCTTTGTCCAAGTGGTTTATAAACTACTCAGAAAGAACCAAATTGACCCATAATTATGTGTCCATATGGTTTATCATATATACAACAAGCACCAAACTTATTCAATGATCCACTAAACCTCCCACTGAACACATTGCCTTAGACAACACAATCCAATTTCCTCACATAGTTCACAGAGATTTCACCCAAATTTCACAGAGGTATAACTCTTGCAAAAGGCTCTACAAACAAATCAAATGTCTATCTATCTTTTATTTCAAACAACCCAACCATGACCACGCACTCCACCAATCAAAAATGTGCCCAGAATACTATTTACCCCAAAGAGTCAACTCTGCAATCAACCTGTGTGAGAGAGTTTACTAGCCAACCAACAAAACATAGAGACCTTGTTTTCTTCACCTATGTGTGCATATACTTTTCCTAGCACCCTAATGTGTGTTTGAGAGACTTCCAACCTGTCTCCTCAATGCGCGAAGGGGAATGGGGAATGATAAATATCATTTATCCCATCACCCCAATCCAATCTCATAACTCAATTTTCAACAAGTATCTCTCCCTCAATCATTTCTCATAACTCGTCATTCAATTGGCTTGTCCAGGTCTATAAATAGTGGATCATTAACTTTAGTGATTAAGTTCAGGTTGGGTTCATGTTCTTTCAAGGAAGTAAATATCCCTCATACATTTGGATTTGTAAGGTCATCCCATCCTTCAGTCGATAATCATAAGGATAAAAATTAAATTCAAGAGTTTACAACATATGGTATCAGTAGTTGTGGTTCCCATGCTCATGTTGGAATTTCAATCACATTACAAAAATGGTGGTAAACATGAGGACGGTTACAAAACCCAACCCCTTAAAGGAACACCTTCCTCGATGTTGTATAAAATGAACACGAAAACCTGAGCTTTATAATTAATAGCTCTTACATCATTTTATACATTAAACAGAAATGGGTAAATCTTTTTCATTTGTTCTTGAAATTCCTAGGTTCCTTCATCAGATCCAAATTGCTTCCATTGTACCTTGACTTGCTCTATTAATTGATTTTGAAGCATGGTTTGTTTCTAGTCTAGGATGCATAGTGTTTTGGATTGGAATTATCCCTCAGAGTCCACATATATCACAGAATAATCAATCACATTATCAGTGTCACATGCATACTTTTAAGCAAAGAAATATGAAATACATTGGGTATTTGCACTACGGGTTCCAAGGCCAGTCTATAAGCTATTGGACACACTCTTTCCAAAATCTTAAATTGTCCACATATTTTGGGTGTTAATTCAACACGACCCCACTTTTAGTGACCTCTTCCTTAGTCTTAAGTGGAGATATACAAGCTCTCCCACTTAGAATTCTTTATGCATCCTTTTCTAGTCTACATAACTCTTTTGCCTATCCTAGGATACTTTCAACTTATACCTGATATTAATCACTTATTGCTACATTTATCTTAGCATGTTAGGTCCTATTTTTTGGTTCATCCTAACTAATGGGAGTGTTACATTTTCTATCATACAATGCCTCAAAAGGAATCATCTTCAATGATTCTTGGTACCCATTGTTGTATGCAAATTCCACTAATGGTAGGAATTATTTCCACTTATTCAATTGATGCATGACATACATCCTCAACATGTCTTCTAGAATTGTGTTTACTCTTTTAGTTTGACCATTTGTTTGAGGATGACGAGTTCTTATAAAATCTAGTTAAGTCATAAAGTCAACAAATAATGTGTTTAGAAATTTGAAGTGAACCTGGTATCCTGATATGAAATGATGTTCTTGGGTATGTCATGCAATTTGAATATTTCTTTCAAAAAAATATGAGTTATGTCAATAGCTTTGTGAGTAGACTTAACAGCTATAAAGTGAGTTTCCTTACTCAAATTTTCCATTACCACCATAATGGAATCATTTTTTTTGGGTGTCTTTTGTAACAACCTCGGGTTAAAAGTTCATGTAATAAAGTTAATAAAGGAAAAATATGACCAAGGTCATGGGACACGTATTCCAAGCTGAATGTTGGGAAAAGTATCCCAATGGGCATCACTTGTTGTTTATTATGGCTAAGTGGAAATTGGCAAAGGTTTGAAAAGGAAAAAATGCATTATTGGAATTTATTTTATGAAAATAAAGGAAATCTAGGGAAAAGGGAAATGAAAGGTCACAGGTTGCATGTGAGAAGGAACTTTAAGGGAAATAGAGGGAAAATGAATAAATTAGAGGCATCAATAATAAAAAGACATCAGCGAATCAGTTTGGGGCATCTTGTTAGTTGAGTTTTAGAATTGGTTTCAGAGAGGAGAAGAGCACCAAGAGGAGAAAGCAAGCAAGCAAAGGAATGGAAAGAAAACAAAGGAAAGAAAGAATCAAGAAAGGAATAGTTGGATCAAGCAGCTTCAACTGAAATACTTGCAAGTAATAACATGCATGTATGATTTCCTAGCTGGTTTTGGAACGCATGGTACATGCATATGTGTATTTGGTTCATTTGATGTCATTGGCATGAGTTTTGTTGGGTTTGACAGTGGTTTTAACCCTGCCTTTCTAATTTTGGATAGCCATGGTGTGATGGGATTCATTCTTCATTGAGCTTTGGATTTCTAGAAGATTTTGGATCCAGGTGAGGTGGTCTCAGGAAAATCCCAAGGGTTGGGGGTGGAGATAGTTTTCTACGGGAATCCCTTAACAGGAAAATTCCTCAAGGGATGGTGAAGGAATTCTGAGGCATCCAATCTTGGTTTGGTTTTGTGATTTCGGGACCAGTTTAGGTGAGATCGCGGTATGGTGAGGGTGGAGGTGGTTTATCCTTTGGATCCCCTTGGTTTTTTATGGATTTGTTTATCCCATGAGATCCCACATTCATGTTTGGAATATGGCATGGGCATGATTGGCTAAAAGAAAGATTTGATTCATCCATGGTCGGGTGGTATGTGGAAGTCCCTGATTTGGTTGAATTTTGCATATGTTAATAAGAACTAAGTTCCTCTTGTATTTCATGAGTAATTATACTTGTTATTATGTGGCTTTAATGGTTGTTCTATCATTGTTATTATTCTAGTTATATGTTGGTTATAAGCATGGTTCTATGACAGATTCAAGTTATGGCTCTTATCATGTTTGATTGATAAATGAATGGTTATTGAATGCATGACCTAATAGATGTTATTGCAGCTATTGTGAGAGGGAATTAGACCTTCTTGATGATTCTCATATAAGTTTCAAATATCTTTTTTCATATATGCATTCATGACCTGTAGATTTCATGTTCACTATGTGTTTTACAGAATGAATGTCATGGTTAGACTGGGTTAGGTCAATTCCTTGTCTAAATTTTGTGTTAAAGGCTTTGTCCTTATGTCATTTATCATTTATGGAAGTTCTATCAAGTTCTAGGTAGAGGTATGGATCCTAGCCCTGAAAAAGTGGCTCAGATCTCGGGTTCGCATGCACAGAATTGAGTAATTTAGTCTACAGTCATTGGGAGATAAGGTCATCCATGTGATTGGAGGGTTAAAATATATAGCTTTCATTTTTATGCAACTGACTAGGGCTCCAGATCACTCAAAAATAAAATTATCTTAGGGTTTGGGCACCTAGAGTGGTTGTTTATCTCTTGGGGGTCCAGTAGCACCTCATGGAATCTAGTAAAGTTTCAAGTTGTCAATTCCACTTACTTAACTATACTTAGGAGGTAAAGTTGTGCTATAGTTTCCCTCCGCTCATTTTTACCCCCGTCAGGTTGATGAAAGTGGGTAAATGTGGGAGGCGGCGTTACATCTTCGACAATCCTATGATGAAGTCCATGGATATGACTTCCCATTTCCACTAAGGGATTACAATTAGTTGTAGTAATCCCATTGGATATATGCATTCTACTTTGACTTATTTGATTCTAGGCAGCTAACAATGTATTAAGTTATTTCCTTCTTTCAAGCCAGTGATATAACTTATTTATGGTTTTTATCAGTTTATGTTAACCGAGATGACCTAAATAAGGTATTTTATGGAACTCATCCATTATGAGTCTCTTCAAGTTGGTTGCAAAGGGTACATACCATTAGTTTTTTAATAGAAACACACCATCATCAATTAGCTTGTAATTATTTCTTATTGTTCCCTCTTGTTCCTGCTATAAAAATTCCTTCACATACCATAAATGCGCGAGCTCCTTTATTTGGTGACAATTTAGTTAATCCCTTCTTTGGTGACAATTTCATAAGTGTTGATGGATTCCAAGTGACCTACTTGTATACTTCTACTAAGTGCACCTGTTACTCAGTTTTCCTTGCCCTTAATATTTTTTATTTCAAAATAAAATTCATTGATTAGATATAACCATCTATCTTGTCTAGAATTTACCTTAGGTTGATCAAACAAGTATCTCATCCCTCCATGTTTTGACATTAACATAAACCTTCCCCCAGGAAAGTAGTGCCTCCACATCTTCGATGCATGGAAGATTACTGTTATCTCCAAGTCATGAGTAACATAGTCCTTTTCACACTCAGTCAGTTTCCTTGATTCATAGTAGATTGCATTTCCTTCTTACATCAGGACTCCACCTTGTCCTTCCTTTGCAAGCATCTCTGAAAACTGTGAAATAATTATTTGGGACTATTATTCTTAGAATAGGTGCATTTGTGAGAAGGTGCTTGAGTTTCTCAAAGGTAGTTGTGCACTTTGATGTCCATTAAAATTTGACTCCTTTATTTGTAAAGTTGTGTTTGGATGCCCAAAATTTGAAAAACCTTGAATGAATTGATGGTAATATCTCGCCAATCACATGAAGGATCCAACCCCGATAACATTTCAAGGAGTGGGCCACTCCATTATGGCCTTAATATTTTGTGGATCCACAACTACTCCTTCCTTTGGTATGACATATCTCGTATATTTTACATGTGATTAGAAGAAATCACATTTGCTAAGTTTGGCATACAATTTGTGTTCTTGAAGTAATTGCAACACCTCCTTTAGGAGTTCTTTATGTTCTTCTCTAGTTTTTGAATAAACCAAAATATCATCAACAAATACTAGTGCGAACTTGGCCAAATATTGGTTGAGGACATTTTTCATCAAGCACATGAATGTGTTTAGGGCATTTGTAAGTCTTAATGGTACGACCATGAACTCATAGTTCTTGTATATGATCCTGAAACTTTTATTGTGAAGGTCTTTGTCTTTAATTCTAACTTAATGATAGTCATATCTCAAATCTATCTTGGAAAACATTGTGGCTCCTCTCAACTGATAAAATAGATAATTGATTATGGGAAATGGGTATTTATTCTTCAATGTAGCTTTATTTAACTTCCTATAATTAATGCATAGTTATAGTGTGCAATCCTTTCTTCTGCGTCTATTGCATCTAGGGTATTTTCACCTTCCTATATTGTACAATTGTAGTCATCTACTTCTGTTGTGAATAATAACCTCCATATTGTCTCTTTCAATTGATCTACAGGATGTCTTCCTTTTCTTTCCCACACCCAACGAAACAACCAACACCAAGCTACAAAAAATAAGGAACAAAAATGCAAAAGAAAGTAAAGAAAGTACAACACATGACAAAAACACAAAGCATGGCAATGCTCAAACTCAACAAAACAAAAACATCTAGAAAACAAAAATAAAATAAAATTCCAAAAATCCGCTCCACGCATCATCTTTCCTCTAGTGTTCCCACTTATTTTACTTGTTTACTTCTACTTTATTGGTTTCCAAACCATACTTTTAGATTTCATATTGGTTTTGCTTAGATTTATGCCTATATATATAAATAGCACTTGGCTCATGATACTTTTTCCTTTGCAAATCTTACAATATCTACAGTATCACTGCTTTTACCTCTACTTTCATTTATTCAACTCTAAAAATACTTTCATTGTCATCCTTGTAGCTCCTGAATTTGGCTCTCAAGCTTCTGAGGGTAACTATCCAATTAGGGGAATCTTCTTCTAACCTCTTTCCAACTAAATCTTGTTGCTAGTTAAGATGGGTTTTGTCCATGTTGTATTGTACCATTCTACTGCTCATTCTTTTTTACTTTTTTCTTTTTTTTCTATTGAAGATTGTGTCTTCTTATGTGTTGTCACACACCCACAACTATAGACTAAATCAAGCATAAAAATATTAATCATAGCGTTTCCATGTTAGCACCAAGCACGTTGACCTGAAGTTGTTCACATAACCAAAACCCATGTCAGTTATATATTTCCAGAAACAAAAGCACAAATAAGAGTTCCATCTCAGTTAGTAATCACATCGTCTATAGGTTTAAATGGACATCCATATAAAAATTTAATTTACTCATCCTTATGAAATTAAAGTCTACTTTATGTGTGTGAGCCTCTTCAAGTCCAATGTTGAACCTTAGCTATGATGCCACTCTGTAGCACCTCCGACCCCCTTAAATCAACTTGGGTTGTGGGAGTTTACTTGTTTGAATCAATCTTCAAGGTCTTTTATGAAGATGGGATTATGTTGACGGTGTTGGACCTGTTAGGTTCCTATACCAATAGGTTTCATTTTTCATGATTGACTGTAGAAGGGCCAAATATGTTCATCCTTGCATGCTGCAAAGGTTCCATATTTTGTAAACAAAGGAAGAAAATTAAAAAATGAAAAGAGGGTATGCCCTAAAAGAAAAATCAAAGGGCAAAAAGAATGGATTGGTCAGAAAAAATGATAAAAATGAACCCCAAACCAAAAGACCAAGAAAGTGTGCTAGTTTAAATGCCACTACTATTCCATTGTTGCAGAATTTCATTGTGTACAGGTGGTTGATTCTGCATACAGTTGATGAATAGCCAGACAGTTCAATCTTGGTTAGATCATGTTTGAATTTACTTGTCTTTAGAATAGAGAATAAAGATCTGTCCAAACAGTGTAAGCTTGGCAGATGAGTAAATAGGTAGAGAAAATAAGGAGCCCAACTGCTTAATCTGGGCCCTTGGAAGAGATAAGGGTAGACTTAGATAGGAATACATTCAAAAGAAAAAGAGGAAAATCAGGGTTTGCTAGTCCAAATGCACCCTATCAAAAGGAAGAAAAAATGCTAGGTGTATTAGGCTGAGTAGGCAGTTTGAGGTTGCAGAAGCAAGTTTGTGATCATTTTTTGTCTTGTCAAGAAAGACTCATCTCCTGGATGACACAAGTACCATGGCAGTTGTTTGGTTGTAAAACAGTGGAAGCATGACTAATTTCCCCTTTCATTTCCCCAGAAATCATTTACTAACATCCCCTCAAGGACCTTGGGATCTGCCCAGTAGTCCTATTTCACTTCATTTTATGAGAAATGCTAAGTTGAACTCTGAGTTTACTTAGTTATAAGAAGCCACATTTCTTGTGTAAAAGATCTTACCATTTTACTTCATTTCCCCAAAAAAAACTAAGTTATTACCATATAAACTTAGCATTACCTATCCATAAAAATCATATTAACATTAACTTTATTATATAGCTCCTTTATTATTTTTCCCACCCCTATTCTATAAAAAAACTATATAAAAAACCCAAAAATAGATAATATCCCTACCCCCGACAACTATAGCCTTATATCAAAGTTCGGGAATTATGGGTTCATTTGGAACCTTAATAATAACCCTTCTGCATTCATAAACCATACATTAACCAAGCGCGCATGTATATATCTGGTTTCGTTTAACATCTGGTTAAATGAATAACCGTTCTACCTAATCCACAGTTTAAACCCCACCAAAACATTATTAGAATGTTGAAATATTAATGCAGGTCCCGTGTTAACAAACCCTCGCCACTTACCTCACCCATCGACCGTCTGATCTAGAACCGTAGATCCAACGGCTGGCGACAATATCTAGAGCTCCCATCTGCCGAACATTAGCTTCCGGGGGATGGGCGGTATTTCTGTCGTACCCCTGCCACGTGTCGGCTTCCCGGCGTGATCGGAACCCCCTCCTCCAAAACCACCATGGGCCAAAGGCGGTGTGAGGAATACCGCTTACCACCCCGCCGCCTCCCCCCTGACGTCATACCACGTCACCTGATTATGTCGCCTTCCACGTCACATGCCACCGCTCCATAGCAGCGCCATGTCATCTGCTGACATCACCACCTCGCCACCGTGTCGTCCACCACGTCATCCGACACGTCCGCTAACATGTCATCCTCCGTACCCGCTACACGACAAAATATGTCATGATGACATCATCATTAAAAAGCGCCAAAAGCCCAAAAAGGCCCAAATTGTGTTAAAAGTCGTGAAAATGACTGTTTTTGGTTATTTCTATTTGTGTGTTAGTGGAGGTCTCTGCATGCAATTTTACGACCAATTCGCCACCGAGGCCGCACAGTCCATCAACCTACAAATTTTCTCTGTAGCTCGACCCCGCAGCTCGAGTCACCCCTGATAATCGCTCACCGCGCCATCAAAACAGGTATTTACCCACTTTTCACCCGTAAACACTGTTTTTCCAAAATTCTCCGCTAAAATCGCCTGAGGATCTAGAATTCAAGTTTAAATGCGCTCTTGCCTATGAACCACTGCATTTTAATTCACTAGGTGACCCCTTTTTCCTAAGAAAACCTGCAAACTCTACTCTCCTCTGCAAGTTGGTCATTAAACTGCACTTCAAGCCCATTTCCGCCGGCAAATTCTCCAAAACTACCCATGTATTGAGTTAATTTGTCAAAATCCCCTGCAAAAGAGCACCATTTCCTCTGTTTCATCCAGCCTCCCAATTTAACTTTGCAGACTTTGTCCTTCCTGTGAAATTTACCCAGTAAGGCCATTTTTATATAAGGTTCGGTCTGCAAATTCCCTGACAAAAGCCTCAGAGCCAGTTTTCAGTGTTCTGTTGTTGCACAGACCCAAATTCCAAATTACAAACACAAAGAATTTAAAGATGGAGACTCCAGTGGCTTTAAACATTACTCCTCTCAATGCACCCCACAGGGAATTAGAAGCACTACCTTTGGCTGATAGGGACTACCTAATCCAAGACTTGGTTGGTGACAGAAACCACCTGCAGACATTCTGTGAGCTGAGGAACAGTTATCTAAACAACAATGATATTTATGGGATATGGGAATCAAATTTGCCTATATACTTCCTTCCCTCTGTCAATATCTTCCCTGAAATAATTCACCTCTGCTGTGAAAACTATGAGCCAACTCAAAGGGCAGTCAAGTCTCCATCTGGGAGCATCCTCTTTCATATAACTCTTGACTCCATCAATCAAATGCTAAATTTCAAGCCAACTCAGCTGTTGTTCCCTCTTTCTATGAAATTCTTGCTTGATGAAGGTCCCAAACTCTCCAGCTCAGAGATAGCCCGAATTGCCCAAGTATTCATGAGAGCAGATCGCCAGCCTACAGGGCCACCTCCTTTTCTCTATGTATGTTTCAATGAAGTGGGTAAATTTCTTGTTGATATGATATCTTATGTTCTGGGTTTCAAGACAAGTGAACATATTGATGAAACTATATTGGTCTTACTGTCTGCATTTACCCCAGGGCAGCCCCCTGCTGTCAAGTACAATTATGCCAAATTCATTGCTAACAAGATACATGACCAATTGTTGAAACTAGATAGGGAGGGAGTCTTCAAGTATTCATCCTACATCTATCATCTATTCCTGTATTATCAGCCAGACTGTTTCCAATGCCCCATCAAAAGATTGCACTCTAAAGGAGAAAAGAATTCTGTGATTTTTTGGACCTCAATTTTTCATGAAGTCCGCAGCTCTCCCTACTCTTACTATGAGTTCATTGACATGTTTGTTTATCCAATCTCTTCTCTCCTAAAGAGAAATCCTCCTCCTAGACTATCCTATGACATGCATAAAATATTGCAGCTCTCAAAAAACTACAAAATAGGTGACCGGTACTTTTACCAGAATTACACTGTCATCAGGATATATGGCTGTGAGCTGTGTCCCTATAGACTGCCAAGATATGTGCCAATGAGACGGTTTGCCTTGGAATATTACAGGCAATTTATCAATTCAGATTTAACTCATTTTCATAGCACCAAGAAAAAGGCTCAGTTGAAATTCAGAGACCAACTAGGCCCCTTTGTCATGAACAAAAAAGAAGGATGGCAAGATGCTGATAAAATATTGGGGGAGAAACTCAGGTTAAAAAGAATTTTTTGGTGGGTACCTTATGACCCAAATGTCTTTATCAATGCCAGAAAAATAAAATATAGGTTGTCAGCTTATGAACATTGCAAAATCCCACAGATAGAACAATTTGCCAACCAAGATGAGTGGGTGGAAGGCACACTAGTTGAAGAGTTCACTCAGGAAGAAATAATGGAGCAAAATGTGAAAGATTTGGAAAAGACTCTTGACTTGGATTCTTTTGGGCAGGTGTCATTCAAACTGCCACAACAAGTCGGAGAAGGCACATCAATTGCTGCAGCTTCACAAGCTACCCAAGAAAGGAATACACCAGCAGCAGGTACAGAGAAGGGCAAGGATGTAGTAGATACAAAGAAAGAAACAATGGCAGACCATCCAACTATCTCAAAGGAACAGAGTCAAGGGCAAGCCCCTCCACTGCAGACAGAGGCACCATAGATTCCAGCATTACAAACTCCTCTCAATGAGGAAAGAAGCAAGAAATGGGACAGGGAAGAGACACCACCTGCAAGTGGGTCAACACAGTAGCCAGAGGCCAAAAGGCAGAGATTAGATCCTCAAATTGAAGAGGAAATTAGTGAAGGAGTCATAGAGAGTCCAAAGAGGGAGAAGGAAACCAGCCAGCAAACATCCACCAGCTCTCACAGACAAGAAACAGAGAGGCAACATGGTATGGAGGTATCTTCCTCAAGGCAGCAAAGTAAGCAACCACCTGGTATTAAAGGAACATTTATGGAAATTAAGGCCCAAAATGAATTGTTAAGAATACAGCTTTATGATCAACTCCTCAAAACAACACCCTCCAAACAGCAAAGACTGATGGCAGCTTATGACTTTAAGGAGGAAAAAATGTGTTGGGTGTGGAGCCTGATTATCTTCTATATTCAAATGTATCGCCACATTGGACCCCAGTTCGAAATGGGGGCGACAATGCTGCTCGTAAAATATTTGCTGCAGGGGGGGTTTTTGGGGCAGCGCCCCCGAAGCTAAAAACAGCTATAAAATTGCCTTGTAAAAGTATAGTAATTTCTAGTCAATCTGGGTCGTTCATTAGGCGGATGATCTGATGGTAGAACCTGTGTTTAGTTTAGGGTTT
Source organism: Pinus tabuliformis (assembly GCA_031772625.1). NCBI lineage: Eukaryota > Viridiplantae > Streptophyta > Pinopsida > Pinales > Pinaceae > Pinus > Pinus tabuliformis. The sequence goes on along the minus strand of CM062810.1, from coordinate 734,625,870 downwards.
TTTGCCCTAGAAGGCAACCCCTCTCTTTGTATGAGGGAATTTTATTTGAGGCTGTGTAATAGCTGTGTATTGTGAGAGCGGGAAATAAAGAGGTGAGACTGTGAGAGAAAACAGAGGATATTACAGTGGATCTGTTGTAGGTTGTGTCTCTTCATTTTGCTGGATAATAGAAAGGAAGGACTAGTTGTTCGGGGTGGACGTAGCCCAAACTAGGTGAACCACGTATATCTGTGTCTCTCTGTTTTTATGCGTTTTCTGTGTTTATATTTCTGCAATATTTTATGTGTTCCATTGCTCCATAATATATAATTCCTAACAAGATGATCTTAAGTCATTCCAAGCCTATGATTCAGCAACCACAGACAGCTGCGGACTACATAAAGACAAATCTATAAGTCCTCGCCAAAGACATACATCCAATGGATCAAATTGAGCTACACAAGCAAACAGATGAAATGGTATATGCTACATTGGCAAACAAGGCAATGCTGGCCCACCAATTGAAGGAGTCATTAAGCAGTACATCTGCCCAATTGGATTTGGAAAGAATTTCTTCCTTGAATAAAGACAACAGAATAAAGACCCTGGAGGAAATTATTGTTGAGCTGGGGCATGATCCTAAGGATGCCAAGGGCATCAAATCCCACATAAGGAAGAAGGAAGAATATATTGCTGCACTTAGAAAGCAATTGAGGCTACCTGCAACCGTGCACCCACAAACTACAGTACTTGCAGAAGAGAAGGCAGAAGGAGATATAATGGATTTGCTGATGAGGATGAATCAAAGAATAATTCAAATGGAGCAAGAATTAGAGAAAGCATTGCAAGGCAAGCAGGGAGAGTCGACCTCCCAACCACCTGTAACAGCTCCAACAGTTCCCTCTGCTCCTCCTACACTTTCAACAGAAATCCCTCCTATCATCCCAGCATCAACAACAGGTATATCAACCTCGGATGCTTTAGCAGCAGCAACAACAACAGCACCAGAATCTAGCATGAATATGGAAGAAATGATGAGAGCAGTAAAAGAGCTAGAAGTTCAAATGACTGAGCTAAAAGAGGCTAAAGAAAAGTTGGCCAAGCTGGAAGTAAGCTATGACAAGTCCAAGATAACAATGGCTAAAAAAAACAAGAGAAATAAAGACCTTGGATAATAAAATAAAATCCTTAGAAAAAGAGCTTACTCTGCATAAAACTATGGCTGAAATCAAGACAATTTTGTGGGCCAAAATTGGCCAATCTATTACTGACCAATGGAAATCAATTCAGACTATACATGAGCAAATAGAATTGATAGGGATTGCTCAATTTGAAACTCAAAAGGCCAGGGCATCATTGGGAAACATGCCTGACCAAGCCAATAGAATGATTCAATTTTTGAATACTCATACCAAAGAGCAGCTGGCAGCTCCAGATATCAGGAACAGGACAGACACCATTTTTATAGTAAAAAATGTGCTGACCCTGAGGAATTTTGTACAGACTTTAGAAAAGAAAGTGCCAAGAAATGCAGACAAAAATAAGTGACTTCAAACTAAAGTTTGCAACATTACATAGCAAAGGGTTACCCAGCTTATTAACTAGCAGTGGAAGACTACTAACACATGAACAGTATGCCAACAGGGTAAACACCTATGTTTCTAATCAAATTACAGCTTCATCAAGCATGTCAGAAGACACAGTGCCTCCCTCTGGACAGAGTCTATATGACAAATTAGAAAATCTTATCTACATTGAACATGAGATAAATCATCTTTTTGAAGTCCATCCAACCTTCTATAGATATACTGAAGTAGATGAAACACTAATAAAAATACAAAGACATTAGCTGCCAACAGAAGAATGGTGGCAGGGAATGCTGGAGGTTATACCGAGGTGATTTTGTTTTCTTTTTCCTTTTTTGATCAGCTACAAGTCAGCAAATTTAAATGAACGAGCCACCTGTCAAGGAGTCAAAACAGCAGAAAGAGGAAGTCAGATTGTGACTGCAGCTCATTAATGCAAGACCAAGCACCGATGACAAGGCCAGGACAGCAACACAGCAAAACAACAAGGCAACAAACGCAGGAACGTAGAGTAAAGACGCAGCTACCAGCCGACTCACTCAGTCCAAAAGTCAAAAATCTCTGACAAATTAAACAGCCAGCACACCAACATTTATTGCGGCATTCATTTCTCTCATTTACTTCTTCTGAAGAGTTGGTGAAGGAAGTTATTGCTTGAGAACTTATCTACATGATATTTTGTATCTCCTTTTTTTTATAAATACCTCCCCATAAGATGTATTTGGGGTTGGTGATTTACTCTCTGGACTGCGCTGTAACTCTGAGACTTGTTAATACAAAGGCTGTTGAATTTCATTGCTGCTGGACCGTCTGAATGTGGATTTGATGTTCTGGGAACTGCTACAGAATTCCTGTGTCTTTCTATGGATCAATAAGTTGCTCTAACCTGCGTTTATGTTTTCTGTGTTTGCAAATTTCATATATGTTTCATAGTCTTAGTAACAGAGAAAAAGAATAGCCCAGAATTTGTTTAAATACACTCTGTGTTCAATCTCTGGTATTAATTATGTTTTCTTCAGAATTAGTCATAAACAGGAATTCTTAGTTGCTCCTGTTTCCACTGATTCTTTCACTTTGAATATTTCCTAGGAATTCTTTACTGCTCCTTGATAATATTCATGCACCTTCCCTCTGCCAGCATAATGAAGGATTCTTGACTTCCCTTCATCCACTGGCTTACATTCCATTAACTTCCAGATCTCAAAATTGTTCCAAGACTGATTATCTTGCTCTGTAGCATTGCCCTTTACCAAAGAAAACACTCTCAGCAGTTCGTCCTCATTGACCCCATTTGCCCAATGGTATAAACTGTTTTAGACTTGCATCCCAGCTCTATTTAAGATCACCATCCAACAAATTTAAAATCAAACTCTGTGCATCATAACTAGCCTAAAATACTTCAAAACAAAGCTAAATTACAAAGAGAGAGCCCTCTCTGGTTGCAGGTTGGCTAGAATCTGTAGCTAAAAGACTGGTTAGTGGTTACCTTGGCCGTATTCCCTTCTGGAGGCAGGGAACAACCTGAGTGATAACATCATTGGCGACTCCACTGGGGAATGAATGACTGTTTGTTACTGCTGTCTATTTTCTAAAGCTACAGATGGAGTCTGAAGTTAGCCAGGTAGCCTTTGAAACTGTTTTTGCTGTGCATTTACAGGAGTAAATAAAAGTTGCTTCAGTCAATCTCCAATATAGCTTTAGACTTTAAACAATTGTCCCAAAGATTTGATTAGTTTCCCTATTTCAACATATTCAAAGGAAAGCCCAAAGCCTCCTATATTTCAAAAACAGCTTCCTGCAGAATATCATCAAAAGCTGTGATCTTTAAACATTCCCAGAAAATACCAAAAACAAATTTAGAAGCTGGCTCCAAAGAAGAAAGTCTGGTACACTAGGTCAAATCCTGATCCCGATCCTCCAGTTGTTTTTGAAAATCCTAACTTGATCTCTAAGACCCTTAGAAAACAAGAAAAACTAGAAAAATCTGTTGATTTAGACCTTGATATATTTCAGCAAAACCCTACAAAATCTGAGCTCACCCCTGGGAGAGCAGCAGTCCTTTCTATCAATACTACAGCCTCTCCGAGTTCTTCATCCACACCTCAAAGTATCCTCTCCACTCCTCCATCCACTGCACATATTTCCATTGTTGTCCCTGCTGTTCTAGTTGTCCTATTTCTTCCTGCTGTCCCATTTATCCTTGTAAATATGGCAAACCGTTATGCTCCTTTGTAGTTACCTGGAAATCCAGAGGCTATGCCTCAGGATTATCAAAGCAAAATCACATATTGTGATGGTACTGTCTCTTATACAGCCCAACAACACACTAACAAAATGATGGACAACTTTGAGAACTATGAAATTGATGACAACGATATCGGTGAAGTAAGGACCTGGTTTAGGGCACTTGGGGCAAATACAATTGTTGATCCAGATGCCCTTTACCAAACCCTTTTCAACAAATGGGAAAAGAAGAAGGACCCATTGCATATCCTATCAGAGTATGACAGTTTAAAAAGAGGCCCACAAGAAACTGTCCAAGACTATTGTGCTAGATTCAACAATGTGTACAATGCTATCCTGCAAAACCTTAGACCTCCACCTGACCTAGCCTTGATCAAATTCCCTGATTGATTTGATTCCGACATGGCATATCAACTAAGGGAAAGAGCTCCTCCTAGCTTAGAAGACATGCAAAGCATAGCGGTTAGTGTAGAGGCCAACTTGATATCTAAGAGAAATCAGGCTAGAAATGAAAGGAGAAAAACTTTCAAAGAAGAGCCTCCTGCATTTGAGCAAAAACTAGATGCAATCATCAAAGGCATGGACAGACTGGGCGATAGAGTGGAAACCATTGAAAAGAAATCTTCTTGGGATGGTCAACCAAGTAACACCACCTGAAATCCAAACTTTAGAAAAAATCAAAATCCTAACACCGGGAAAGTTGGCCCTGATCAGAATGTCAGACCTCCATTTCAAGAGAACTATGTTGAAGCCTCAACCTCTAGTGAGCCAATAGAGGATACTCAAATCAACCTAATGGGTTTGAACAATGAACAACAAATCTTTCTAACCCAAGATGACCAAGAAGCTCATAATTTCAACCAATTTCAAACCAAATCCGGAGAGTCATTTGATTTCAGAGAAGGCTATGATGCAGCGATCTATGAGGTTCATAAACAATAAAAATTAAGGACCAGAACTATAGATGTGCCTGAACCTACCAAACTGAAAGATACTAAGCAGCCAAAGAAAACAAAGGATAAAGTTGTATTGATAGAACCCTCTACTAAAACAGACCTCGACCCAAAGGAAGCCAATGTGGAAGACATATGAGACTTACAGCCCTCAAAAAATTAGTCATCTACATCCCTTCCTTCAAAAGAAAATCTAAACTACCCTCCCGAAAATAGTTTCAAAAAAAATTTACCTCAAAACAGCGCTCACAATGAAGAAAAGGTAATTGAAGATACAGCAAAAAAGGAAAACCTTGTTGCTTACAATACAAGAATTCAAGTGGAAAAACCTTTTAGCTTAGAAACTGAAATAGGCAAACTAAAAATAGCCATCCCTTTGTCTGAATTGGCTAAACATCAAGTTTATAGGGAACAAATCAATAGGTCACTTCAAATATCAGAGAATAGGGATGTAGTCAATGTTTTAGATGACCAACCAGAACTGATTTTTGGTCCTGAAGTCAATGGTAAAACAGTAGATGGAGGGGTTCCTCCATTCTATGTAAGCTTAAATATTCATGACAAAGTGCTGCATAATGCAATGCTTGATTCGGGAGCTACCCATAACCTAATGCCTAATTCTGTGATGGAAAGATTGGACCTAGATATCACAAGGCCATACAAAGACTTGTTCTCATTTGATTCCAGCTAGGTCAGGTGTCTAGGCCTAATCAAAGATCTGTGTGTATCTCTAGTACAATACCCTGCCAAGACAATCTTGATGGATGTGGTGGTAGCCGATATTCCACCAAAGTATGGCATGCTTTTGTCCAGATCTTGGGGTGCAAAACTCCAAGGGTCTTTGCAATTAGACATGTCCTATGCCACCATTTCAGTCTTTAGACAGCCAAAGAGATTGTACCGGGAAACATTGATGAAATATGTGGTTAGCAGTTAAGAGAAACCCCAAAACTTCCCCATCTATTCTATGCATTCCGATATGGATTCCTTCATTTTATACAATGTTGAGATGTGTATTAAAACTAATGTCAAAATCCTGGAAACAGCACAAACAAAAAGCATAAATGAACAATCTAGTGCCCAAGATAAAAAAATTATTGATGTTGATGCAACAAATGAACAAGACATACCACATGAGCTGCAAAATCCAAATTTGCCCACTGAGCAAGTCTCCAAAAATCCTAAGACTAGTCACAATCAAGAAATCTTATGGTACTTAGAGTTTGATGGGTCAGTGAACAAATTAGGAGCAGGTGCAGGGGTTTGGATACACAACATGCAACATGACCATGCTCAAGGTCATGCATATAGGCTAAATTTCAGATGTACAAACAATATGGCCGAGGATGAAGCCCTTTTGTCAGGACTCAAACTGATTAGAAGTCTAGGGGCAACCAAGATTTCAATTCTAGGGGACTCAGATTTGATTATTAAGCAGACGAAGGGAAACTTTGTTACAAATGATCTTAGGTTAAGAGCTTACAGAGGGGCATCCATTGAAATATTTAACACCTTCTCAGAATCTCAGCTCACCAAAATTCCAAGAAAGCACAATTTACATGCACATAGTTTGGCAACTTTCGCCAGCAATCGCAAGCTACCATTTGAGCCCAACCACCACTTCACTACTGAAATCAAACACAGACCTATTGTCCCTGATAATGTCAAAAATTGGTAGGTGTTTGAAAATGATACACAAATAAATAATTTCTTGACTTTGAAAGAGGAATTCTCAAGTATAAACATTGACACAAGCATCGTTGATGATCAACAGCAAATAGACAAAAGTGAGCAAAGTATATCAGCTAAAACAGCAAATTTGATTTTGCATCCAACAACTTTTGATGACAAAAATTTACAAGAGCTGAAGCAAATAGACCTTGATGAAATGGCTGAGGGAGAATCTGAAGTAATTGAACTGAAGGATAATTTTCTGCCCACAGGCTTAACTCCTTTGGAGGATATATTTGATTCAAATGATATTCCAAGAAAGCCAAAAATGCAACCACTGAATGCAAAAATTGAGGACTGCAATATTGGAACCACATAAAATCCCAAAATGGTAAAAATCTCCAAAGCATTACCTCCTCAACAAAAGTTGAAATACATTGATTTGTTTAAAGAGTTCCAAGATGTCTTTGCCTGGAGCTATGAGGACCTCAAGTCCTATGATACTTCTGTCATCTAACATACTATACCATTGAAAGAGAATCAAAAACATTTTAAACAAAAGCTTAGAAGGGTGAATCCTGTCCTCCTTCCCCTGATTGAAAAGGAATTCAAACGAATGTATGAAGCTGGAATAATTGCACCAATCAGGTTCTCAGAGTGGATTTCAAATCTAGTGCCTACTAGGAAGAAAACAGGAGAGATAAGACTGTGTGTTGACTTAAGAAATTTGAATAAAGTCTCTCTCAAAGACCACTACCCCTTACCCAAGATGGATCATATTTTACAAAGGGTAGTGGGAGCTTCTAGGATCTCACTGTTAGATAGGATTCAATCAGATTTTGGTCCACCCGGATGATCAAGATAAAACTGCCTTTACAACACCTTGGGGAACCTTCAAATATGTGAAAATGCCTTTTGGACTCAAAAATGCAGGGGCCACATTTCAAAGAGCAATGGACATAGCCTTTGCAAAGGAGATCCATGATTTCTTAGTCATATACCTTGATGACCTCACTGCTTTTTCAAAATCAGACCAAGAACATTTAAAGCATCTGAGACAAGTGTTCCTAATTTGCAGAAAATATGGCATATCATTGAACCCAAAGAAATCATTGTTTGGCCTAGAAGAAGGAAAACTCCTAGGTCACATAATTTCAAAAGATGGCATTAGAATTGACCCGGACAGAATACAAGCTATTCTCCAAGTGCCTCACCCAAGAAACATCAAAGAACTACAAGCTTTTTTAGGAAAGATTAATTTCCTAAGGAGGTTCATTCCCAACTTGGCTGAACTGATAAGACTATTGAATAATATGCTGAAGAAAGATTCTAAAGTCAAATGGACAATGGAAGCTAAACAAGCCTTTGAGGACATCAAAACAGCTTTAACAAAAACACCAGTCCTCACAAGCCCCAAGTTTGATAGAGACTTCATGATCTTTTCCTTTGCATCTGAGCATACTATTGTTGTTGTCCTATTGCAAAAAGATGACCAAGGGTGTGAGAAGCCCATTGCTTTTTTCAGCAAAGCACTTAGAGATGCTCCACTCAAATATCAAATCATGGAGAAACATGCCTATGCCCTTGTAAAAGCCATCAAGGATTTCAGAGTTTACATCTTGTATTCACATGTCATTGCTTATGTCCCAAATGCCGTGGTCAAAGACATTCTAACTCAAGAAGGAATTGAAGGTAAAAGGGGCAAATGGATAGCTAATATTCTAGAATATGACATTGAAATTAAGCCAACAAAACTGATAAAAGGACAGGGATTAGCCAAGCTGATGACTGAAACCAATTTTCAAGCCCTTGACATCAATGAACTGGATAACGAACAGGAGACGACGACTCCACAGATCAATCAAGCCTTTTTACAATCACCTTGGTATGTTGACATATGTTATATATTGTTAAACCTACAAGCTCCTCCAGGGTTATCCAGGACTAAAAAGAGATTCTTGAAAATGAAAGCTTCAAAGTTTTGTATCATAGATAATGTGTTGTTTTGGAAAAACCATGAAGGTGTTTTTCTTAATTGCCTAACACTGGATGAAACTGACAAGGTACTTAAGGAATTTCATGCAGGGGACTGTGGTGGACACTTGTATTGAAAATCAACAGCTGATAAAATCCTAAGGGTTGGATTTTATTGGCCCACCCTCTTTGCTGATGTAAATAAATATGTAACTTCTTGCCACAAATGCCAAATTTTTGAAGGCAAGAAAAAGCTGTTGTCTTTTCCCCTCAAACCTATTTCAACTGAAAGGCCATTTCAACAATTGGGTTTAGACTTCATTGGGGAAATCCACCCTTCATCCTCTGGTCAGCATAAGTGGATTTTGACAGCCACAAACTATTTTACCAAGTGGATAGAAGCTACCCCTTGCAGGCAAGCCAATGACTCAATTATCATGCAATTCTTAGAAACCAACATCTTGTCTAGATTTGGCTATCCAGAGAAGATTATTACAGACAATTTGTTGCCTTTAAATCCAAAAGAATGATCAATTTTTGTCATAAGTACCACATTACCTTGGGCCACTCCACAGCCTATTACCCCCAAGGTAATGGTCTAGCTGAGTCATCCAACAAAAGCTTAATCAACATCATTAAGAAAGTCTTGGAGGAAAACAAGAAAAATTGGCATAAAAAACTTGTAAATGCACTATGGGCAGACAGATTGACCACCAAAAGATCCATTGGAACAAGCCCATATGAATTGGTTTATGGCATGGAGGCAAGATTCCCTTCATCTTTGGGAATCCCAGTGATAAAGTTGCTGCAAGAAATACAAGAAGAACCTAATGATATTCAAAGAAGGATCAATCAAACTATTCACTTGCAGTAGACTAGAGAGGAAGTATATCAGAGAAGTCAGGTTCTACAAGAAAAACTAAAAAGGATGTTTGATAAAAGAACCAAAGCAGAGGATTTCTTCATTGGGGATAAAGTTTTAAAGTGGGATTCTAGGAGGGAAGACAAAGGAAAGCATGGCAAATTTGATTTCCTTTGGAAAGGACCTTTTGTTATTCAGACTGTACAAGGAAACAACACCTATTTTCTGAAAAGCTTGGATGGCACAGAGGCAGATGATGGGCCAGTAAATGGTCGAATGCTGAAGCATTATTTTGATCAGGTTTTTTGAAGAAATCAGCACTTTAGTTTGTACATAATAGTGTTTACTTTCTGCAATTTACTACAGCAATATGATAGGGAATGAGATGCAGCAAATTTTGAGGGAAAGGCAAGGAATTCTACCACCTTATGGTATTATACTTGGAGATTATCAGAAGAAGTTAAAAAGGAGACTTGGGAACTGTGAAAATGATGGCAAATATTCAGACAGAGTAACCTAAACAGAGCTGCAACTAAGTAAATGAATTCATGAGAGTCACTCAAATTTTGCAGAGGTACTATTTTGTCTACAACAGAAGGAATTTTCAGATTACATCAAGAATTGAACATAAGGCCCTCTGACCTGTTGTTCTTGACTTTTCACCAGGAAAATCCATCCCCAAGTGGAGCCACTGTTAGGTTCCTATACCAATAGGTTTCATTTTTCATGATTGACTGTAGAAGGGCCAAATATGTTCATCCTTGCATGCTGCAAAGGTTCCATATTTTGTAAACAAAGGAAGAAAATTAAAAAATGAAAAGAGGGTATGCCCTAAAAGAAAAATCAAAGGGCAAAAAGAATGGATTGGTCAGAAAAATGATAAAAATGAACCCCAAACCAAAAGACCAAGAAAGTGTGCTAGTTTAAATGCCACTACTGTTCCATTGTTGCAAAATTTCATTGTGTACAGGTGGTTGATTCTGCATACAGTTGATGAATAGCCAGACAGTTCAATCCTGGTTAGATCATGTTTGAATTTACTTGTCTTTAGAATAGAGAATAAAGATCTGTCCAAACAGTGTAAGCTTGGCAGATGAGTAAATAGGTAGAGAAAATAAGGAGCCCCACTGGTTAATATGGGCCCTTGGAAGAGATAAGGGTAGACTTAGATAGGAAGACATTATGAAGAAAAAGAGGAAAATCAGGGTTTGCTAGTCCAAATGCACCCTATCAAAAGGAAGAAAAAATGTTAGGTGTATTAGGCTGAGTAGGCAGTTTGAGGTCATTTTTTGTCTTGTCAATAAAGACTCATCTCCTGGATGACACAAGTACCATGGCAGTTGTTTGGTTGTAAAACAGTGGAAGCATGACTAATTTCCCCTTTCATTTCCCCAGAAATCATTTACTAACATCCCCTCAAGGACCTTGGGATCTGCCCAGTAGTCCTATTTCACTTCATTTTATGAGAAATGCTAAGTTGAACTCTGAGTTTACTTAGTTATAAGAAGCCACATTTCTTGTGTAAAAGATCTTACCATTTTACTTCATTTCCCTAAAAAACCTAAGTTATTACCTTATAAACTTAGCGTTACCTATCCATAAAAATCATATTAACATTAACTTTATTATATAGCTCCTTTATTATTTTTCCCACCCCTATTCTATAAAAAACTATATAAAAAACCCAAAAATAGATAATATCCCTACCCCTGGCAACTATAGCCTTATATCAAAGTTCGGGAATTATGGGTTCATTTGGAACCTTAATGATAACCCTTCCGCGTTCATAAACCATACATTAACCTGGCGCGCATGTATATATCGGGTTTCGTTTAACATCCGGTTAAATGAATAACCGTTCCGCCTAATCCACAGTTTAAAACCCACCAAAACATTATTAAAATGCCGAAATATTAACGCGGGTCCCGTGTTAATAAACCCCCGCCACTTACCTCACCCGTCGACCGTCCGATCCAGCGCCGTAGATCCAATGGCTGGCGGCAATATCGGGAGCTCCCATCTGCCGAACGTTAGCGTCCGGGGGATGGGCGGTATTTCTGCCATACCCCTGCCATGCGTCGGCTTCCCAGCGTGATCAGAGCCCCCTCCTCCAAAACCACCATGGGCCAAAGGCGGTGCAGGGAATACCGCTTACCACCCCGCTGCCTCCCCCCTGACGTCATACCACATCACCTGATTACGTCGCCTGCCACCACTCCATAGCAGTGCCATGTCATCTACTGACATCACCACCTCTCCACCATGTCGTCCGCCACATCATCTGACACGTCAGCTGACACGTCATCTTCCGTACCCGCTACACGACAAAAATACGTCATGATGACATCATCATTAAAAAGCGCCAAAAGCCCAAAAAGGCCCAAATTGTGTTAAAAGTCGCGAAAATGATTGTTTTTGGTTATTTCTATTTGTGCGTTAGTGGAGGCCTCTGCATGCAATTTTACGACCAATTCACCACCGAAGCTACACAGTCCATCACCCTGCAAATTTGCTCCGTAGCTCGACTCGCAGCTCGAGTCACCCCTGCTAATCACTCACAGCGCCATAAAAATAGGTATTTACCCACTTTTCGCCCGTAAACCCTGTTTTTCCAAAATTCTCTGTTAAAATCGCCTGAGGATCTAGAATTCAAATTTAAATGCGCTCCTGCCTATGAACCACTGCATTTTAATTCACTGGGTGACCCCTTTTTCCTAAGAAAACCTGCAAACTCTGCTCTCCTCTGCAAGTTGGTCATTAAACTGCACTTCAAGCCCATTTCCGCCAGCAAATTCTCCAAAACTACCCATGTATTGAGTTAATTTGTCAAAATCCCCTGCAAAAGAGCACCATTTCCTCTGTTTCATCCAGCCTCCCAATTTAACTTTGCAGACTTTATCCTTCCTGTGAAATTTACCCAGTAAGGCCATTTTTATATAAGGTTCAGTCTGCAAATTCCCTGACAAAAGCCTCAGAGCCAGTTTTCAGTGTTCTGTTGTTGCATAAACCCAAATTCCAAATTACAAACACAGAGAATTTAAAGATGGAGACTCCAGTGGCTTTAAACATTACTCCTCTCAATGCACCCCACAGGGAATTAGAAGCACTACCTTTGGCTGATAGGGACTACCTAATCCAAGACTTGGTTGGTGACAGAAACCACCTGCAGACATTTTGTGAGCTGAGGAACAATTATCTAAACAACAATGATATTTATGGGATATGGGAATCAAATTTTCTTATATACTTCCTTCCCTCTGTCAATATCTTCCCTGAAATAATTCACCTCTGTTTTGAAAATTATGAGCCAACTCAAAGGGCAGTCAAGTCTCCATCTGGGAGCATCCTCTTTCATATAACTCCTGACTCCATCAATCAAATGCTAAATTTCAAGCAAACTCAGCTGTTGTCCCCTCTTTCTATGAAATTCTTGCTAGATTAAGATCCCAAACTCTCCAGCTCAGAGATAGCCCGAATTGCCAAGTATACATGAGAGAAGATCGCCAGCCTACAGGGCCACCTCCTTTTCTCTATGTATGTTTCAATGAAGTGGGTAAATTGCTTGTTGATATGATATCTTATGTTTTGGGTTTCAAGACAAGTGAACATATTGATGAAACTATATTGGTCTTACTGTCCGCATTTACCCCAGGGCAACCCCCTGTTGTCAAGTACGATTATGCCAAATTCATTGTTAACAAGATACATGACCAATTTTTGAAACTAGATAGGGGGCGAGTCTTCAAGTATTCATCCTACATCTATCATTTATTCCTATATTATCAGCCAGATTGTTTCCAATGCCCCATCAAAAGATTGGACTCTAAAGGAGAAAAGAAGTCTGTGATTTTTTGGACCTCAGTCTTTCATGAAGTCCGCAGCTCTCCCTACTCTTACTGTGAGTTCATTGACATGTTTTTTTATCCAATCTCTTCTCTCCTAAAGAGAACTCCTCCTCCTAGACTATCCTATGACATGCAGAAAATATTGCAGCTCTCAAAAAACTACAAAATAGGTGACTGGTACTTTTACCAGAATCACACTGTCATCAGGATATATGGCTGTGAGTTGTGTCCCTACAGACTGCCAAGATATGTGCCAATGAGACTGTTTGCCTTGGAATATTACAGGCAATTTATCAATTCAGATTTAACTCATTTTCATAGCACCAAGAAAAAGGCTCAGTTGAAATTCAGAGACCAACTAGGCCCCTTTGTCATGAACAAAAAAGAAGGATGGCAAGATGTTGATCAAATATTGGGGGAGAAACTCAGGTTAAAAAGAAGTTTTTGGTGGGTACCTTATGACCCAAATGGCTTTATCAATGCCAGAAAAATAAAATATAGGTTTTCAGCCTATGAACATTGCAAAATCCCACAGATAGAACAATTTGCCAACCAAGATGAGTGGGTGGAAGGCACACTAGTTGAAGAGTTCACTCAAGAAGAAATAATGGAGCAAAATGTGAAAGATTTGGAAAAGACTCTTGACTTGGATTCTTTTAGGCAGCTGTCATTCAAACTGCCACAACAAGTTGGAGAAGGCACATCAATTGCTGCAGTTTCACAAGCTGCGCAGGAAAGGACTACACCAGCAGCAGGTACAGCAAAGGGCAAGGAGGTAGTAGATACAGAGCAAGAAACAATGACAGACCAGCCAACTACCTCAAAGGAACAGAGTCAAGGGAAAACCCCTCCACTGCAGACAGAGGCACCATAGATTCCAGCATTACAAACTCCTCTCAATGAGGAAAGAAGCAAGAAACAAGACAGGGAAGAGACCACATCTGCAAGTGGGTCAACACAACAGCCAGAGGCCAAAAGGCAGAGAGTAGATCCTCAAATTGAAGAGGAAATTATTGAAGGAGTCATAGAGAGTCCAAGGAGGGAGAGGGAAACCATCCAGCAAACATCCACCAGCTCTCACAGACAAGAAACAGAGAGGCAACATGGTATGGAGGTATGGAGGTATCCTCCTCAAGGCAGCAAAGTAAGCAACCACCTGGTATTAAAGGAACATTTATGGAAATTAAGGCCCAAAATGAATTGTTAAGAATACAGCTTTATGATCAACTCCTCAAAGAAACACCCTCCAAACATCGAAGACCGATGGCAGCTTATGACTTTAAGGAGGAAAAGATGATCTTAAGTCATTTCAAGCCTAAGATTCAGCAACCATAGACAGCTGCGGACTACATAAAGACAAATCTAGAAGTCCTCGCCAAAGACATACATCCAATGGATCAAATTGAGCTACACAAGCAAACAGGTGAAATGGTCTATGCTACATTGGCAGACAAGGCAGTGTTGGCCCACCAATTGAAGGAGTCATTAAGCAATTCATCTGCCCAATTGGATTTGGAAAGAATTTCTTCCTTGGCTAAAGACAACAGAATAAAGACCTTGGAGGAAATTATTGTTGAGCTAGGGCATGATCCTAAGGATGCCAAGGGCATCAAAGCCCTCATAAGGAAGAAGGAAGAAGATATTGCTGCACTTAGAAAGCAATTGAGGCTACCTGCAACCGTGCACCCAAAAACTACAGAACTTGCAGAAGAGAAGGAAGAAGGAGATAAAATGGATTTGTTGATGAGGATGAATCAAAGAATAATTCAAATGGAGCAAGAATTAGAGAAATCATTGCAAGGCAAGCAGGGAGAGTCGACCTCCCAGCCACCTGTAATAGCTCCAACAATTCCCTCTGCTCCTCCTACACTTGCAGTAGCAATCCCTCCTATTATCCCAGCATCAGCAACAGGTATATCAACCTTGGATGCTTCAGCAGCGGCAGAAACAACAACACCAAAATCTAGCATGAGTATGGAAGAAATGATGAGAGCAGTAAAAGAGCTAGAAGTTCAAATGACAGAGCTAAAAGAGGCCAAAGAAAAGTTGGCCAAGCTGGAAGTAAGCTATGACAAGTCCAAGATAACAGTGGCTGAAAAAAACAAGAGAAATAAAGATCTTGGATAATAAAATAAAATCCTTAGAAAAAGAGCTTACTCTGCATAAAACTATGGCTGAAATCAAGACAATTATGTGGGCCAAAATTGGCCAATCTATTACTGACCAATGGCAATAAATTCAAACTATACATGAAAAAATAGAATTGATAGGGATCGCTCAATTTGAAACTCAAAAGGCCAAGGCATCATTGGGAAACATGCCTGAGCAAGCCAATAGAATGATTCAATTTTTGAATACTCGTACCAAAGAGCAGCTGGCAGCTCTAGATATCA
Source organism: Pinus tabuliformis (assembly GCA_031772625.1). Taxonomy (NCBI): domain Eukaryota; kingdom Viridiplantae; phylum Streptophyta; class Pinopsida; order Pinales; family Pinaceae; genus Pinus; species Pinus tabuliformis. The sequence goes on along the minus strand of CM062810.1, from coordinate 734,610,363 downwards.
GGAACACGACAGACACCATTTTTATAGTAAAAAAGGTGTTGACCCTGAGGAATTTTGTACAAACTTTAGAAAGAAAGTGCCAAGAAATGCAGACAGAAATAAATACCTTCAAACTAAAGTTTGCAACATTGCAGAGCAAAGGGTTACCCAGCTTATTAACTAGTAGTGGAACACTGCTAACACATGAACAGTATGCCAACAAGGTAAACACATATGTTTCTAATCAAATTACAGCTTCATCAAGCATGTCAGAAGACACAGTGCCTCCCTCTGGACAGAGTCTATATGACAAATTAGAAAATCTGTTCTACATTGAACATGAGATAAATCATATTTTTGAAGTCCAGCCCAACTTCTAAAGATATACTGAAGCTGATGAAGCACTAATAAAAATACAAAGACATCAGCTACTAACAGACGAATGGTGGCAGGGAATGTTGGAGGTTCTACCGAGGTGATTTTGTTTTCTTTTTCCTTTTTTGATCAGCTACAGGTCAGCAAATTTAAATGAACGAGCCACCTATCAAGGAGTCAAAACAGCAGAAAGAGGAAGTCAGATTGTGACTGCAGCTCATTAATGCAAGACCAAGCACCGATGACAAGGCCAGGACAGCAACACAGCAAAATAGCAAGGCAGCAAACGCAGGAACGCAGAGTAAAGACGCAGCTACGAGCCGACTCACACAGTCCAAAATTCAAAAATCGCTGACAAATTAAACAACCAGCACACCAACATTTACTGCGGCATTCATTTCTCTCATTTACTTCTTCTGAAGAGTTGGTGAAGGAAGTTATTGCTTGAGAACTTATCTACATGATATTTTGTATCTCCTTTTTTGTATAAATACCTCCCCATAAGATGTATTTGGGGTTGGTGATTTACTCTCTGGACTGCGCTGTAACTCTGAGACTTGTTAATACAAAGGCTGTTGAATTTCATTACTGTTGGACCGTCTGAATGTGGATTTTATGTTCTGGGAACGGCTATAGAATTCCTGTGTCTTTCTATGGATCAATAAGTTTCTCTAACCTGCATTTATGTTTTCTGTGTTTGCAAATTTCATATATGTTTCATAGTCTTAGTAACAGAGAAAAAGAATAGCCCAGAATTTGTTTAAATACACTATGTGTTCAATCTCTGGTATTAATTATGTTTTCTTTAGAATTAGTCATAAACAAGAATTCTTAGCTGCTCCTGTTTCCACTGATTCTTTCACTTTGAATATTGCCTAGGAATTCTTTACTGCTCCTTGATAATATTCATGCACCTTCCCTCTGCCAGCATAATGAAGGATTCTTGACTGCCCTTCATCCACTGGCTTACATTCCATTAACTTCCAGATCTCAAAATTGTTTCAAGATTGATTATCTTGCTCTGTAGCATTGCCCTTTACCAAAGAGAACACTCTCAGCAGTTCATCCTCATTGAACCCATTTGCCCAATGGTATAAACTGTTTTAGACTTGCATCCCAGCTCTATTTAAGATCACCATCCAACAAATTTAAAATCAAACTCTGTGCATCATAACTAGCCTAAAATACTTCAAAACAAAGCTAAATTACAAAGAGAGAGCCCTCTCTGGTTGCAGGTTAGCTAGAATCTGCAACTAAAAGACTAGTTAGTGGTTACCTCGGCTGTATTCCCTTCTGGAGGCAGGGAACAACCTGAGTGATAACAAGACCCACCAACATGTCAAGGGATCTCTCCCATAAGAAGTCCCAATTATACCTCATATCATTTGGTGTAGGAGTCCTAGAAATGGGACGTACGATATCGCCTTGACCGTGGTTTCGCACAAAGGCAAGTAATATGTCCCTGTTTGAAGCAAGGATGTGACATATGCGGCAATTCAAGGAAGGTGCATGAGTGGTTCTAACACGTGGAGGGTGAGGTGAGTGAGCCCCTTGGAAACCTGTGAAAGCACATATTTAAGAAGGGAATAGACGAGCAAAGATGCATCACAACATGGAAGGCAAGTAAGCTAGAAATCCAAAGTGAGAGTTAAACCAACAACACATTTCAGTAAGATTCATACATACATTTACAGAAAATAGCTACACATGCACGCGTAAGAAAACAAATACATATATCATTTAGAAGAAACAAGATAGCTGAAATACAATACGACATATGCATGAAACATGCTAGCTCTGTTATATTAATAAGTGTGAGTCCTAGTCATACAATACAACCATGACCAACCACTAGTTCTGACAACGGAAAGTTACAGTCACTGTCACCTACTCCTCCAAAGAGATATGCTATCTCTGCATAATGGAAAAGCCAAGGCTCATTACAATATTGTCCAAGCTTTCTCTAAGATACTCCTATTGGAAGCTTGGCTGAACAAAAGCCTATACAATGAGTTATGAGGGACTATTTATAGCAAAGGGTGGGGCGGCCCTTGACATTCCCCTTTGTGATTGTTCATCTATCCTCATGACTCTTCATCTACTCTATGAATGTTACATCCAACTATCAACACTTGAACTTGTACTTCAAAATACATTACATACAATCTGCACATGTACCCATGTGAGACAAAATAGGCTTGAAAAATCCATGCAAGACATCACTATTACTCAGACAATTGTGGGAAGACCAACTCTTCTACATCCTCATGGTGGTCGACAGTAGCGAAATGATGCCAAGCTCGGTAGTCTGCGATGGTGTTCGTGTACTCTAAGGTGACATCTTTTTGGAAACAAACTCTTGCCTCCATAGTATCCAGGTACACTACTCAAGCTCCTTTGTCCAACTCTTTTGATAACATGCACATCATTGTCTTAAGTGTGGCCAGACCAATGATCCAGGTGGATATTGGTGGCCACCTGCCAAGTCCACCTGGACCCCCACCATTGTCTTTCTCAGCATTTTCAGTTTCCTTAATTATAGCACAACTTACTATTTTTAGCAGTTTTTCGGGTCCTGAACTTCCGGAGCCGTTTTGAGGCCCTAAACGACGTTTTTTTGGGAATCTGGGGGCAACATGGGTCCATGGACCGATGTTGCCCTTCCCAAAGTGGTAGTTCTCGGATAGATCTTTCTAACGAGCTATCGTACGCGTCAAACGGAGATCGTATGCCAAAGTTACGACCCCGGGAAATTGATGTACCAATTTACCCAAACGGGGCCCACAATTTGGCGTTTCATCTTCTAGGGTTAGGTTTCGGGATGTGAAGGGTTTTCCATTGTTTCTCAACAATAAATAGGCCTTCGAGCCTCATTGTAATACAGTTTTTAGAACAGTTCAGAGGCATGTAGCCATCACATCTCTTCTCAGAGATAAGCTACCATCGCCCTAGCTAGTTTATTGCCATTTCTGTTTGTAAGCATATTTCAGTATTTTCCATTAATGAAATGAAGTATTATTTCCGCTGCATCTTTGTGTATATGGTTATCTCTGTAATTTGTTGCGTTCCTGTTTAAATCTGGATCAGTGGTATCAGAGCGGTCTGCTTTTTCTTTGTTTTTCTTTGCATGTCCCCAACAAGGTCGGGATATAAGGAGTTAGGGCTTGAACTGGTTGAACCTTTGCAAGACCAGCCTCGCAAATCCCGACGGCCTCCCATGGCGGACGAGAAGAAAGACGAGGGGGCAGGAGATCCCATCAAAATCTTGCTCGAAGAAGCGCTCGAGCGACAACGGAACGCGATGATGGACAGCTTTGCGCAGATCCTTCAGCGGCTACCCAGAAGCGGCGCATCGGCTTCCAGCAGCTCCTCTGGAAACGCCACACCCTTTAAGGTACAAGTTAATTTTGAAATCCCCATATTCGAGGGTCAGATAGACGCCGATGCCGTAGATAAATGGTTAAATCTGCTAGAGGGTTATTTTTCTGTTCATGAATTTTCGAGTCGGGAAAAGATTGTTTTTGCTCTTCTCAAAGCAGCCCCCCACGTCAAGGACTGGTGGGAAACCTACTGCGAGCAGAAGGATGAAAGTACTGGCTCACTATTTTCAGCCGCACCCACCTGGGATTCGTTCCGGGATGCCATCAAGGAGCAGTACTACCCTGTCGGAAGCTATGAGGATGAATACATAAAGTGGACCACGCTGCGGCAGGGAAGGGACCAAGACGTGCCGGAGTTCACCAATCTTTTCCATACCCTTCGCACAAAGTTGGGTATCAAGGATTCAGAGCAACATTTGATACTCAAATACCGTGGCTGCCTGCACAAGTACATCCAGGAAGAAATACAATTCCTAAACATCCCCTCGCTCGGCGCAGCATACCGGTATGCCGTCAAGGTCGAGCAGAAGTTTAAACAAAAGAAGCGAGACTTTGGATCTGCGAATCCAAAGCAGGGGAAAGGTGCCCCTAAACCACAGAACAAAGGACAAAGCCAAGGCGGGACAGCCCAAGACAACCAGCCGAAGCTGCAAGCAAAGAGCAACGCCGCGAAGCCGAGAAAGGACACTGGAAAATGGTGCGAGTTCCATAAGAGCTCCACTCACAACACAAGTGAGTGTCGGGCCAAGCAGTCACTGGTGGCTGAGCTAAAGGTTTCAGAATCAGATGCATGTTCCGACTCTGAGTCAGAACCCGATAAGGGGTATGAAAAAGGGAAGCAGATCATTGATGCGGATCCCAGCGCCACTGTTGCTACCGCAAAGATCCAGAAAAATGAACCCGAAGATCCAGAGGAGGAGGAGCGTCTCTTCCACTCCCAGATGTGGGTAAAGGGCTCCCCGATACAGTTCATTGTTGATAGCGGGAGTCAAAAGAACCTCATTTCGGCAGAGGTCGTGAAGCGGTTGGGCTTACCGACCACAGCACATCCACAACCATACACCATTGGGTGGCTTCACCAAGGGCGAGATCTTCGCGTGAGCCAGCAGTGTCGCCTTCCATACAACATCAAGCCCTTCACGGATGAGGTATTGTGTGACATTGCTCCCCTTGAAGTTTGTGATGTATTACTAGGACAACCATACTTGTGGAAGCGACATGCTGTGTATGAATCAAGGCCCCGTGCTGTTATTATTACATTGGGAAATAAGTTGTTCAGGATACCAGAGGTAGCACCACCTGCCGCCATCTCTTTGATTACTGCAAAACAATGCAGTAAGATCATTTCCAAAACCAGGAAATTTGTTTTCCTGATGATACGCCCTCAAGGGAAGAAGAAGACAGTGGCCGCGGCCTCCAAACGGGGTCCCTCTGCACGGCAGCTACAGATGGACAAGATTGTGGAGGAGTACGAAGACATCTTCACCTCCCCGGCAGGGGTTCCTCTGCACTGTCAAGTCAAGCACTCCATCGATCTGACCCCAGGTGCGCCGCTACCCAATGGACCAATTTATCGGCGCTCCGTTCTGGAGAACAATGAAATCAAGAGGCAGATTCAGGAGCTCCTGCAGAAAGGTCACATCCGTCCGAGTTCTTCGCCCTGTGGGAGCCCGATAGTGTTGGTACAGAAGAAGGATGGGACGTGGAGACTCTGTATTGACTATCGGGCGCTGAACAAGATCACTGTCCGTAATAGGTACCCGATCCCGCGGATTGATGACCTCCTAGACCAACTAAAGGGGGCGAAATATTTCAGCAAGATCGATCTGAAGTCAGGATATCACCAGGTACCAATTGAACCCTCAGATGTGTGGAAGACTGCCTTCAAATCCAAGGAGGGCCTCTTCGAATGGTTGGTCATGCCTTTCGGATTGACGAATGCTCCTGCAACCTTTATGAGGCTAATGGATGACATCTTGCGGCCATTCACCAACTCCTTTGTAGTAGTATACTTGGATGACATTCTGATCTTCAGCCAGAGTTGGGAAGAGCACCTCCACCACATCCGACAGGTTCTCCAAACACTGCGGCAACACAAGCTATGTGCCAATTTGGAGAAATGCACTTTTGGCATGACCAAGGTTCAGTATCTGGGATACATCATTGATGAACAGGGGGTGCATGTCGATCCAGCCAAGGTCCAAGTCATTCGGGATTGGCCCTCTCCAACCACTCTAACAGAGCTCCGCAGCTTTCTCATATTTCTTGGCCCTTGAGTCAAGTCACCAAGGGCGGGGCGAAAGCAAAATTCTTTTGGTCTGAATCTCAACAGAAGGCATTCAGGGAGTTGAAGGATCGCCTCTGCACGGCACCAGTGCTCGCGTTACCAGATTTACAACAACCATTTGAGGTCGAGACAGATGCCTCTGACTATGCTATTGGGGCAGTCCTTACTCAACATGGACATCCAGTGGCATATCACAGTGAAACACTTTCAGACACAGTCCGGAAGTACCCCACTTATGATAAAGAGATGTATTCCATTGTACAGGCCTGCCGACAATGGAAGCATTACATTTTGGGGAAGGAAACGGTCATCCACACAGACCACCGACCTCTGCAGTTCATACAGACCCAAGGGAAATTGCAGAATGATCGCCATCAGAAGTGGTCTACATACCTGCAACAGTTTCACTTGAATATCAAGTATAAAAAGGGCAGCACCAATAATGTTGCAGATTGCCTCAGTCGACCACCGATCATGGCGCTAACCACCGTGCTCAACTCTTGCGGGCACGAGACTTCTGATTGGCCACTTCTCTACAAAAGCGACCCAGAATTCGGCCACACATACCAGACACTCTTGGAGGGTCGGCAGGTTGCAGATTTTCACCTCCAGGATGCCCTATTATGCCACCTCGGTCACCTCTGTGTTCCTTCAAGCGAGCGTGCCAAGATGATTTGGGAAGCACACTACAGTCGGGCTGCTGGGCATTTCGGGGTCGAGAAAACAGTGGCAGTACTGCAAAACTATTTCTATTGGCCGAATCTTCGACAGGATGTTGGGAAGTACATCTGATCATGTACTGCCTGTGCCATTGCCAAACCGACCATTAAGAAGCAAGGCCTCTATACCCCGTTGCCTACCCCTAGTCGACCTTGGGAATCCATCTCCATGGATTACATGTCAGGCCTTCCTTCCACTAAGCATGGAAATGACTGTGTTTTTGTGGTCGTCGACAGGTTCTCAAAGATGGCCATTATGATGGCCTGCAAGAAGAATATCACAGCAGAAGCCACTGCTAAACTCTTCTTTGAACGAGTGTGGGTGCACTTTGGGATCCCACAGTCTATCATCTCAGATCGGGACAGTCGGTTTCTCAGCACCTTTTGGTCCAGTCTCTGGTCAATGCTGGACACCAAACTCACGAAGTCCACAGCCTTCCATCCTCAAACTGATGGCCAGACAGAGGTTGTCAATAGGATGATTGTGCACATTCTGCGCATGTATAACTCAAAGCATCCACGCACATGGGACGAGAGCCTCCCCTACGTTCAGCACAGCTACAACCGAGCTCTTCACAGCTCCACTGGCCATAGCCCTTTTCAGGTGGGTTTGGGATTCCAGCCACTATGCCCCATTGATGTGGCCATGCCACTTGCAGCTACTCACATGAATTCAGCTCATGTCCAGTCCGAAACAGATAAGGCCACCAGCTTCATTGAGCGCATCCAACATATTCGCCAGCAGGTCCATGACATTCTTGAGAAATCAAATGCCAAGTACAAGCAGCGACATGATCAACATCGGGTGCCACACAAGTTTCAGGTGGGCGACAAAGTTGGTTGCATTTGCAAAAGGAACGCCTTACTGGAGCCTATCGGAAATTGAGACCACTCCGATATGGTCCTTACACCATTACTAAGGCTATGGGAGACAATGCATTTGAGCTCAGCATTCCCCCATTCCTTGGCCTGCACCCAGTATTTAATGTGGACCGCCTTCGGCCATACTTTCCACCATTGCTAGACACATCCGATATTGCAGAACAGCTCAAACCCACAGAATTAAATCCAGATTGCATGGAACAAGCTGCAACTGATCGGATCATGGACACACAGATCAAGAACACTCGCCAACAGAATATCCAACTGTATCGAGTTGTCAAAGCGGGCCAACTCCTTCAGCAGGGCAAGTGGCTCACCAGGGAACAAGTTCAGCAGAAGTTTCCTCATCTCATGGAGGAGCTCAACGCAATGGGGACCATTGCTTCCTAAGGGGGGAGGAATGATCCAGGTGGATATTGGTGGCCACCTGCCAAGTCCACCTGGACCCCCACCATTGTCTTTCTCAGCATTTTCAGTTTCCTTAATTATAGCACAACATACTATTTTTAGCAGTTTTTCGGGTCTTGAACTTCCGGAGCCGTTTTGAGGCCCTAAACGACGTTTTTTTTGGGAATCTGGGGGCAACATGGGTCCATGGACCGATGTTTCCCTTCCCAAAGTGGTAGTTCTCGGATAGATCTTTCTAACGAGCTATCGTACGCGTCAAACGGAGATCGTATGCCAAAGTTACGACCCCGGGAAATTGATGTACCAATTTACCCAAACGGGGCCCACAATTTGGCGTTTCATCTTCTAGGGTTAGGTTTCGGGATGTGAAGGGTTTTCCATTGTTTCTCAACAATAAATAGGCCTTCGAGCCTCATTGTAATATAGTTTTTAGAACAGTTCAGAGGCATGTAGCCATCACATCTCTTCTCAGAGATAAGCTACCATCGCCCTAACTAGTTTATTGCCATTTCTGTTTGTAATTTGTTGTGTTCCTGTTTAAATCCGGATCAACCAATGACATGCTGATGCATGGTGTCTGCACTAATCACCAAGTCTAGGATGGTGGTTATGCGCATCAACTCAACAAAGTACGAGTCAAGCTCTAGTCGAACCTATGCCTTTGTCTTTGCCTAGGTGAGTGTCCCAATAGATGGGATTGCATGTGCGTGCACAACCACATCGATGCTCCTGAAAACCTGTGCATGGGAATCCTGTAGACTAGTGATGAGTTGCGGGAGATCTTCATGGTTCTGGATCCGACTCCAGATGCGTGCCTTCAACTCGACCGCTCCGAGCTTCATCATCTTGGGCAAGTGTAATGGGGCTCCCTTGTATCTCATTGTCCATGTTTGCATGTAATCAATAGCAGCATGCACGTTTGACAAGATACGTGCTCTCCTCGCACACCACTGTTCCCATCCATTGATATGGACAACTGCCTTATGCATGGTACCAAACTTGGAATACAACGCCCGCATGATTGTGTCAAGGGACAATACTTCATCCAGTATTTCCTTCTTCAACTCTGCTTAGGCGGATGTTGTAACCAATTATCCTCCCTGCTTGGCCATTTGTAACTCCTTAGCCATTCACTCATTCTCAGCTATCAAGAAGCGAACACTCGAGCTAGTGGCTTTGGCATATGTTTTGGTAGCATCGGCCAATGTTGTCGGACGCTTGCACATGTCAGACACGGTCAGTGATTCCTCAAACTGCACTGGAGATGTGTGATCATTCGGAGTCGACACTCTGCGATCTTGCACAACTCTATGTTGGGACTCATCGAATGATATGTTTTGTATCTCTCCCTTTGGATGGTCTCCAAGGATCTCAAGGTCTCCTTGGTCGCTTGGGACGTGCTCCACTTCTGGATCTGGTGAAGCCAGTGGGTAGACCTCTTGGTGGTAAGGCATGAGGTTGATGTCTTTCTCTAACTCCTGTTGCCCCATGTTCGTATCCATCTGCTCATGTGCTTGTTTAATCTCTTGAGCAAAGTCCTACTCTTGTGATGGCTCACCCTGTCTGCTTGGTGCCACCTGTTTGGATGAGTCGACTACTTGTACGGGCATAGTTTCCTTTATCTGTACATGTTGTGCCTCCTTATGTACCTGTTATTTCTACACTTCCTTCTCCTATCTGCACAGCTCCTGTTCCTTCCGGAGTTTCTCCTTCAACCCATGCAACTGCTTCTCGGTTTCCTCCATTCTCCGTTTTTCTCTCTGCCTTTCCGCGTTCCTCCTATCGCATTGTTGCCTCTTTGCCTCTATTGCCAAAGGTGATTTATGCACAAGTGGGTCTTCTCAGAACTTGCACCTTTGTTTTTCCTTCACGCTGTCGAAAATCTTCCTCTTGCCTTTGTCACGTGCTGGTATGTTTACCTCTGCTGGTGATGTTGTTGGTGCTCTCCTGGATATTGCTTCATGCTGCTTTGCTAACCATTCCACAACGATGTTGACCATTTCATTCGCCGGGAGAAGTTGTAATAATATCTCCGTGGGTCCTCCTCCGCCTAATGACATGCTCTGTGGATCCACTAAAATTGTAATCTCGTACAGTGATCTTTTACAAAAAAATGTGGGTCATACGGATTGTCGCTTTGGGTGTCAGATGGATATTTCTTAATCTCCTATGCGTCGACATCCACATGCTTGAAATTTCGTATTTCGTATAACCCCATCCCCAACGGAAGAGCGGGCCAAGGTGCCTTCTTCTTCTGGTGCAGCCTAGCTGACAATCCTACCGAGATGTGGTATGATACTTCATGCATGACGAGCTTGTCCAAGGAAAAATTTGGGAAAACATGCAGAGGCTTCTCCTCATTGTACATCCGTATGAAGGTGCCAGGCGGTGAGGCATACCAATCTAGTATATCAATCAATACCTCCATTGCTGCCTTCGACATGCAAGGTAGATCCTGTTAAAATATCATCTTGTACACCTGGGTGACAAAACGATCAGACAACTGTGTGATAACTCCACTGAAGCTGCATTCGGACAACATTTTACAATAAGAGTTCATAGAGGTCTCTGCCAATTTCCATGCCCACTTCAAGCTCGCGAACTCATGACGAACACAGATTGCATCCAAGATGTAAGCTGACATGTAGACTTTTGCTTGCTGACCTTGGATGACTATCAAGCTCTTGTTACCTATTCCTTCAGCTTGTGAGCCAACATGTCGAACCAATTGCGTGTTTTGCCTTCACTGGCTAGTTGGTCCAATGCGATCACCCAACTTTGTGGGAAGGTTTTTGTGCTCTCTTGGCCATACAAGCGACATGCAAAGATGACCAAGTATTGATATGCCTTCCGCAGTATCTTCGTCTTGTAAACATGGTTGGGTGTCATCCTGAATTTGGTCGGCTCCTTCACCCAGTTCTTCAAGATATCCCTGGAGTTGGCATTGTTGTTGGGTATGCTGAAGGGTGTCTCCATGGTGATCACGGGCTTCGACATATGGTACATTTGTTCATAATCATGTGCCCTAAAGGTAGAAATCTCCATCCCGCTGACACTTCTCAATGTCATCATCTCAAGATCAGTGTGTGAGACGATCCAATGTATCATGTCCATGCATGGGAACACGAGATACCTGCATGCAATCCGGTACAAGCCGGACTTGTGAATGTTCACATAGACTTGGCGGTCTTCGAGGTCTTCCCCAAATGTGCCTGCAAATGCATCATTGACCTCTTGCCATTTCAGCTTGATGTCCTTGTCTACAATCAGCTTGGTGTCTTTGTAGATCGACAAACTTGTAGACACTCACTCAATTGCTGCCCCAATTGCACTTCCATTGGTGTCCTTTGATATTGCTCTCTTGGAAACCATTGATCCTGAACTGTTGAGAGATGGATGAACACCTTCAAGATATGGAGACATGGTGACATGCACGGAAAGAAATATGTCAGTTAAAACGAAAGAAAAATTGAAGAACAACATGCAACATCCCTAGGGATTGACGGGAAAGGATTGCACAATTTTTCCTAGGAGGCCGGGAGACTGGCTGCCGAAACTGCGCAAAAGGAAGTCCGAGCTATTGGGAGGCTGGTTGACTATTGGAATTTCACAATGGAAAATCCAGATTGGCCTGCTAGCTGTTGGGATTGCGTAATGCGCAATTTCAACTAGCGGGGGTTGCAGGCCCAGTGACTGCATTGCGCAATTTTCTGGGCTAATAGTCACTACCTCTCATAATTGCGCAATGCAAGTCTAGAGGACACTCACTAGGCATAAATGTGCATTTTCTAGGAGGAAGGTAGAGCCTTCCCTCTCAGGATTGCGCAATGTTGTCTTGGTGAGGTAGAGTCTAGGCCAACGCTGCCCAGACCCGCCAATAGGCAATTGAAAGAAAATGTGAATGTGAATGCATGGCGATACTAAGTGTAAGCAAGAGCGAATGATATTGCATGAAAACAATGAATGTAGATTCAAAAAATGGAACAACATGCATGTGTGTGAAGCGAGTCGCTGAATCGGCGACTGATCGTGCAAAACAGTGTCATGCATGCAACAACAGTGAGATGCTAACGAAAAATGAAGCAGTGCTAGTAAAAGCTAATATGCATGCAAATGATAGCAAGTGTTCACAGAAATCAAGAAGATAGCACTCACATAAGACAAAACACAAAAGGTGACAGAAATGCTGCAAAAGGCAAGCTAGGCGAACTTACCCAGAAATAGCTAAGTTGGATGTGTCAAAGACTCCTGGATGTGTTGTGGGATGTCAGACCTCCAAGATTGATGTGAAGAAGTGAGCTCTAAAGTGTCGAATAAATAAGTATGAGGCTCATGACGTGCATGCCACAAATCTAGGAAAAATCAACACTTGGAGGAAAGATTCTAAAATTACCTTTGCATGTAACCTCGAGCTGCTAAAAATAGCTCCCTAAAATCTAGGGATGCTTTTTGCATGTTTCTTTTTTCTATTTTGGGAAAAAGCAACCCGTGCATGCAAGCCAAGTTTTCTCAGTTCCGCCTGGAACCGATCAACCCGATGGCACATGCAACAGCCTACTTGCCTGAGGGAGAAATTTACGCATTTCTGGGAGGGAGCTAAGTTGGCTGCCCAAAGGGATTGCACAATTTCTGAGCTGAGCAGCTGACTGCTACCCAGAATTGTGCAATTTTTGGGCTGAGCGGTCATGTTGGGTCAGATTGCGCGGTTTTTCCAAGGAAGCTTGACAGGAATAATTGCGCAATTCCTGAGGCCAGCAGGCTGCTAGTCAGCATTGCGCAATTTCTAGAGGGAAGGCTGGTTCCCCTCTAGAATTGCATAATTTCATGAGGGAGTTGCTCAACCTACAACTAGACCATGTCTAGGGAAGCGGCTTGTGAGGGGAATGCAACAAGTTATCATGCACAGGTTGTCATGCTGCTAGAAAACCACTAAAGCTTGTGTACTTGATAGTGCAAGAAATGTTGTTGAGGATGGTTGGTAGGGAGGCTCCAAAACGAAGCTAAGGAAAAATTTTGGAGGGTGGTTGTAGTTGCTACAATAATTGGTGACACACTAGTAGAACTCTAGCTCTCCAAATGGACCTTATTCATGAAAAGAAATACTAACACCTCCAGAAGTATTGTTCAGTTCTCTGTTCGTCTTGGTTCGCACAATTTCTTAATTGTAAGATGTAGCATCTTCCCAGCTCTTGGTCGATCGACACACATTCCAAGTAAAGCCAACACAATTTTTTTGATTGGGTATGAGGGGTATATTTATGCACAAGTAGTATAGTCATCAGAGTCTTAGTTTCATGTCTGGTGTTGCTCCGTTGCCAGTAAGGCTCGATGGTACCCCGCCGGAGTCACGTAGGAACACAAGCATTGCTCCGCTGCTAGCAAGCCTAGTCAATACCCCTTCAAAGATACTTGCATCACCTATCTACGTATGAAGCCTTTCTCTTCTTTCACCTTATTCATTTTGAAATTTTGAAATTTTTCACTTTTCATTTTTTTTCATTTTCATAATTGTGCATAACACTTATTCATTTCAGAGGCGGAAGAGGGATCCAGAATTTTTGAGAGAAGATAAGGTTGTTCCTTCGGAGAAGTAGTTTATTATATACCTCTAACGTGCTTGTTAAAGTTTTCCCCTCACCTTACTCTACTTGACTAAGCTACCAAGGGTTAACACAAAAAAAACTGACTAGAGTAGGTAACACTAGTTAGCGCGCAAGCGTTGTGTTTTCACCAAGGTTCACTTCGAACAGTACATAGTTTCCATCGACGTATCATGGACTAAAGATAACAAATTCTTCATACAAAGGCACGACGACAGATAACCAAGTAGTGATAGTTGCACAAGTCCTCTTTTACTTTACCCAGTTTGTTTCAAGAGTCAAACATGGTTTCATGCAAAACTAACCTACGAGCACAAAACAAGAAAACAAACACAAAACAAAGCAAAAGAAGGAGTAACTGTGAAAGCAAAGTGGAAATCAAATAAGAAAACAAACAAACAAACATGCAAAGCAAGTAAGCAAACAAGCATGCAAGCAAACAATAAAAAGAAAACACTACTCCTACTCATAGCTAATGGTGCATGGGTCTGATCACATGAAGTGATACTTCCAATGCAGCCACTAGCGCATTGGTTGACCCATGTTGGTGAAGGAATGGTTTGTGAACAACACAGTTGTGAGAATGAGCAAACAAGAAAGATATAGCAATGAATACAAACACACTCCATGTTTAAATGTGTCCACAAAACATGAGTGAGTGAAAGTGCATGGCATAAAGTCTGTAGACTCATCATGGTGTTGTGCGACACTACGTGCAATTTTTAATCATACACATACTCTTGACTGTGACATGCAAGCAAAAGAAAGAAACATAGACAACTTGCATTGTGCACGTGTGCTTGCAATGTAATATTCCTCCAATGCATGAGCGATGGGATCGTGTAGTTCGAGTGGAGGAATTATGATCTGCGTGAGATTGATCTTAATTGCATAAAGATGAGTGATGAGGAGCCTTTGGTGTTTCAACAGTTTCCTGATTGGAAGTGAAACCAACCTCAGGACAATGAGGTCCTGACATAACCATCATCTCGGGTTGCAGTGACTCGACAATCTAGGGGGTTTCTACTTCATTGACAAATAGATCATCATAAACAGGTGGCTTCAAAAAATCAATTGTGATAGAATCATCATCATGATCAAATACAAGAGTAAATAGATCATGACAACTAAGATAAGCAAAATTAATGATTTCATCGACATCCTCATGATCTGATGAATCAAACAGAGGGGTAGATGAGAAGCAGACAAATTCATCCTCTGTGTTTCTGGAAAAGGCGGATGGAAAGTCAAGTGGATTTTCAAAGAATAATTTCTCCTCTCTATTGTTGGATGATGGACTGACATCTGGTGTGTCCCGCGAATGATAAACAATGGGTGCATCCGTAGACAGAGATACACATGCAAAATCATGGATGAGAGGTTCACCAAAGATGTCAAGAAAGAATGGAGGCGGCTCGGACAGAAAAGAGTCATCCTTCACTGAGTGTTGATGCTCAAGCTCCCAGTCATACTCTTCATGAATGACAACGCATGTTGGTTGTGCAACACCAAATCAACATCTGGTGTGTCCCGCGAATGATAAACAATGGGTGCATCCGTAGACAGAGATACACATGCAAAATCATGGATGAGAGGTTCACCAAAGATGTCAGGAAAGAATGGAGGCGACTCGGACAGAAAAGAGTCATCCTTCACCGAGTGTTGATGCTCAAGCTCCCAGTCATACTCTTCATGAATGACAACGCATGTTGGTTGTGCAACACCAAATCTGTCGATGGCTTGATCCTTGTTCACAACAAGTGTAGAGTCTGGAATGGAAGAACACAAGATATCATCATCCAGAGGATCATCCAAGTATGAAGACAAAGTTTGAGGTACAAAATGCATGTGACAACTCAATGGACTCACAACGAAATCTACGCGAAAATTAAGTGAAGCGATATTGGGAGGATGTGACAGTTGAGCAGATGTGTGTGCTTGTTCTCCCACATCCCTCTGTAGTGGTGGAGCTGTTTGATGAGGCGACGGAAGACAGTCACTAGTGACAGTGACCGTATCTGTCTATGATTGCACAACTTCATCACTGAAGTATGCTGAGTGAGGCTTGGGCTCAAACTTCTTCTTGGCATGGACTAATTTGTTAAGATAGTACTCAAATCTATCCCAAAGATAAGGAAATTTCATCTAGCTTTTCAAAGCTTGGAACTGCAAAACACAGAAGCGCTGCCAAAAATCCACAGGTGATTCATGCAGGGCCTTCCATTGTTGTAACATTTTTTGGTCAATATGTTCTGGATCAAAATGATGGAAAGTATCTTCAATGAGATCACATAAATGCTCGAGTGAGTGCACATTGTCAGTCGGTAAGTTGCAGCACCAACATAGTGGGGATTCGCGAAGTGTGTATGCAAGCAGTAGACTGGCCTGTTCATCAGAACGCCCATCTTTCTCATCAAGCATGGCAAGGAAACCTTGTAAGAACATAGGCCAGGCCACTTCACCTTCACCATCATACATGAATTCAGACAAGAGATCAAAAAACTCCCTCATGATGTTGAGAGGTTTGGCATGCGAAAAAAATCGTGAAGGGGTGAGTGTAACAAAATCCATGATAGATGCGCAAAGGTTCAAAATAGGATGAGAGGACACATCTTGTCATATGGCCCTCCTTCTAGCACCAGAAATGTTGACAGTACTGGACCCGCCAACATGTTAGGGATCTCCTCGATAAAAAATCCCAATTAGACCTCAGACCATTTGGTGTAGGAGTCCCAACAGTGGGTCGTACGGTATCGCCTTGACCGCGGTTTCTCACATAGGAAAGTAAGATGTCCATGTTGGTAGCAAGGGTGTGACATATGCGGCAAGTCAAGGAAGGTGCATGAGTAGTTCTAACACACAGAGTGTGAGGTGAGTGCGCCCCTTGGAAACCTGTGAAAGCAAATAGTTAAGAAGGGGGCACATGAGCAAAGATGCGTCACACCATGGAAGGCAAGTAAGTTAGAAATCCAAAGTGATGGTTAAACCAACAACACATTTCAGTAAGATTCATACATACATATATAGAAAATAGCTACACATGCATGCGTAATAAAACAGATACATATATCATTTAGAGTAAACAATATAGCTGAAATACAATACGACATATGCATGAAACGCGTTGGCTCTGTTATATTAAGAAGTGTAAGTTCTAGTCATACAATAAAACCATGACCAACCACTAGTTCCGACAGTGGAATTTTAGAGTCACTGCCGCTTGCTCCTCCAAAGAGATACACTAGCTCTACACAATGGAGAAGCCAAGGTTCATTACAATAATGTCCAAGCTTTCCCTAAGATACTCCTATTGGAAGCTTGGTTGACAAAAAGCCTATACAATGATTTATGAGGGACTATTTATAGAAAAGGGTGGGGTGGCCCTTGACATTCCCCTTTGTGATTGTTCATCTATCCTCATGACTCTTCATCTACTCTATGATTGTTGCATCCAACTATCGACACTTTAACTTACACTTGACAAGACATTACATACAATATGCACATGTACCCATGTGAGACAAAATAGGCTTGAGCAAGCCATGCAAGACATCACTATGACTCGGACAATTGTGGGGAGAGCAGCTCTTCAACATCCTCATGGTGGTCGACGGTAGCAAATTGATGCCAAGCTCGGTAGTCCACGATGGTGTTCATGTACTCTAAGGTGACATCTTTCTAGAAACAAACTCTGGCCTCCATAGCATCTGGCTACACTACTCAAGCTCCTCTGTCCAACTTGTCTAATAACATGTGCATCATTGTCTTGAGTGTGGCCGGACCAGCGACATGCTGATGCATGGTGTCTGCACTAATCACCAAGTCTGGGCTGGTGGCTATGCGCTTCAACTTGTCAAAGTACGAGTCAAGCTCTAATCGAACCTGTGCCTTTGTCTTTGCCTAGGTGAGTGTCCCAATAGATGGGATCACATGTGCGTGTGCAACCACATCCATGCTCCTAAAAACCCATGCATGCGAATCCTGTAGAATACTGATGAGCTGCGGGAGATCTTCATAGTTCAGATCTGACTCTGAATGCGTGCCTTTAGCTTGACCACTCTAGGCTTCATCATCCTGGGAAAGTGTAACGAGGCTCTCTTGTATCTTATTGTCCATGTTTTCATGTAATCAACAGCAACATGCACGTTCGACAAGATACGTGCTCTCCTTGCACACCGTTGTTGCCAACCGTTGAGATGGACAACTACCTTATGCACATTACCAAACTTGGAATACAATGCCCGCATGACTGTGTCAAGGAACAATACTTCATCTCGTATTGTCTTCTTCAACTCTACTCGAGTGGATGCTGTAACCAATTCTCCTTCCTGCTTGGCCATCTGTAACTCCTTAGCCATTTGCTCATTCTCAGCTATCAAGAAATGAAAACTCGAGCTAGTGCCTTCGGCATATGCTCTGGTAGCATCAACCAATGTTCTTGGATGCTTGCGCACGTCAAACATGATTACTCGTTCCTCAAACTGCGTAGGAGATGTGTGATCATCTGGAGTAGACACTATGTGATATTGCACAACTCTATGTCGGGACTCATCGAATGAGATGTTGTGCATCTCTCCCTCTGGATTGTCTCCAAGGATCTCAGTGTCTCCATAGTCGCTTGGGACTTGCTTCGCTTCAAGATCTTGTGAAGCTAGTGTGGTGAGGCATGAGCTCGATTTCTTTCTCTAACTCCTCTTGCTCCATGATCATATCCATCTGGTCAAGTGCTTATTCAATCTCTTGAGAAAATTCCTACCCCTACGATGGCTCACCCTGTCTACTTGGTGCCAGCTATTTGGATGAGTCAACTAATTATACGGGCGCAGTTTCATCTGTTTGTACATGTTGTGCCCCCTGTTGTACTTGTTCCTACTGCAATTCCTTCTCCTGTCTATGCAGCTCCTATTCCTTCCAGAGTTTCTCCTTCAACTCATGCAAATCCTTCTCTTTTTCCTCCATTCTCTGCTTTTCTCTCTACCTTTATGCGTTCCTCCTATTGCGTTGTTGCCTCTTCATCTCTATTGCCAAAGCTACTTTCTGCACAAGTGGGTCTGCTCAGAACTTGCAGCTTTGTTCTGCCTCCACGTTGTTTACAATCTTACTCTTGCCTTTGTCGCACGCTGGTATGTTTACCTTTTCTGCTTCTATTGTTGGTGCTCTCCTAGATGTTTCTTCATGTTGCTTTGCTGACCATTCCACAATGATGCCAACCAATTCATTAGTTAGGAGAAGTTGTAACAATATCTCCATGGGTTCTCCTCCACCCAATGACATGCCCCATGGATCCACTGAAACTATACTCTCGTGCAGTGATCTTTTACAAAACAATGTAGGTCATATGGATTATAGCTTCGGGTGTCGAATGGATATTTCTTGATCTCTTTTACTTCAACATCCACATGCTTGAAATTCTGTATGTCATATAACTTGATCTGCAATGGAAGAGCGGGCCAAGGTGCCTTCTTGTTTCAGTGCAGCCTAGCTGACAATCCTGCCAAGATGTGGTATGATACTTCCTACATGACAAGCTTGTCGAAGAAAAAATTCGGTAGAAAATGCAGAGGCTTCTTCGTGCTATACATCCATATGAAGGTGCCAGATGGTGAGGCATACCAATTTTCTATATCGATCAGTGCCTCTATTGTTTCCTTCAACATGCAAGGTAGATCCTATTCAAATATCATCTTGTACACCAAGGTGAAAAAATGATCGAACGACTGTCTGATAACTCCTTTGATGCTGCATTCAGACAACATTTTAAAATAAGTGTTCACAGAGGTCTCCACCGATGTCCATGCCCACTTCAAGCCCGGGAACTCCTGATGGGCACAAATTTCATCCAAGATGTAATCGAACATGTGTATTTCCGCTTGCTAACCTTTCAACGGCTTTCAAGCTCTTGTTACCTGTTCCATCAGCCTGTGAGCCAACATGTCAGACAAGTTGCATGCTTTTCCTTCACTAGCAAGTTGGTCCAATGCAATCACCCAACTTGGTGGGAAGGTTTTCGTGCTCTCTTAGCCATACAAGTGACATGCAAAGATGACCAAGTATTGATACGCCTTCCACAGTGTCTTCGTCTTGTAAAACTAGTTGGGTTTCATGCTACATTCGGCTCCTTCACCAAGTTCTTCAAGATATCCCTCGAGTTGGCATTGTTGTTGGGTATGATGAAGGGTGTCTCCATGGTGATCACGGGCTTTGACATATGGTACATCTGTTCATAATCATGTGCCTTGAAGGTAGCAATCTCCGTCCCACTGACACTGCTCAATGTCATCGTCCCAGGATCAATCTGCAATACGATCCAATGTATCATGTCCGCGCATGGGAACACGGGCTACCTGCATGCAATCTGGTACAAGCCAGACTTGTGAATGTTCACATAGACTTGGCGGTCTTCAATATCTTCTCTAAATGTTCTTGGAAATGAATCGTTGACCTCTTTCCATTTCAACTTTATGTCCTTGTCTATTATCATCTTGGTGTCTTCGTAGATCGGCAAACTTGTAGACACTCACTCAACTTCTTCCCCAGTTTCACTTCTGTCGGTGTCTTTTGATTCTGCTCTCTTGGAGGCCACTGATCCTAAACTGCTAAGAGATGGACGAACACCTGCTAGATCTAGAGACATGGCGAAATGCATGGCAAGAAATCTGTCAGATAAACCAAAGTAAACTTTAGGAACGACATGCAACATACTTGGGGATTAACTAACAAGGATTGCACAATTTTTCCTCGGAGGCAAGGACACTAGCTGCTAGAACTGCAAAAATGGTAGTCTGGGCTGCAGGGAGGTTGGTTGACTACTGGAATTGCACAATGCACAATCCAGACTGGCCTACTAGCTGTTGGGATTGCACAATGTGCAATTTCAACTGGCGGGGATTGTAGGCCCATTGACTGCATTGCGCAATTTTTTGGTCCAGCAGACACTACCTCTCAGAATTGTGCAATGCAAGTCTGGAGGATAGCCACTAGGAAGAAATGTGCATTTTCTGGGAGGAATGCAGAGCCTTCCCTCTCAGGATTGCGCAATGTTTTCTTGGTGAGGCAAAGTCCGAGCCAAGGCTGCCCAGACCCACAGACAGACAACTGAAAGCAAATGTGGATGTGAATTCATGGTGATACTGAGTGTAAGCAGGAGCAAATGATTGTGCATGCAAACACTGAATGTAAGATTCAGAAAATGGAACAACATTCATGTGTGTGAAGTGAATCACTGAATCGGAAACCATTTGTAAAAAATAGTGTCATGCATGTGATAGGAGTGAGATGCTAACGAAAAGTGAAGCGGTGCTAGTACAAGCTAACATGCATGGAAACGACAACAAGCATTCACAGAAATCAAGAAGAAAACAGTCACACAAGCCAAAACACAAAAAGCAACAAAAATGTTGCAAAAGACAAGTTAAGGAGACTTACTCGAAAATAGCTAAGTTGGATGTGTCGAAGACTCCTGGATGTGATATGGGATGTCAAAAATCCAAGATCGATGTGAAGAAGTGATCTCTAAAGCGTTAAATAAATAATTTTGAGGCTCATGATGCGCATGACACAAATCTAGGAAAAAGTGACACTTGGAGAAAAGATTCTAAAATGATCTTTGCATGTAACCTCCAACTGCTAAAAATAGATCCCTAAAATCTAGGGATGATTTTTGCATGTTTCTTTTTTCTATTTCGGGAAAAATCAGGTCGTGCATGCATGTCAAGTTTTCTCGGTCCTCGGTGGAACTGGTCAACCCGATGGCACATGTAACAACCTACTTGCCTGAGGGAGAAATTTACACATTTCTGGGAGGGAGCTAGGCTGGCTACCCAGAGGGATTACGCAATTTTTGGGCTCAGCAGCTGACTATTGCTGAAATTTCACAATTTATGGGTTGAGCAGCCCTGTTGGGTCAGATTGCGTAGTTTTTCCAAGGAAGGTTGACAGGCAGAATTGCGCAATTCCTGAGGCTAGCAGGATTCAAGTTAGGATTGCGTAATTTATGGAGGGAAGGTTGGTTACCCTCCAGAATTGTGAAATTTCTTGAGGGAGATGCTCAGCCTGTAGCTGGACCAAGTCTAGGGAAGCAGCTTGTGAGGATATTGCCACAAGCTATCATGCACAGACTATCATGCTGCTAGAAAACCATTGAAGCTTGTGTACTTGATAGTGCAAGACATGTTGCTGAGGATGGTTGGTAGGGAGGCTCCAAAACGAAGCTAAGGAAAAATTTTGGAGGGTGGTTGCAGCTACTACAACAGGTTACAACAACCTATTTTCTCAAGTATTCATATCCTAAAATGAATACCACCATCACGTTCAACTCATCGAGAGCTTTTGGGTAATTTAAATTTTACCTCAATCTAAGTACTGCGTATAAATTTAAGCCCTTCAAATTTTTATCCCATTAAAAGAGGCCATGTCATCAAAATAGATCTATGTGGCACCCACATGGACATGCCTACCCACATGATGTCATGCCACTGCCACGTGGGGTTCACATGGAATGCACATCATATAGGTTCAGGTCTATCGCCATTGACCCTTCCATGATATGTCTATTGATAAATCTCTCAATACTCTGATACCCGTATAGGGCCCTTCTTTTCTCCCATGCTTCCAATTTGTTGAAGCCATCAAAATGTTAACATGTAGAAACATTACCAGGTGAGGCCTCGAAACATATATTGAGGTTTCCCATGTCATGCCAATAGGGACAAATTAGAACCTACTACTTGGTGCCCTATCCCACCACATCACTTCCATGTTATACTCTGCCATGCCATACTAGCCTAGCCTTGGATTTTACATTAAAATGACACTCTGGTGCCCGGTGCCCATTGCCTTGGTACCACAGGGGGGCCGCCACTGTTATGTCACCTTCCAAGTCATACTCCATGTTAGATGATGTAGTCAATCAAAGCATGTTAGGTGTCCAAATATTGATGTGTTCCCCCCACATTTCACTAACTAATTTTCCCTTTGACTAGCCAAAAGTGTCATTTTCTCCTACCACATCATTATCTGAGCCACCTCACTAATACTTTGCCATATGCTTGGACTTTCCATGTCATACGAGTATCTTATTAATCACAATTATTAATTAAATTAATCACAATAAGAACTCAGGAATAATGAAGTGTTTTTTCGATAAAATCCTTTATTTCTTGTTTTAATACTTTTTCCCAAGTTGTTCCCATTGGTACCAACACACCCTTTTAACCTCCCTGACATTGTGGTTCTCGGTACTACCTTTCCCCGGGCCCCATGTTCCCTGGTGTCACTCCACTCCATGTCATGTTCCTCGAGGTCACTTCTCCTCAATACCTCATATCTTATGATCACCTCCCCGATACCATGATCCACAAGATTACATATCCCCATACTATATCTCCCCAAACTGGTATTGCATCTCCCTAGGATAACTCCCCCCTAGTTCCTTGTTTCTTTGTATATTTTGCACTGGGCTAGTGGGTTTAAAATATGGATTAAGCATTATCTAAATGTTG
This sequence comes from Pinus tabuliformis, assembly GCA_031772625.1. Lineage (NCBI taxonomy): Eukaryota > Viridiplantae > Streptophyta > Pinopsida > Pinales > Pinaceae > Pinus > Pinus tabuliformis. Next base: position 734,587,233 of record CM062810.1, on the reverse strand, counting down.
ATTAAATGTCATAACTAAATGGATTTAGTAGTTAATCCCATTGACACCAATTCGTATGATTAATTTCTAGATTCAGGGCTATTTCATCAAATCAATGAAATATCAAATAAACCACCATCGACTTCCTTACACATCTTGCAATTAGGTTAAAATCATTCAAAGGGCTATGAAAAGTCAATTAACTGCGCACAAATAAACATATTCAAAAACCATACAAGAATAATTGCAACCCATTTATGAGACATTTCAATCCTCTAAATGAGTTAAGATATTATATTCATAAGCCATTGTTTTCAAATAAGAGAGCATAAACACATAGTTTCTCATATCAATCATGAACATAATATTGAATAACACAATCCATACATTCATTAACATTCATATACATACAAGATCTTATACCAAACATAGGCATAACATGGAACATCATAATTCACAATTGAAACATAAAAATGTAATATACTTATCTATATATCCAAAATTAGTTGGAAACTAAAAGAGGGACTTCCACTCTCCACCCAACCATAGGCCATCTATACCACAATTTTATTGGAGTTGACCACCCCTGATCCAAATCCAATGTCTAAGAAGAATCTTTCTCACTGAATTCACACCAAAGGTTTGGTTAAACACCCAGAGTGTTGAGTCCATTGTCCACGTTGTTTATCAACTATATTTTCACAGCAAGCACCACAGGGGTCTAATGTTCACTCTCCAAATGGTTTATCAGCTACAAAGTAAGCACCATAGTAACCCAAAATTTTATGTCCATGTTGCTTCTTAGCTATACATCAAGCACCACAGTGACCCACTCTTCCTATGAGTTCATTCATATGGATTCACCCAAGGTCCTGATAGGCTATTGCTTAGTCTTAAGAGTTGGAATACATTGTCCAGGTGGTTTAGCAAATATATTTTCATAGAAATAACCAAAATGGTATAATTTCCATTGTTTATGTGGTTTATCAACTACTCAACAAGCACCATAGTGGTCCAAAATGTCATATCTAGGTGCTTTATCAACTATACAGCAAGCACCAAAGTGATTCAGTGATCCACTGAGCTTCCCACTAACCACACAGGCTTAGTCAACATAGCCCAATGGCCTCAAACAGTTCAAAGGGATTTCAACCAAATTTCATAGAGGTATAACTCTTACACAGGGCTTTGCAAACAAATCATACAATAGTATGTCTTTTGCTGCCAGTTTCCCAACTATGTCCACACACTCTAGTGATCAACAACGTGCCCAAAAGACTCTTTCACCCTAGAGAGCCAACTCCAAAATCAACCCGTGTGAGAGAGTTCACCAACCAACAAAAAAACCAAAGAGAGGTTGTTCCCCTTAGTTGAGCGCTCATATCCTTCTCCCAACATCGTGTTGCGTGTCTAAGAGGTTTCCAACATGTCTCCTCGATGTGCAAGGGGGATGGGCACTATCCTTTGTACCACTACCCCAATCCAATCTCATAACTCAACTATCAACAAGTATCTCTCCCCCAGTCATATCTCATAACTCAATTGTCAGTCAATTGGCTCAACCAAGTCTGCAAATTGTGGCCTCTTAACTTCAATGATTAAGTTAAAGTTGGGTTCATGGTCTTTCAAGGCATGCAAGCTTCCTCAGAAAATAGGATCAATAAGGTTGTCCCCTCCTTTAGTTACAATCATAAGGATAAAACTGGAATTAATGTTTATAACATATGGTATGAAGCAACCATGGCTCCGATGCTCATGTTGGAATTTTAATCACAATGCAAAAATGGGGGTAAAGGCGAGGATCATTACAATCACACGTAACTTTGTGCCAAGAAAACATGTACATCTATTTGGATATATTTGCAACTCCATCTTAGTTTTTCACCCATGTGGGTTTGATCTCCATCAAAGCCATGTGTTGTTGGGTTGTGTTATATTATTTCCATGACTAGCCCCCTAGTTAACCAGGGGGCAGAACCCCCCCTTCGTTGCGTTGATTGCTCAGCGAGGGGGTCACAGGGGTTAGAGGGGGGCGATTAGCCCCCCTCTATGGGGTCCGAGGCAGCACCATGGGGAAAATTTTTTAGACCCTATGTTAGGTTGGGCGAACCTACCTATGGTTTTGTGCATGGTTTTCGCACATGGTTTTGAACGCAATGGTTTTCGGTCCATGGTTTTAGATGCAATGGTTTTCGGTCCATGGTTTTCGCACATGGTTTTGGACGCGATGGTTTTTGGTCCATGGTTTTGGATGCAATGGTTTTTGGTCCATGGTTTTTGACGCGATGGATTTCGGTCCATGGTATTGGATGCTTTGGCATGTATAAATATGTATTGCAACATTGAAAGGAACATAATGAAAAATCAAGCTGGTAATCTCGGTTTTGGGATCCAGGGGAAAATCTCTATGTATATGTGTTTTATGTGTTATTCTCTCGCATTATTTATTTTCTATTCTTAGAATTCGTATGCAGGTAATTTTTGTATGGGGTTAAAACCTACATTTGGTATCAAAGTTGTTTTGGCTTCAAGGGGACGACTTTGTTGCTGAGGGGTTTCGCTCGGGCCTGTGGTAGACCCTATTTAGTGTGAGATCTACGGGATTGATTTTGGTGGTAAAAGAAGATAGCGAGCAGTGGAAAGATAGAGATTGAGAAATTTAATGGTCAAAGTTTTGAGTTATGGAAACTCAAGATGGAGGATTTGTTGGTGGATAAAGATCAGTGGATCGTGGTAGATCTGGGTACTAAACCAACAGGAGTGTCCGATGAAGAATGGAAGAAGTTGGATCGAAAGAAAAAGAGCACAATACAATTGTGTGTCTCAGATTCAGTATTGTTGAATGTATCAGGGGAAGATATGGCTAAGGCTTTGTGGGACAAGTTAGGGACTTTGTACCAATCTAAGTATCTGGTGAATAAATTGTTCCTGCAGAAAAATTTGTATAACCTAAGGATGAAATATGGAGACTCGGTGACAGAGCATCTGAACACATTTAATATTGTGGTAATTCAATTATTATTTATTGATATTAAAATTTCATATGAAGATAAGTGCATCAGTTTGTTGTGTTCTCTACCAGATTCGACGGATAGTCTAGTTATTGCAATAGGTAGCAATGCAACTTCCTTGTAGTTTGATGAGATAGTCTCATCCTTGCTGACGGAGGAGATGAGATGGAAAAATATGGAGATCCAGAATGGTGATGCCTTGTCTGTACGAGGAAGGTCCCAAAATAGAAACAAAAATAAGTAATTGAGTGGGAGATCTAAATCTAGAGGGATATCTAAATCTCCAGGAAAACATGTAAAGGCGGTGTGCTGGAAATGTGGAAAGGAATGGCACTACAAAAGGGACTGTAAATTTAAAGCGCCCGACAAAGGAAAGGGATCTGATGATGCTACTTCTGTAGAGGAAAAAACCACCTCAGATGAAGGTGGGGATGTGTACTTGGCTTCTTCAAGTACACATGTAGATCATGAGGCATGGTTGATTAACTTAGGCGCATCCTTTCACTTCATTCCCCATAGAGAGTGGTTGTTACACAGTAATTTGTCTCCATTTGTCACCATCCCTATTACCCCTTTCCCGCACTTTGGAGGACTCATTCCGGAACCTGTGAGAAGTGACATAACTTGAAAACACTTGCATTGTGTTCCCCTAAGTATGGACTTCATATGCCTTGAAGACATCTCCTGCAGAATATCCTTAAAAAGTCCCCTTTTTCCATTAGCGCAGATCCACAGTGTATTACCCGCGCCAATGGGGGAAACCCTCCAAAGAGGGCGCGCCAATTGGTGCTCTGTCTCAGAACTATACCCACACCAACCAAGTTTGGAAAAGCTTTTTAACAAACGCACGCACGAAGGTTTTTTTCCTTTCGACTCATGAAGCTTTTTAAGGATAACGCCAATCCCATGGATGTCCTGATTCATCGTATCTCCCTTTCCTCTATCCATAATAGCTTTTTGAGGATAAACCCAATCCCATAGATGGTGTGATTGATCTTATCTCCTCCTCCTCCATCTATAAAAGCTTGTTTTGTTGCATTTGACAAGCTAGTTCAAGCATAGGGAGAATTATACTTTCAGAAGTCTAAGAGATTGTTGTAAGAGTCTTCTTTGCATCCATAATCAAAGAGAGAGAGGCTTGTTCCCCATCCCGACAAGCTTTGCAAGGCATATGTAGCTGATCACCCAACCAAAGGAGGATTTGACGTCAGAACTACGGTTGTATTCTTCTTTGCTGTTTATCAATAATAGATTACTATCATTATGGTTCCACTCTTGTTGTTCATTGTAATGATGTTTGAGTTATATCTTTTCTGATCAATATATAATTGCATCTATTGGATTTTATGCTTGTATTTGTGTCATTCTTTGCATGTGCAGGTGTCCATTCACGGAGATCGTGAGGATCGTGACCGACCGGAGAAAAATAACGGGAGTGTCGACTCTTCTACAACACTAGCGTTGGAATCCAAGTAGGCTCTCATCATTTACCTTTAATTTGTAATTAGGAACCTGCGTGTTAGCATTGTTTGATTGTTTCTAGACCCATTCTGGGCTAGTGGGGATCACCTCTGTCCGCAGAGGGGATTTACCTCTCCAACAATTTGGCGACTCTGCTGGGGAAGCTATTTGTTGTTTGATTCGTAAACTTTGGATGGAGCCTGAAGTACGGCTAGGTAGCCTTCAAAACGCTATTGCTCTGCATTAGCGAAGTAGATCAACGCCACTTCAGTCAATCTCCGGTTTGGTTTATGAACCGAACAGCTTGGAGTTTGTCTTGCACTTTGGTTTTCTCTTGTTTTGCTTGCTTAGATAAGCTTCCTGGGTTGGATTCTTTGTTGTCTCTTGCTGCTTGGTCTGTCTGGATACTGCTGGCCTAGTCTTGGATTGCTTGTTTTTTATTTTAGCATAGAAAACTTGATTGGCGCTCTTTTTTGCATGAAAGTTGCGCCAATTGGCGCCACTTGTCAATGTACAGCCTGCGCCAACCCTCAATTGGTGCTACTTTTAGCCTGAAAGTCACGCCAGATCAGGGAAACTTTTAGAGTTTGCTTGTTTTGAGCCTTCCAAGCTTGGTTTTTGTGTCTGGATACTATTTTTCAATCACTTGAATGTGTTAGAGTCTTGTTTGATTGGTTTTTGGCCTTTACCCTTTAGATGTTTCCTTTTTTCCACCGATTTCACATTTTCAGCCCTAGGGCATCTAGTGGCTTTTTGCATCGAGCCTTCCTTAGGAATTTTAGTCTTTTGTCGGTCCAGTCGACTTTTTGGTTACTCTCTTGCACTTGTTCAGTGATTGTTAAGCTTTTTATTGCGTTATTCGAGTGATTCACTTCTTTTTCACTTGGATTCCGCTTGGCTTCATTTTGGGCTTAGATCACATAGCTCATTGAGGTTTTTGTGATTTTTCTTGGTTTGAAAGATTGCCTTGGTGTTTCAGGGACTTGATTGTGTTTTCATTGAGTGAAAGTTGTCTCTTTTACTCTTTGTTATTATCTCTCAAAATTTGTTTAGTGCACTTTGCCATTGAAAAGAAAACGAACAATCTCTTTTGCTTTGAATTAGTGAATGGAAATTAGAGCTTTTCGTTGTTGTTAGCAATTAGTGACTTTAAAGAAAAGTTTCGTTTATTGCCATTAGCTGCATTAGAGTCATTGTTGATTGTTTTATGATCATTTTGTTTGATTGAAAGATCTCAACTCTCTCGTAGCTAGCATTCATCGAATGAAATGATATATTTTGGCATATAGCTTGCATTTAGGAATTGTGAGAGATTACATACGATAGGACCTGGAAACTGAAACCTAATCAAAGATCAACTGTAAAATGAATTGAATGAATCTAAAAACGCATTGGAACTTAACGCATACATATAGAGGTCTAGGCTAGAGACGTGTTCCGGCGTCGTTAAACCTAGTCACTATTGTTTCACATTAAGTTTGGGTGATTCCTCCTTTTGTGACTCAATAGTGTTCTAGCACGGATTTGTGCTCCCACGTACCGTCGAGTATATGGGGAGACCCCACTAGGTAATCATCCTTTATCCACAGGAAGCCGTGTCTGCCGGCTTACAAGCCGTAACACACTGAACACAGCATTCAAGAAGATTGACTACCATACAGAAAGTCCTTGGTTTTCATATGATTGCCAAGGTGTATATGCAGTTTTACGGATTTGTTTGGTAAACCCTTTGCCTAGTTCCTCCAGAGTAGTCACTTTTGATCCTTTTCGGACTCCCTAAAAGAAAAGGCTCACCTGAGCATTTTGTCACTTCGGGCTCATTAAAAATTCGAAGGAGACTAGAGTCATCTTTTTGTCCTTTTCTCGACTCTTAAAAAGTGAAAAGGTCAAGTTCGGTTCCTTTGTCTTAAAATTTATTCGGCCACGATTCACATTTACCCGGTTAGATCTTGTTTGCGTTAGCTTGAGTAGGTTTCTTTTTCGATGGCAACTTTTCCGAGGTTCACCAACCCAGGGATCCCCTTTGATGGAAACCCTGGTCATTTTGCTCCTTTTGTGAATGTTGGTGCTCCTTACATGGCAACGTTGTCCCTCCCAGGGTTAACTGTTGGGTTGCCTGTTTGGTTGTTCCCAACCTCTTTGGTCCCTGCCATCTCAACTTCTGGTCAATCAGTCCCTCCACCTGAACAACATCATGTTGATTCTAAGGTGGACCTCTCCCCTTCTTCGCCTGTTTCTACGTCCTCATCTTCTACTTCACCTGGTGAAAGTCTAGATTCGAGTAACCAGGTGACTAAGAAGAAGAAGAAGAAGACGAAGAAGAAGAAGTCTCCTAAGGGAGAGGCTAAAACTGCAGCTAGTCCCTCGAGTACACCTCCCATCGGGCCACCTTCTGCTCCTCCGCAGAAAGTCAAATTTCCTTGTAGATTATGCAAGGATGACCATCTTCTGCGTGATTGTCTTGGCATTCCCAGGGTCTTATAGGTATGGTCTCGTGATCCGGCCCGCCCCTCATCATCCTCTGAAGCTCACGGCGATGTTACCTTATCAGCTGGAAATGGTAAGGGAAAAGGGAAGATTCGAATCCCCTGTAGACTTTGTGAAGGCAATCATCCCCTTCACCTTTGTCTACTCATGGATAAAGCCTCCGTTGTCTTGGAAAGTCTCGCAGTTCCCTCACCTCAACTTCCCGTTGGATATCAACGTCTCTCTGCAGTCGAAGATCGTCCCCCTATTGACAAAGAGATTGATTCAAATTCTTCTCTTGTCCAGGCCCCTCTTCCCAAACATGGCTATGCCAAGCCTGTTCTAGACCAACCATTGGTCGGAAAGAGTGTCGACTCGGGTTTCCCTCCCGTCGATCACTCTGTGTCGGAAGAGCATAATTCCCATGTTCTTCTCGTCTCCTCAGATTCTCCTGAGTCCGGAAATGACTCTCCTATCCTAGCTGCTCCCAAGAGTCCTGCTTCGGTCCCTTTAGAGCAGGGGGGCAATCATACGATTCCCCCACCAAGTAGTTCAGTCGTTTCCTTCGACTGGAGTCGTTTGACCACCTCCCACCTTCCATCCCATGTGCCTTTCTGGGTCACGGTACACGCCTATAATAAGGCGATACCTGGCACTGTTTTGGATGAGGGTGCATCTGTCAGTCTTATGCCTGCCACTACTTGGCAAGCTTTGGGTTCCCCACAGCTTGTGCCCGTCGCACTGAATCTGACGGCTTTTGACGGAGGAACTAGTCAACCATTAGGGATCCTTCCAAAGTTCCCTATTACTTTGGGAGGCAAAACCGTATATGTAGACGTATCGGTTACCCAAGGTGCTTTAGATTTCAGTCTTCTCCTTGGTCGTGACTATGTTTATGCCATGGGGGCCCTTGTCTCTTCACTTTTCCATGTGGTTTGCTTTCCACACGATGGAAGAATTGTGACTATAGATCAATTATCGTTCATTCGTCCCTGGGTGCCTCCTGCGCAGTTGTCATCCCCTCCTGGCTTTCCTCCACCAGTTGCATCTTCCCCACCACAGATCAACTACATGGCCACTTATCTCATGCCTATATCCAGTGATGTCGTCATCGTGCATAGTGTCCTGGGGGCATTGGGCCCTGACTTCCAAGATGTTGGACTTCCATCGGGAGTGGCACTCTTGGAAGCCCCGACTTCTTGTTCATTGTGATGAAGTCTGGGCGGAGCATAGTTCATTTTCCTATGTCAAGCTCCTTAAAAAATGAAACTAGGTCTGGCCGAGCATAGTTCCTGATCTTGTGTCAAGCTCATTAAAAAATGAAATAAGGGTTATGAGGATAGTTCTTTTCCTAGGTCAACCTCATTAAAAAATGAAACATCTCCTCCTTTCCAAATCGAGTCTTTGATTAAGATCTCGTAAAATACAAGTCGAGTCTTTCATAGATCTCGAGAGTGAACCTTCATTCCATCCACTTCATGGAAGAATCATGACTATAGATCAATTATCGTTCATTCGTCCCCGGGTGCCTCCTGCGCAGTTGTCATCCCCTCCTGGCTTTCCTCCACCAGTTGCATCTGCCCCACCACAGATCAACTACGTGGCCACTTATCTCGTGCCTATATCCAGTGATGTCGTCGTCGTGCATAGTGTCCTGGGGGCATTGGGCCCTGACTTCCAAGATGTTGGACTTCCATCGGGAGTGGCACTCTTGGAAGCCCCGACTTCTTGTTCATTGTGATGAAGTCTGGGCGGAGCATAGTTCATTTTCCTATGTCAAGCTCCTTAAAAAATAAAACTAGGTCTAGCCGAGCATAGTTCCTGATCTTGTGTCAAGCTCATTAAAAAATGAAATAAGGGTTATGAGGATAGTTCTTTTCCTAGGTCAACCTCATTAAAAAATGAAACATCTCCTCCTTTCCAAATCGAGTCTTTGGTTAAGATCTCGTAAAATACAAGTCGAGTCTTTCATAGATCTCGAGAGTGAACCTTCATTCCATCCACTTTGTTGAATGCAATGAAGCTTGGGGGGCATGTACCTCATTTTGCATTATTATGCTGGGGGCATGCGAACTTATAACAAGCATAGTTTTTCGTTTCAAGCTTGTGTAAACATGAAACCGAATCCAAGTAGAGTTCTTCATGGTTCAAGCTTGTGTAACAATGAACCCATACCCATTTTACATCTCGTGATTGCCGTCATTTCGCTAAATTCTCTTAGATGAGCCTTGGTTGTTTCATTCCATTGCTACCATCTCTTTGGCTGATCATATGCTTTCACTTGGTTATTTATCCTTTCCTGAGGAACCGCAGCGATGAGTGGTTTTATTAGCCAGCCTCTTGACCATTATATGTTTTGTGCAGTTCCACCATTACTAGAACCAGTTGCTACCCTTTATACCACTTGTTCCTACAGGACGAGTCGCCTTTACACTCTTTTCTAACTCGTAAAAGATGAAAAGATAGTCGAGTATTTTTTCCCTTTTTGACTCGTTAAAGAGAATAAAAATGGAGGTATGCTTTCAGCTCTTTTCCGACCGTCTAAACATGAAAAGATCGCCGAGTTATCCCTCTTGACTCGTTAAACGTAAATAAGAGGCGGTCGTCTTTAAACTCTTTTCCGACCATGTAAAAACGAAAAGATCGTCAGACCCTTGTCGTTTCAGGTTCGTTAACGGTTACGAAGCGACGTGGTTTCGATCGCTTTTTTACTTTTTCAGGTCGAAATCACTACTCATGAAAAGTACTCCTCGATCGTAATGGTCGGGTGGTTCTTTCGAGCATTGTTTTATACTTTTTCAGGCTCGAGAGACACAACTTTATGAAAAAGGACACCCTTGGAGTTTTCTTTTCTGTTGTCTTTTCAAACTCTCTAAACATGAAAAGACGTTGAGTTCTTCCTCTGTCAGACTCGTTAAAACTTGATGACATTGGAGTCCGTCGAGATGACGCTTTACAAGCATATGCTATCCCCGTCAAGCTTGTTAATAAAAATAACTGGGGTACTCGCCAGAAATGGTGGGGGAAAATGGAACCATAATTATTGTCGTGTCGGCAGTATGTCGCTCTTGAACATGGCACTTGTCTGTTTTCGTGTCTGGGTGGGGACATCTCATCTCATTTTTCACTTGCCTCCATGGATTTGGGTGATCCTGTTTGACCTCTCATTTGCTCATTGCCTCGTCACCATGACCTTTGATCCATTGATGTCAAATACTGCCAAGTCCACTGTCGTGCCGCCGATATGTTCAAGAGAAGTTGATCTCTGCAGAATAACAACCTCCCTCTGATAGCTCACATAATTCTGATTCACCACAACATTCTTCCTCTGTCTCGTGTCGATGATGTGGGAAACACTATGGCCCACCTTCGATCAAGGTCACTTCCTGTCGACTTCAGCTCATTATCCAGGAAGCTGATCTAGAGACTCCCTTCCGGTGCCTTGGAGCCTGCATGCCTCAATGGCAGGTTCTTCGTGTTCGACATGAGGTTTTCATCATTGGCCTCCGATAGAATGATTCTATGGGTTTTCGATGCCAGCTCACTGATTCGCACGCCGTAGATTGTACCTATAGTACCTTGAGGGCCATTGTCATTATTGGTGGTACCTCTCGTGTATGTTAACAGTTTTCATTATTGACTGGTAATCAGACGATGTTCATGCATGTTCGACTTCAACTCATGTATTCGCATGCTTGAACTTGTACTTTTGTTCGGGTCGAGATGGAGCGCAAGACCCTGGATTTTGTCTGTTGGAATCAAGGCTACGATTTTGTGGATTATTGTTACATGACTCATTCACTGGATGGCTGCGACTATGCCTGAGTCTATTCATCGATCCTCACCAGATGGCTACGCCCATACCTTGGATCTAGATTATTATGTACTCTGTTATGGATGGTTGCGCCCATACCACATATATCATGTACTTGAGCTATCAGTTGTACCTCTCTATGCAGATTCTTCAGTGGCAGCTGCATGTGTTCTTGTAAAGCATTTAACCCCTCTCTCTCTCGGGTCTCATGCTTTAGGGGGCATATGTTACACAATAATTTGTCACCATTTGTCACCATCCCTGTTACCCCTTTCCCACACTTTGGAGGACTCATTCCGGGACCTATGAGAAGTGACATAACTTGAAAACACTTGCATTGTGTTCCCCTAAGTATGGACTTCATATGCCCTGAAGACATCTCCTGCAAAATATCCTTAAAAAGTCCCCTTTTTCCATTAGCGCGGATCCACAGTGTATTACCCGCGCCAATGGGGGAAATCCTCCAAAGAGGGTGTGCCAGTTGGTGCTCTGTCTCAGAACTATACCCGCGCCAACCGAGTTTGGAAAATATTTTTAACAAACGCACGCACGAAGGTTTTTTCCTTTCGACTCATGAAGCTTTTTAAGGATAACGCCAATCCCATGGATGTCCTGATTCATCGTATCTCCCTTTCCTCTATCCATAATAGATTTTTGAGGATAAACCCAATCCCATAGATGGTGTGATTGATCTTATCTCCTCCTCCTCCATCTATAAAAGCTTGTTCTGTTGCATTTGACAAGCTAGTTCAAGCATAGGGAGAATTATACTTTCAGAAGTCTAAGAGATTGTTGTAAGAGTCTTCTTTGCATCCATAATCAAAGAGAGAGAGGCTTGTTCCCCATCCCAACAAGCTTTGCAAGGCATATGTAGCTGATCACCCAGCCAAAGGAGGATTTGACGTCAGAACTATGGTTGTATTCTTCTTTGTTGTTTATCAATAATAGATGACTATCATTATGGTTCCACTCTTGTTGTTCATTGTAATGATGTTTGAGTTATATCTTTTCTGACCGATATATAATTGCATCTATTGGGTTTTATGCTTGTATTTGTGTCGTTCTTTGCATGTGCAGGTGTCCATTCGCGGATATCGTGAGGATCGTGACCGACTGGAGCAAAAGAACGAGAGTGTCGAATTTTCTACAACACTAGCGTTGGAATCCAAGTAGGCTCTCATCATTTACCTTTAATTTGTAATTAGGAACCTGCGTGTTAGCATTGTTTGATTGTTGCTAGACCCATTCTGGGCTAGTGGGGATCGCCTCTGTCCGTAGATGGGATTTACCTCTCCAACAGTGATTATGCAAGTATGAGAAATATGATGGTGGTGATGTCTTCTTGGGGGATGAAAAGAAGGCTAGAATCGTTGGTCGCAGAAAAGTCAAGTTTAAGTTGCAAGGTGGAAGGGTTAGAACACTTCTAGGTGTTTTGCATATTGGTGTTCTGCATATTCCTGCATTGGCCAGAAATCTGATTTTTGTAAGAAAACTGGATGAGGCAGGTGTAAAAATAGTGTTCAAGAAAGATATCTGCAAGATGGTTTGGGGAGCACTGTTATTGATGCGGGAATTTCAGATTGGAACTCTATACAAGCTGCAACGTAGCACTATTGTTGATGGGTGCAACAGTTCTATGGTTCCTGAAAGTGGAGAAGAAAATCTAGTGGTCTTTGGAGAGAAGACCATGTTGTGGCATCAAAGGCTTGGACATATTGGAGAGAAGGGCATGAAAAAGGTATTGTAGAAGGTATGAGTAACAACTCTCTGGATTTTGATTTCTGTGAAAATTGTGTATATGGGAAGCAAAAACGGGTGAGTTTCCCCTCTGGTGGTAAGAGGGTGAAACAAATATTAGAGCTTGTGCACAGTGATGTGTTTGGACCTGTGAAGGTTCCATCAGTGGGTAAGTCTGTGTACTATGTATCATTTATAGATGACTTCTCAAGGAATACATGGATATATTTCCTTAAGAAGAAATCTGAAGTCTTTGATAGGTTTAAAGAATTTAAGGCTTTGCTGGAAAACTAGACAGAGAAGAATATAAAGGTGTTGAGGTCAGATAACGGTGGAGAGTTTTGCAGCAAGGAATTTGAAGAATTCTGTAAGAAGTGTGGTATAGCATGGCAAAAGACTACTGCATACACGCCTGAGAAAAATGGAGTTGCAGAAAGAATGAACGAGATGTTGATGGAAAGGGAAAGAAGCATGCTTAGTGGTGTCAGGTTAGGACAAAAATTCTAGGCAGAGGTGATGGAGACAGCATGTTACCTGGTCAATAGATCACCTTCATCAACATTGGAGGATAAGACTCCACAAGAGGTATGGACTGGTAAGAAACCCTGTCTTTCACATCTAAGGGTATTTGGATGTGATTCATATGTACATGTTCCAAAGGAGAAAAGAACCAAGTTGGATAGTAAATCTTAAAAGTGCATCTCTATTGGGTATAAGGATGGTTTAAAGGGTTATAAGCTTTGGAACCCAGTAACAAGGAAGGTTGTGTACAACCGAGATGTGGTGTTTAGAGAGGTGAAGGATGTTATTAAACATGAAGTCCAACCAAAGGAACCTGAGACGATAGAGTTTGAGCTTAAGGTGAAAGAATCAAACTCTACATCAGAGGAGGAATCAGAAGATGAAGAGCCACAAACTCCGGGCGTGAGAAGATCAATTCAAGAAAGAAGGCAGTCAGAAAGGTATAGTCCATCTACTTTCTGTTCAAATTTTTCTTTATCTGTTACTGATGATAATCCCAGAACTGTTAAGGAAGAAGTAGATTCAGAGAATGGCAAACTCTAGAAAGAGGCCATGGTTGATGAAATGGCATCTTTGCACAAAAATTAGGCTTGGGATCTGGTGGAGTTGCCGGATGGAAGGAAACCCATTGGAAACAAATGGGTGTTCAAGAAGAAGACAAATGCAGAAGGAAAGGTGGAGAAATACAAAGCTCAATTGGTAGCAAAAGGTTATTCCCAAGTGTCGGGAATTGATTTTGGTGATATTTTTTCTCCTGTTTCCAAGATAGCTTCTATTAGATTACTTTTATCTGTTGTTGCTGCTTTTGATTTTGAGGTAGAACAGATGGATGTGAAGACAACATTTCTTCACGGGGATCTGGAAGAGGAGATCTACATGAAGCAACCTGAAGGTTTTGCGGTGAAGGGTAAGAAAGAACTGGTATGCAAGTTAAAGAAGTCCCTGTATGGGTTAAAACAATCACCAAGGACGTGGTATCAAAAATTTGATACGTTTATACAGGGACTTGGCTTCACCAGAAGCAAAGCAGATCACTGTGTATTTTAAATTAATTGGTGACTGTGTTATTTATATGGTCTTGTATGTGGATGATATGTTGTTGGTTGGAAATGACAAAGAAATTATCCAGGATTTGAAGACCCAATTGTCCTCCAAATTCGACATGAAAGATCTTGGTGCTGCAAACTGTATTTTGGGAATGGAAATTAAAAGAGATCGGGCAAAGAGGAAGCTCTGGTTAAACCACAGGAAGTATGTCGAGACAATACTACAGAGGTTTAATATGCAAGATAGTAAACCGGTGGAGGTTCCTATTCCTATAAGTGTAAAGTTATCTGTCAAACAGTGTCCCAAGACACAAGAAGTGGAAGAGGACATGTCCCGTGTTCCATATGCAAGTGTAGTCAGTAGCCTGATGTATGCAATGGTCTGTACTAAACCAAACATTGCACATGCAGTGGGAGTATTGAGCAAGTTTATGTCAAAACCAGGGAAGGAGCACTGGACAACATTGAATCGGGTTTGCAGGTATTTGCGTGGCACTAGTGATTATGGTTTGTGCTACCAAGGAATACTAGGATTGAACAGAGTGTTGGATATTCATGGATTTGTTGATGTAGACTGGGCTATATATTTAGATCAGAGAAGATCTACAAGTGGTTATGTGTTTAACCTATTTAGATGTGCAGTCAGTTGGATGAGTAAGAAACAATCTGTAGTGACACTATCAACTACAAAGGAAGAATACATGGCAGCCACTCATGCAAGCAAGGAAGCACTTTGGTTGCAGAGATTGTGTTCAAGTATGGGGTTAGTACAGGGATCTACAAGGATAGATTGTGATAGCCAAAGTGCAATTTTCTTGGCAAAAAACCCTGCTTATCATTCAAAGATAAAGCACATTGATGTTCAATATCACTTTTTGAGGGATATGATAGAAGACAAAAAGGTGTTGCTGGTAAAGGTGGACACTTTGAAGAATACTGCAGATGCATTGAAAAAATATATGAGCTTTGAGAAGTTCGCTTGGTGTAGAGAAACAATGGGTGTTTCAGGGCTGAATAAATGACTAAGCTCTCTGGTGGTCCCCTATGGAAAGAAAACAACAAGTGGGAGAATGTTGGGTTGTGTTATATTATTTCCACAATTAGCCCCCCTAGTTAACCAGGGGGTTAGAGGGGGAGCGAGCCCCCCCTTAGTTGTGCCGACTGTGCAACGGGGGGGTCACAAGGGGTTTGAGCCGCCCCCCTCTACGAGGTCTAGGGCAGCGCCCTAGGGAAAATTTTTTTGGACCCTATATTAGGTTGGGTGGACCTACCTATGGTTTTGTGCATGGTTTTCGCACATGGTTTTGGACGCGATGGTTTTCAGTCCATGGTTTTGGACACAATGGTTTTCGGTCCATGGTATTGGATGCTTCGGCATGTATAAATATGTATTTCAACATTGAAAGGAACATAATGAAAAATCAAGCTAGTAGTCCTGGTTTTGGGATCTAGGGGAAATCTCTATGTATATGTGTTTTATGTGTTATGCTCTCGCATTTTTTATTTTATGTTCTTAGAATTCGTATGCAAGTAATTTATGTACAGGGTTAAAACCTACAATGTTCATTAAGCCAATTTACTCCAATGAAGTTGAAAAATAGGAATTGAAGGGATCAATACATGTAGAAACTCCCCAAATTTTGTCACTATTAATCGTAAAATTATGGTCCTCACCAATAATAACTTTGGTGCCATTAGGAGAAGGGACATGCAGATCTTATTCTAGAAGGCCTCCTTGCTCTCATGTGACCTGTAGATATTTATAATACAAGAAATTGAATCAAAACTTCTAAAGTCAACCTAAGAGAATAGTCCTTAGTGGATGGAAAAGGTGTTGACAACCTTAATGTTATCTATCCAACTTGTTATAAATCCTCTAGAGTTCCCAAAAGAGTCATTAGCCAAAAAATTCTAACTTTTTATCAAAAATGTTAATGCATCACAAAGAAAGGCTCCCCTTTAATCAAATATTTTCCAATGCAGTGCATCAAAGCCTTTTTTTTGGCACGGCTCTCAAGGCTTCTTGTGTTCAAAAAATGATTTCTATTTTTTAGCTTGGGATGGGACTTTAGGTGCTTTAAGTACCCTAGTAATAAAATTATGTCAACTATAACAAGATTCCTTGGAGGTTGTCTCATAGGCATTTCTAAATTTTAATTTTCTATTACCCTCCCACCATGAGAGAAACACCCTCCTGAATCATCATTAATCTTGAGTGAAATTGAGATGGCCTCTCATGGTTTGTAAGGTATAAAATCATAATTTCCACTACCTTAAAGGCCCAATCTAATAGACTGTGAGCCTTCCATACTAGAATTTGAAGGGATCCCATAAAAACACCCCCTAGATGGAGAAGTTTCGAGATCATTATCAATCCCCCCACCTGCAACACATGGAACATGGAGAGAGATGGGCACATAATGGGTTTTGTACTCATCATGATGATTAGAAGAAAAAACTCTATAAACATCTCCAACAAAATCCATGGATGAATCTTGTCCACAACAACATCATGGGGGGGAGAAGAAATACCATTGTAAATTGTTGATGTCTCCCTATCAAATAAATTCCTTTGGTTAATCCAATATGGAGATGTGAGATCCACCTTCAACTCTACCTGAATAGTCAAGTGATTTCGACCTTCCTCAATGCGAGAAATTGAAGGGTACTTACATACTAAATTCTCCTAAAAGGATTTTTTTAGAGGAATATCTGGCATTGGAATATCAGCGAGCTAAGAAATCAAGCTAGGAGGGTTCAACACCTTTACCACTTCAATATTGGAGGTAAAGAACTTAGAACATTTTGGAACCCAAGATCTCACTCTAGTCATTGGGACCTCACAATCTTCCATCACATGACCAAAACAATGACATATTACACACCAGAAGGAAACAATGACAAAGTTAAGCATTTGTGTAAAGTTACAATATCCCCATAAAAATTCAATAGATTCAAAGAGACTACCCCCAACACGCATTTCATTAAAATAAGAGTGATTGAATGGAAGTTGTAGTGACCAAAAATTATCATTGATAGTTAGGTTTTTACCTAACTTGTTGCAATTACATGAAGCCTAGCAACCGACCCTCAATCTAAAGGTAACCATAATAATTTAACTCATATGGTCCTCTTATCCATTACTAAATCCCTTGGGTCAAAAGGAGGGAGCCAAGGTTTCAAAATTAACAAGCTTGAATCCCAGAAATAGAGGCATTCAAGGTAACCTCTGCATCCTTTTTTTCCTAAAGGATAAAAATCAAGCCAATCTCTTACTAGGATATGAAATCCCAAAAGATACCCCAAGAGGGGCATCCAATTTACTTCAATCCAAACACCAATTAATGCCACAGACATATGGCATCCCATAAACTTTCCAACCAAAGAGTGATTACCAAGATCCATGATGTCTTTTAAGTTGATATGATCACCCATATTGAGGTAAACACAATCCCCTCCCTTCGACTTTAGGGTTTTTTTTTTATGTATTTTATCCTTCCCCTCCAAATCGATTATTCCTATACCACATTCCAATTCCCACACTAATAAAGCCTCATAATTAACCAAGAGGAATACCAAAAGTTTTCCCTAAAAGACTACCAAAATTCATAGTCAAGGAGAAACTTGTTACCCAAACTACATGAAGACTCTGTAACTCCAATGTTTTTCTAGGAAGGATGTAACTAAACAATGAATTAAGAAATATCATCTTTGAGAAAAGTGTTATGGTTGATACACCTAGAGTCCTCCTTCTGAAAGATAATAAACATGTCATTCTTTCCAACTTTAGGTGATTGTTGAATTGGGGGGAACTCTGGGGAGTTACACAGGATCAAATCTAACACTTGGAATAAAGACTGTACCTCAGAGGATCTACCATTATATTTGGTCTCTTCCACATCAACTTCTAGACAAACCCTATTAATCAAATCTTGAATAGATAACCTCAATTGTTGAATTGAAATTTCATTCTCCAAAATGGAATCCTCTGACTAGGCGATAAGGGATCCTACCAGCTCCTCCTTGATGGAGCTAAATAGGATCCACGTGGCCCAAGTATCATATCCATAACTTACCCAGGAAGAACCTATGGAGTCAAAATACTTTCTAGAAATTATCCAAAAACAAATAACCCAATTGATAAGAAATGCTTCATGTTAGAAAATAACATGAATTTAGATGGAGGAGGAATGAGCTGTTGTTTTCAAATTAATCAAAGTAATTATATATACCAAACTCTTCTAATAAATATATAATTAAATTATTAAAAGAAAAATAATAATAATAATAAGAATAAGAATAATAACAATATTAAATAAATAAATAATAATTTGATGGTAATAACGAATAATAACAAATTAAACAAGTAAATAAACTAATAATTCAATAATTAATTTAAACACATTAATAAAATAGTAAAATATATATATATATATATATATATATATATATATATAATATTTTTATCAAAAATAATAAACTAATAATATGAATAAAATAAATAAATAATATTCTAATAATAATAATTATAATAATAATAATAAATGATATTATTATAAAAATAAATAAAGTTAATAAATAATAACGAAATAATTAAATAATAATAACAAATAAAAAGAAAAAATTAATAATAATTATGATATTAATAACAATTAAATAAATAAATAAATAATAATAAATAATAAATAATATATATATATATATATATATATATATATATAAAATAATAATAAAAATGAATAATAAATAAATGAATAATAAATAAATAAATTTTAAATAAAATAAACCGACCTAATTTCTCTCATCATTCCTTAATAACCCTCTTATATATATTAATGTTCATAGCTCTGGGATACATCATTAATTTTAAAAGATTATCTATTGTCGCATCCCCTGATGATGGACTCACTTTGTAGTCCGAAACGTTGGGTTCACAAAACTCTACAACAGGTCATTCCTCCTCCATCTAAAACCATTCTCACCTGTATGGATTCTCTATTTAACAATAACATGAATTTTCAACATTGTGTTGATACCAAGTTTGAGTCCTAGCTCTAATCATGCACTACCCTTCCCCTATAAAGGTCACCCCTTCCTTTGCATCTATTTGCCTTTGATGTGGAATGAAAAAGGATAAGCCTCCAACCTTCTTTCCATAATTATCCTTCCCTCCTCATCCATAATAAAACCTAAAATTTATCCCAAGATAGGTGGCAAGATAGCTAGAGAGTAAATGATATATGGTGATATAAAGGATTAGCATGCAAAAATATATGCTAGGTGGCATAGCATATAGGTGATACATAGTAGGTAAAGCAGATTGAGAACCAAGGGTAAAAGGCGACATGTCCTTGGGATGATAAGCGGAAGGGTTTTTTACTTAAAATAGTGATATTGCACAAAAGTTCAAAATTAATTGAAGTGTTTACATGAGGATGTGTACATTTTTTGGTGGGTTAGATCAAGTTGTTGATAGCTATGAATAGCAAGCAAGAGATCTTGGAGTTGATTCCCTGGGTTGTCTACCTCTACCTATGTGGGCCTCACTCAATTTACATAGTGGGTAAGTCTACAATAGCATACATTCCCCTCTTTACTCGGGGTACCATTCTTGAAATGAGGGGAAGTGTCTAGGATTTATCGAGGATGTCTTTCCCAAGGAAAAATGAAAATGCATGCATTCTTTACTCGGGGTACCATTCTTGAAATGAGGGGAAGTGTCTGGGATTTATCGAGGATGTCTTTCCCAAGGAAAAATGAAAATGCATGCATTGAGTTCCAATATGTTGAAAAACATTAAAGGATTGTATTAACATATATCAATTTTTATATTTTTTTAATCATAATTTCATGTGATATACACATAAAGGAACCTCAAGGCATCAAATCCAACATCCATAAATGATTTACATATCAAATCAACAATGGCTAAGTTGCATCTTCAGGAAGCCATATCTTGAGTTACAGAGGGCCAAATAAGGCATGTGAGGGATTATTGGAAAGCACGTGGTGAGGAGAATCCGATAATATTTAATTCCATGGCTAACACATGACATATGGGCAACACCTTGATTTAAATATATAGGTGCACCTTTTAATGAAACTTCAATTTGTTATTCTTAACAGTTGATGCATTA
The DNA here is from genome assembly GCA_031772625.1 of Pinus tabuliformis. Taxonomy (NCBI): domain Eukaryota; kingdom Viridiplantae; phylum Streptophyta; class Pinopsida; order Pinales; family Pinaceae; genus Pinus; species Pinus tabuliformis. The sequence continues at coordinate 734,567,060 of CM062810.1, read as the reverse complement.
GATTTGAAAAGACCAATGGAAATATTTATTGTTTGGTATGCATGCTTAATACATATTATCAATATAAGTAAATGTAAACTTGATTATGGTCCATGAGATGATTTAATGGAATATTTTAACCATTCATTTACTTTTAGAACTCATATGCATAAGAAAATTTTGACTTTATCAATCGGGTGTTGAAGTTTAAGAATTTTGTTTAGCCTTGAAGACCCTGATTTACCGTGCTTTTATTGAAGGATTATCTATGACTTTGTCATAATTGGCCAATCATAACTATTATAATAACATCAATAATATTTTATTGCGGGATAATATATAACTTTGTCATAGATTACCCATCTTACTTATTGTAATAATAATTATAATCCTTAATTATTTCAAGAGGATCAAACATCATCTCCTCTTTAAGATGATAATGAAGATAACTAAAGGGTTGGATCGCTAAGCTTAATTTACTTTATTTTGGAGACAAGCAGAAAGGATGAAATGTTAGGCATGCCTCCATTTCCTTTTCCATATTTGTGAATCGGAATATGTATTGATATTCAAATCTAAATTTTATTCTCTATCTCTTAGGTGTAATATCATTAATAGTTTGAAATGAATAAAGGATAGTATTATGATTGCTCTATCATTTTTTTTGCTAAACTAGAATTCATTTGTGAGTGGGTGATTGTATAAGAAGTCTAGTTATTATTTTCATTATAATGTATTTCTTAATATTTATACTAGATGTAGTTGATCTACTTTACAATATCCATACAAGATCAATACTCCTACAATATGGATCAAAAAGAAAGGTGGTAGAGGTATATGCAATTTAGTCATGGTTATCTAAAGGTTTCCTCTTTATGTAAATGGATTTTAGAGGACATAAAGGAGCTCAATAGCCAATTCCTATTGTGAAATTTCAATGAGAAGAAGCCCACCCTAGGTTATATGGTTTCTTGGAATGGGAGATCATGGAGCGGGGTTGTTAATCGAACGATCCACTTAATGCTTGTTTAAAGAATTTTCTTATCCTTTTTTTTCAAAAACTTTAGGGACAAAGTTGTGGTGTTGGAAAAAGCCACATAATTTGGGGTAGTTCTTTTTTGTCAGGTTAAACTTGACTCAATGAAAGGGTCACTTATTAGGTCAATAGTTGTAATTTTAGTCACATGGTATTGGTGACCATGGTATTGTGCTTATAAATTACATGTAATAAATTCTTTGGATTTGGTTAAAGGAATAATAGATTTATGGACTAGTTTTTCCCATAAGACTTTCCAAAATAAATAACATGTGATTTATTTGTGTGCACTGCTATGTTATTGATAATTTATTATTTCTCTCACATTATTAATCCTATCATTTGGTATTATCTCAATCCTATCATTTGGTATTATCTCATGGGTTAACAATGTACAATACAATCAAGCTTCGAGATTTCAATGGGACCTTTATCTAATATTTACCTTGTGAAATGAACATGGGTGAGAGTAGTTGTAAGAGTTGGATATGTCTACAACCAAGGGTTTTAGCACGCCAAGAGAGAATTACGAAGAAGAGACTTGGAATGGTGGTCGTAGCATTTTTAAGATGGCAAGAATGAACTAAACAAAAAATCAATGGATTTAAAATTATTATTATTTAATTTATCGCATGTAAATGGGATATGATTACAAAACTCTTGGTTAGGCATACATATCCGTGGTAAGTAAGTTATAAATTTTTATGGGGTAGGATCTCAAGGGGTGTCAAAGTTATAAATTTTGAGGGTACAATTTCAAAGTGAGAGGCACAACCTCACTTGGTAAGGGAAAGTCCAAATCAAGTTTAAAGACAAATCGTTAAGTTAAATTAGACTTGGTGAAAGAGTTGAAGTTGTTAGGTCAACAATGGTGGGGAGTACATGGTATTGGTGACCCATGGTATTGAGCACATGGTTTACGTGTCATTCAACTTTGAAAATAGATACCTCAATATAGTTGACCAATTCACCAAGGTTGGTCAACTGAATAATAAATTTATTAGATGATTTTTCTTAGCACATGGTATTGGTGACCCATGGTATTAAGCACTTGATTTTCATGTAATTAAACTTTGTTGACCAATTCACTAGGGTTAGTCAACTGAATAATAAATTTATTAAATTATTTTTCTTAGCACATGGTATTGATGACCCATGGTATTAAGCACTTGATTTCCATGTAATTAAACTTTTAAAAGAGGATCCTACATTGTAATTTCCCATTTTGTTAGGTTTAGTGAGTTAAATAATAAATCTATTAACTAATTTTTCCAAATAGTTTTGGTGTAGTCTAACTTAGGGTTAGTCAACTAAATAATAAATCTATTAATCGATTAATTGATTTTTCTTAGCACATGATATTGGTGACCCATGGTATAATTGATTAATTGATTTTTCTTACCACATGGTATTGGTGACCCATGGTATTAAGCACGCCACCACAGAATTACCTATAAAAGACTTGGAATGATGAAGCCAAAGGATCATAACATTTTGCAGATAACAAGAATGAACTAAACAAAAAATCAATGGAGTTAAAATTGTTATTATTTAATTTATTGCATGTAAATGGGGATATGATTATAAGACTCTTGGTTAGGCATGCATATCCATGGTAAGTAAATTATAAACTTTGATGGGGTAGGATCTCGGGTGAGTTGAAGTTATAAACTTTGAGGGCGGTACAATCTTAGGGTGAGAGGCACAATCTCACTTGGCAAGGGAAACCCCAAATCAAGTTTAAAGGCAGAGCTTTAGGTTAAATTAGACGTGAAAGAGTCAAAGTTGTTCGGTCAACAATGGTGGGGAGCATTGGTATTGGTGACCCATGCTATTGAGCACATGGTTTAAGTGTCATTCAACTTTGAAAAGAGATACTACATTGTAGTGGACCAACTTGGCAAGGTTAGTCAACTGAATAATAAATCTATTAATTGATTTTTCCTAACACATGGTATTGGTGACACATGGCATTAAGCACATGGTTTCCATGTAATGAAACCTTGAAAAGAGGATCTTACATTGTAATTGACCAGGTTGTTAGGTTTAGTCAGTTAAATAATAAATTTATTAACTAATTTTTCCAAATAGTTTTATGGTAGTCTAACTTATAGATGAAATGGTCTTTTTCACCTGAATTCACTAAAATACAACAATACAATTTCAAGATTTTTTGTTATTCAAAATATATTTTGAATGCATAAATGAATTATGAAGATTAAACAATTTAAATTCAAATTTTTAAAAATCTCTATTAAAATTAACCAGAAAAATGGTAGTGAAAAAGGTCATTTCGTTTATAAGTTAGACTATGCCAATAATATATATATATATATATATATATATATATATATATATATATATATATATTATTGGCATAGTCTATATATATATAAGTTGTTTTTATTGTGACTTTTTGGAAGCTTTTACTGTGGATTTTTCCGGTCAAATTTCTCTAAAATCTGGTAGGAATTCATTGAAATCACAAGATTGATGGGTAAACCTTGCACAATAGAAGTGCCCTAGGGTTTTTCATGGTGCTGAATCCATATATACAGTCAAAAAGCTAATTTAAATAACACAAATCAAGATTTCACATCAAAATTATATATATATAATTTGTGAGATAACTGTCATATTTTTCTTTAATAAACTTTGACTACAAAATGATTTAGATATGTTTATTATACTTACTGGTTTTGCTCTATGGTTTTATTTGCATTTATGAAATAACATATTTCTCTTTAATAAACTTTCGCTATAAAATGATTTAGATATATTTATTATACTTGTGGATTTTGCTCTGTAGTTTATGAAATAGTATATTTTTCTTTAATAAATTTTCACTGTAAAATTATTTAAATATATTTATTATATTTACAGCTTTTATTCTATTTTTTTTTTAGTTTTTTTTCACATTTATGAAATAAAAGATTATGATCAAACTTGTAATTCTAACATATACCTATAAAATCTAACAAATTTAACCCAAAAAAAAAACTAAAAAACTAAACTAGAGCATTTTGAAATTCATCTATGATTCTATGTGAACATTCCCATCTATTATTATTTGAGGTAGCTTCAAGCATATGTCCGTGTACCTACTCAATATTATTTTCCTAATGCTTGGAAATCAGTATTGCTTTCACTATTTCGTGGAAATCTATTGGAGAAGAGCTTAAATCTATTAATACTATTGAGCTGTATTAAATTTAATTTTTAATCTATAAATCTATTAATACAATTGGGCTATATTAAATTTAAACAAGTTTAAATCTAACCGTGAATATATACGGCCAAACCTATGACGTGTTAAATTTTGGTTCCCATCATTATAGGCGAAGGTTGAGTTTCGGCCCCACGGTCTCGTGAGTTATGTGCGGTTTTCCGATAAGTACGAGCGAGGCTGGATGAGTATTGGCAGATGAAAAGGTTGATTTATTAATTTGCAGGTCGGAATCTTGTATGGGAAACTCAACGTTAGTTTGCCACGTAATCTCCAACATTCCATTATCTTGGAGATATTCAGGGGCTGCGGAGGGAAACGATCCTCGTACCTCGTGTTTGTCTGTCTGTGATGTATTGAACCTCTTTTTTAAAAGATATTTGGAGCCAGTGGAAGTTTCTTTATGAAATCTTTGGAGTCAGTGGAGGAGCATGAATGTCTTTTGAGTTTATTAGGTTAATCTTTACCAATTACTAGTAGGGATCGAATTTGAATAGTAGGGATGGAATTTGAAGGGTAAATCATTTGTGATAGGTGATTTGCTCCTTAAATATGGTTTAAAAATTTATAAAAAAGTTTAAGATTTTTTTTGAAATTGTGAAGATAGATCAGAGAAGTGTGAAAACTGTCGACGGGTGAGTTTATTTGAAATTCCAACCCTGCTGAACAATTAATTTTGGAAGATAGTATGTTTGTATTTTGTTTCTTATTTTAAAAATAAAATATTATTATTATATTAGAATTACACGTCTGAGTTGTAAACTCTTCATAACTATAAAATTAGGTTATTTTTTAAGTCTTCATTTTCTTTATTTTTTAGTCAAATTTGGTCGAGATTTGTTGGATTTACAAGTTTGAATTGTTAACTCTTTATAATCAAAGTGTTGAAGGAGTTTTGAGGATGTTGAATCATAGATATAATCAAAAAGACATTTTAAACAATAAGAAATCATAATTTAACCAAAAATAATTTCACAGAATTCCAAGCAAAAATTCCAAAATATCTAATAATTAAAAAACATCATTTTTAAATAAAATATTTTTAAAAACTTTTATTATTATATATACTTAAAAATAATAATTTTAATTATAAATTTCTAATAAAATTAAATTTTAAATAATAATGTGTCTTAAACTGCCACACCATAAGCATTAAACATATCAATTAAGATTAAGATTCCACACCATGAGAAAGCTTACACTCTTTTATCAAGTTAGAGAAAAACCTACATCCAAAAAACCAAATTATGCCTTATTTTTATTTATTTTGTAAGTAAACATATTTACATTATATTAACAAGCAAAATATTACATAGTTTACATCCAAGAAAGCATCCTTTGCCTCTGTGTGAGAAAACCATAGATGAGAACTGAAAAGGCTCTGCCCCAAGAAGGGGAAACCAGAGCTCGGAGATCTTACAATTTACAAACAACAGTTGACAGTTAACTAGAAACATGCGTTTTGGATCTAACATTACATTTCTTCGCATGAGAAACCAAAATGGATGTGGAGCCAAAACCATCAGCAAGTCTTGAAGCTCTACGACAGACATTCGCCATCCATACAAAAATGAATACTGAAGGGGCCTGTCATGAGGCTAGAGCAGACTAAGAGAACCAACTTTAAAAATTCCATAAGGTCAATGCATTAGATTCTACCGCATTGGAACTGCATGGTCACCATGCTGGTGCCACATTGCACTTGGGCACTGCTCTGAGCTTGCATGCTGCAATTGTCTGCCAGAAGCTCCTCCTTGATGTAGCAACCATAGGGACTGGGACGAGGAGGGAAGGACGGAGGAGCATCAGCTACCGAGGAGACATAAATATGGGAGGGAGGGGGATAGGCCACGAGAGCACACGGGATAGAAGAAGATGAGGAACTAACAAGAGGGTAATGTGAAGGAGAAGGAGCATGAGACAAGGAGGAAGGGATGTTTGGAGGGAATTTGATGCAGAGGACTCTGACCAGACGTCGAAGTGAGGAGAAAGAGTGGCTTTGGTGGGCTAAGAGCTCGACTATTGACCTTTAACTTCTCTTGGGCATGCTCCTTAAATTGGTAGGGGAGGAGGTTCTTGAGAGCCCAACGCATCGGGCGACCTCTATGGGGGTCCGCCTCCTCCATAGCCAAAAAATCTCTTCTAATGGACTCTGGTATGTCGTAGTCGAACATCGCGGCGATGGTGGCATCATTGAAGTTGGTGGGGAGACGCCCATGGCCTCTACCTCTATCAAGGCGTCGACCTCTCCCCTTGTCACAATTCATTGTTTGATGGCAGCGAAGCAGGGTCGCAACACTGGAGTCGGAGGGAGCGTTGGAGGTAATGAAAAAGGGAGAATGAAGTCAGGAGAAGGGAATGACCATGACGTAAGTCAATTTATTGCAGGGGCGCGGGAGCAGAGGTGCCTGGTATGGGGACAGCAGGAGTCAGCGAGGTGGAATAAAGACCATGACTGCCACTTGGAGGGGAATGCGAGCCAAGTGGAGATCGCTGACAGGAGGTTTCAGGAATTGTGTCAGTAGTCGCACGAGCACCTAAATCTGGGGAACCAAATTATGCTTTATTATTAAGAAATAAAGATGGAAATACAATGTTAAGGCTCCCTTAGAGAGAAAAAAAGGTATACAAATCTTCAACTCAAATATTGTGCACTATGGTTCTACCTTGTTGATTTGAGGTCACCAATTCTTACTCCTAGCACAAGATTTCATTCTCTTTGATGTCTTCCTTCTTTAACACTTCCAATCCACTTCACCTATTTTTTGTCAAATGTGTTCACCTTCCTCTTCTTTGATACTCTTAGCCAAGGATGTTACAAACTAGTTGTAACTACAACCAAACTAATTCCATATTTCTGGGAGTGATTCCATCTTCAATCCCATGATAATTGTAAATGTGGAAGGAAGCAATGTTGGCTTCCTCTTGTTTGATACTCTTAGCCAAGGATGTTACAAACTAGTTGTAACTACAACCAAACTAATTCCATATTTTTGGGAGTGTTTCCATCTTCAATCCCATGATAATTGTAAATGTGGAAGGAAGCAATGTTGGGATGGATAATGAAGGCTACTAAATGAGGTGAGGCAATTGAGCAATAGTTAAGACTTCTAATTGGTATGGGAACAACAACAAAGGAAAAATAATAGGTTTTGTGTAACAACAACCATGGTATTAAAACAATGTCTTTTCTACTAATTTAAATAATGAAATAATCCCCATATTAAAAATCGGATAGTAGAAAATTCCTAATAAAATACAAATTTGTCAACATATTGTTACATCTAAAAAAGATTTTAAAATAAGAATGAATTTCTAACCAATTTTTAAATACACTAAATTTATATTAATTTTAACAAAATGATTGTACATTTACAAATTTTACTTTATTTTTGAAAACTACAAAACTTTTATAAAATGAGAAAAAATATAATTGTATTTTATTAATTTTATTTTAATTGAATTTCCAATTTTATTAACTTTTTTAAATACAAATTTATAACTAACATAAATATTTTAATATTATTTAGAAATAAGTCCTTTAAAATGAAATTCTCACATCTAAAAAAATATCTTTAATTTGATTAACTTGATTGATGTGAAGAAGTGATCTCTAAAGTGTCAAATAAATAAGTTTGAGGCTCATGACGCGCATGACACAAATCTAGGAAAAAGTGACACTTGGAGGAAAGATTCTAAAATGATCTTTGCATGTAACCTCCAACTGCTGAAAATAGATCCCTAAATTCTAGGGATGATTTTTGCGTGTTTCCTTTTTCTATTTCGGGAAAAATCAGGTCGTGCATGCATGTCAAGTTTTCTCAGTCCTGGGTGGAACCGGTCAACCCAATGGCACATGTAACAGCCTACTTACCTGAGGGAGAAATTTACACATTTCTGGGAGGGAGCTAGGCTGGCTGCCCAGAGGGATTGCGCTTTTTTTGGGCTGAGTAGCTGACTGCTGCCGAAAATTGTGCAATTTATGGGTTGAGCAGTCCTGTTGGGTCAGATTGCACAGTTTTTCCAGGGAAGGTTGACAGGTAGAATTGCGCAATTCCTGAGGCTAGCAGGATTCAAGTTAGGATTGCACAATTTATGGAGGGAAGGCTGGTTACCCTCTAGAATTGTGCAATTTCTTGAGGGAGATGCTCAGCTTGCAGCTAGACCAAGTCTGGGGAAGCAGCTTGTGAGGATATTGCCACAAGCTATCATGCACAGACTATCTTGCTGCTAGAAAACCACTGAAGCTTGTGTACTTGACAGTGCAAGACATGTTGCTGAGGATGGTTGGTAGGGAGGCTCCAAAACAAAGCTAAGGCAAAATTTTGGAGGGTGGTTGCAGCTGCTACAATAGGTTACAACAACCTATTTTCTCAAGTATTCAAATCCTAAAATGAATACCACCATCACATTCAACTCATCGAGAGCTTTTGGCTAATTTAAATTTTACCTCAATCTGAGTATTGCTTATAAATTTATGCCCTTCAAATTTTTATCCCATTAAAAGTGGCCATGTCATCAAAATAAATCTATGTGGCACCCACATGGACATGCCTACCCACAAGGTGTCATGCCACTGCCCCTTGGGGTTCACACGGAATGCACATCATATAGGTTCAGGTCTATCGCCATTGACCCTTCCATGATATGTCTATTGATAAATCTCTCAATACTCTGGTACCAGTATAGGGCCCTTCTTTTCTCCCATGCTTCCAATGTGTTGAAGCCATCAAAATGTTAACATGTAGAAACATTACCAGGCGAGGCCTCGAACCATATATTGAGGTTTCCCATGTCATGCCAATAGGGATAATTTAGAACCTACTACTTGGTGCCCTATCCCACCACATCACTTCCATGTTATACTCTGCCATGCCATACTAGCCTAGCCTTGGATTTTACATTAAAATGACACTCTGGTGCCCAGTGCCCAATGCCTTGGTACCACAGGGGGGCCGCCACTATTATGTCACCTTCCAAGTCATACTCCATGTTAGATTATGTAGTCAATAAAATCATGTTAGGTGTACAAATATTGATGTGTGCCCCCCAGGTTTCACTCATTAATTTTCCCTTTGACTAGCCAAAAGTGTCATTTTCTCATACCACATCATTATCTCAGCCACCTCACTAATACTTTGCCATATGCTTGGAATTTCCATGTCATACGGGTATCTTATTAATCACAATTATTAATTAAATTAATCACGATAAGAACTCAAGAATAATGAAGTGTTTTTCGATAAAATCCTTTATTTTTTATTTTAATACTTTTTCCCAAGTTGTTCCCATTGATACCAACACAGCCTTTTAACCTCCACGACATTGTGGTTCTCGGTACTACCTTTCCCAAGGCCCCATGTTCCTTGGTGTCACTCCACTCCATGTCATGTTCCTCGAGGCCACTTCTCCTCAATACCTCATATCTTATGATCACCTCCCTGATACCATGATCCACAAGATTACATATCCCCATACTATATCTCCCCACACTGGTATTGCATCTCCCTAGGATAACTTCCCCCTAGTTCCTTGTTTCTTTGTATATTTTGCACTAGGATAGTGGGTTTAAAATATGGATTAAGCATTATCTAAATGTTGATTAAATGTCATAACTAAATGGATTTAGTAGTTAATCCCATTGACACCAATTAGTATGATTAATTTCTAGATTCAGGGCTATTTCATCAAATCAATGAAATATCAAATAAGCCACCATCGACTTCCTTACACATCTTGCAATTAGGTTAAAATCATTCAAAGGGATATGAAAAGTAAATTAACTAGGCACAAATACACATATTCAAAAACCATACAAGAATAATTGCAACCCATTTATGAGACATTGCAATCCTCTGAATGAGTTAAGATATTATATTCATAAGCCATTGTTTTCAAATAAGAGAGCATAAACACATAGTTTCTCATATCAATTATGAACATAATATTGAATAACACAGTCCATAAATTCATTAACATTCATAGACATACAAGATATTATACCAAACATAGGCATAGCATGGAACATAATAATTCACAATTGAAACATAGAAATGTAATATACTTATCTATATATCCAAAATTAGTTGGAAACTAAAAGAGGGACTTCCACTCTCCACCCAACCATAGGCCATCTATACCACAATTTTATTATAGTCACTACAACAAAAGAAGCAATTTGCGTCAGATTTAGCACCAGATTTTAGTGCATTTTTTTCTCAATTGGGATGAGTAGCCTGGCGCTAAATCTGGCTCTATTGTACAATTTTTAAAGCGTCCTTTTTTTCACCAAATTTTGCATCTTTTTTTACGCCAAATTTTCCATCATTTTTTGCATTATATTTTGCACCAAGATTTTCATTTGGTTTTACAACAAGTTTTGCTTCTAGTTTTGTGCCATTTTTTGCATCTGTTTTTGCATCATTTTTTTATTCCTCTTTTGTGGCATTCTTTGCTTCTAGCTTTGTGTTGTAATTTGCATCAAGTTTTACACCATATTTGGCATCTGAGTTAGTGCCTTTTTTTACATCCAATTTGTGCCAATTTTTGCATCTGGTCTTATGCGATTTTTTGCTTCTAATTTTGTACTTATTTTTACATCTATTTTTGTGCCAATTTTTGTGCCTTTTTTACACCATTTTTCCCATCCAATTTTGCACCATATGTTGAATCTGATTTAGTGCCAAATTTTGCATGCATTTTTGCACCATTTGTTGCATTTTATTTATCTCCCTTTTTTGCACCATATTTTGCATCTAATTTTGCATCATTTGTTGCATCCAATTTAGCATCATTTTTAACACCATTTCTTTCATCCAATTTTGCATCCTTTTGAGCATCTAAATTTGCATCCTATGTTGAACCATGTGTTGCATCCATCTTTGCATCCCATTTTGTGTCTATTGTTACATTCAATTTTGAGCCTTTTTTTTTTGTCTACTTTTGCATTTGTTTTTGCACCAAGTTTTGAATGATTTGTTGCACTTCATTTTACATCCAATGTTGCATCTCAATTTGTATCCAAATTTGAGCCATTTTTATGCCCATTGTTGCACCATTTTTCTTCTTTTGTGTCCAATTTTGCATCCTTTTTGGTATCTAATTTTGCATCCTTTTTGGCATCCAAATTTGCATCCTTTTCTTTTGCCACATTTTGTGTCCACATTTGCATCTCATTTTGCACCTAGATTTTAGTTTGAATTTTCATTTAGTTATGCATCATTTTTGACATCCTTGGTTTCACCCTTTTTTAGTTCCATTTTGCATCTTGTTTTGTCTTTTCTTTCATCCTTTTTGCACCCAATTTTGCATCCTAATTTTACACCATTATTTGCATCCTCATTTTGGTGTCAATTTTTGCATCCTTTTTTGCACCCAATTTGGTATCCTTTCATATGCCCTATTTTGTTCCCTTCTTTGTGTCTAGTGTTGCACCCTTTTTTAATTTTACTTTAAAACCCTTTTTGTGTGATTGTTTGTATCTTGTTTTGATGGCTAGTTTAAGATCCAATTCTACTCCCAATTTTGCATCCATGGCTACATCCACTTTTGGCTTCTTGTTTAGAGTTTTACTTTTATTTCCATTTATGACCCCCTCTATGGGTTCATTTTACTAATTTCATTTACATAGTGAAATATATTAAAGTTTCTAAATATCATTTTGTTGTAGGATTTAATGCACGGTTAGAAGAACATAAAACCCTCTCAGTTTATCCCGAAAACCTAGGACAAACCAATTAAGAGAAAGGTTGTTCTAAGGCTCAGGATTCTTAGTAGATCAATATGTAGAGTAAAGATTAAGAAAAAGAGAAGGAATTCTTGTGAGTCCTCACATGCAGGTCTTCTTCGAGTTTTTATTATAGCTAGGAAGCACTCCTAGCTAACTCCAAAGCTTGGTCCTACACATAAGAGAGAGAATAAATATAAATATTATTGAATAAATAAATATAAACCAAAATCCCATACATTCATTAGTTAAATAGAATAAGTCAACAATGAATAGAAACATATGGAAGGAAGAACAACTGATCTATATTAATAAAGTAGTTGGACAAAAGTTACAACAATCAGATGTAGTTGTAGCAGCACCTCCCCCAACTCCTAGCTCCAAAACTCTCCTTCTCAAGATAGATCTCCATATGAGTTTCCGAAAGTGAACAAGAGTGTCAAATTCAAATTGTAGTTTTCTTATGTTTTAGGTTTTTTTAATATATATTTAGTTTTGGTATTTTTTTATTTTCTAAAAAATATATATATTTAGTTTTGGTATTTTTTTCTATAAGGAAAATTATATTTTCTTTTTTATAGAAATGGCTTTTAAACATTCCATTCATGCTAAATTTGTGATTTTATGATAGAAGTTTAAATTATATATAAAAAATTAACTTAATGCCATGTGTTGTGTCGCTGAGATGGGTATTATACATCTCTTCCTTGCTAAGTTATAGAATGTGCTTAGGTTTTCTTAATGCAATAAAATTAATTATGTTCTTCATTATATCTTGAAATGTTCATCTTGAACCTAATAAAACAATAAAGTTAAAATAGGTTTGCCTTTGTCCTTTGTAGATCTTTGTCCCCATTAATCTTGGTCTTAATAGATTAATTGTCTTATGGTGGCCTTGAGTGGTCACTTTCATTAGTTGCATGCTTTTTAGTTTTCTGTTAGTGACATTCTTTAGGCTTGATAATATGTTATTTAATTTATCAAAATGTGTTATTGTCCATATTATTGTTAAATATTAATATTAAATATGTTGGTTTTTGAGCATGGTTTAGCAAAACGTTCCCAAAAGGTTTATAGATTGTATTTTATAATGCAATGATTCATTGCTTGATGAAATTGTTTTGGATAATGTTTTTTAATGATTCATTGATTGATGAAATTGTTATGGATATTTTTTTTAGTATATTAAATTGTATGTGATAAAGTCAAAAGTCACCTCTTTTTTAGATTTTCATTGGTCAATTTCCCTTAAGGCCATCATGTTCACCATTTGGTCCCAGGTTAAGGAAATATAGGAGTAATGAAGTGGAATTGTCCAAGCACTTAAATCTTGAGACATGTTTTTTTAGTCACATTATACTTCCTTTTTGTGTAAATTCTGGATGAAAATAGTCTCATGGAACATGAGGGGCCTCAACAGTAAAGGAAAACAAAGACTCTTAAAAGAAAAATGGTACAAAAAGCACCCATCAATAATGTTGCTATAAGAAACAAAAATATTAAGTGAGGTTCTACCTCATATAATTAGTAAATGGGGGAGGAATTTCCAAGTAGTAGTGATTGATGCTTAGAGATACTTGGGTGGAATGGTTATTATTTGAAATGATCAGGACATCAAGGTTACCAATATGTTTACCTCGTTTCGCATTATGACAATGCAATTTTCATTAATTGACATCGAGGACTACTACCATGTATCCAATGTCTATGACTCCAATATCGCAAATGGAAAACCTCTATTTCTCAATTCTATTTCCAGCACAAGTAATTTATACTCCCCATCTCCATGGATTATTGGGAGTAACTTCAATATTATCAAGTGTCTCGAGGAAAAGAAAGGATGAATCACAATGTTTAACAAGATATTTTGTAAGCTATACCATTAAAGCCATAAAGTAGTCTCCATTAAAGTTGTCAAACAATTAGTCGCCAACCCACACATGTGGATAAATGAGATGTAATACATGTGTGTGTGTGGTGACTAACTTAATACACTATTCTAATAACTCCACAGACTTATGTATTTCACTCCGTCACATAAATTGAAAGTAGTGTGACATAAGTAAACCAAGAGTAGACATTAAACCCTTAGGAAACAAACATTCCCTAGATCCTCAATTAGGTGCTTAAATGATGAATAGAAAATGCAAGGGGAAAAGAGAATTTCATGATTTAGCCATCACAAACATGTGATCAAGTGTGACTAGGAGTGTATATATTCATATATTTTCCAAAGGAGTGAATACATGAGTTACCACTCATTGGGCCTTATTTTTCTTTCTTTTTCTTTTTCTTATATATAGGAATTAGCAAATAAGGTTTTCATAAGTTTGGCACAACTCATAGATATAACATTTACATGAATTTTCACTTCAACCTTAGAGTCTAGACTTAGATAAATCATTATAGTGTATCTTTAATGATTTTTGCTTTCACTTTTTGATTTTATTTCATCATAAATGAAAAAAGGGGAAATATTTTTCCACAAATCTATGAATGCTTAATCATAAAGGCATCATGCGATGAAAACAAATTAACGATGTTATTCTCTATGAAAATGATGGGTATTCTTGAGAAAATCTTATGCTTGTGGATGTCTCCTCTCTAGTTGAGAGGGAGTGAGGGTAGACACCATATTATCCACGTGTCATGTACTATGGACATGACTAACAGTCGTAAGCCTAGTAAAGACACTAGTAGGGAGAATGGTTGATTGGATAAATATCTGGGACCAATATTCTTTGAGAATTTGTACTTTGACTAGGGCTAACCACCATAAGTCAAGTACATTAATCTAAGATAAGAATAGTCATGAGGATTGAAATTTCTTGGTGTCAAATATTATGATAGTGGATTAGGAAATGATCATGTGAGGACATACCTGGTGAACATCCTGGTGGGGTAAGTTCCTAGAAAGGCATTGGTGTCCAAATTTATGCCCCCCAACATTGTGCTCTGATCTAATGGAGAGATAAATTTGTTAGTCAAGGCCTTGCTATTTTGACAATGTTGGCTATGATGATGTAAATCATCATTGATGCTTGTCAATCCAGATCCCTTCTTATATGAATATTTCAACTTGAGAGTAATTTTTGTCTCATTATGAGCACCTCCGTAGTTTAGAGGGAGGGTCATCATCTTCATTATCGCCATCATCACCACCATCATCGTCACCATTATTCTCATCATTTCATTATTGTCATAATCACCATTCATGTCTTCATCATCATCATCATCATCATCATCATCATCCTCATAATTATGGACATTTTCGTCAATTGTTCATAATTATAGGTATCGTAAGAAATATCATCAACCCAAAAAATGTTATGAGTGCTTGAAAAGGGTTGTTAGGACACATGATATATGCAAGAGAAATAACAACTTTAGTTTTTAGAGATGATTGATGATCATCATCATCACTACCATTATCATCGTCATTATAATTGTCATCATCCCCATTATCATAACTAATATAATTTTTATCATAATTGTTTTCATCTTCATCATGAACATCATAATCATCATTCATGTCATTATTGTTGTTGATGATGACCAAGATGAAAATAATGATAATGATGATCAAATGATGATGACTTGGAAGACGACACCAAAGATAATTATTATGATTATGACCGTGACAATTAAAAATTGGGAAGAATGGCCAAGGTCATTAGCATCGTCATCATCATTGTCATTGTAACCCCCATCGTCTATATCATCATTTTCATTATCATAACAATCACAATTCATGTCATCGTCATCATCTTCATTATCATCATCATCATAATTATTGAAATTGTCATCAGTTGTTCATAATTTTCAATGGTCATAAGAAATATCATCAATGCAAAAAATATGATGTGTGCTGGAAAAGGGATGCAAAAGTGAACAAAAAAATTGGGGGTAAAAATAGACGTAAAATTGGATGAAGAGTGGACACAACATAAGTAGATGCAAAAAGAGATAGAAAAATTGACACAAGTAGATGATAAAGTAGATTCAATAGTTGATGCAAACCTGAACACAAAATAGGATTCAAACATGGATGAAAAAGTGGAAGAAAACATGGGAACAATAGTGGGCATAAAACTCAGCATGAATTGTGGTGAAACAAATGTGGATACAACAATGAATGTAAAAAAAATGACACAAAGTTGAATGAAAAAAGGAGGAAAACTTGGATGCAAAAAGGGATGTAAACATGGGCCAAACATGGGTGCAATAGTGGACACAAAATTAGTTTCAAAATTGGATGAATCAAAAGTGGATGTAAAAGTAGATTCAAAATGGGATGCAAAAAACATAAACAATATTTGATGCAAACTTGGACACAAAAGAGGATGCAAATGTGGATGCAATAGTGGAAGAAAATGTAGGTTTCAATGATAGGCATAATATATGGCACAAATAATAGCACAAAATAAGTGGATTTGAAAGTGGTTGTAATAATAGACACAAAACAAGATGCAAACTTAGATGCAAGACAAGATGCTATAAGGATGTAAAAGTGGATTCAAACACGGGTGCAATAGGAGAAACAAAATTGGATGCAATGGAAGTACATGCAAAAGAAGATACAAAATGAGATGCAAAACCCAACACAAAAGTGGATGCAAACATAGATGCAATATTTTACGCAAAAGAGGATGTGAAGATGGATGCAAAATTGGAAGCAAACGTGGGTACAACAGTAAGTACAAAACATGGCACAAATTGTGTCACAACAAAAGTGGATGTAATAATAGATGCAAAAAAAGAAGCAAATGAAGATGCAAAATAACATGCAAAAAAGGATGTAAAAGTGGGCGTAAACATGGGTGCAACAATGGATGTAAAATAGGATGCAAAAGTTGATGCAACAAAATTCAATGCAATAGTAGATGCAATATGAGACACAAAACCTAATGAAAATATTGAGGCAAAAGTGGATATAAAAAGGGATGCAAAAATAGATGTAAAAGTCGATGAAAACCTAGATGTATATGAGGACACAATCGTGGATGCAAATTTAGAAACAAAAAAGGGTGCAAAGGGAGGTGTCAAACTAGGTGCAAATTATGGCACAAGAAAAATGGATGCAATAGTGGACACAATAACAAATGAAAAAGAGGATGTAAATATGGATGCAAAACAAGATGTAAAAGTCAATGCAACAAAAGTAGATGCAAAATTAGATGAAAAACTAGACACAAACCTCGATGCAAAACTTGGCACAAAGGGGATGCAAAAAATATGCAAAAATGGATGCAAAAAATGATTTAAAAAATGATGCAAAAGAGGATGCAAGAGATGATGCAAAAGTTGATGCAAGTGTAGGCGCAAAAAGTGGATGCAATAGAGGATGCAAAAGTTGGTGAAACAAAATTAGGTGCCAAACTTGATGCAAAACATGGTGCAAAGGATGGCACAAAACTTGGCATAAAACCTAGCGTAAAACTTGGTGTAAAATCTGGTGCAAAACCTATTACAATACCTGGTGCTAAACTTGATGTAAGACTTGGTGCAAAACTTGGTGCAAACTTTGCATCAATTTTTGCACCATATTTGATAAATGGACACAAATAGCACCAAAAATGGGCTCTAGACGCAAAAAAAGGAAGCAAAAAGGGATGCTAATCACAGGGTTTTGTTGTAGTGAGTTAACCACCCCTGAGCCAAATCCAATGTCTAAGAAGAATCTTTCTCACTGAATTCACACCAAAGGTTTGGTTAAACACCCAGAGTGTTGAGTCCATTGTCCAAGCTGCTTGTCAACTATATTTTCACAGCAAGCACCACAGGGGTCTAATGTTCACTCTCCAAATGGTTTATCAACTACAAAGTAAGCACCATAGTAACCCAAAATTTTATGTCCATGTTTTTTCTTAGCTATACATCAAGCACCACAGTGACCCACTCTTCCTATGAGTTCATTCATATGCATTCACCCAAGGTCCTGATAGGCTATTGCTTAGTCTCAAGAGTTGGAATACATTGTCCAGGTGGTTTAGCAACTATATTTTCATGGAAATAACCAAAATGGTATAATTTCATTGTTTATGTGGTTTATCAACTACTCAACAAGCACCATAGTGGTCCAAAATGTCATATCTAGGTGCTTTATCAACTATACAGCAAGCACCAAAGTGATTCAGTGATCCATTGAGCCTCCCATTGACCACACTGGCTTAGTCAACATAGCCCAATGGCCTCAAACCGTTCAAAGGGATTTCAACCAAATTTCATAGAGGTATAACTCTTACACAGGGCTTTGCAAACGAATCATACAATAGTATGTATTTTGCTGCCAATTTCCCAACTATGTCCACAAACTCTAGTGATCAACAATGTGCCCAAAAGACTCTTTCAACCTAGAAAACCAACTCCAAAATCAAACCGTGTGAGAGAGTTCACCAACCAACAAAAAAACCAAAGAGAGCTTGTTCCCCTTAGTTGAGCTCTCATATCCTTCTCCCAACATCATGTTGCATGTCTAAGAGGTTTCCAACATGTCTCCTCGATGTGCAAGGGGGATGGGCACTATCATTTGTACCACTACCCCAATCCAATCTCATAACTCAACTATCAACAAGTATCTCTCCCCCAGTCGTATCTCATAACTCAATTTTCAGTCAATTGGCTCAACCAAGTCTGCAAATTGTGGCCTCTTAACTTCAATGATTAAGTTAAAGCTGGGTTCATGGTCTTTCAAGGCATGCAAGCTCCCTCAAAAAATAGGATCAATAAGGTTGTCCGCTCCTTTAGTTATAATCATAAGGATAAAAATGGAATTAAAGTGTTTATAACATATGGTATTAACCAACCATGGCTCCCATGCTCATGTTGGAATTTTAATCACAATGCAAAAATGGGGGTAAAGGCAAGGATCATTACAATCACACGTAACTTTGTGCCAAAAAAACATATCCATCTGTTTGTATATTTCTGAAACTCCATCTTAGTTTTTCACCCATGTGGGTTTGATCTCCATCAAAGCCATGTGTTGTTGGGTTGTGTTATATTATTTCCACGACTAGCCCCCTAGTTAACCGGGGGGAAGAACCCGCCCTTCGTTGCGCTGATTGCTTAGCGAGGGGGTTTGAGGGGGGCCGTTAGCCCCCCTCTATGGGGTCCGGGGCAGCGCCCTGGGGAGATTTTTTTGGACCCTATATTAGGTTTGGCGGACCTACCTATGGTTTTGTGCATGGTTTTCGCACATGGTTTTGGACGTGATGGTTTTCGCTCCATGGTGGATGCAATGGTTTTTGATCCATGGTTTTGGATGCGATGGTTTTCGGTCCATGGTATTGGATGCTTTGGCATGTATAAATATGTATTGCAACATTGAAAGGAACATAATGAAAAATCAAGCTGGTAGTCTCGATTTTGGGATCCAGGGGAAAATCTTTGTGTGTATGTGTTTTATGTGTTATTCTCTCGCATTATTTATTTTCTGTTCTTAGAATTCTCATGCACGTAATTTTTGTATGGGATTAAAACCTACATTTCGTATCAGAGTTGTTTTGGCTTCAAGGGGGCGCCTTTGTTGCTGAGGGGTTTCGCTCGGGCCTGTGGTAGACCCTATTTAGTGTGAGATCTGCGGGATTGATTTTGGTGGTAAAAGAAGATAGCAAGCAGTGGAAAGATAGAGATTGAGAAATTTAATGATCAAAGTTTTGAGTTATGTAAACTCAAGATGGAGGATTTGTTGGTGGATAAAGATCAATGGATCGTGGTAGATCTTGGTATTAAACCAACAGGAGTGTCCAATGAAGAATGGAAGAAGTTGGATCGAAAGGCAAAGAGCACAATACGATTGTATGTCTCATATTCAGTATTGTTAAATGTATCAGGGGAAGATATGGCTAAGGCTTTGTGGGACAAGTTAGGGAATTTGTACCAATCTAAGTCTCTGGTGAATAAACTGTTCCTGCAAAAAAATTTGTATAACCTAATGATGAAATATGGAGACTCGGTGACAGAGCATCTGAACATATTTAATACTGTGGTAATTCAATTATTATTTATTGATATTAAAATTTCATATGAAGATAAGTGCATCTGTTTGTTGTGTTGTCTACCAGATTCGATGAATAGTCTAGTTATTGCAATAGGTAGCAATGCAACTGCCTTGCAGTTTGATGAGATAGTCTCATCCTTGCTGATGGAGGAGATGAGATGGAAAAATATGGAGATCCAAAATGGTGATGCCTTGTCTGTATGAGGACGGTCCCAAAATAGAAACAAAAATAAGTCATTAAGTGGGAGATCTAAATCTAGAGGGAGATCTAAATCTCCAGGAAAACCTGTAAAGGTGGTGTGCTGGAAATACGGAAAGGAAGGGCACTACAAAAGGGACTGTAAATCTAAAGCTCCCGACAAAGGAAAGGGATCTGATGATGCTCCTTCTGTAGAGGAAAAAACCACCTCAGATGAAGATGGGGATGTGTACTTGGCTTCTTCAAGTACACATGTAGATCATGAGGCATGGTTGATTGACTCAGGTGCATCCTTTCACTTCATTCCCCATAGAGAGTAGTTATGCGAGTATGAGAAATATGATGGTGGTGATGTCTTCTTGGGGGATGACAAGAAGGATAGAATTGTTGGTCGCAGAAAAGTCAAGTTTAAGTTGCAAGGTGGAAGGGTTAGAACACTTCTAGGTGTTCTGCATATTCCTGCATTGGCCAGAAATCTGATTTCTATAAGAAAACTAGATGATGCAGGTGTAAAAATAGTGTTCAAGAAAGATATCTGCAAGATGGTTCGGGGAGCACTGTTATTGATGCTGGAAGTTTGGATTGGAACTCTGTACAAGCTGCAATGTAGCACTATTATTGATGGGTGCAATAGTTCTATGGTTCCTGAAAGTGGAGAAGAAAATCTAGTGGTCTTTGGAGAGAAGACCATGTTGTGGCATCAAAGGCTTGTACATATTGGAGAGAAGGGCATTTGAATACTTCATGGCAAAGGTATTGTAGAAGGTATGAGTAACAACTCTCTGAATTTTGATTTTTGTGAAAATTGTGTATATGGGAAGCAGAATCGGGTGAGTTTCCCCTCTAGTGGTAAGAGGGCGAAACAAATATTAGAGCTTGTGCACAGTGATGTGTTTGGACCTGTGAAGGTTCCATCACTGGGTAAGTCTGTGTACTATGTATCATTTATAAATGACTTCTCAAGGAATAAATGGATATATTTCCTTAAGAAGAAATCTGAAGTCTTTGACAGGTTTAAAGAATTTAAGGCTTTGGTGGAAAACTAGATAGAGAAGAAGATAAAGGTGTTGAGGTTAGATAACGGTGGAGAGTTTTGCAGCAAGGAATTTGAATAATTCTGTAAGAAGTGTGGTATAGCATGGAAAAAGACTACTCCATACACACCTGAGAAAAATGGAGTTGCAGAAAGAATGAACAAGATGTTGATGGAAAGGGCAAGAAGCATGCTCAGTGGTGTCGGGTTAGGACAAAAATTCTAGGCAGAGGTGATGGAGACAGCATGTTACCTGGTCAACAGATCACCTTCATCAGTGTTGGAGGATAAGACTCCACAAGAGGTATGGACTGGTAAGAAACCCTCTCTTTCACATCTGAGGGTATTTGGATGTGATGCATATGTACATGTTCCAAAGGAGAAAAGAACCAAGTTGGATAGTAAATCTGAAAAGTGCATCTCTATTGGGTATAAGGATGGTTTAA
The DNA here is from genome assembly GCA_031772625.1 of Pinus tabuliformis. Lineage (NCBI taxonomy): Eukaryota > Viridiplantae > Streptophyta > Pinopsida > Pinales > Pinaceae > Pinus > Pinus tabuliformis. The sequence goes on along the minus strand of CM062810.1, from coordinate 734,545,413 downwards.
AGGGTTATAAGCTTTGGAACCAAGTAACAAGGAAGGTTGTGTACAACCGAGATGTGGTGTTTAGAGAGGTCAAATATGTTATTAAACATGAAGTCCAACCAAAGGAACCTGAGATAATAGAGTTTAATCTTAAGGAGAAAGAATCAAACTCTACATAAGAGGAGGAATCAGAAGATGAAGAGCCACAAACTCCAGGCGTGAGAAGATCAATTCAAGAAAGAAGGCAGTTAGAAAGGTATAGTCCATCTGCTTTCTGTTCAAATTTTGCTTTATCTGTTACTGATGATGATCCCAGAAATGTTAAGGAAGAAGTAGATTCAGAGAATGGAAAACTCTAGAAAGAGGCCATGGTTGATGAAATGGCATCTTTGCACAAAAATGAGGCTTGGGATCTGGTGGAGTTGTTGGCTGGAAGGAAACCCATTGGCAACAAATGGGTGTTCAAGAAGAAGACAAATGCAGAAGGAAAGGTGGAGAAATACAAAGCTCAGCTGGTAGCAAAAGGTTATTCCCAGGTGCCGGGAATTGATTTTGGTGATATTTTTTCTCTTATTTCCAAGGTAGCTTCTATTAGATAACTTGTATTTGTTGCTGCTACTTTTGATTTTGAGGTAGAACAGATGGATGTGAAGACAAAATTTCTTCATGGGGATTTGGAAGAGGAGATCTACATGAAGCAACCTGAAGGTTTTGCGGTGAAGGATAAGAAAGAACTGGTATGCAAGTTAAAGAGGTCCCTGTATGGGTTAAAACAATCACCAAGGGTGTGGTATCAAAAATTTGATACATTTATACAGGGACTTGGCTTCACATGTAGAAACTCCCCAAATTTTGTCACTATTAATCGTAAAATTATGGTCCTCACCAATAATAACTTTGGTGCCATTAGGAGAAGGGACATGAAGATCTTATTCTAGAAGGCCTCCTTGCTCTCATGTGACCCGTAGATATTTATAACACAAAAAATTGAATCAAAATTTCTAAAGTCAACCTAAGAGAATAGTCCTTAGTGGATGGAAAAGGTGTTGACAACCTTAATGTTATCTCTCCAACTTGTTTCGAATCCTCTAGAATTCCCAAAAGAGTCATTAGCCAAAAAAATCTAACTTTTTATCAAATATGTTAATGCATCACAAAGAAAGGCTCCCCTTTAATAAAATATTTTCCAATGCATTGCATCAAAGCCTTTTTTTTTGGCATGGCTCTTAAGGCTTCTTGTGTTCAACAAATGATTTCTATTTTTTAGCTTGGGATGGGACTTTAGGTGCTTTAAGTACCCTAGTAATAAAATTATGTCAACTCTAACAAGATTCTTTGAGGTTGTCTCATAGGCATGTCTAAACTTTAATTTTCTATTACCCTCCCACCATGAGAGAAACACCCTCCTGAATCATCATTAATCTTGAGTGAAATTGAGATGGCCTCTCATGGTTTATAAGGTATAAAATCATAATTTCCACTACCTTAAAGGCCCGATCTAATAGACTGTGAGCCTTCCATACTAGAATTTTAAGGGATCCCATCAAAAAAACCCCTAGATGGAGAAGTTCTAGGATCATTATCAATCCCCCCACCCGCAACACACGGAACATGGAGAGAGATGGTCACATAATGGGTTTTGTACTCATCATGATGATTAGAAGAAGAAAAAACTCTATAAACATCTCCAAAAAAATCCATGGATGAAATCTTGTCCACAACAACAACATGGGGGGGGAAGAAATACCATTGTAAATTTTTGGTGTCTCCCTATCAAATAAATTCCTTTGGTTGATCCAATATGGAGATGCGAGATCCACCTTCAACTCTACCTGAATAGTCAAGTGATTTCGACCTTCCTCAATGAGAGAAATTGAAGGGTACTTACATACTAAATTCCCCTAAAATAATTTTTTAGAGGAATATATGGCATTGAAATATCAGCAAGCTAAGAAATCAAGCTAGGAGGGTTCAACACCTTTACCACTTCAATATTGGAGGTAAAGAACTTAGAACATTTTGGAACCCAAGATGTCACTCTAGTCATTGGGACCTCACAATCTTCCATCACATGACCAAAACAATGACATCTTACACACCAGAAGAAAACAATGACAAAGTTAAGCATTTGTGTAAAGTTACAATATCCCCATACCAATTCAATAAATTCTAAGAGACCACCCCCAACACGCATTTCACTAAAATAAGAGTGATTGAATGGAATTTGTAGTGACCAAAGATTATCATTAATAGTTAGGGTTTTACCTAACTTGTTGCAATTACATGAAACCTAACAATCGACCCTCAATCCAAAGGTAACCATAATAATTTGAATCATATGGTCATCTTATCCATTACTAAATCCCTTGGGTCAAAAGGAGGGAACCAAGGTTTCAAAATTAACAAGGTTGAATCCCAGAAATAGAGGCATTCAACGTAACCTCTGCATACTTTTTATCCTAAAGGATAAAAATCAAGCCAATCTCCTACTAGGATATGAAATCCCAAAAGATACCCCAAGAGGGGAATCCAATTTGCTTCAATCCAAACCCCAAGTAATGCCACAAACATATGGCATCCCATAAACTTTCCAACCAAAGAGTGATTACCAAGATCCATGATGTCTTTTATGTTGATATGATCACCCATATTGAGGTAAACACAATCCCCTCCCTTCGACTTTAGGGTTTTTTTTTCTATGTATTTTATCCTTCACCTCCAAATCGATTATTCCTATACCACATTCCAATTCCCACAATAATAAAGCCTCATTAATTAACCAAGAGGAACACCAAAAGTTTTCCCTAAAAGACTGCCAAAATTCATAGTCAAGGAGAAACTACATGAAGACTTTGTAACTCCAATGTTTTTCTAGGAAGGATGTAACTCAACAATGAATTAAGAAATATCATCTTTGAGAAAAGGGTTATGGTCAATACTCCTTTTGAAAGATAATAAACATGGCATTCTTTCCAAATTTGGGTGATTGTTGAATTAGGGGGAACTATGAGGAGTTACACATGATCAAATCTAACACTTGGAATAAAGATTGTACCTTAGAGGATCTACCATTATATTTAGTCTCTTCCACATCAACTTCTAGACAAACCCTATTAATTAAATCTTGAATACATAACCTCGATTGTTGAATTGAAATTTCATTCTCCAAAATGGAATCCTCTGACCAGGCGATAAGGGATCCTACTAGCTCCTCCTTGATGGAGCTAAATAGGATCCACGTGGCCCAAGTATCATATCCATAACTTACCCAGGAAGAACCTATGGAGTCAAAATAATTTCTAGAAATTATCCAAAAACAAATAACCCAATTGGTAAGAAATGCTTCATGTTAGAAAATAACATGAATTTTCAACATTGTGTTGACACTAAGTTTGAGTCCCATCTCTAATCATGTACTACCCTTCCCCTATAAAGGTCACCCCTTCCTTTGCATCTATTTTCCTTTGATGCAGAACGAAAAAGGATAAGCCTCCAACCTTCTTTCCATAATTATCCTTCCCTCCTCATCCATAATAAAACCTAAAGTTTATCCCAAGATAGGTGGCAAGATAGCTAGAGAGTAAATGATATATGGTGATATAAAGGATTAGCATGCAAAATATATATGCTAGGTAGCATAGCATATAGGCGATACATAGTAGGTAAAGCAGAGTGAGAACCAAGGGTAAAAGGCCACATGTCTTTGGGATGATAGGCGGAAGGGTTTTTTTACTTAAAATAGTGATATTGCACAAAAGTTCAAAATTAATTGAAGTGTTTACATGAGGATGTGTACATTTTTTGGTGGGTTAGATCAAGTTGTTGATAGCTATGAATAGCAAGCAAGAGACCTTGGAGTTAAGTCCTTAGGTTGTCTATCTCTACCTATGTGGGCCTCACTCAATTTACATTGTGGGTAAGTCTACAATAGCATACATTCCCCTCTTTACTCTGGGTACCATTCTTGAAATGAGGGGAAGTGTCTGGGATTTATCGAGGATGTCTTTCCCAAGGAAAAATGAAAATGCATGCATTGAGTTCCAATATGTTGGAAAACATTAAAGGATTGCATTAACATATATCAATTTTTATATTTTTTTAATCATAATTTCATGTGATATACACCTAAAGGAACCTCAAGGCATCAAATCCAGCATCCATAAATGATTTACATATCAAATCAACAATGGCTAGGTTGCATCTTCAGGAAGCCATATCTTGAGTTACAGAGGGCCAAATAAGGCATGTGAGGGATTATTGGAAAGCACGTGGTGAGGAGAATCCAATAATATTTAACTCCATGGCTAACACATGACATATGGGCAACACCTTGATTTAAATATATAGGTGCACCTTTTAATGAAAATACTTCAATTTGTTATTCTTAACCGTTGATGCATTAGATATGAAAAGACCAATGGAAATATTTATTGTTTGGTATGCATGCCATGATATGATTTGATGGAATACTTTAACCATTCATTTACTTTTAGAACTCATATGCATAAGCAAATTTTGACTTTATCAAACGGGTGTTGAAGGTTAAGAATTTTGTTTAGCCTTGAAGAGCCTGATTTACCATGCTTTTATTGAAGGATTATCTATGACTTTGTCATAATTGGCCAATCATAACTATTATAATAACATCAATAATATTTTATTGCAAGATCATATATAACTTTGTCATAGATTACCCATCTTACTTATTGTAATAATAATTATAATCCTTAATTATTTCAAGAGGATCCAACATCATCTCCTCTTTAAGATGATAATGAAGATAACTAAAGGGTTGGATTGCTAAGCTTAATTTATTTTATTTTGGAGACAAGCAGAAAGGATGAAATTTTAGGCATGCCTCCATTTCCTTTTCCATATTTCGGAATATGTATTGATATTCAAATCTAAATTTTATTCTCTATCTCTCAGGTGTTATATCATTAATAGTTTGAAATGAATAAAGGATAGTATTATGATTGCTCTATAACTTTTTTTTGGTAAACTAGAATTCATTGGAGATCCCGTGGATGAATTTGTTGAGTGTTTTTGTTGCGAGTGGGTGATTGTATAAGAAGTCTAGTTATTATTTTCATTATAATGTATTTCTTAATATTTATACTAGATGTAGTTGATCTACTTTACAATATCCATACAAGATCAATACTCCTACAATATGGATAAAAAAGAAAGGTGGTAGAGGTATATGCAATTTAGTCATGGTTATCTAAAGGTTTCCTCTCTATGTAAATGGATTTTAGAGGACATAGAGGAGCTCAATAGCCAATTCCTATTGTGAAATTTCAATGAGAAGAAGCCCACCTTAGGTTATATGGTTTCTTGGAATGGGAGATCATGGAGCGGGGTTGTTAATCGAACAATCCGCTTAATGCTTGTTTAAAGAATTTTCTTATCCTTTTTTTTCAAAAACTTCAGGGACAAAGTTGTGGTGTTGGAAGAAGCCTCATAATTTGGCGTAGTTCTATTTTGTCAGGTTAAACTTGACTGAATAAAAGAATCACTTATGAGGTCAATAGTTATGATTTCAGTCACATGGTATTGGTCACTGTGGTATTGTGCCTATAAATTACATGTAATGAATCCTTTGGATTTGGTTAAAGGAATAATAGATTTATTGACTAGTTTTTCCTATAAGACTTTCCAAAATAAATAACATGTGCTTTATTTGTGCGCATTGCCATGTTATTGATGATTTATATTTCTCTCACATTATTAATCCTATCATTTGGTATTATCTCATGGGTTAACAATGTAAAATACAATCAAGTTTCGAGATTTCAATGGGACCTTTAGCTAATATTTACCATGTGAAATGGACATGGGTGAGAGTAGTTGTAAGAGTTGGATAGGTCTACAACCAAGGGTTTCAGCACGCCAAGAGAGAATTACGAAGAAGAGACTTGGAATGGTAATCGTAGCATTTTTGAGATGGCAAGAATGAACTAAACAAAAAATCAATGGATTTAAAATTGTTATTATTTAATTTATTGCATGTAAATGGGGATATGATTATAAGACTCTTGGTTAGGGATAAGTAAGTTATAAATTTTTATGGGATAGGATTTAGAGGTGAGATGAAGTTATAAACTTTGAGAAGTATAATTTAAAGGTGAGAGGTACAATCTCATTTGGTAAGGGAAACTCCAAATCAAGTTTAAAGACAAATCGTTAAGTTAAATTAGACTTGGTAAAAGAGTTGAAGTTGTTAGGTCAACAATAGTGGGGAGTACATGATATTGGTGACCCATGGTACTGAGCACATGGTTTACGTGTCATTGAACTTTGAAAATAGATACCTCAATATAGTTGACCAATTCACCAAGGTTGGTCAACTGAATAATAAATTTATTAAATGATTTTTCTTAGCACATGGTATTGGTGACCCATGGTATTAAGCACTTGATTTCCATGTAATTAAACTTTGTTAACCAATTCACTAGGGTTAGTCAGCTGAATAATAAATTTATTAAATTATTTTTCTTAGCACATGGTATTGGTGACCCATGGTATTAAGCACTTGATTTCCATGTAATTAAACTTTTAAAAGAGGATCCTACATTGTAATTGCCCATTTTGTTAGGTTTAGTGAGTTAAATAATAAATCTATTAACTAATTTTTCCAAATAGTTTTGGTGTAGTCTAATTTAGGGTTAGTCAACTAAATAATAAATCTATTAATTGAATAATTAATTTTTCTTAGCACATGATATTGGTGACCCATGGTATAATTGATTAATTGATTTTTCTTAGCACATGGTATTGGTGACCCATGGTATTAAGCACGCCACCACAGAATTACCTAGAAGAGACTTGGAATGATGAGGCCAAAGGATGGTAACTTTTTGCAGATAGCAAGAATGAACTAAACAAAAAATCAATGGAGTTAAAATTATTATTATTTAATTTATTGTATGTAAATGGGGATATGATTATAAGAATCTTGGTTAGGCATGCATATCCGTGGTAAGTAAATTATAAACTTTGATGGGGTAGGATCTCCGGGTGAGTTGAAGTTATAAACTTTGATGGGGGTACAATCTTAGGGTGAGAGACACAATCTCACTTGGCCAGGGAAACCCTAAATCAAGTTTAAAGGCAGAGATTTAGGTTAAATTAGACGTGAAAGAGTCGAAGTTGTTCGGTCAACAGTGGTGGGGAGCATTGGTATTGGTGACCCATGCTATTAAGTACATGGTTTACGTGTCATTCAACTTTGAAAAGAGATACTACATTGTAGTTGGTCAACTGAATAATAAATCTATTAATTGATTTTTCATAACACATGGTATTGGTGACACATGGCATTAAGCACATGGTTTCCATGTAATGAAACCTTGAAAAAAGGATCTTACATTGTAATTGACCAGGTTGTTAGGTTTAGTTAGTTAAATAATAAATTTATTAACTAATTTTTCCAAATATTTTTGTGGTAGTCTAACTTATAGATGAAATGGTCTTTTTCACCTGAATTCACTAAAATACGACAATACAATTTCAAGATTTTTTGTCATTCAAAATATATTTTGAATGCATAAATGAATTATGCAGATTAAACAATTTAAATTCGAATTTTTAAAAATCTCTAATAAAATTAACCAGAAAAATGGTAGTGAAAAAAGTCATTTCGTTTATAAGTTAGACTATGCCAATAATATATATATATATATATATATATATATATATATATATATATATATATATATTATTGGCATAGTCTATATATATATAAAAGTTGTTTTTATTGTGACTTTTTGGAAGCTTTTACTGTGGATTCTTTTATTGCAACTTTTTGGAAGCTTTTACTGTGGATCGGTCAAATTTCTCTAAAATCTGGTAGGAATTCATTGAAATCACAAGATTGATGGGTAAACCCTGCACAAAGGGGGTTTTCATGGTGCTGAATCCATATATACAGTCAAAAAGCTAATTTAAATAACACAAATCAAGATTTCACATCAAAATTATATATATATATATATATATATATATATATATATTGTTTGTGAGATAACTGTCATATTTTTCTTTAATAAGCTTTGACTACAAAATGATTTAGATATGTTTATTATACTTACTGGTTTTGCTCTATGGTTTTATTTGCATTTATGAAATAACATATTTCTCTTTAATAAACTTTCGCTATAAAATGATTTAGATATATTTATTATACTTGTGAGTTTTGCTATGTGGTTTCTTTTGTATTTATGAAATAATATATTTTTCTTTAATAAATTTTCACTATAAAATTATTTAAATATATTTATTATATTTACAGCTTCTATTCTATTTTTTTTTTAGTTTTTTTCACATTTATAAAATAAAAAATTATGATCAAACCTGTAATTCTAACAAATACCTATAAAATCTAACAAATTCAAAAAAAATAAAAAATAAAAAATAAAAAAAAAATAAAAAATAAACTATAGCATTTTGAAATTCATCTATGATGTGAACATTCCCATCTATTATTATTTGAGGTAGCTTCATGCATATGCCTGTGTACCTACTCAATATTATTTTCCTAATGCTTGGAAATCAGTATTGCTTTCACTATTTCGTGGAAATCTATTGGAGAAGAGCTTAAATCTATTAATACTATTGAGCTGTATTAAATTTAATTTTTAATCTATAAATCTATTAATACAATTGGGCTATATTAAATTTAAACAAGTTTAAATCTAACCGTGAATATATACGGCCAAACCTATGACGTGTTAAATTTTGGTTCCCATCATTATAGGCGAAGGTTGAGTTTCGGCCCCACGGTCTCGTGAGTTATGTGCGGTTTTCCGATAAGTACGAGCGAGGCTGGATGAGTATTGGCAGATGAAAAGGTTGATTTATTAATTTGCAGGTCGGAATCTTGTATGGGAAACTCAACGTTAGTTTGCCACGTAATCTCCAACATTCCATTATCTTGGAGATATTCAGGGGCTGCGGAGGGAAACGATCCTCGTACCTCGTGTTTGTCTGTCTGTGATGTATTGAACCTCTTTTTTAAAAGATATTTGGAGCCAGTGGAAGTTTCTTTATGAAATCTTTGGAGTCAGTGGAGGAGCATGAATGTCTTTTGAGTTTATTAGGTTAATCTTTACCAATTACTAGTAGGGATCGAATTTGAATAGTAGGGATGGAATTTGAAGGGTAAATCATTTGTGATAGGTGATTTGCTCCTTAAATATGGTTTAAAAATTTATAAAAAAGTTTAAGATTTTTTTTGAAATTGTGAAGATAGATCAGAGAAGTGTGAAAACTGTCGACGGGTGAGTTTATTTGAAATTCCAACCCTGCTGAACAATTAATTTTGGAAGATAGTATGTTTGTATTTTGTTTCTTATTTTAAAAATAAAATATTATTATTATATTAGAATTACACATCTGAGTTGTAAACTCTTCATAACTATAAAATTAGGTTATTTTTTAAGTCTTCATTTTCTTTATTTTTTAGTCAAATTTGGTCGAGATTTGTTGGATTTACAAGTTTGAATTGTTAACTCTTTATAATCAAAGTGTTGAAGGAGTTTTGAGGATGTTGAATCATAGATATAATCAAAAAGACATTTTAAACAATAAGAAATCATAATTTAACCAAAAATAATTTCACAGAATTCCAAGCAAAAATTCCAAAATATCTAATAATTAAAAAACATCATTTTTAAATAAAATATTTTTAAAAACTTTTATTATTATATATACTTAAAAATAATAATTTTAATTATAAATTTCTAATAAAATTAAATTTTAAATAATAATGTGTCTTAAACTGCCACACCATAAGCATTAAACATATCAATTAAGATTAAGATTCCACACCATGAGAAAGCTTACACTCTTTTATCAAGTTAGAGAAAAACCTACATCCAAAAAACCAAATTATGCCTTATTTTTATTTATTTTGTAAGTAAACATATTTACATTATATTAACAAGCAAAATATTACATAGTTTACATCCAAGAAAGCATCCTTTGCCTCTGTGTGAGAAAACCATAGATGAGAACTGAAAAGGCTCTGCCCCAAGAAGGGGAAACCAGAGCTCGGAGATCTTACAATTTACAAACAACAGTTGACAGTTAACTAGAAACATGCGTTTTGGATCTAACATTACATTTCTTCGCATGAGAAACCAAAATGGATGTGGAGCCAAAACCATCAGCAAGTCTTGAAGCTCTACGACAGACATTCGCCATCCATACAAAAATGAATACTGAAGGGGCCTGTCATGAGGCTAGAGCAGACTAAGAGAACCAACTTTAAAAATTCCATAAGGTCAATGCATTAGATTCTACCGCATTGGAACTGCATGGTCACCATGCTGGTGCCACATTGCACTTGGGCACTGCTCTGAGCTTGCATGCTGCAATTGTCTGCCAGAAGCTCCTCCTTGATGTAGCAACCATAGGGACTGGGACGAGGAGGGAAGGACGGAGGAGCATCAGCTACCGAGGAGACATAAATATGGGAGGGAGGGGGATAGGCCACGAGAGCACACGGGATAGAAGAAGATGAGGAACTAACAAGAGGGTAATGTGAAGGAGAAGGAGCATGAGACAAGGAGGAAGGGATGTTTGGAGGGAATTTGATGCAGAGGACTCTGACCAGACGTCGAAGTGAGGAGAAAGAGTGGCTTTGGTGGGCTAAGAGCTCGACTATTGACCTTTAACTTCTCTTGGGCATGCTCCTTAAATTGGTAGGGGAGGAGGTTCTTGAGAGCCCAACGCATCGGGCGACCTCTATGGGGGTCCGCCTCCTCCATAGCCAAAAAATCTCTTCTAATGGACTCTGGTATGTCGTAGTCGAACATCGCGGCGATGGTGGCATCATTGAAGTTGGTGGGGAGACGCCCATGGCCTCTACCTCTATCAAGGCGTCGACCTCTCCCCTTGTCACAATTCATTGTTTGATGGCAACGAAGCAGGGTCGCAACACTGGAGTCGGAGGGAGCGTTGGAGGTAATGAAAAAGGGAGAATGAAGTCAGGAGAAGGGAATGACCATGACGTAAGTCAATTTATTGCAGGGGCGCGGGAGCAGAGGTGCCTGGTATGGGGACAGCAGGAGTCAGCGAGGTGGAATAAAGACCATGACTGCCACTTGGAGGGGAATGCGAGCCAAGTGGAGATCGCTGACAGGAGGTTTCAGGAATTGTGTCAGTAGTCGCACGAGCACCTAAATCTGGGGAACCAAATTATGCTTTATTATTAAGAAATAAAGATGGAAATACAATGTTAAGGCTCCCTTAGAGAGAAAAAAAGGTATACAAATCTTCAACTCAAATATTGTGCACTATGGTTCTACCTTGTTGATTTGAGGTCACCAATTCTTACTCCTAGCACAAGATTTCATTCTCTTTGATGTCTTCCTTCTTTAACACTTCCAATCCACTTCACCTATTTTTTGTCAAATGTGTTCACCTTCCTCTTCTTTGATACTCTTAGCCAAGGATGTTACAAACTAGTTGTAACTACAACCAAACTAATTCCATATTTCTGGGAGTGATTCCATCTTCAATCCCATGATAATTGTAAATGTGGAAGGAAGCAATGTTGGCTTCCTCTTGTTTGATACTCTTAGCCAAGGATGTTACAAACTAGTTGTAACTACAACCAAACTAATTCCATATTTTTGGGAGTGTTTCCATCTTCAATCCCATGATAATTGTAAATGTGGAAGGAAGCAATGTTGGGATGGATAATGAAGGCTACTAAATGAGGTGAGGCAATTGAGCAATAGTTAAGACTTCTAATTGGTATGGGAACAACAACAAAGGAAAAATAATAGGTTTTGTGTAACAACAACCATGGTATTAAAACAATGTCTTTTCTACTAATTTAAATAATGAAATAATCCCCATATTAAAAATCGGATAGTAGAAAATTCCTAATAAAATACAAATTTGTCAACATATTGTTACATCTAAAAAAGATTTTAAAATAAGAATGAATTTCTAACCAATTTTTAAATACACTAAATTTATATTAATTTTAACAAAATGATTGTACATTTACAAATTTTACTTTATTTTTGAAAACTACAAAACTTTTATAAAATGAGAAAAAATATAATTGTATTTTATTAATTTTATTTTAATTGAATTTCCAATTTTATTAACTTTTTTAAATACAAATTTATAACTAACATAAATATTTTAATATTATTTAGAAATAAGTCCTTTAAAATGAAATTCTCACATCTAAAAAAATATCTTTAATTTGATTAACTTGATTGATGTGAAGAAGTGATCTCTAAAGTGTCAAATAAATAAGTTTGAGGCTCATGACGCGCATGACACAAATCTAGGAAAAAGTGACACTTGGAGGAAAGATTCTAAAATGATCTTTGCATGTAACCTCCAACTGCTGAAAATAGATCCCTAAATTCTAGGGATGATTTTTGCGTGTTTCCTTTTTCTATTTCGGGAAAAATCAGGTCGTGCATGCATGTCAAGTTTTCTCAGTCCTGGGTGGAACCGGTCAACCCAATGGCACATGTAACAGCCTACTTACCTGAGGGAGAAATTTACACATTTCTGGGAGGGAGCTAGGCTGGCTGCCCAGAGGGATTGCGCTTTTTTTGGGCTGAGTAGCTGACTGCTGCCGAAAATTGTGCAATTTATGGGTTGAGCAGTCCTGTTGGGTCAGATTGCACAGTTTTTCCAGGGAAGGTTGACAGGTAGAATTGCGCAATTCCTGAGGCTAGCAGGATTCAAGTTAGGATTGCACAATTTATGGAGGGAAGGCTGGTTACCCTCTAGAATTGTGCAATTTCTTGAGGGAGATGCTCAGCTTGCAGCTAGACCAAGTCTGGGGAAGCAGCTTGTGAGGATATTGCCACAAGCTATCATGCACAGACTATCTTGCTGCTAGAAAACCACTGAAGCTTGTGTACTTGACAGTGCAAGACATGTTGCTGAGGATGGTTGGTAGGGAGGCTCCAAAACAAAGCTAAGGCAAAATTTTGGAGGGTGGTTGCAGCTGCTACAATAGGTTACAACAACCTATTTTCTCAAGTATTCAAATCCTAAAATGAATACCACCATCACATTCAACTCATCGAGAGCTTTTGGCTAATTTAAATTTTACCTCAATCTGAGTATTGCTTATAAATTTATGCCCTTCAAATTTTTATCCCATTAAAAGTGGCCATGTCATCAAAATAAATCTATGTGGCACCCACATGGACATGCCTACCCACAAGGTGTCATGCCACTGCCCCTTGGGGTTCACACGGAATGCACATCATATAGGTTCAGGTCTATCGCCATTGACCCTTCCATGATATGTCTATTGATAAATCTCTCAATACTCTGGTACCAGTATAGGGCCCTTCTTTTCTCCCATGCTTCCAATGTGTTGAAGCCATCAAAATGTTAACATGTAGAAACATTACCAGGCGAGGCCTCGAACCATATATTGAGGTTTCCCATGTCATGCCAATAGGGATAATTTAGAACCTACTACTTGGTGCCCTATCCCACCACATCACTTCCATGTTATACTCTGCCATGCCATACTAGCCTAGCCTTGGATTTTACATTAAAATGACACTCTGGTGCCCAGTGCCCAATGCCTTGGTACCACAGGGGGGCCGCCACTATTATGTCACCTTCCAAGTCATACTCCATGTTAGATTATGTAGTCAATAAAATCATGTTAGGTGTACAAATATTGATGTGTGCCCCCCAGGTTTCACTCATTAATTTTCCCTTTGACTAGCCAAAAGTGTCATTTTCTCATACCACATCATTATCTCAGCCACCTCACTAATACTTTGCCATATGCTTGGAATTTCCATGTCATACGGGTATCTTATTAATCACAATTATTAATTAAATTAATCACGATAAGAACTCAAGAATAATGAAGTGTTTTTCGATAAAATCCTTTATTTTTTATTTTAATACTTTTTCCCAAGTTGTTCCCATTGATACCAACACAGCCTTTTAACCTCCACGACATTGTGGTTCTCGGTACTACCTTTCCCAAGGCCCCATGTTCCTTGGTGTCACTCCACTCCATGTCATGTTCCTCGAGGCCACTTCTCCTCAATACCTCATATCTTATGATCACCTCCCTGATACCATGATCCACAAGATTACATATCCCCATACTATATCTCCCCACACTGGTATTGCATCTCCCTAGGATAACTTCCCCCTAGTTCCTTGTTTCTTTGTATATTTTGCACTAGGATAGTGGGTTTAAAATATGGATTAAGCATTATCTAAATGTTGATTAAATGTCATAACTAAATGGATTTAGTAGTTAATCCCATTGACACCAATTAGTATGATTAATTTCTAGATTCAGGGCTATTTCATCAAATCAATGAAATATCAAATAAGCCACCATCGACTTCCTTACACATCTTGCAATTAGGTTAAAATCATTCAAAGGGATATGAAAAGTAAATTAACTAGGCACAAATACACATATTCAAAAACCATACAAGAATAATTGCAACCCATTTATGAGACATTGCAATCCTCTGAATGAGTTAAGATATTATATTCATAAGCCATTGTTTTCAAATAAGAGAGCATAAACACATAGTTTCTCATATCAATTATGAACATAATATTGAATAACACAGTCCATAAATTCATTAACATTCATAGACATACAAGATATTATACCAAACATAGGCATAGCATGGAACATAATAATTCACAATTGAAACATAGAAATGTAATATACTTATCTATATATCCAAAATTAGTTGGAAACTAAAAGAGGGACTTCCACTCTCCACCCAACCATAGGCCATCTATACCACAATTTTATTATAGTCACTACAACAAAAGAAGCAATTTGCGTCAGATTTAGCACCAGATTTTAGTGCATTTTTTTCTCAATTGGGATGAGTAGCCTGGCGCTAAATCTGGCTCTATTGTACAATTTTTAAAGCGTCCTTTTTTTCACCAAATTTTGCATCTTTTTTTACGCCAAATTTTCCATCATTTTTTGCATTATATTTTGCACCAAGATTTTCATTTGGTTTTACAACAAGTTTTGCTTCTAGTTTTGTGCCATTTTTTGCATCTGTTTTTGCATCATTTTTTTATTCCTCTTTTGTGGCATTCTTTGCTTCTAGCTTTGTGTTGTAATTTGCATCAAGTTTTACACCATATTTGGCATCTGAGTTAGTGCCTTTTTTTACATCCAATTTGTGCCAATTTTTGCATCTGGTCTTATGCGATTTTTTGCTTCTAATTTTGTACTTATTTTTACATCTATTTTTGTGCCAATTTTTGTGCCTTTTTTACACCATTTTTCCCATCCAATTTTGCACCATATGTTGAATCTGATTTAGTGCCAAATTTTGCATGCATTTTTGCACCATTTGTTGCATTTTATTTATCTCCCTTTTTTGCACCATATTTTGCATCTAATTTTGCATCATTTGTTGCATCCAATTTAGCATCATTTTTAACACCATTTCTTTCATCCAATTTTGCATCCTTTTGAGCATCTAAATTTGCATCCTATGTTGAACCATGTGTTGCATCCATCTTTGCATCCCATTTTGTGTCTATTGTTACATTCAATTTTGAGCCTTTTTTTTTTGTCTACTTTTGCATTTGTTTTTGCACCAAGTTTTGAATGATTTGTTGCACTTCATTTTACATCCAATGTTGCATCTCAATTTGTATCCAAATTTGAGCCATTTTTATGCCCATTGTTGCACCATTTTTCTTCTTTTGTGTCCAATTTTGCATCCTTTTTGGTATCTAATTTTGCATCCTTTTTGGCATCCAAATTTGCATCCTTTTCTTTTGCCACATTTTGTGTCCACATTTGCATCTCATTTTGCACCTAGATTTTAGTTTGAATTTTCATTTAGTTATGCATCATTTTTGACATCCTTGGTTTCACCCTTTTTTAGTTCCATTTTGCATCTTGTTTTGTCTTTTCTTTCATCCTTTTTGCACCCAATTTTGCATCCTAATTTTACACCATTATTTGCATCCTCATTTTGGTGTCAATTTTTGCATCCTTTTTTGCACCCAATTTGGTATCCTTTCATATGCCCTATTTTGTTCCCTTCTTTGTGTCTAGTGTTGCACCCTTTTTTAATTTTACTTTAAAACCCTTTTTGTGTGATTGTTTGTATCTTGTTTTGATGGCTAGTTTAAGATCCAATTCTACTCCCAATTTTGCATCCATGGCTACATCCACTTTTGGCTTCTTGTTTAGAGTTTTACTTTTATTTCCATTTATGACCCCCTCTATGGGTTCATTTTACTAATTTCATTTACATAGTGAAATATATTAAAGTTTCTAAATATCATTTTGTTGTAGGATTTAATGCACGGTTAGAAGAACATAAAACCCTCTCAGTTTATCCCGAAAACCTAGGACAAACCAATTAAGAGAAAGGTTGTTCTAAGGCTCAGGATTCTTAGTAGATCAATATGTAGAGTAAAGATTAAGAAAAAGAGAAGGAATTCTTGTGAGTCCTCACATGCAGGTCTTCTTCGAGTTTTTATTATAGCTAGGAAGCACTCCTAGCTAACTCCAAAGCTTGGTCCTACACATAAGAGAGAGAATAAATATAAATATTATTGAATAAATAAATATAAACCAAAATCCCATACATTCATTAGTTAAATAGAATAAGTCAACAATGAATAGAAACATATGGAAGGAAGAACAACTGATCTATATTAATAAAGTAGTTGGACAAAAGTTACAACAATCAGATGTAGTTGTAGCAGCACCTCCCCCAACTCCTAGCTCCAAAACTCTCCTTCTCAAGATAGATCTCCATATGAGTTTCCGAAAGTGAACAAGAGTGTCAAATTCAAATTGTAGTTTTCTTATGTTTTAGGTTTTTTTAATATATATTTAGTTTTGGTATTTTTTTATTTTCTAAAAAATATATATATTTAGTTTTGGTATTTTTTTCTATAAGGAAAATTATATTTTCTTTTTTATAGAAATGGCTTTTAAACATTCCATTCATGCTAAATTTGTGATTTTATGATAGAAGTTTAAATTATATATAAAAAATTAACTTAATGCCATGTGTTGTGTCGCTGAGATGGGTATTATACATCTCTTCCTTGCTAAGTTATAGAATGTGCTTAGGTTTTCTTAATGCAATAAAATTAATTATGTTCTTCATTATATCTTAAAATGTTCATCTTGAACCTAATAAAACAATAAAGTTAAAATAGGTTTGCCTTTGTCATTTGTAGATCTTTGTCCCCATTAATCTTGGTCTTAATAGATTAATTGTCTTATGGTGGCCTTGAGTGGTCACTTTCATTAGTTGCATGCTTTTTAGTTTTCTGTTAGTGACTTTCTTTAGGCTTGATAATATGTTATTTAATTTATCAAAATGTGTTATTGTCCATATTATTGTTAAATATTAATATTAAATATGTTGGTTTTTGAGCATGGTTTAGCAAAACGTTCCCAAAAGGTTTATAGATTGTATTTTATAATGCAATGATTCATTGCTTGATGAAATTGTTTTGGATAATGTTTTTTAATGATTCATTGATTGATGAAATTGTTATGGATATTTTTTTTAGTATATTAAATTGTATGTGATAAAGTCAAAAGTCACCTCTTTTTTAGATTTTCATTGGTCAATTTCCCTTAAGGCCATCATGTTCACCATTTGGTCCCAGGTTAAGGAAATACAGGAGTAATGAAGTGGAATTGTCCAAGCACTTAAATCTTAAGACATGTTTTTTTAGTCACATTATACTTCCTTTTTGTGTAAATTATGGATGAAAATAGTCTCATGGAACATGAGGAGCCTCAACAGTAAAGGAAAACAAAGACTCTTAAAAGAAAAATGGTACAAAAAGCACCCATCAATAATGTTGCTATAAGAAACAAAAATATTAAGTGAGGTTCTACCTCATATAATTAGTAAATGGGGGAGGAATTTCCAAGTAGTAGTGATTGATGCTTAGAGATACTTGGGTGGAATGGCTATTATTTGAAATGATCAGGACATCAAGGTTACCAATATGTTTACCTCGTTTCGCATTATGACAATGCAATTTTCATTAATTGACATCGAGGACTACTACCATGTATCCAATGTCTATGACTCCAATATCGCAAATGGAAAACCTCTATTTCTCAATTCTATTTCCAGCACAAGTAATTTATACTCCCCATCTCCATGGATTATTGGGAGTAACTTCAATATTATCAAGTGTCTCGAGGAAAAGAAAGGATGAATCACAATGTTTAACAAGATATTTTGTAAGCTATACCATTAAAGCCATAAAGTAGTCTCCATTAAAGTTGTCAAACAATTAGTCGCCAACCCACACATGTGGATAAATGAGATGTAATACATGTGTGTGTGTGGTGACTAACTTAATACACTATTCTAATAACTCCACAGACTTATGTATTTCACTCCGTCACATAAATTGAAAGTAGTGTGACATAAGTAAACCAAGAGTAGACATTAAACCCTTAGGAAACAAACATTCCCTAGATCCTCAATTAGGTGCTTAAATGATGAATAGAAAATGCAAGGGGAAAAGAGAATTTCATGATTTAGCCATCACAAACATGTGATCAAGTGTGACTAGGAGTGTATATATTCATATATTTTCCAAAGGAGTGAATACATGAGTTACCACTCATTGGGCCTTATTTTTCTTTCTTTTTCTTTTTCTTATATATAGGAATTAGCAAATAAGGTTTTCATAAGTTTGGCACAACTCATAGATATAACATTTACATGAATTTTCACTTCAACCTTAGAGTTTAGACTTAGATAAATCATTATAGTGTATCTTTAATGATTTTTGCTTTCACTTTTTGATTTTATTTCATCATAAATGAAAAAAGGGGAAATATTTTTCCACAAATCTATGAATGCTTAATCATAAAGGCATCATGCGATGAAAACAAATTAATGATGTTATTCTCTATGAAAATGATGGGTATTCTTGAGAAAATCTTATGCTTGTGGATGTCTCCTCTCTAGTTGAGAGGGAGTGAGGGTAGACACCATATTATCCACGTGTCATGTACTATGGACATGACTAACAGTCGTAAGCCTAGTAAAGACACTAGTAGGGAGAATGGTTGATTGGATAAACATCTGGGACCAATATTCTTTGAGAATTTGTACTTTGACTAGGACTAACCACCATAAGTCAAGTACATTAATCTAAGATAAGAATAGTCATGAGGATTGAAATTTCTTGGTGTCAAATATTATGATAGTGGATTAGGAAATGATCATGTGAGGACATACCTGGTGAACATCCTGGTGGGGTAAGTTCCTAGAAAGGCATTGGTGTCCAAATTTATGCCCCCCAACATTGTGCTCTGATCTAATGGAGAGATAAATTTGTTAGTCAAGGCCTTGCTATTTTGACAATGTTGGCTATGATGATGTAAATCATCATTGATGCTTGTCAATCCAGATCCCTTCTTATATGAATATTTCAACTTGAGAGTAATTTTTGTCTCATTATGAGCACCTCCGTAGTTTAGAGGGAGGGTCATCATCTTCATTATCGCCATCATCACCACCATCATCGTCACCATTATTCTCATCATTTCATTATCGTCATAATCACCATTCATGTCTTCATCATCATCATCATCATCATCATCATCCTCCTCATAATTATGGACATTTTCGTCAATTGTTCATAATTATAGGTATCGTAAGAAATATCATCAACCCAAAAAATGTTATGAGTGCTTGAAAAGGGTTGTTAGGACACATGATATATGCAAGAGAAATAACAACTTTAGTTTTTAGAGATGATTGATGATCATCATCATCACTACCATTATCATCGTCATTATAATTGTCATCATCCCCATTATCATAACTAATATAATTTTTATCATAATTGTTTTCATCTTCATCATGAACATCATAATCATCATTCATGTCATTATTGTTGTTGATGATGACCAAGATGAAAATAATGATAATGATGATCAAATGATGATGACTTGGAAGACGACACCAAAGATAATTATTATGATTATGACCGTGACAATTAAAAATTGGGAAGAATGGCCAAGGTCATTAGCATCGTCATCATCATTGTCATTGTAACCCCCATCGTCTATATCATCATTTTCATTATCATAACAATCACAATTCATGTCATCGTCATCATCTTCATTATCATCATCATCATAATTATTGAAATTGTCATCAGTTGTTCATAATTTTCAATGGTCATAAGAAATATCATCAATGCAAAAAATATGATGTGTGCTGGAAAAGGGATGCAAAAGTGAACAAAAAAACTGGGGGTAAAAATAGACGTAAAATTGGATGAAGAGTGGACACAACATAAGTAGATGCAAAAAGAGATAGAAAAATTGACACAAGTAGATGATAAAGTAGATTCAATAGTTGATGCAAACCTGAACACAAAATAGGATTCAAACATGGATGAAAAAGTGGAAGAAAACATGGGAACAATAGTGGGCATAAAACTCAGCATGAATTATGGTGAAACAAATGTGGATACAACAATGAATGTAAAAAAAATGACACAAAGTTGAATGAAAAAAGGAGGAAAACTTGGATGCAAAAAGGGATGTAAACATGGGCCAAACATGGGTGCAATAGTGGACACAAAATTAGTTTCAAAATTGGATGAATCAAAAGTGGATGTAAAAGTAGATTCAAAATGGGATGCAAAAAACATAAACAATATTTGATGCAAACTTGGACACAAAAGAGGATGCAAATGTGGATGCAATAGTGGAAGAAAATGTAGGTTTCAATGATAGGCATAATATATGGCACAAATAATAGCACAAAATAAGTGTATTTGAAAGTGGTTGTAATAATAGACACAAAACAAGATGCAAACTTAGATGCAAGACAAGATGCTATAAGGATGTAAAAGTGGATTCAAACACGGGTGCAATAGGAGAAACAAAATTGGATGCAATGGAAGTACATGCAAAAGAAGATACAAAATGAGATGCAAAACCCAACACAAAAGTGGATGCAAACATAGATGCAATATTTTACGCAAAAGAGGATGTGAAGATGGATGCAAAATTGGAAGCAAACGTGGGTACAACAGTAAGTACAAAACATGGCACAAATTGTGTCACAACAAAAGTGGATGTAATAATATATGCAAAAAAAGAAGCAAATGAAGAGGCAAAATAACATGCAAAAAAGGATGTAAAAGTGGGCGTAAACATGGGTGCAACAATGGACGTAAAATAGGATGCAAAAGTTGATGCAACAAAATTCAATGCAATAGTAGATGCAATATGAGACACAAAACCTAATGAAAATATTGAGGCAAAAGTGGTTATAAAAAGGGATGCAAAAATAGATGTAAAAGTCGATGAAAACCTAGATGTATATGAGGACACAATCGTGGATGCAAATTTAGAAACAAAAAAGGGTGCAAAGGGAGGTGTCAAACTAGGTGCAAATTATGGCACAACAAAAATGGATGCAATAGTGGACACAATAACAAATGAAAAAGAGGATGTAAATATGGATGCAAAACAAGATGTAAAAGTCAATGCAACAAAAGTAGATGCAAAATTAGATGAAAAACTAGACACAAACCTCGATGCAAAACTTGGCACAAAGGGGATGCAAAAAATATGCAAAAATGGATGCAAAAAATGATTTAAAAAATGATGCAAAAGAGGATGCAAGAGATGATGCAAAAGTTGATGCAAGTGTAGGCGCAAAAAGTGGATGCAATAGAGGATGCAAAAGTTGGTGAAACAAAATTAGGTGCCAAACTTGATGCAAAACATGGTGCAAAGGATGGCACAAAACTTGGCATAAAACCTAGCGTAAAACTTGGTGTAAAATCTGGTGCAAAACCTATTACAATACCTGGTGCTAAACTTGATGTAAGACTTGGTGCAAAACTTGGTGCAAACTTTGCATCAATTTTTGCACCATATTTGATAAATGGACACAAATAGCACCAAAAATGGGCTCTAGACGCAAAAAAAGGAAGCAAAAAGGGATGCTAATCACAGGGTTTTGTTGTAGTGAGTTAACCACCCCTGAGCCAAATCCAATGTCTAAGAAGAATCTTTCTCACTGAATTCACACCAAAGGTTTGGTTAAACACCCAGAGTGTTGAGTCCATTGTCCAAGCTGCTTGTCAACTATATTTTCACAGCAAGCACCACAGGGGTCTAATGTTCACTCTCCAAATGGTTTATCAACTACAAAGTAAGCACCATAGTAACCCAAAATTTTATGTCCATGTTTTTTCTTAGCTATACATCAAGCACCACAGTGACCCACTCTTCCTATGAGTTCATTCATATGCATTCACCCAAGGTCCTGATAGGCTATTGCTTAGTCTCAAGAGTTGGAATACATTGTCCAGGTGGTTTAGCAACTATATTTTCATGGAAATAACCAAAATGGTATAATTTCCATTGTTTATGTGGTTTATCAACTACTCAACAAGCACCATAGTGGTCCAAAATGTCATATCTAGGTGCTTTATCAACTATACAGCAAGCACCAAAGTGATTCAGTGATCCATTGAGCCTCCCATTGACCACACTGGCTTAGTCAACATAGCCCAATGGCCTCAAACCGTTCAAAGGGATTTCAACCAAATTTCATAGAGGTATAACTCTTACACAGGGCTTTGCAAACGAATCATACAATAGTATGTATTTTGCTGCCAATTTCCCAACTATGTCCACAAACTCTAGTGATCAACAATGTGCCCAAAAGACTCTTTCAACCTAGAAAACCAACTCCAAAATCAAACCGTGTGAGAGAGTTCACCAACCAACAAAAAAACCAAAGAGAGCTTGTTCCCCTTAGTTGAGCTCTCATATCCTTCTCCCAACATCATGTTGCATGTCTAAGAGGTTTCCAACATGTCTCCTCGATGTGCAAGGGGGATGGGCACTATCATTTGTACCACTACCCCAATCCAATCTCATAACTCAACTATCAACAAGTATCTCTCCCCCAGTCGTATCTCATAACTCAATTTTCAGTCAATTGGCTCAACCAAGTCTGCAAATTGTGGCCTCTTAACTTCAATGATTAAGTTAAAGCTGGGTTCATGGTCTTTCAAGGCATGCAAGCTCCCTCAGAAAATAGGATCAATAAGGTTGTCCGCTCCTTTAGTTATAATCATAAGGATAAAAATGGAATTAAAGTGTTTATAACATATGGTATTAACCAACCATGGCTCCCATGCTCATGTTGGAATTTTAATCACAATGCAAAAATGGGGGTAAAGGCGAGGATCATTACAATCACACGTAACTTTGTGCCAAAAAAACATATCCATCTGTTTGTATATTTCTGAAACTCCATCTTAGTTTTTCACCCATGTGGGTTTGATCTCCATCAAAGCCATGTGTTGTTGGGTTGTGTTATATTATTTCCACGACTAGCCCCCTAGTTAACCGGGGGCAGAACCCGCCCTTCGTTGCGCTGATTGCTTAGCGAGGGGGTTTGAGGGGGGCCGTTAGCCCCCCTCTATGGGGTCCGGGGCAGCGCCCTGGGGAGATTTTTTTGGACCCTATATTAGGTTTGGCGGACCTACCTATGGTTTTTTGCATGGTTTTCGCACATGGTTTTGGACGTGATGGTTTTCGCTCCATGGTGGATGCAATGGTTTTTGATCCATGGTTTTGGATGCGATGGTTTTCGGTCCATGGTATTGGATGCTTTGGCATGTATAAATATGTATTGCAACATTGAAAGGAACATAATGAAAAATCAAGCTGGTAGTCTCGATTTTGGGATCCAGGGGAAAATCTTTGTGTGTATGTGTTTTATGTGTTATTCTCTCGCATTATTTATTTTCTGTTCTTAGAATTCTCATGCACGTAATTTTTGTATGGGATTAAAACCTACATTTCGTATCAGAGTTGTTTTGGCTTCAAGGGGGCGCCTTTGTTGCTGAGGGGTTTCGCTCGGGCCTGTGGTAGACCCTATTTAGTGTGAGATCTGCGGGATTGATTTTGGTGGTAAAAGAGGATAGCAAGCAGTGGAAAGATAGAGATTGAGAAATTTAATGATCAAAGTTTTGAGTTATGTAAACTCAAGATGGAGGATTTGTTGGTGGATAAAGATCAATGGATCGTGGTAGATCTTGGTATTAAACCAACAGGAGTGTCCAATGAAGAATGGAAGAAGTTGGATCGAAAGGCAAAGAGCACAATACGATTGTATGTCTCATATTCAGTATTGTTAAATGTATCAGGGGAAGATATGGCTAAGGCTTTGTGGGACAAGTTAGGGAATTTGTACCAATCTAAGTCTCTGGTGAATAAACTGTTCCTGCAAAAAAATTTGTATAACCTAATGATGAAATATGGAGACTCGGTGACAGAGCATCTGAACATATTTAATACTGTGGTAATTCAATTATTATTTATTGATATTAAAATTTCATATGAAGATAAGTGCATCTGTTTGTTGTGTTGTCTACCAGATTCGATGAATAGTCTAGTTATTGCAATAGGTAGCAATGCAACTGCCTTGCAGTTTGATGAGATAGTCTCATCCTTGCTGACGGAGGAGATGAGATGGAAAAATATGGAGATCCAAAATGGTGATGCCTTGTCTGTATGAGGACGGTCCCAAAATAGAAACAAAAATAAGTCATTAAGTGGGAGATCTAAATCTAGAGGGAGATCTAAATCTCCAGGAAAACCTGTAAAGGTGGTGTGCTGGAAATGCGGAAAGGAAGGGCACTACAAAAGGGACTGTAAATCTAAAGCTCCCGACAAAGGAAAGGGATCTGATGATGCTCCTTCTGTAGAGGAAAAAACCACCTCAGATGAAGATGGGGATGTGTACTTGGCTTCTTCAAGTACACATGTAGATCATGAGGCATGGTTGATTGACTCAGGTGCATCCTTTCACTTCACTCCCCATAGAGAGTAGTTTTGCGAGTATGAGAAATATGATGGTGGTGATGTCTTCTTGGGGGATGACAAGAAGGATAGAATTGTTGGTCGCAGAAAAGTCAAGTTGAAGTTGCAAGGTGGAAGGATTAGAACACTTCTGGGTGTTCTGCATATTCTTGCATTGGCCAGAAATCTGATTTCTGTAAGAAAGCTAGATGATGCAGGTGTAAAAATAGTGTTCGAGAAAGATATCTGCAAGATGGTTCGGGGAGCACTGTTATTGATGCTGGAAGTTTGGATTGGAACTCTGTACAAGCTGCAATGTAGCACTATTATTGATGGGTGCAATAGTTCTATGGTTCCTGAAAGTGGAGAAGAAAATCTAGTGGTCTTTGGAGAGAAGACCATGTTGTGGCATCAAAGGCTTGTACATATTGGAGAGAAGGGCATTTGAATACTTCATGGCAAAGGTATTGTAGAAGGTATGAGTAACAACTCTCTGAATTTTGATTTTTGTGAAAATTGTGTATATGGGAAGCAGAATCGGGTGAGTTTCCCCTCTAGTGGTAAGAGGGCGAAACAAATATTAGAGCTTGTGCACAGTGATGTGTTTGGACCTGTGAAGGTTCCATCACTGGGTAAGTCTGTGTACTATGTATCATTTATAAATGACTTCTCAAGGAATAAATGGATATATTTCCTTAAGAAGAAATCTGAAGTCTTTGACAGGTTTAAAGAATTTAAGGCTTTGGTGGAAAACTAGATAGAGAAGAAGATAAAGGTGTTGAGGTTAGATAACGGTGGAGAGTTTTGCAGCAAGGAATTTGAATAATTCTGTAAGAAGTGTGGTATAGCATGGAAAAAGA
Source organism: Pinus tabuliformis (assembly GCA_031772625.1). NCBI lineage: Eukaryota > Viridiplantae > Streptophyta > Pinopsida > Pinales > Pinaceae > Pinus > Pinus tabuliformis. The sequence goes on along the minus strand of CM062810.1, from coordinate 734,519,712 downwards.
CTACTCCATACACACCTGAGAAAAATGGAGTTGCAGAAAGAATGAACAAGATGTTGATGGAAAGGGCAAGAAGCATGCTCAGTGGTGTCCGGTTAGGACAAAAATTCTAGGCAGAGGTGATGGAGACAGCATGTTACCTGGTCAACAGATCACCTTCATCAGTGTTGGAGGATAAGACTCCACAAGAGGTATGGACTGGTAAGAAACCCTCTCTTTCACATCTGAGGGTATTTGGTGTGATGCATATGTACATGTTCCAAAGGAGAAAAGAACCAAGTTGGATAGTAAATCTGAAAAGCGCATCTCTATTGGGTATAAGGATGGTTTAAAGGGTTATAAGCTTTGGAACCAAGTAACAAGGAAGGTTGTGTACAACCGAGATGTGGTGTTTAGAGAGGTCAAATATGTTATTAAACATGAAGTCCAACCAAAGGAACCTGAGATAATAGAGTTTAATCTTAAGGAGAAAGAATCAAACTCTACATAAGAGGAGGAATCAGAAGATGAAGAGCCACAAACTCCAGGCGTGAGAAGATCAATTCAAGAAAGAAGGCAGTTAGAAAGGTATAGTCCATCTGCTTTCTGTTCAAATTTTGCTTTATCTGTTACTGATGATGATCCCAGAAATGTTAAGGAAGAAGTAGATTCAGAGAATGGAAAACTCTAGAAAGAGGCCATGGTTGATGAAATGGCATCTTTGCACAAAAATGAGGCTTGGGATCTGGTGGAGTTGTTGGCTGGAAGGAAACCCATTGGCAACAAATGGGTGTTCAAGAAGAAGACAAATGCAGAAGGAAAGGTGGAGAAATACAAAGCTCAGCTGGTAGCAAAAGGTTATTCCCAGGTGCCGGGAATTGATTTTGGTGATATTTTTTCTCTTATTTCCAAGGTAGCTTCTATTAGATAACTTGTATTTGTTGCTGCTACTTTTGATTTTGAGGTAGAACAGATGGATGTGAAGACAAAATTTCTTCATGGGGATTTGGAAGAGGAGATCTACATGAAGCAACCTGAAGGTTTTGCGGTGAAGGATAAGAAAGAACTGGTATGCAAGTTAAAGAGGTCCCTGTATGGGTTAAAACAATCACCAAGGGTGTGGTATCAAAAATTTGATACATTTATACAGGGACTTGGCTTCACATGTAGAAACTCCCCAAATTTTGTCACTATTAATCGTAAAATTATGGTCCTCACCAATAATAACTTTGGTGCCATTAGGAGAAGGGACATGAAGATCTTATTCTAGAAGGCCTCCTTGCTCTCATGTGACCCGTAGATATTTATAACACAAAAAATTGAATCAAAATTTCTAAAGTCAACCTAAGAGAATAGTCCTTAGTGGATGGAAAAGGTGTTGAAAACCTTAATGTTATCTCTCCAACTTGTTTCGAATCCTCTAGAATTCCCAAAAGAGTCATTAGCCAAAAAAATCTAACTTTTTATCAAATATGTTAATGCATCACAAAGAAAGGCTCCCCTTTAATAAAATATTTTCCAATGCATTGCATCAAAGCCTTTTTTTTTGGCATGGCTCTTAAGGCTTCTTGTGTTCAACAAATGATTTCTATTTTTTAGCTTGGGATGGGACTTTAGGTGCTTTAAGTACCCTAGTAATAAAATTATGTCAACTCTAACAAGATTCCTTTGAGGTTGTCTCATAGGCATGTCTAAACTTTAATTTTCTATTACCCTCCCACCATGAGAGAAACACCCTCCTGAATCATCATTAATCTTGAGTGAAATTGAGATGGCCTCTCATGGTTTATAAGGTATAAAATCATAATTTCCACTACCTTAAAGGCCCGATCTAATAGACTGTGAGCCTTCCATACTAGAATTTTAAGGGATCCCATCAAAAAAACCCCTAGATGGAGAAGTTCTAGGATCATTATCAATCCCCCCACCCGCAACACACGGAACATGGAGAGAGATGGTCACATAATGGGTTTTGTACTCATCATGATGATTAGAAGAAGAAAAAACTCTATAAACATCTCCAAAAAAATCCATGGATGAAATCTTGTCCACAACAACAACATGGGGGGGGAAGAAATACCATTGTAAATTTTTGGTGTCTCCCTATCAAATAAATTCCTTTGGTTGATCCAATATGGAGATGCGAGATCCACCTTCAACTCTACCTGAATAGTCAAGTGATTTCGACCTTCCTCAATGAGAGAAATTGAAGGGTACTTACATACTAAATTCCCCTAAAATAATTTTTTAGAGGAATATATGGCATTGAAATATCAGCAAGCTAAGAAATCAAGCTAGGAGGGTTCAACACCTTTACCACTTCAATATTGGAGGTAAAGAACTTAGAACATTTTGGAACCCAAGATGTCACTCTAGTCATTGGGACCTCACAATCTTCCATCACATGACCAAAACAATGACATCTTACACACCAGAAGAAAACAATGACAAAGTTAAGCATTTGTGTAAAGTTACAATATCCCCATACCAATTCAATAAATTCTAAGAGACCACCCCCAACACGCATTTCACTAAAATAAGAGTGATTGAATGGAATTTGTAGTGACCAAAGATTATCATTAATAGTTAGGGTTTTACCTAACTTGTTGCAATTACATGAAACCTAACAATCGACCCTCAATCCAAAGGTAACCATAATAATTTGAATCATATGGTCATCTTATCCATTACTAAATCCCTTGGGTCAAAAGGAGGGAACCAAGGTTTCAAAATTAACAAGGTTGAATCCCAGAAATAGAGGCATTCAACGTAACCTCTGCATACTTTTTATCCTAAAGGATAAAAATCAAGCCAATCTCCTACTAGGATATGAAATCCCAAAAGATACCCCAAGAGGGGAATCCAATTTGCTTCAATCCAAACCCCAAGTAATGCCACAAACATATGGCATCCCATAAACTTTCCAACCAAAGAGTGATTACCAAGATCCATGATGTCTTTTATGTTGATATGATCACCCATATTGAGGTAAACACAATCCCCTCCCTTCGACTTTAGGGTTTTTTTTTCTATGTATTTTATCCTTCACCTCCAAATCGATTATTCCTATACCACATTCCAATTCCCACAATAATAAAGCCTCATTAATTAACCAAGAGGAACACCAAAAGTTTTCCCTAAAAGACTGCCAAAATTCATAGTCAAGGAGAAACTACATGAAGACTTTGTAACTCCAATGTTTTTCTAGGAAGGATGTAACTCAACAATGAATTAAGAAATATCATCTTTGAGAAAAGGGTTATGGTCAATACTCCTTTTGAAAGATAATAAACATGGCATTCTTTCCAAATTTGGGTGATTGTTGAATTAGGGGGAACTATGAGGAGTTACACATGATCAAATCTAACACTTGGAATAAAGATTGTACCTTAGAGGATCTACCATTATATTTAGTCTCTTCCACATCAACTTCTAGACAAACCCTATTAATTAAATCTTGAATACATAACCTCGATTGTTGAATTGAAATTTCATTCTCCAAAATGGAATCCTCTGACCAGGCGATAAGGGATCCTACTAGCTCCTCCTTGATGGAGCTAAATAGGATCCACGTGGCCCAAGTATCATATCCATAACTTACCCAGGAAGAACCTATGGAGTCAAAATAATTTCTAGAAATTATCCAAAAACAAATAACCCAATTGGTAAGAAATGCTTCATGTTAGAAAATAACATGAATTTTCAACATTGTGTTGACACTAAGTTTGAGTCCCATCTCTAATCATGTACTACCCTTCCCCTATAAAGGTCACCCCTTCCTTTGCATCTATTTTCCTTTGATGCAGAACGAAAAAGGATAAGCCTCCAACCTTCTTTCCATAATTATCCTTCCCTCCTCATCCATAATAAAACCTAAAGTTTATCCCAAGATAGGTGGCAAGATAGCTAGAGAGTAAATGATATATGGTGATATAAAGGATTAGCATGCAAAATATATATGCTAGGTAGCATAGCATATAGGCGATACATAGTAGGTAAAGCAGAGTGAGAACCAAGGGTAAAAGGCCACATGTCTTTGGGATGATAGGCGGAAGGGTTTTTTTACTTAAAATAGTGATATTGCACAAAAGTTCAAAATTAATTGAAGTGTTTACATGAGGATGTGTACATTTTTTGGTGGGTTAGATCAAGTTGTTGATAGCTATGAATAGCAAGCAAGAGACCTTGGAGTTAAGTCCTTAGGTTGTCTATCTCTACCTATGTGGGCCTCACTCAATTTACATTGTGGGTAAGTCTACAATAGCATACATTCCCCTCTTTACTCTGGGTACCATTCTTGAAATGAGGGGAAGTGTCTGGGATTTATCGAGGATGTCTTTCCCAAGGAAAAATGAAAATGCATGCATTGAGTTCCAATATGTTGGAAAACATTAAAGGATTGCATTAACATATATCAATTTTTATATTTTTTTAATCATAATTTCATGTGATATACACCTAAAGGAACCTCAAGGCATCAAATCCAGCATCCATAAATGATTTACATATCAAATCAACAATGGCTAGGTTGCATCTTCAGGAAGCCATATCTTGAGTTACAGAGGGCCAAATAAGGCATGTGAGGGATTATTGGAAAGCACGTGGTGAGGAGAATCCAATAATATTTAACTCCATGGCTAACACATGACATATGGGCAACACCTTGATTTAAATATATAGGTGCACCTTTTAATGAAAATACTTCAATTTGTTATTCTTAACCGTTGATGCATTAGATATGAAAAGACCAATGGAAATATTTATTGTTTGGTATGCATGCCATGATATGATTTGATGGAATACTTTAACCATTCATTTACTTTTAGAACTCATATGCATAAGCAAATTTTGACTTTATCAAACGGGTGTTGAAGGTTAAGAATTTTGTTTAGCCTTGAAGAGCCTGATTTACCATGCTTTTATTGAAGGATTATCTATGACTTTGTCATAATTGGCCAATCATAACTATTATAATAACATCAATAATATTTTATTGCAAGATCATATATAACTTTGTCATAGATTACCCATCTTACTTATTGTAATAATAATTATAATCCTTAATTATTTCAAGAGGATCCAACATCATCTCCTCTTTAAGATGATAATGAAGATAACTAAAGGGTTGGATTGCTAAGCTTAATTTATTTTATTTTGGAGACAAGCAGAAAGGATGAAATTTTAGGCATGCCTCCATTTCCTTTTCCATATTTCGGAATATGTATTGATATTCAAATCTAAATTTTATTCTCTATCTCTCAGGTGTTATATCATTAATAGTTTGAAATGAATAAAGGATAGTATTATGATTGCTCTATAACTTTTTTTTGGTAAACTAGAATTCATTGGAGATCCCGTGGATGAATTTGTTGAGTGTTTTTGTTGCGAGTGGGTGATTGTATAAGAAGTCTAGTTATTATTTTCATTATAATGTATTTCTTAATATTTATACTAGATGTAGTTGATCTACTTTACAATATCCATACAAGATCAATACTCCTACAATATGGATAAAAAAGAAAGGTGGTAGAGGTATATGCAATTTAGTCATGGTTATCTAAAGGTTTCCTCTCTATGTAAATGGATTTTAGAGGACATAGAGGAGCTCAATAGCCAATTCCTATTGTGAAATTTCAATGAGAAGAAGCCCACCTTAGGTTATATGGTTTCTTGGAATGGGAGATCATGGAGCGGGGTTGTTAATCGAACAATCCGCTTAATGCTTGTTTAAAGAATTTTCTTATCCTTTTTTTTCAAAAACTTCAGGGACAAAGTTGTGGTGTTGGAAGAAGCCTCATAATTTGGCGTAGTTCTATTTTGTCAGGTTAAACTTGACTGAATAAAAGAATCACTTATGAGGTCAATAGTTATGATTTCAGTCACATGGTATTGGTCACTGTGGTATTGTGCCTATAAATTACATGTAATGAATCCTTTGGATTTGGTTAAAGGAATAATAGATTTATTGACTAGTTTTTCCTATAAGACTTTCCAAAATAAATAACATGTGCTTTATTTGTGCGCATTGCCATGTTATTGATGATTTATATTTCTCTCACATTATTAATCCTATCATTTGGTATTATCTCATGGGTTAACAATGTAAAATACAATCAAGTTTCGAGATTTCAATGGGACCTTTAGCTAATATTTACCATGTGAAATGGACATGGGTGAGAGTAGTTGTAAGAGTTGGATAGGTCTACAACCAAGGGTTTCAGCACGGCAAGAGAGAATTACGAAGAAGAGACTTGGAATGGTAATCGTAGCATTTTTGAGATGGCAAGAATGAACTAAACAAAAAATCAATGGATTTAAAATTGTTATTATTTAATTTATTGCATGTAAATGGGGATATGATTATAAGACTCTTGGTTAGGGATAAGTAAGTTATAAATTTTTATGGGATAGGATTTAGAGGTGAGATGAAGTTATAAACTTTGAGAAGTATAATTTAAAGGTGAGAGGTACAATCTCATTTGGTAAGGGAAACTCCAAATCAAGTTTAAAGACAAATCGTTAAGTTAAATTAGACTTGGTAAAAGAGTTGAAGTTGTTAGGTCAACAATAGTGGGGAGTACATGATATTGGTGACCCATGGTACTGAGCACATGGTTTACGTGTCATTGAACTTTGAAAATAGATACCTCAATATAGTTGACCAATTCACCAAGGTTGGTCAACTGAATAATAAATTTATTAAATGATTTTTCTTAGCACATGGTATTGGTGACCCATGGTATTAAGCACTTGATTTCCATGTAATTAAACTTTGTTAACCAATTCACTAGGGTTAGTCAGCTGAATAATAAATTTATTAAATTATTTTTCTTAGCACATGGTATTGGTGACCCATGGTATTAAGCACTTGATTTCCATGTAATTAAACTTTTAAAAGAGGATCCTACATTGTAATTGCCCATTTTGTTAGGTTTAGTGAGTTAAATAATAAATCTATTAACTAATTTTTCCAAATAGTTTTGGTGTAGTCTAATTTAGGGTTAGTCAACTAAATAATAAATCTATTAATTGAATAATTAATTTTTCTTAGCACATGATATTGGTGACCCATGGTATAATTGATTAATTGATTTTTCTTAGCACATGGTATTGGTGACCCATGGTATTAAGCACGCCACCACAGAATTACCTAGAAGAGACTTGGAATGATGAGGCCAAAGGATGGTAACTTTTTGCAGATAGCAAGAATGAACTAAACAAAAAATCAATGGAGTTAAAATTATTATTATTTAATTTATTGTATGTAAATGGGGATATGATTATAAGAATCTTGGTTAGGCATGCATATCCGTGGTAAGTAAATTATAAACTTTGATGGGGTAGGATCTCCGGGTGAGTTGAAGTTATAAACTTTGATGGGGGTACAATCTTAGGGTGAGAGACACAATCTCACTTGGCCAGGGAAACCCTAAATCAAGTTTAAAGGCAGAGATTTAGGTTAAATTAGACGTGAAAGAGTCGAAGTTGTTCGGTCAACAGTGGTGGGGAGCATTGGTATTGGTGACCCATGCTATTAAGTACATGGTTTACGTGTCATTCAACTTTGAAAAGAGATACTACATTGTAGTTGGTCAACTGAATAATAAATCTATTAATTGATTTTTCATAACACATGGTATTGGTGACACATGGCATTAAGCACATGGTTTCCATGTAATGAAACCTTGAAAAGAGGATCTTACATTGTAATTGACCAGGTTGTTAGGTTTAGTTAGTTAAATAATAAATTTATTAACTAATTTTTCCAAATATTTTTGTGGTAGTCTAACTTATAGATGAAATGGTCTTTTTCACCTGAATTCACTAAAATACGACAATACAATTTCAAGATTTTTTGTCATTCAAAATATATTTTGAATGCATAAATGAATTATGCAGATTAAACAATTTAAATTCGAATTTTTAAAAATCTCTAATAAAATTAACCAGAAAAATGGTAGTGAAAAAAGTCATTTCGTTTATAAGTTAGACTATGCCAATAATATATATATATATATATATATATATATATATATATATATATATATATATATATTATTGGCATAGTCTATATATATATAAAAGTTGTTTTTATTGTGACTTTTTGGAAGCTTTTACTGTGGATTCTTTTATTGCAACTTTTTGGAAGCTTTTACTGTGGATCGGTCAAATTTCTCTAAAATCTGGTAGGAATTCATTGAAATCACAAGATTGATGGGTAAACCCTGCACAAAGGGGGTTTTCATGGTGCTGAATCCATATATACAGTCAAAAAGCTAATTTAAATAACACAAATCAAGATTTCACATCAAAATTATATATATATATATATTGTTTGTGAGATAACTGTCATATTTTTCTTTAATAAGCTTTGACTACAAAATGATTTAGATATGTTTATTATACTTACTGGTTTTGCTCTATGGTTTTATTTGCATTTATGAAATAACATATTTCTCTTTAATAAACTTTCGCTATAAAATGATTTAGATATATTTATTATACTTGTGAGTTTTGCTATGTGGTTTCTTTTGTATTTATGAAATAATATATTTTTCTTTAATAAATTTTCACTATAAAATTATTTAAATATATTTATTATATTTACAGCTTCTATTCTATTTTTTTTTTAGTTTTTTTCACATTTATAAAATAAAAAATTATGATCAAACCTGTAATTCTAACAAATACCTATAAAATCTAACAAATTCAAAAAAAATAAAAAATAAAAAATAAAAAAAAAATAAAAAATAAACTATAGCATTTTGAAATTCATCTATGATGTGAACATTCCCATCTATTATTATTTGAGGTAGCTTCATGCATATGCCTGTGTACCTACTCAATATTATTTTCCTAATGCTTGGAAATCAGTATTGCTTTCACTATTTCGTGGAAATCTATTGGAGAAGAGCTTAAATCTATTAATACTATTGAGCTGTATTAAATTTAATTTTTAATCTATAAATCTATTAATACAATTGGGCTATATTAAATTTAAACAAGTTTAAATCTAACCGTGAATATATACGGCCAAACCTATGACGTGTTAAATTTTGGTTCCCATCATTATAGGCGAAGGTTGAGTTTCGGCCCCACGGTCTCGTGAGTTATGTGCGGTTTTCCGATAAGTACGAGCGAGGCTGGATGAGTATTGGCAGATGAAAAGGTTGATTTATTAATTTGCAGGTCGGAATCTTGTATGGGAAACTCAACGTTAGTTTGCCACGTAATCTCCAACATTCCATTATCTTGGAGATATTCAGGGGCTGCGGAGGGAAACGATCCTCGTACCTCGTGTTTGTCTGTCTGTGATGTATTGAACCTCTTTTTTAAAAGATATTTGGAGCCAGTGGAAGTTTCTTTATGAAATCTTTGGAGTCAGTGGAGGAGCATGAATGTCTTTTGAGTTTATTAGGTTAATCTTTACCAATTACTAGTAGGGATCGAATTTGAATAGTAGGGATGGAATTTGAAGGGTAAATCATTTGTGATAGGTGATTTGCTCCTTAAATATGGTTTAAAAATTTATAAAAAAGTTTAAGATTTTTTTTGAAATTGTGAAGATAGATCAGAGAAGTGTGAAAACTGTCGACGGGTGAGTTTATTTGAAATTCCAACCCTGCTGAACAATTAATTTTGGAAGATAGTATGTTTGTATTTTGTTTCTTATTTTAAAAATAAAATATTATTATTATATTAGAATTACACGTCTGAGTTGTAAACTCTTCATAACTATAAAATTAGGTTATTTTTTAAGTCTTCATTTTCTTTATTTTTTAGTCAAATTTGGTCGAGATTTGTTGGATTTACAAGTTTGAATTGTTAACTCTTTATAATCAAAGTGTTGAAGGAGTTTTGAGGATGTTGAATCATAGATATAATCAAAAAGACATTTTAAACAATAAGAAATCATAATTTAACCAAAAATAATTTCACAGAATTCCAAGCAAAAATTCCAAAATATCTAATAATTAAAAAACATCATTTTTAAATAAAATATTTTTAAAAACTTTTATTATTATATATACTTAAAAATAATAATTTTAATTATAAATTTCTAATAAAATTAAATTTTAATTATAAATTTCTAATAAAATTAAATTATTAATTAATTATTAATTTTTAAATTTTAATTATAAATTTCTAATAAAATTAAATTATTAATTAATTTTTAATTTTTAATTTAATAATAAAAATGTAAAAATTGATTAAAAAATTAACTAATATAATTATTAAAACATGAATTAAGTATATCATTATGAATTATTAAAAAAATCAATTGAACGCAATCATTTAAAAAAATCTAAAATCATTTCATTCTCTGCTCTCCAGTTTATTGTGCATAAGATCATTTCTTAGTTTTTATCTTGCATAAGATCATTTCATTCTTTGCTCTCTAGTTTTCATTTTGCATTTTTTTTTGTTGGTATCAGTTATTTAAATTTCAATGTGGTTGAACCAATACTTTAATGGAAGGTTTTGTAAATTTGGTATGAGAGAAAAAATGGTTGTAAATAAGTATAGAGGTTGGACAAGTTACAAAGCCTTCACACATTATGTATTATTATTAATAGGATGTTTGAGAGAAGTTTTTTCTTTTAATATTTTTGCAAATTCTTTTTTGGTATAATAGATTTTTTTTATTTTTATTAAAGGATAATGAATGAGATTTCTAAAGTGCTTTTGCAGTGAATATATTCAATAAGTTATGATAGTAATGAGTTACATTTACTAATTTAAAAGTGTATAAATTGTTCTCTTTGCCTTATTGGTTTTATAGTGTGACTTGAGATGGCATCACTACAATATGGTTATGGTTGGGTGGGAATTACTCATATGTAATTAGTTTTTTGGAGTGTCTTTTATCAAGAATGAGTGTTTTATCTCTTGGACTATCTTCCAATAAAAAATAATTGTCATATCTCTATATGTAATTTTGCAATCTATTTCTATTTAATGTTATGGACATACATGTGTTTCGAAAATACAATACACCATACTTCTAATTATTTATCTCTTTAATGTATTCACAAGTGGAATGCTAAGAAAACACTACTCATACAACCAAATAATAATGTGTCTTAAATTGCCACACCATAAGCATTAAACGTATCAATTAAGATTAAGATTCCACACCATGAGAAAGCTTACACTCTTTTATCAAGCTAGAGAAAAACCTACATCCAAAAAACCAAATTATGCCTTATTTTTATTTATTTTGTAAGTAAACATATTTACATTATATTAACAAGCAAAAAATTACATAGTTTACATCCAAGAGAGCATCCTTTGCCTCTGTGTGAGAAAACCATAGATGGGAACTGAAAAGGCTCTGCCCCAAGAAGGGGAAACCAGAGCTCGGAGATCTTACAGTCTACAAACAATAGTTGACAGTTAACTAGAAACACACGTTTTGGATCTAACATTACATTGCTTCGCATGAGAAACCAAAATGGATGTGGAGCCAAAACCATCAGCAAGTCTTGAGGCTCTACGACAGATATTCGCCATCCATACAAAAATGAATACTGAAGGGGCTTGTCATGAGGCTAGAGCAGACTAAGAGAACCAACTTGAAAAATTACATAAGGTCGATGCATTAGATTCTGTCGCATTGGAACTTCATGGTCACCACGTTGGTGCCACATTGTACTTGGGCACTGCTTTGAGCTTGCATGCTGCAAGTGTCTGCCAGAAGCTCCTCCTTGATGTAGCAACCATAGGGACTGGGACGACGAGGGAAGGAGGGAGGAGCATCAGCTATCGAGGGGACATAAATATGGGAGGGAGGGGGATAGGCCACGAGAGCACAAGGGACAGAAGAAGATGAGGAACTAACAAGAGGGGAATGTGAAGGAGAAGGAGCATGAAACGAGGAGGAAGGGATGTTTGGAGGGAATTTGATGGAGAGGACTTTGACCAGACGTTGAAGTGAGGAGAAAGAGTGGCTTTGGTGGATAAGAGCTTGACTATCCAACCCATGACCTTCAACCTCTCTTGGGCATGCTCCTTAAATTGGCAGGCGAGGAGGTCTCTGAGAGCCCGGCGCATCGGGCGGCCTCTGTGGGGGTCCGCCTCCTCCATAGCCAAAAAATCTCTTCTAATGGACTCTGGTATGTCATAGTCGAACATCGTGGCGATGGTGGCATCACTGAAGTTGGTGGGGAGACACCCATGGCCTCTACCTCTGTCGAGGCGTCGACCTCTCCCCTTGTCACAATTTATTGTTTGATGGCAGCAAAGCAGGGTCGCAACGCTGGAGTCAGAGGGAGCGTTGGAGGTAATGAAAAAGGGAGAATGAAGTCAGGAGAAGGGAATGACCATGACGTAAGTCAATTTATTGCAGGGGCACAGGAGCAGAGGTGCCTAGTATGGGGACAACAGGAGTCAACGAGGTGGAATAAAGGCCATGACTGCCACTTGGAGGGGAATGCGAGCCAAGTGGAGATTGCTGACAGGAGGATTCAGGAATTGTGCCAGTAGTCGCACGAGCACCTAAATCTGGGGAACCAAATTATGCTTTATTATTAAGAAATAAAGATGGAAATACAATGTTAAGGCTCCCTTAGAGAGAAAAAAAGGTATACAAATCTTCAACTCAAATATTGTGCACTATGGTTCTACCTTGTTGATTTGAGGTCACCAATTCTTACTCCTAGCACAAGATTTCATTCTCTTTGATGTCTTCCTTCTTTAACACTTCCAATCCACTTCACCTATCTTTTGTCAAATGTGTTCACCTTCCTCTTTTTTGATACTCTTAGCCAAGGATGTTACAAACTAGTTGTAACTACAACCAAACTAATTCCATATTTTTGGGAGTGATTCCATCTTCAATCCCATGATAATTGTAAATGTGGAAGGAAGCAATGTTGGCTTCCTCTTGTTTGATACTCTTAGCCAAGGATGTTACAAACTAGTTGTAACTACAACCAAACTAATTGCATATTTCTGGGAGTGTTTCCATCTTCAACCCCATGATAATTGTAAATGTGGAAGGAAGCAATGTTGGGATGGATAATGAAGGCTACTAAATGAGGTGAGGTAATTGAACAATAGTTAAGACTTCTAACTGGTATGGGATCAACAACAAAGGAAAAATAATAAGTTTTGTGTAATAACAACCATGGTATTAGAACAATGTCTTTTCTACTAATTTAAATAATGAAATAATCCCCATATTAAAAATCAGATAGTAGAAAATTCCTAATAAAATACAAATTTGTCAACATATTGTTACACCTAAAAAACTGAATTTCTACCAATTTTTAAATACACTAAATTTATATTAATTTTAATAAAATGATTGTACATTTACAAATTTTACTTTATTTTTAAAAACTACAAAAGTTTTATAAAATGAGAAAAAATATAATTGTATTTTATTAATTTTAAATTTTATTAACTTTTTTAAATAAAAATTTATAATTAACATAAATATTTTAATATTATTTAGATATAAATCATTTAAAATGAAATTCTCACATCTAAAAAAATATCTTTAATTTGATTAACTTGATTGTAAATTTCAATTATCCAGAGATTTGAAAAAAAACAAAATTAACAATGGACTGGGTGAGATAATCCAAAAATCGTTATTGATTTTGTGATCATTGGGTGAGATAATCGAAAAATTTAGATAAAGTCATTTAAAATGAAATTCCTACCTTTCTTTAGTATCTTTAATTTGATTAACTTGATTTACAATTATCAGATAAAAGATAAAATTAACAATGGACTTTATTGACTTTGTTTCTGAAAAAATTAGTCTCCTAAATAATCCAGATCTGCAATTCTCGGATTTTATCTTTACATTAAATAATAAATATATGATAATGCCCAAAATAGCAAAATCTTCATGGCTTAATGCAAGCCTTAAATTGCGCATGGAAGGACCTCGTTGTGTTATGAGAGGAGGAGCCGGACCAGGTACATTCGCCATTAAGAAAATTCTGCTCTGGATTGACTCAGACGGTTCACCTCGTGCAAATGTTAAATCTTTAGCAATTCAAGTCAAATGAAAGTGACGGGAAGTAAAGAGAAAAATTTACGACAAAATATCAGCGGCAGCCATTAATCCCTATCACGACTATATCATGAATGCGACATTATACGAGTGAAAAAACGACCGCGCAGGGCCAACCCGGAAGGGCGGTAAAGAAAGACAGGAAAGGGGTCAGTGGGCTGGGCGTCGATCGATATCCCAATTAATTGGAAGACTTGTCCCGAACGGAGGGAGGTCGGTATTAATTTACAGTGGGCTGTGCCTCTGGATCGGTGCTGGCCGCACCAGTGTAAGCCAATGTAATTAAGTTTGAGCGGGTCAAAACACGGGCTCTCAGATCTAACAGCGAAGAGATCTTTATTCATGAAAGACCAAATTTAGAATTAGACCACGTCCACATATCCATGCAAATGCGACGGTTACATTTTAGGCGCCTTCAAATAGATCATCTACCCGGGCTTCGATTCTCTCACTAGTATCTTTTGCTCGAGTTTCTCGAGGCCTTGGGTTGAATTCTCAGAAAGTCATTCTGGCGTTCATACGCAGGATTTCTATCTTGGAACGATAAAGAGTATTCAGACTTTCTGGATCTGCGAGATTTCTCCGATCTTGCGATTCTGCAGTAAATTTCCGAAGCATCCAGCGCAATCTGTGGATATTATATACACATTGTGTATACGGCAATGGAGATACAAGCAGTAGCAGCAGCAGGGGAAGAAGAGGACAGAGTAATGGCCACGGCGCATCATATTGTGAAATCTCTGGGCAGCTCCGAGCACATGGCAAGAGACATGCTCACAATTCTGTCTATGAGCAACGAAAATCTGGGCAACGCACCTCGGAAATCGGCCGACTACGACGCCAATTTGGCTTCCATGGATCGAATAATCTCATTCTGGTACTATTCGTCCAAGGCCATGCTGTTCCAGAGCAGCCGCAAGGAAGTCTACGAATATCTCGCTGCAGTTGACGGTCTCCGTCAATTGATTGAAAATCTGGTCGACACGCCAGGCAGTTCCAGCAAACTCATGCGCGCGCAGCGCCTCATGGAGATGTCGATGGCCCGCCTGCGGAAGGAGTTTCACAGAATCCTTTCAGCCAGTGTCGAGCCGACCTTGGCGCCGGACGACTGCAACTTGGGCCAGGGCTCGTCTGACGACGAGGCGTCGACGGACCAATACCCGAGCAACGTCAGGCGGCGCCGGAATCGGAATCGGAATGCGGACGAGATTTGCGAAATCGACATGATGCCGCTCGACGCCGTGCTGGACCTGCGCAGCATAGCTAAGCGGGTTATCGCCGGCGGGTACGGGGGTGAGTGCGTGCGAATCTACGAGCTGACTAGAAAGTCTGTAATCAAAGGCTGTCTCCACAGAATCGGCGTTGAGTGGGTCAGTACGAGCGACGTGCAGAGGATGGAATGGGGAGCGCTTGACATCAAGATCAAGAACTGGATATGCGCGGTGAGAGTTGCTGTAAGGATTCTGTTCGCTAGCGAGAAACGGCTCTGTGACGAGATTTTTGCAGGGCTTAGTGACATCAGGGATTCCTGTTTCGCCGAGGTCGTCAAGGGGCCGACGACGAAGCTTCTGGCATTTGGGGAATCCGTGGCCATGAGCAAAAAGTCGAGCGAAAGGCTTTTCAGGGTGCTCGACATGTACGAGACTCTGTGGGACCTTATGCCCGACATCGACACCGTTTATTGCCAGGAATCGTGTGCGAGCGTGAGGACGCAAGCGTCTACTCTCTTTGCTCAGCTCGGGGAATCGGTAAGGGAAATTTTGACGGAATTCGAGAATGCAATCCAGGCAGAAAATTCAAAAACCCCGGTCCCCGGAGGCACGATTCATCCGCTTACAAGGTATGTTATGAATTATCTGAGTTTTCTGTCTGATTACAAGGAGGCTCTCATGAACATAACGGCCAATGCACCCATTGATATCCCAAATGCCCTGCCGGATGACCCAGCGGACTTGCCTGGGGACTTGGTTGAGCATGACAATGAATTGGGTAGCCCGGCCTCTGCTTTGTCTGTGAGAGTGGGATGGATTATCAGAAAACTGCAGCATAATTTAGAATTGAAATCTAACCTCTACAAGGATTTGTCCCTGTCATACTTGTTTCTCACCAACAATCTTCATTACATTGTCCAGAAGATCAAGGTGTCAGAGCTTTTAGGGCTGTTAGGGCATGACTGGATGACCAAGAATGAGGACAAGGTGAGGCAGTATACTACCTATTACGAGCGAGCGGCTTGGATGAAGGTCTTCAATTGTTTGAGAGATGAAGACAATCCCATGAATGAGGGTTGTTCCTATGAGGTGTCACAGCAGGCCGTGAAGGATAGATTCAAGGGTTTCAATCTTGCAATTGAGGAGGTTCTCTGGAAGCATTCTGGTTGGATGGTGCCGGATGTACAGCTCCAAGATGAGCTTAGGCATTCCATCATAGAAAAGATGATACCAGAGTATCGGTCCTTCTTGGGCAGATTCAATAGCTATTTGGAAAGTGGGAGACACTCTGAGATATATACGAAGTATACACCTGAAGGCGTAGAAGCTCGCCTCTTGGGTCTGTTTAAGGCAACCCATCATCCACGAGGACAGGGACATCCTAGAAGGAAGGAAGGAGTGCGCTAATGTGGAATGAGATCTCATCATGGTGACATTCCATTACGGTAAGATAGCTTGCAATTACAGACATCAAAGAGCTTGTAATTACCGGCATCAAAAGCCTTGGTTTCACTATTAAAACCCTGCAACCACTGGTATCTCTAAATCTAAATTTGAAAACCACTGGTATCTCTAAATCTAAATTTGAACATTCTTTTCACTCTAATGAAATGCTGTTGATTGTAAGGGGGTGGTAATGTGAAGTTATGCACAAAATAGGTTCCTAATGCCAAGGAAACTCAGTTCAAGAGCTATCTTGCATGTACTTTTTAAAATTACTTTATATTTCTCTGTTCCCTGTTCTGCATTCCAATTATTTGATAGAAAGTACTGTAGTCAAACCTTACTGGAGGGTCTAATATGTTTCTGATTGTCACAGTGTCTTGCATAGTAAATACTTTATTTCTTGCTTGTACTCTATACAAGCTGACAATCTGTTAAGCCATCAACTGGGGAAAACAGCACTACTCATGCATGAGCCACAGGATCAGAGGTGGTTGCTTTTCATTGCATGCAGAAATCAGATTCTTAGATGCCAATGGCATTCATGTTGCCCTCCATTTACCAAAGAATGGGTCCACACATTTTCTCATCTTTACTTGATCTATATTTGTATGGAACCATTGTTTTCAAAAGATTTCGAAAGTTTTTTAGGACAATCTTAGACATTTTTCAAGATTGAATTTTTGACACCCATATTCGTTTTTCATTAGTTTTTAGCACTACTTGCTTGTTGCTTAGTTGTTCCCGCCTTATGCAAACTATACCTTAACCTTCTCTGAGATTTGGAAGAAATACATTTCCTGCTTGAAATCCTGCTTGAAACTCGAACACCCAACAGCCTCTTCCTGCATTTTCAGGTTACTCAACTAACTGTGTGCATCCTTTTCTAAGTTTTTACCAACTATAAAATCATAATTTCTTACAGAGATGCTGGTTCGAGGTTTTGCCTATTTGTTCTAGGTATATAATAGATGATAAAACACTTCCTATCAATTTAATATATTCATTTAATAGTTGGGTTCTATCTGTAGCTCAAGTTGGTTTTAGGCTTTTATAGTTTTCAAATTTTTGGAAGTTATGAGTTCAAAGCTACCAGTAGCTATCTCCACTAGTTGTTATCCAAGTCCTATCCAAGAATTTAAATTTTTTTGATGTTATGAGTTCAAAGCTACCCGTAGCTATCTCCACCAATTGTTATCCCAAGATCCAAGAGTTTGGAATTTTGAAGGTTATGAGTTTGGAATTTATAAGTTCAAATCTATCAGTAGCCATCTCCAGCAGTTGTTATCCCAAGTACTATCTAAAAGTTCAGATTTTTTAAGGTTATGAGTTCAAAACCACCCATAGCTATTTGGAAGTTACGAGTTCAAAGCTAACAGTAGCTATTTCCACTAGTTGTTATCCCAAGTACTATCTAAGAGTTCAGATTTATTATTTTTGAAGGTTATGAGCTAAAAACCACCAATAGCTATTTGGAAATTATGAATTCAAAGCTACTAGTAGCTATTTCCACTAGTTGTTATCCCAAGTACCATCCAACAGCTTAGATTTTGAAAGTCCAAGAGTTTAGATTTTTAAAGGTTACGAGTTCAAAATCACCATTTGCTATTTCCACCAGGTGCTATCCTCAATTCTATTAAAAGGATTTTTACAAGTTATGAGTTCAAACCTTACCAATTCTCGTTGCAAGACTTTATATTTTTGAAGGTTATGAGTTCAAACCCACCAATTCCCCACCAGTTGCAAGGTTTATATTTTTGAAGGTTATGAGTTCAAACCCACCAATAGCTGTCTATCTTCACCAGTTACTATCCCAAATACTATCCAAGAGTTTGGAGGTCCTGACTCAGGTACGATCCAGAAGTCTAAATCAAAACGATTATAGAAATTGATCCCCTGGGGAAGAAAAAACCATGCATTTAACAGCCTATGGTTGCGCCCTTCAGTTTGTTCTGTATGCCTGGAGTCCCATGTGAAATAACAATCTTTCCAAGTCTAAATGCTTTTTTGAGGTCCAGCAGCCTATAAATTTTATATCATTGCAGTCCGGTTGCTTATGATTTCACTTATTGAAATGCATGGCCACATCAACCTCTATTCAAAGCTACGAGTGTTTTGAGTAAGATTCATCAACTTTTCTTATATCTGTGATGACGAGTATATTAATTCCTTTCTCCAACAGTCCTTTCTGAAGCACTAGTAATGACTTTTCTTATGGCCATGCACTTGGAGCTCTGATATTGATGGCTCAAGTACAAAAGGATAAATAATAGTCAAATTATCATTTACTCCCAAAGCTACTAAATGTGCAAATAAAGATAAATAGCTACTAAATGTGGAAATAAGTAGCTGCTAAATGTGGAAGTAAACATAAATCAAACATCCAGAAAAACAGAGGCGGAGGTTGTTGAATAGCACTCCCAGAGCTGAAAATTCCATAGATGTGGGCAGAAAACAACGCGGAGAGTTTTGATTAGCACGCCCAGACCTGAAATTTCTAGAGACTTGGGCAGAAAATGGTAACACGCAGGAAAATGTATCTCTAACAATAAAAGCATTTTGGTTATTGGTCCCACACTTCAACAAGAACAAAGTACCTGTGTCAAATATGATACCAGAGGACAAATATATGAGACATGTCAAGATTCCATGGTGTTTAGTTTACAGATATTTCTTTTAAAATTAAAATTTAATTTGATTTAATGAATCAGTATTGAATATGATTATGAGTTGAAAATGTAAGTCATTACTGTAAGGGTAGATTTTCACTTTTATTAGAGATGCTAAAGATTTTTAGGCTGTTAATTTTTTCATTTCCTCGTATTTAAAGATTGTAATAAAATTAATATATCAGAGTTATTATTTAGATTGTTTCTAAAGATGTGTATTTTTTATTATCTTGATGTTTATATATAAACTTATTTATTTTTTTTCTTTTAATTTGATGGTAGGAAAAACTATTATAATGTAATGATTAATCAACTATGAAGACTATCATCAATGGGTGCTATATACAAATACACTACCTAAAATAATTTGTTAGTGTTTTATAATAGGTAGTTTCTCACTCTCCCTAAATGTCTTTGGATCTTGGACTACTTAATATCCAAGAAAAACAACTCTTAACCAATCAAAAAACAACCAGTCCACGAAAAACAACTCTTAACCAATCAAAAAACAACTCTTAACTAATTAATTTCAAATTTTCTCCAAACAAACAAACAAAAAAAAAAAACAAACAAACAAAACAAACAATTTTAATTTAAATAATATCCTCGAAACAACTCATTTTCCTTATAGTCATTTTTGAAACTATCTCTAATAAATTCATAAATGATACATATTTTAATTTATAATAATTGAAACTATCTTTAATAAAGTCATAAATAATACGTATTTTAATTTATAATAGTTGTCTTTCATTTTATATGTATAACTAAATACTATTTTAATTGTAATTTAATTTTGTATTTAAAAATAATTTTAAACATTAAAATAATTTTGAATATTAAAAAACACATTTTTATACATAATAAAAAATTATATATAATATTTATATAATCTTAAAAATTATCTCAAATGTGTGATAGATTTGTTTTTCAAACTAACTAATAAATAAATTTGAGTGATAAACTCAACTTTTAATAACTACAAAAAAATTATATACACAAAATTTTATAAACTAAAACTTTCAAAATTTCGAAAAAAAATTTAAATGCATAGTACTAACTTGTTAGTAAAAACTTATAAACGAGTTTTGAAAAAACTTTTACATAAAACACCCAACTTTTAGGTATTCAAAAGCTTCAAAATATCTGTGTGCGCTCCTGCTCTGCAACAGTCGACTGCTCCAGCGCGTCCCAGGCCTCTACGCCCCTCCGTTCGCCCAGCCTCATCAATGGAGGCCAGCGGGGACCCTGATCCCCCTCCTTCGCCGCCTCCGGAGGTGTTAGCCTTAAAATCAATGATAGTTGTTGGCCCAAAGCGCCCACCCTCAGCTTCTCAACAGAAGTTCGTAAAGAAACTGGACACGATTCCATCAATAGCCCTACCAGAAGAAGAAACTTGTAAAGCTGCGTTGAACCTTGTGGAGAGAGGCCTTATAGGTCAGTTCACTGGCCTCTGGCCATCTCCCAAATCGGTGGATGAATGGACCCAAAGGAACTGGAAGCCCCTGATTAAAGAAGGAGTTAAAAGTTATTTTGTAGGCAAGGGTTTCTTTGTGTTTGTCTTTGAAAACCCAGATGACAGAGGTTTAATCTTTAGAAATGGACCGTATTTCATGGGGCCCCAGGGTCTTTACCTGAACAAATGGTCCCCTGATTTCGATCCCACCCAGGACATCCCCTCTGCTGTCCCGGTCTGGGTTAGGCTCCCACATTTGCCTCTTCACTACTGGAACCAAAAATCCCTACAGATCATAGGTAACGCACTGGGAAAATACATAGATCAGGCAGCGAGAAAAGACCAGTATTCATGCGCTCGTATCTGCGTAGAAGTGGACCTAGAAGAGGGGTTACCAGAAGCTATCAAACTCACTATAGCTGGGTGGACGCATGTC
Source organism: Pinus tabuliformis (assembly GCA_031772625.1). Taxonomy (NCBI): domain Eukaryota; kingdom Viridiplantae; phylum Streptophyta; class Pinopsida; order Pinales; family Pinaceae; genus Pinus; species Pinus tabuliformis. The sequence goes on along the minus strand of CM062810.1, from coordinate 734,498,492 downwards.
CAGGAGTTGGACTACGAACAATTACCCTTTAAATGCAGACATTGCCATGGCCATGGCCACTTTGCAAAGAACTGTAAAAAGAAAGCAGAGGAGCAAGCAGACAAACAGAATGGGGAACAATGGACCCTAGTCCAGAAGAATGCAACCTCAAAAAAAGGCACAAGCAAAGGCAACATGGACGGAGCCCCTAGTAGCACCAAAGCCAACCAGGAAAAGGAAGTAAATCCAAAAGGGACAGAAAGTGCTCAGAACAATCAAGTTACCCTACCCTAGGAGAATGTAGAACAGGCGGACACTCCACCTTCAAACAAGGAGGAAGGGGAAGCAATCCAGACCGAGGCCATCCAAGGCAGTCCCTCCAATCCCTCATATGCAGAGATAGCAAGGAAAAAACCAGTTGAAAGCTCTGGTTCCTCGAAGGATGAAACCTATGAGCGATAAACGAAAAAAGCTGGAAGGAAATCCTGCAAAGAAAAGAGGGAGGAGGAGGCAGAAAGACTCAAAACACAAGGAAGCCAAGCAACCATAGAAATGTCTATTGGGCGGAATATCAGACCAAGGCCTTCCAAGGGAGGCCTCAATACTCCCTCAAGTAAATAATGAATCTCGTCTCTTGGAACTGTAGAGGATTGGGGAACCCCTCCAAAATAGAAGCAGTTAAGGATCTTATGAAAGCAAAGCCCTTAGATATCCTCATGCTCCAAGAGACCAAAATAGAAGGCCAAGCCCTTCTAGAGATCAACAGTTCAAAGTGGAATAAAAGAGCAGGCAAAGCTGTCAGCTCAAGGGGAACTTCTGGAGGGCTGGCAACTCTCTGGAACGATGACCTTTTTCATCTGAAAAATCATAAGGAAACACAGCACTGGATCCACACGGAATTGATGCACAAAGCAAGTAAGTTGTCTATTTCCCTTTTCAATCTTTATGTCCCAGTTTCTTATTATGAAAAGCGAGAATGCTAGAACTCCCTTTCAGCCTTCTTAGAGCAGTCATCCCCCAGCAATATCATCATAGCAGGGGATCTCAACATCATTATGAAAGCAAAAGAAAAGAGGGGGGGGATAAGCAATAGAGATCCCATGCTAGACGAGGTGGAGGAACTCTTTCAGCGCTGGGATCTTCTGGACTTCAATCCTATCAGAGGCATTTATACCTGGTCCAATAACAGAGTGGGATCAGATCACATCTCAGCACGTTTAGACAGATTCATGGTACAAAGCTCCATAATGATGAACAAAAAGATAATCATCACTAAAATCCTGCCTAAACTTGCTTCTGATCATAAGCCTATTCAGCTACTCTTGGAAGATGAAGAAGAACTGGGGCCTATTCCATTCTGGTTCAGCCCTCTATGGATCGAGAAGGAAGGTTATATAGAGACAGTGAAGGCAGCTTGGGCCAAAACTTTCACGGGATCCCCAAGCTATGTCTGGGAGCAAAAATTGAAAGCCACTAAGCAGGCTCTGAAGAACTGGATAAAGAGACCAGCCCCCTCTCCTACTGAGCAAAGAAAGGAGTCAGTCCATTCATTGCAGACTCTGCAAATAGAGATGGAAAACAAAGACATCACAATAGAGTTGCTGGAAAAAGAAACAAAAGCCCAATGTTCTGCCCACCAAACTTTCAGAAAGGAAGAAGAATACTGGTGACTAAAATCTAGAAGTTTGTGGTTGAAGGCTGGAGACCGAAACACCTCCTTCTTCCACCGACAATATAGAGCGAGATTGACAAGGAACCACATAGCAGAAATCAAAACAACAGAGGGCACTGTTTGCAAAGGTTTTAACCAAGTCAAAGCTGTCGCTGAAACCCACTTTAGGAATCTTTACAAAGAAGAAACTCACAGAAATAATGAGGAAGCTGCTGATTTCATCGCCAACATCCCTTCTCTTATTAGCCCTGAAGAAAACGCAACTCTCTGCAGGCCAACCATGGAGGAGGAAATCATAAATGTTATCTGGTCCATGGACGCAGATAAGGCTCCCGGGCCTGATGGATTTACAATCCATTTCTACAAGTCTTGTTGGCATATTATCAAAGCTGATCTCTACAAAATGATAGGTTGGTTCATGAAAAAAAGCCAAGATAGGCGGAGGAACCAACTCCACTTACCTCGCTCTAATCCCCAAAGACACCAATCCGGAGACATTCGCAAGATTCAGGCCCATTTCGTTGTGTAACGCTTCATATAAAATTCTGGCTAAACTGCTAGCAAACCGGATCAAGCCATTGTTAAAAAGACTGATCTCCCCTCCTCAAGGTGGTTTCGTGGAAGGCAGGCATATTCTAGATAATGTAATCCAGGTACAGGAGATCATTCACTCTAGCAAGCAGCGGAATGAAAAAGGCATGTTGATTAAATTAGACATGGCAAACGCCTTCGACAGAGTGGATCGCTCTTTCCTCAGCAATGTCCTTCTCTCATTTGGCTTTTCGACCCAATTCGTAAATCTCATCAAAGCTTGCATTGACAAACCATGGATTTCCCCTTTAGTCAATGGTTGCCCCACAGATTTCTTCCAAAGCCAGAGAGGCATCAGGCAGGGATGCCCCCTCTCCCCATTCCTGTACATCATAATGGCAGATTCCCTCAGTCGTAAACTCACTGCAGAAAGACTAAACGGCAATATCCCGGGTCTCAAACCTTCCCATGGAGCTGAAGCCCTGAACCACACTCTATTCGCTGATGATTCCCTTCTCCTTGGCAGAGCCTCCATCAGAATTGCCAAAGCCATAAACATAGTTCTCAAAAGTTATTGCAGAGCCTCAGGGGCATTAATAAATGAGAACAAAAGCGAAGTTTTCAGCTGGAATATAGATCAGAGGGAGCTCTCCGGGATAACCACTCTCCTCGGATTCAAAGGACAAGCAACTTGGGATAGATTCAAGTATCTGGGCCTTCCCATTATATCAGGAGCCAATAAAAGAATGCTTTGGAGTGAAATAATCTCGAAAATTAAAACAAAAATTGCAGCATGGGGAGGCTATTGGCTGACGAAGGGAGGCAAAGTAATTTTAATAAAAGCATGCTGTCAGCGCTACCAATATTTCGGGCATCGTTTCTCCTAGCACCAAGAAATGTGTCGGAGCAAATATCCAAACTGCTTAGAGACTTCTTGTGGCAGGGAGGAAAGGGAAATGAAAAAAAAATACATCTAGTGAACTGGGACATGGTGAAAAAAACAAAGGCAGAAGGATGGCTACAAATTAGAGATCCAGCTCTTGTCAATTTAGTGCTGGGAGGAAAGATCTTGTGGAAGCTGATCCACGAGCCCTCCCATTCGGTTAGTGTTTTGTTGCGCACTAAGTACAGACCCAACAAATCCCTCAATAATATTCAGAACGCAAATACAGTCAACAACACGCAGGTGTGGAAACTATGCTGCAGGAGCAGCAAGTTCTTCAACAAACAGGTTTACAGGATCCCCGGCAACGGCAAACGCACCCACCTATGGCTTGACAGTATTATGGGGAAAGAACCTCTGAAGAATAATGAGGACATAGCTGATCTCAGGGACTGGCTGAAGCAAGCAGTAGTCAACACCATATACGATCTGTCAAAATGGGATCATCGTGGAGATTGGGCAAGCTGGGATTTTCATGGAGTCCCAGCGCGGTTATCCCATCAATAAACCCTGCTTGAAGATCTGCTGTAGGAATCAACCCTTGTCAACAGATCCATGAAAGACAAATGGGGTTGGGGTCAGTCCAGAGTCTACACCACAACAGCAGGATATAGAGCATTGCAGACCTCAAGAAATAGCAGACAAACTCCGGCTTTTTGGAAGAATGTCTGGGACCCCCTAGCCCTACCAAAAGTGAATATCTTCTTCTAGACCCTGGCTCATAATAAACTCCTAACTAGTGATACCCTGGAAAAAAGGAATATAGCAGGGCCGCACAGATGTGTGTTATGCAGCAACAATTTCGAAACAACCCAGCGCCTTTTCTTGGAATGCAATTTTGCAAAAGAGGTATGGGGAATTATTTTACATGAATTTCATATTATATTGCCTTCACAAATCTCTGTTTCAGATCTCTACGCTACTCGGAGTCGATTCTATTCCCAGTGCATTCCTTCCAAATCATTCTGGAGTAAAATTTGGACAACTATCCCAAAATATGTTTGTTGGCAGCTTTGGTTGGCTCGAAATCAGCAGATTTTCAGAGAGATGAGGCACTCTCCATTGCAAGTTGCAGCAAAAGCTAAATCCTTTCTCCTAGAAGCAACCCAACAACAGTATTTCAAAGAAGACCCATTGCTACTTGTCATGCGGAAATAGTCGATAGTGCAGACACAACCAACCTCCCTAGAAGCTTAAGGCTTTCTAGTGACAAACAAGACAATTAAGAGCAATCATTCTCTAAATATGCATTCATCATACAAGAAATCAAGTGTTTAGATCCTACCTGTAACCCAACGCTGTTGTAGTAGTCCAGCTTCGTCGATCCGGATGAGCTCCTCCTTCTCTTCGAAACCTGCATTCACTAACAATCAAACGATTAAATAGCACCTGAATATCTCATAAAACAAAACATATTTAACATACAGACCAAGGAGTATATGAAACAACTCATAAATAACAAATTGTTGAGAAGAATGGACTTATTTGTATTAATAGGAAACAAAAGAAACCATTACAACCTGAGCCTTGGTGTTGTGCAAGTTCCTCCCAGGGTCCATCAAGAGTCTTCCTTTACTTTGATCAGCTCACCCACTTCCAAATGAAACAAGAAAGGATGACAATCTCTCCTCACAAGCTTCTACAAGGAAGTCCTAATCTCAGCAGCATCTACCCTTAGGAATTTTCAGCTTTCAACCTCCCCTCCCTCTGGCCCAATGCCTGTATTTATAGTGCTGTAGAGGTAGTTAATCAGGTCCACCATCAATGGGATAAGCCCCTCTTTTGGGTGGGTTAGCTCCCCTCTTGATGGGATAAGTTCCTCTTCTATAGGGATACATGAACCATCTGGAGGCGCTCCATACATGTCAAACAAGCTTCTAGAATGCTCTAGAAATAACCACAAGTAACTTTTTTGGAGTGAAACTTGCGCTTATTGACCTTTACAGGAGTACGCACCCATTGCTTTACAGATAGAGCGTACAAGTACGCAGGTATTGTGAACTTGGATTGTGTACCCGCAGGTAAGGCTGAGAGAAACTGCGTACCAGAGATAACTTGACTTTAAATGACTTTTCTCTCTTTCTTTGAGTTTGACATGGAAAGCAAAGGCATGAGACTTGCCAAGGAGGACAGTATGGCAGTTGATGGAGCCATACAAACTGCAAATAGTCATGGTGACATTTTTTAGTGTAACAGATTGCCCCCTAAAGTGCGAAGCCTGAAGTAGATTTAGGGTTTCAAATCATCTAGGAAGGGTGAAGTACTTTATCATTTCAAGGATTATCTTGTGGAGAGCCTGGTCAGAACCTACAAATATTCAACACAAAATACATATATAAGATGATATCATCGCTGAGGTAGGCATTCCCATACTCAGATTGAAAACTTTAACTAACAATCTAACTACTGCTCTGTTACAGGAATGATTTCGCAATACATCATAATCATAGACTCTTGTAGACACAGTATGGACGCAGCCATCTGTTTATAGTTAGTCTACTTATATAATGAATACAAAACTCCTCGCAGCCTGGATGGTGGAAACTAGATCCAGGGTCTTCATTTCCACTTCCCGAATTGGTACGATTCTATCCATGCGAATAAATGAGTTGATGTCGAACATGGTAGAAACCACTTGATTACCAGTCAATGATGTAAACCGTTAACAAGTGTGAGAGAGACCACCAGTGATGTCAATGGTTCTCAAAGTACCCAGTACAATCCATGAGATGTGAATGAATGAGTCGATGTCGAACAGGTCATGGAATCCTTCGATCGAAAGTCAATGATGTAAACTGTCGTCAAAGGCGAGAAACCTGCCATTGATGCATGCAGACTTCAAGGTACTGACGATTTCTAAGTCATCTCTCTAGATAATGTGCTGATGTCGATAGAAAGCGACCCGTTGCAGGCAAGCCCACAACACGAAATCATAGCTCAAGTTGAAGAAATGTTGCTGTAAGGACTGACTCAGGGATGGTCAAAATGGATGACAAGTATTTTGCATATGAATGGTTTATTTGTAGAGACCTCTTGAACACATAATGACACAACAGATGGCTTGGTGACGATTGACCCAAAGTTAATACCCAGAAATGGTTGAAGACTTTCAAAGTGGTTTTAATCAACTTTAAGATAAAGGATTTCCCAACCCAGGTAAATGGAAAGTGTCATGTTCAAGAGTGGTAATAAGGTTCTTCTGTGACAAAGGATAACAAATAGGTTCATTCTTCTCTCTTTTACCCCACCATTTCTGGCAAGTACCTCTTTATTTTTTACAAGCTTGAGGAGGATAACATATGCTTGATTATAAGCTCATCCTTCGGATGAGTCCAACTTAGTTTAGATTCGAACCCTAAGAAGGAGTGGTTGGTTCCTGTTTGTAATCGAACAGGTCCTTTACTGTGAAATTTTAACGAGTCCAGTATAGGAGAAACTCGGCGTTTTTCAATTTTAGAGAGTTTGAAAAAACTAAAGAAGACTCCAGGGTTGAACTTTTTCGTAAATTTGTGTCTCCCAAGCCTGAAAAAGTATAAAATAATACTTGAGAGAACCTCTTGATCTTGCGACCAAGGAGTACTTTCATGATTAGTGCCTCTGACCTGAAAAGTAAAAAGCGATCAAGGACACGTCGTTTTATTTCCAGTATCGAATTTGAAACGACAAAAACCCGGCAATCTTTTCCTGTTTTTACGGTCAGAAAAAGGGCTATAAGGGGACCGTCTTTTAATTCCGTTTTAACGAGTGTAAAAGAAACGCTCGGAAATCTTTTCATGTTTTAGGAGTCAGAAAAGGGCTTAAAAGATGACTTTGATGTTTTGGTTCGTGAAAAATGATAATTTTCTCTGAAAATCCTTGTCCTTTTGTCCTGCACAAAAACAACACATTACTCATACCTGTTTAAGATAGGCAAAAATGCATTGAAAAATATCTCTTTATGGTGAAAAATAAACAAACCTAGCATTCATTTATCCAAAAAACCTATAAAAAGACTTTTTACCATGTCATTTTTACCATTTTACTGTTGAGGGAGAGAAAATGGCTTTTGACAAGAAACTTCCCGTGGACTTTGGGAGAATTCGACCGTCGGAATCGAGTGCCGTCTCTTTCAGGTATTTCACAACATCCTCTTCTTCAATTTCATCCATTTAGAATTTCATTTTAGGCTTTAGTTTGATTTTTTAGAGGGTTTGGGGTTTTAGGATGAGCTTTTCGGGGTACTCAGGTGCCCCATGGGTGATCTGCGTACCCAGACTTTTTCGTATATGGGAAAAAGGTCGGGGTACGCAACCCACCTTCAGAACAGCTGCGTACCGCTGCTCTGTTTTTGAACGCGGGGTGCGTACTCCGCGCAAAGCGGATTTTCAAAACCAAAACTCAAAACCTAACCATTAAAATTTGATTTAATGAATTCTAATCAATGTCTTTTGGTGTGTAGATTGCCCACCATGCTAGATTGGCGTGAAAGAGAACACGAAGATGTCGATTTGGCCGCAATTGATCATCAACCCTCCATTGATGCTTTGAAGGCATGTGGTCTCTACAAGTACTGGGCCATATCTGGCATGAGGGCCCATGTGCCATTCTTGGAGTGGCTGGTTGAAAGGTGGAACGTCCAGGAACAATGCTTTTACATCAGAGGGCACCAGCTCGAGATAGAGGCCTCTGACATATATTTTCTCACTGGTTTGCCTAATAGGGGCGAGCAACTGTCTCTGTTTGGGACTAGGCCGGGTGGCCAATCCCTTGCTAGTCTCCGACTAGAGTGGTGCAACAATTAGAACCAGGAGAAAGGGATAGAAATCAAGTATATATCCTTGCCCGATCTTATGGTAATTGCCTTTACAATTACCAGACTCTGCGGCGCAGCCGCCTTGCACATTGCCACCAGGTCTCAAATGCGGATGGCAATAGATTGCTACTGAGGCACCATTTTCAACTGGTGCGATGCTGTGTTGGCCAACATGAAGGGCCAACTAACTAGGGCAAAGAATGGGAAATTAAATACCTTTGGATATGGGCCTTTAGTTGTGAGCTTTGCCCTAGAGAGAGTTCCGATGCTTATCCCTCAGCATCTCACTGTTGCAGTTGGGCCACCTCGGGAGCCCAAGTTGATACGATGGGTTACGGTGATGGCCCGACATCCTGATGAGGGAGCGGGAGTTGTTCGATTTCCTGCGGGTTACTTTCACTGGTTGGAGAACCAGGTCTTTGCGATTCAGGACTTTCCTTATGCCGGAGTAGATTTTCGCGGTGATCCGGACATGGTTCTTCCACAGGGAGAACAATGGGACGACAGAGGTATTTCATTTTCCACAAGTTTTTAAATTATTTACTTTTTATTTGTTTTTATATCGTCTCAAAACTGACAGTGACAATTTTCAAAATGCAGATGTAGGTCCACAGCGTCCGGCCAATCTCCGGCCATTCGAGAGAAGAGTACCAGTTGCACCAGCACCGGCCCCACAGGATGCGGCCGCAGAGACCTTAGCCGAGCTGGAACAGGACCTAGAGCATCTCACGGCGGACATACCAGAGACGACTATAGACGATATTCCTATCTGGCTTCAGCGCTATGTGATCACAGTCCCAGGACCTATCAGGGGGTTCCTGTGTAGGGTAGCGCGGGCAGTGGTCTCTTATAGAGAGCACCACCAGTGATTGGCTAGTCACTTTTTGTAGACACATATGACATTTTTGGTTTTTTGTACTTATCATTTTTGCCGATCATAAGGTGTTTTTCAACCTATGATCGAAGACAATGTATATTTTGACACACTCCTATCTATATATATCATTATTACCGGCTTATCTTGTTAAACATGTATGATTTGATGTTAATGTTTTTAAATTTACATGTATGATTATCGCAAATGTCTGTCTAACATTCGAGAAGCAATTGCATCTGCTAATGTATTAAAAGACCTTAGAATATGTTGATATTCGATGTAATCAAATTCACGTTTCAAAAGACGCACTCTCAAAAATAACCTTAATAACACTGGATTTCTAATGGCATAAACTCTATTAAGCTGTAATACAACGAGTTCAGAATCTAACCTCACTATCAAACTCCGAATCCCAAACGAAATAGATTCAGATAATAACTCAATCACTGCACTGTATTCTGCAATGTTGTTTGTTGTTTGACCGAGGCTCACCCCATGCATAGAAACTAACTCGTCAGAGGGCGAATAGATAACCCAAGCTGCGGAAGAGATATTCCGTGTACTATGACAAGCACCATCAGCAAAACCAATGTACGTTTGGAGAGGCATTGACATCTGCAAACATCAAAGGTAAAACCAAGATAAGCAGAATAACGACGAAAAACACACTTTCTAAACTAAGCACACTGTCTATTCTAACAAACACACTAGCTAGAAAGAGAAAATTAACCTAACTATCCTAACAAAAAATCTTCACATCCACCATTTAAGCATAGTACCTCTTTAGGTAAAGTCCATTTCTGGGTTTACCCAAAGAGTCCCCATCAAAGTCAACCAGCTCATAGGCCCCTTTTGCTAGCTTTCGCTTAACAATGTAGGGTCCATGCCACATAGGAACGAATTTTCCAGCACCTAATTTATCGTTAGCTTGATCATACAATAGCACTAGGTCTCCTTCCGAAAAATTTCGAGGGGTCACATTGCGATCATACTGAGCTTTCATTCGTTTTGCATGAGTCTCGATTGCCAGTGCAGCATCACGTCGAGTCTCATCTAATTGAGCTAAGTATAATAAACGCTTCTCCTCTTCGGAAGTAGTTGGAAGTAATTCGACAGCCATTTGAAGTGATGGGATTTCGCATTCAATGGGCAGCACGGCTTCCAAACCATAAACTAGTTGGAAAGGAGTGAACCCTGTTGATGTTTTCAGCGAAGTTCGATATGCCCAAAGCGCGGAAAATAACATGTTGTGCCAATTCGACCGATGAATGCCAATGATTCATCGGATCATGATGATCAAAACTTTGTTGATGGACTCAACCAGACCGTTGGCTTGTGGATAATAAGGATTTGAGCTATCGTGGCGCAAACCAAGCTGGCCTGTAAGTTCTGTCATCATAGTGTTTCGAAAATGGCGCCCATGGTCAGTGATTATCGCTTGTGGGACACCAAACCTAGCAATAATGTGATTGAATACGAAAATCGCAGCTGTCTTGCTGTCTGCCTCGAATGTAAGCATCGCCTCGGCCCACTTAGTAAAATAATCAACCGCAAGGATGATATACGCATGCCCCCGGCCGAGTGAGGGTTACATGTAATAAAGTCGATACCCCATTTAGCAAAAGGACCAACGGCAATTATAGGGTGGAGAGGAGCTGGTGGTGCGCGCATCTTGCGATCAAACACTTGACAGTTGTGGCATTTTCGGACCGCAATGATACAATCTTTAAACATGGACGGCCAGAAATAGCCAGCACGCAACACCTTCTGAGCTGTGGCATACCCAGACATATGACCGCCACACGCCCCAGAGTGACAGTCATTCAAAACCCTTTCTGCCTCTTCGTGAGTTAAGCAACGTCGGAAAACCAAGTCCGCCCCACGGCGATAAAGAGTATCTCCAATAATTTTATACTGTTGGGACTGGAATCGAATTTTCCGACGTTCCGTCTTAGAAGCTTCGGGCCGAAAGGATTGGGTTTGGAGATAGATGATTATATCTCCGTACCACGGATCTAAAGTGCTGATGAGAAACAAAGATTCGTCCGCAATGGGTTCCTCTGCCACAGTTTCCGTGTCAGCACGCGGGAAGTCACACATCAACTCGGCAAAAACTAAAGATTTCTTAGACTTAGATTTTTCAAACTCTAAGTCGAACTCTTGCAGGATAACGATCCATTTAGAGTACTTGCCCCCTAGCAATTGTTTAGTCAAAATGTAGATCATAGGGTTGCAATCCGAAATAACTGTAGTTTTACGGAGAAGAATGTAATGACGAAAACGTTGGACAACCTGAACGGCTGCCAGGGCCAATTTCTCCACATGCGAATATTTTAGCTTAGTGGGATTTAATGTCCTACTAAGATAATATATCACATGTTACGTTGCAAATTCGTCTTCCTGAACTAAGACCATCCCAATCGTGGAATGAGAGGCAGCGAGGTACAAAAAGTAGTCCTGGTTGTAATTGGGAGGATGCAACAACGGTGCATGGGTCAACGCGTGTTTAAGTGCATCAAAAGATTGCTGAGCTATCTCATCCCAAGCGAATTGAGCGTTCTATTTCAACAACCGTGTGAAACCTTTTGTAACCTCGGCGTAGTTAGGAATGAATCGGCGTAGAAAGTTTGCTTTCCCTTGCAAATTTTGGAGTTGGCGAAGACTCGAAGGAGGAGGCAATTTGATGATAGCTTCGACCTTCGAGGGATCGACGCGAATGCCGGCTTTTGAAACTACAAATCCTAGCAATCGTCCCACTTCTATACAGAAGACACATTTGTGTGGGTTCAAACGTATACGATAATGCCTACACCTCATGAAAATTGCTCGTAAATGGACAAGGTGATCAGCTCGATGTAAGGAATGAGCAGGCAAATCATCGAGGTACGGTTGCACAATGTGTTTGATGTCGTGAAACGCGTAAGACATTGCCCTTTGAAAAGTGGCTCCGGCATTCTTAAGCCCAAAAGGTAATTTGCAATAAGCAAATGTCCCCCAAGGACAAATGAAAGCCGTTTTTGGTTGATCGACAGGTAGAATATTGATTTGATTGTAACCGGAAAAACCATCCATAAAGGAAAATATTTCACTGCCGGCACAATCATCAATTATTTGATCGATATAGGGCGTGGGATAGTTGTCTTTTGGACAAGCACGATTAATATCCCTATAGTCGATGCATATTCTTATTGTTCCTTGCTTCTTGTTAACTGGAACAATATTCGATACCCAATCCGTTAACGGGATCGGATAAATGAAACCTGCCTTCAACAGCTTCTCAACTTCTGCTTTAATTGCAGCCGCTTTCCTAGGGTGTATCTGACGCAGACGTTGCCGAACGGGTTTAGCGTCCGGGTAAGTCTTGATCTCATGAACAACAATGGAGGGATCAATTCCTGGCATTTCCTCATAGGACCAGGCAAACACGTCACGAAATTCTTGAAATAGGGCCTTGTATGTTTGAATCTCGTCATCTGTACATGAGGCACCTATATGAATGTTCTCAACAATTCCAGTTTTGACTGAAATGTCAATGGCAATAGTTTGGGAAATGTTCCCAAATTCAACTCTGAATCAGGATGTTTCATGGGATTCTGAGCGTCCTTGACATATTCAGCCGTAAAGATTGATGAAAAATCATTTTCAAAGCCATCACCCTCAGGTAAAAACGAAGATCTTCCCATGGTAGATCGTCTACACTTAGGATTTCGCGAAGTTGCTCGTCAGATGACACGACTTCAGGAAATGCTATCCGTTCTGAGGTTGATGTGAAAAGTGATTCCTCACGGACCACATTCATTTGATCAATTTGGGTTGAACGCGAGTCGGTAAAAGACTGCACTGCTTCATAAGCAATTTCATATGGACTCAAAGGCATAGCATCACCGAATGAGTCTATCTCAGATTCAGATGGGACAATCCATGGATCATCGTAAATAATAGTATCTGATGTAATCATATGAATGGAAGCGAATGAAGGGTCTGCGTTGATTGGAGGAAAATGAAAAGTTCCTAGTAAACCAGAATCTTTAACTAATCCTACGCCAACATCCTTATAAGGGATAGTCGTTTTACCGACATGCTGGATACTTTCTGAAGAGGTTGGGTTGGATGAAAAGAAAGCCAGCTGGTCTATCGTCACGATCTTGCCATTATGTGGAAACTTTATAACTCTAAAGACCAATGAGACGACCGCTGTCATAGCGTAAGACCAACTTCGACCCAAGAGAAGGTTGTAGTCTAGAGGGGCATCAACCACCTCCACATCCAGACTAACGGTTTTTCCTTCAACCCCTATAGGCAAATCCTGTAGAATGCCAAACGGATGGAACCCACGACCATCAAAGGCCTTAAGAATTGTCGAGGATTGGTTCAACGAAGGAGAGCCAAGTGATCTCCAACACTGAATCAACATAATACACGTGGAAGCTCCTTCATCAATTACAGTCTGATGAATAGGCCTGTTTTTGACTATCATTGGAATCTAGAAAGCCATCTGATGAGGGAGACATGGTGTACTATTTTCTAGATCAAAGATTATCAGGTTCGGGTCCTGAACGTCAACAACTCCTATAGCCGACAAAAGTAATTTTCGTTGTGCTGGGCATGATTGCAATACTTCTAAAGCCGACATCGCTGAGGGTGAAACAGCTAAATCCTCAACAATGTTGTAATTCTGGGCCGCTCTCGCATGTGGATTGAAAGCAGACCTTCGAAGTACACCCTTGGCGGGCGGTTTGATTACTGAGTCAGGGTTCGATTTCTCGATCTGTAGCGGATTGGAACCGGGAGCTGAGGTTGATGGATTTGACTGAGAAGATTCTGCTTGTTTCGATCCATCAACAGGACTTTTACTACCATAATCGTGTGATCGATTCGCAATCCGTACATGAGACATCATCAATATGGGTTCTTCACTGGCACTCGAGGAAGAACCTATTATCTTACTCTCCTGCTTTGGAAATGGATCTTTCAAAACAGCAGGAGTTGGGGAACCCTTGACGATTTTCGCAACCTCGGCCCGATGAGGGCAATCTCTTGTAAAATGATCCTCTTCACAAATAAGACAAGGATATCGAGGTTTGCGTTTTTCGTCATTGGTTTCCGACTTTTCTTTTTTCTCCTTTGGAGCCTTGTCTGCTTTATCCTTCTTCTTACCTTTCTTTTTCCCACCATTTTTTGATTTGGGCGTAGATGACTCTACGGCACGAATATCAGCGGAAATTTCAGGAGAAGATTCTCCTGTCGGGGAGTCGGGTAAGGTGATAATGGGCAAAGAATTCTTTGAAGACTTCTTCTTGCTTTTAGTATTCACCGTACCAATCATGCCATCAGCAGCATGAGATCCCGAAGGAGCACTAGCGATTTGATTCGACTTTGGAAGATCTGGGATCTTTTCGTGTAACGTACCCGACTGAGTATAAACCAAGTCAAGCTACTGCGCTTGAGCAATGACTTTCTCTTCAGTAACTACTCCGGCCTTAGCTACGTCTTCAGTAATCTTTGGTAATAATGATTTAACAAACCATTCAGCTAAGATTTGGTCCGGGATAAAAACTTTCACTAAATGCCTTCGACGTCGCCATTCATGAATATGGTCAGAAATATAAGTGGACGTCGACTGTTTTAATGAAGTTAATAACTTGGTGCCATTATCATATCTGACCGGCAACTGAAAATGTGTTAAGAACGAGGTAGCTAACTGACTAAAGTTATAAAAAGAGGCCCGTGGTAGCTCGATGTACCACTTGACCACGAGACCAATGAGCGTACGCTGAAAAAGACGTAAACGGATCGAATCATCCGAGATAGAATTTGAAGCACACCAGAGGTGGTAAGTCATCACGTGATTTGATGGATCCTCTCCAGACTTATCTTCGAACTTGGGTATGTCATTGGGCAACTTATTTGGCATTGGCGGCCAGAACGGAAGATAATTTACTGGGTCATTCGTTAGGCACGTCAAGTCTGGTAAATCCAAAGTTGCGATAAACGGAAATTGCCGGTTAGGATCCCTACAACTCTGGGTCACAAGACCAGTCCCAGGAGGAGGATATCCAGGATAACTTGGAATAGGAATCGCATTTGGGATATTGTATCCTCTCGGAAAACCAGGATTAACCGGACCGTACTGGGGTTGCTGTGGCTGTTGATAAGTGTACCCAGGATACGGTTGATACTGGTAAACCGGTTATTGGACAGCAGGCCCGTATTGGTACTTTTGCTGGTACGGTTGATAAACAAATTGTGGTTGAGAAGTAACAACCGTACTTAAACCTGGCTGCCCCACAGGCATCTGAACCGTAGTTTGAATCGTAGACCCAGACAATGGTAAAGATGTCTGTGGAGTAGTGGCAGAGACAGTAGAAACCGGAGCTGTCGATACTCCGGAAGTAGGTGTGGGGGAAGGAACAGATGTTGCGGTAGTTGCAGCAGTCATTTGAGATGGAGTACTAGGTGCAATTGGCGACTGAGTAACTACCGAAGGTACAGAAGTTTGAACACTGGACTGGACTGGTTGCTGGGGTGGACCAGAAACCACAGGTTGTCCAGTTTGAGTTGACAACTGTACGCTTGGCTGCAACACTTGTTGAACTTGCGATGGATCCCACACTACATTTACTCCGGGGTATTGACCCATGACAGGTTGAGGATATTGAGATCCATAACCGGATTGAGGGTAGGATTGATAATTGATAGGTACATTTCCCATACCTTGAACGTAAGATTGACCTTGAGGTGGTTGATAACCTTGACTCGAGTACTGACCTTGGGGTAGATACCCTTGGGGTAAGTACTGATACTGGGGTTGACCTTGAGGCATATATTGGTACTGAGGTTGACCCTGGGGTACATATTGAGGCTGGGGTTGACCTTAAGGAATGTATTGTACCATGGGTACATACTGTCCTTGAGGTTGCCCCCCAGATGCAAATTGTGTACCTTGAGGTTGCCCCCCAGGCGCTAATTGAGGCTGCCCCCCAGGCGCTAATTGACCACCTTGAGGTTGAGAACGGGGAATTGAACCTGACATCATATAAATGTCTCCTACACCCAATGGTCTATTACCATCATTTCCAGCTAATGACCCATGTCCAATGGGTTGAGGAGATGCTCCTGCAAAGGTACCAGAAAGTGGTTGATACCCAGTAGGAACAGAAGGACCACCATACAAGAAAGATTCAGGGGGTTGAGTAAACACGGACGACTGACTAGACATATTTACAGGAGTATAAATACCTCCGGGTGGATAAGGAGTACGAGGTGGAGAAAAACCTATCCCTGAGTTGTCTAAGTAATTAGTTAACGAAAGGTACCAAGTAGTACTTCTAGGTGGACTGTAAAAGATAGATTCACGCTCTCTTAGATCAAGAGTATGTTGATCTTCAAGAATAGGGCCTACTTCTTCTTCTGGAGCAAGTTCTTCAATAGCTATCAAACCAGAAGGAAGATTTTCGGTTATGACTCTTTCTACCCTAGGTGAATCAGGAACACTAGAAGTTGGAGTAACAGGTTCAGATATTTCAGGTTCTTCGCCTATATCACTAGTAGATGAAAAACTACCAGCAAGCTCAGAAACTGTAACAGCTTCAGGATTATAACCTGTTTCTAGACTTTGGTAATCTGGATGGACTACCAACGAAGATTCTCCTTCTTCAGGTGAACCTACTTTACTGCCACTAGGAGGAGTTACAGGGACTTTCAAACCTTCGTAATGACTCGGGTCGTCTCGAGGAGGTTCACCCCGAAGTCTACGGGATCTCCTCAACAATTCGGCCACGGAGATAAGCTCAGGAGATTGGCCCCGAAGTCTACGGGACTGTCTCGGTAATTCCGCCACAGTTAAAAACTTTTAACTACCGCACACGCAAACAAAGTAAAAATCTCAAAACAAACCACCTAAAGTCTCTAAAGAACCAAACAAATTTGAATCACACGCCTAAAGAATCTAGGGCGTCAAACCATGCACAAACAGTAGCCTTCCGGACCAAAAACACTAGTTGGTGATGAAGCCCAACATCGCCGAATTCAGTACAGAAGTGGTGGGTAGAACAGTTACCCCGACAACCTGCTTAATGAATAGACCGGCACAAGTTCCTCCACTTTAACCGTCTCGAGTGAAGTGAACCCCCCGGAAAATCCAAGTGAGTCTAGCCGACGTCTGCTCCAGGTACAGTGGGATCTTCCCTCCACCGTCACCTCGGGTAGAATCCTAAAGATAATGGTCACTAAGGTTACCAACAGCAACAAATACACCTGGGGGAACAGTCTACACTCCGACAGGACGCAAGGGCAGAGTATCAAGCTCAATCCCCTTGTCGGCTCCTTGACAATAATCCAAGGTTTACCGACAAGTGACCCCTGGCTCCTTGACAATGGTTAATTCGAGGTTTATCGTTTGTAATACGTGCGTGTCTGGCGTCGTTCCCAACGAGGGAGGATTGATCCCCTCACTGGTTCGGACACGAGCTCGTGCTTCCCCTTTAAGAGGAGCTTTCCCAGAGTATAAATGCAACAGTTGGATTTATCCTACCACAAGATAAGCTACTTGTTTGGTTTTGCTGTCTTGGAGAGTTAATTACTTTCCTACTCCAAGACACTAGCCTGATCTATATTGGTGTTTCAGATCCCTAGTAAATAAAAAGTTACTAAGTTGATTTTACTTTAAGCGTTAATTTTATGGCTTTTCTTTAAGACAAAAGGTAGCAGAGATGAAACTGATGGTGTGTAGACTCGACTCAAACCACTACAAAGATGCACTTAGGATGATTTATGCTACTTTTTTTCAATGAATTCCCTAGCTAAGAGAGTTGGAAAATGCAAAATTGATAAAAACAACTTTCTTAACAGACAATCAAAGAAACAATTTCTTTATCTTTTCCAAAACATGCAACTCATGACCACTAATTATTTTGCGAAAATGCCCTTTTCATTCAAAGACTCAAATGCCACTAAGCAAACTTTTCTTTCAAAGGAAATTCTTGGATTGTTTTCCTACTTAACAAAGCATTTAAAAATCAAAAAGCAAATCTTTTCAAATCTATGACAACTAAATCAAAGCTACTTAAAAGCAAATCAAACGAAAATTCACCTAACAAGCAAACCTAATGAGGCAAAAGCCTACTAAAGATGATTCCTGGATGTTTTACTTAGTCAAAATGCAACTAAGGACTAGTTAATGCAGAACCAAAAACCAGTTAAAAACAAAAATCAAAATCTTTTGTTCTTTTTCTCAAAAATAAAATTCAAAGTTCCATCAACAAACTTTTTCGAGATTTGCAAAGAGAAGACACAAAGGTAGGTCTCTCACAAGGGTGAATTCTATGACAGGCCCGACTCCTAAGAGGGTTGAACAAAACCAGGGAGATCCAAAGTTTGACAACCTTTAACGCCAAAGTCACTACAAGACCAGTTAAAAATCAAACCCTAAGGCAAAATCTCTATGAATTCCACTAAAACACTTGACACTAACGAAACGAGTTCAAATGAAGATCTCTGGTAGGAAACCAGTGGATCTGGGTGGAAAAAACAAATTAAAAGCAAAATCTAATAGGAAAAAAGGAGAAAATTGAAATTTTCTCAATTTTGACAGGGTACGCAGGAAACCTGTTTACACAGGTGCGGGTACGCTCTGTGCACACAGTCGCAGTGCGTACAAGTACGCACTGTGCTGAACTCAGAGGCTGCGTACTTCTAGCAAAACTAAGAAAAACTAAAAACTAATTTAACCCTGAACTAGCCCACCCAAACACACAGTCAGACAACCAAAAATCAGAAAGAAAAAGACTTTTCTCAGATCAAAGTTTCAGACAAAGGAAAAAAACATTCACATCAATGGATTCCCCAGCGGAGTCGCCATTTTGTCATGCGGAAAGAGTCGATAGTGCGGACACAACCGACCTCCCTAGAAGCTTAAGGCTTTCTAGTGACAAACAAGACAATTAAGAGCAATCCTTCTCTAAATATGCATTCATCATACAAGAAATCAAGTGTTTAGATCCTACCTGTAACCCAACGCTGTTGTAGTAGTTCAGCTTCGTCGATCCGGATGAGCTCCTCCTTCCCTTCGAAACCTGCATTCACTAACAATCAAATGATTAAATAGCACCTGAATATCTCATAAAACAAAACATATTTAACATACAGACCAAGGAGTATATGAAACAACTCATAAATAACAAATTTTTGAGAAGAATGGACTTATTTGTATTAATAGGAAACAAAAGAAACCATTACAATCTGAGTCTTGGTGTTGTGCAAGTTCCTCCCAGGGTCCAGTAAGAGTCTTCCTTTACTTTGATCAGCTCACCCACTTCCAAATGAAACAAGAAAGGATGACAATCTCTCCTCACAAGCTTCTACAAGGAAGTCCTAATCTCAGCAGCATCTACCCTTAGGAATTTTCAACTTTCAACCTCCCCTCCCTCTGGCCCAACGCCTATATTTATAGTGTTGTAGAGGTAGTTAATCAGGTCCACCATCAATGGGATAAGCCCCTCTTTTGGGTGGGTTAGCTCCCCTCTTGATGGGATAAGTTCCTCTTCTATAGGGATACATGAACCATCTGGAGGCGCTCCATACACGTCAAACAAGCTTCTAGAATGCTCTAGAAATAACCACAAGTAACTTTTTTGGAGTGAAACTTGCGTTTATTGACCTTTACAGGAGTACACACCCATTGCTTTACAGACAGAGCGTACAAGTACGCAGGTATCATGAACTTGGATTGCGTACCCGCAGGTAAGGCTGAGAGAAATTGCGTACCAGAGATAACTTGACTTTAAATGACTTTTCTCTCTTTCTTTGAGTTTGACATGGAAAGAAGAGGCATGAGACTTGCCAAGGAGGACAGTATGACAGTTGATGGAGCCATACAAACTGCAAATAGTCATGGTGACATTTTTTAGTGTAACACTACTGCCTGAAGAAAAAAGATGGCTAGGCCCGTTAGAGCCCTGCCCGCATAAGCAACTCCTCTCTCCACAGAAGGCAAATCAGGAATGGCGCATAAGAGATGAAGATGAAAAATTCCAATCATGGTGGCAGTCACAAAACTTAACCACAATTTTCTTCGATGGAGAGTCTAAAGGTAATCCCGGAGCCGCCGGTGCTGGGGGGGTCAACTACTCTTCAGATGGGGTTTCAAAAGACTGTTTTAGCTAGGGATTAGGCCAGAAATCTAACAATCAAGCAGAGATTCTTGGGCTTCTCAAAGCTTGCCATATTGCAAGAGACAAAGGTGCCAAAGACCTCCAAGTTTTCGGAGATTCAGAGTTAATAATAAAAAGCCTAAAGCTGGGAAATCTATTTAGCAATGCCAACCTCAACAAAATACTGGACAGATTGAAGAGAGTTCTCCTAGACTTTGACACATGTAAGTTTTATCATATTCTTAGAAAGTCAAACAGTGAAGCTGATCAGATGGCAAACAAAGGCAGCTCTCTGATGAAAGGACTGCTAATTGTAAACAATGAAAGCATTGTACAAATGCCCTGAAAATCTAGTAGATCATAATCAGCAACAGTTAGAAATCTGCAATGTAATAGGAGCCGCTTGGGCAAAGACCCAAGATTTTTTCAAATAAATAAAAAACATAACCGTTTTAGTTAAAAAAAAAAAAAAAAAAACCAACAACAACAACAACTTCAAATTGTGATTTCATAAAAAAAACCTACTATGAAATTAGTATTACTAATTTATTCCCTATATGAATCAATGAAATCATGAAATATTTGTTTTGATTAGTAGAGAATCATAAATATTTGAAAAGGATCTTATAAATGTATCATGAGAAAAACATTACCTTCTTCCTGCGTTGGCCGAATATTTTTACCATAAAGTAAGGTATTGACATACAAAAATGATTAATGATATTTTTATGTTTTAATGGCTAACCAAAATTTTGAATTAAATCTCTAAGGTTAAATTAGTATTAATTTTAAAGTAAATTTTTAATATTTAATTTGAAAAATGGTATTTTATAATTAAATATATAGTACTAAAAATAATGTTATTATATTTATTTTTTAACAATTAACTAAAAATTTTAACTAAATTTTCAATATTAAATGTAGTATTATTTATTTGGTATATAATTTAAAGTTTGTTTTTTATGTGATTGATGGATTCAGGAGATGGATGACCACTATGTCCATTAAATATTTGGATGATCACTATGTTCACCCAGGGAGATCTACCTAAAGAGAAGGGATCACTTCTTGTTGGTGTTGGGGAAACCATGAAGTCTCATCCTGAGAGTGTCAAGAGCATTGAACCCGTGACCTCTCAATAGTAAAGATGTTTTAACAATGGGGACTCGACCAATTGAGCTAACCCTCGAGACTTATACAAAATTGGGCATTAGGTATCACTCATGAAGAGAGTCTGTCTCTCTCTAAACCCGAAGACAATAGAGAGGCTTCTCTCAGTATAGACTCACTTAGAGCGCAACAAAGTTACTATATTCCAAAACATCAACATAACAACTTACAAAACTTGAACTTGGGTGAGAAGGATAACTTTTATCCCCCAACAACCTATGCTAAACTCAATTTACCAATTAATTTTTACTTTTGAATCAGAGACCGGAGAATCCACAGTATGAACTTTTTTACACCAACGTTTCAAATCCCAAGTGGGATCCATCATCAGGGCTGAAGAATGATAATAAAAGAAGAATAGCAGATCAGGGAAATAAACACTAATGAGGAAGGAAATTACAAGGAGGAACACACTGTCGGCTAGAATCCTTTTTATTTTTATTTTTTATAATTTTATTTAATTTAATAAACTGCTTATAATTTCCTTAATATTATTAAAAAAAAAATTATTTAAGAGAAAGAAACTTAGTTCAAAACCTAAAAATAAAACTAGGGACAATAAGAAATAAGTAAATTAAACTAATTTAATATATTTAAATCATATTAATAATTATAAATAATTAATTTTTATAATTAATTAATATAATAATATAAAATTAGTCATTATAAAATAATAAATTAACTATTATTAAAGTAATAATTAATTATTATAATAATTAATTAATATAATAATTAATATAATGATTATTGTATAAATTGAAATTAATAGATAAAATTTTTTATTTAATTAAAATTAATTAATCTAAAATTAATTATTATAAAATTATTATTTATTTATTTATTTAAAAAAAATAATTATTTAATATGAAATTAATTATAAAATTAGTTAATTAATAATATAAAAAAATTTTCAGGGTACAAAATTAATTAATATAAAATTAATCATTATAAAATAATTAATTAACTGTTATAATAATAATTAATTATTATAATAATAATTAATTAATATAATAATTAGTATAATGATTATTATATAAATTAAATTAATATATATTAAACATATTAATATTAATAATTAAAATTTTTTCTATAGAATTTATATAATAATTAATATAATTAATTAATCTAAAATTAATTATTATAATTTTTTTATTAAATATAAAATTAGTTAATTAATTATATAAATATTAATCATTATATAAAATTTTTTCATTATACAAAATTAATTAATATAAAATATATAAAATTAATCATTATAAAATAATTAATTAACTGTTATAATAATAATTCATTATTATAGTAATAATTAATTAATATACTAATTAATATATTAATTAGTATAATGATTATTATATAAATTAAATTAATATATATAAAACATATTAATATTAATAATTAAAATTTTTAGAATTAATATAATAAATAATAAATAATAAAATAATTATTATATAAAATTAAATTAATATATATATAGCTTATGATAATATTAATAACCATAAATAGTTAATAATAAATATTTATAGAAATTAATATAATAAATAATAGCTATATATAAATATTAATATATTATAGTATATTAATGATATAAAACTGGTCCAAAAAATGGAAAGGAGAGGGGAGATAACTTACCTGAGGGGTGCATTACCTGGGGATGGGATGGCGACTTTTAATTTTCTTGATCAAGGGAAGCCAGCTTCCGCTAATTTCCAAACCACTGTCTCTGTTCAGATTCTGAGGATGCTTGATAATTTCAAGTGCCTCTCTGATCTTTCGTCTTTGATGCTGTTCTTCTCTTGCGATAATCGATGCGTCTTCCAAGCAGATATGGTGCTTAGTCTTCAAGGAGTGTTCTGCCAATGCTGAGGTACGAGATCTTCCATTCCTAATATCAGCGCCATGCTCTTTGAGCCTTGTCTGGAGGGAGCGACCTGTTTCACCTATGTAGCTTTTTCCACAAGAACAGTCTATTTTATAGACTCCTTTAAGCTGAAGATTGTCAATATCATCTTTAACAGACTTCAAACCTTGTCTGATAGTACCAGGAGCTGAGAAATGAGTGATAATGTTTTTCTTTCTTAGGATTTTAGCGATTTTATCTGTAACACCATGGATATAAGGTAGAAAAATCTTACTACATTGAGGTTGGTCTTGTGCCCTATGCTCATGAGATGACAACCTTCTTTCAGCTTTTTCTATGGCTTTTTTAATCTCATGCTCTTTGTAGCCTATATTTTTGAAAGTTGAAACCAGATGCCTCTTTTCTTCATTCAGATGATCTGAGTCGGAAATTCGAAGGGTTTAGCGATTTTATCTGTAACACCATGGATATAAGGTAGAAAAATCTTACTACATTGAGGCTGGTCTTGTGCCCTATGCTCATGAGATGACAACCTTCTTTTAGCTTTTTCTATGGCTTTTTTAATCTCATGCTCTTTGTAGCCTATATTTTTGAAAGTTGAAACCAGATGCCTCTTTTCTTCATTCAGATGATCTGAGTCGGAAATTCGAAGGGTTTAGCGATTTTATCTGTAACACCATGGATATTTACTACATTGAGGCTGGTCTTGTGCCCTATGCTCATGAGATGACAACCTTCTTTCAGCTTTTTCTATGGATTTTTTAATCTCATGCTCTTTGTAGCCTATATTTTTTAAAGTTGAAACCAGATGCCTCTTTTCTTGGTGTAAAAATGTTCATACTGTGGATTCTCCGGTCTCTGATTCAAAAGATACAAACCATAGATCTCTTAAATCCAAAATTTTACTTTATTAAACTTAATATATAAATTTGATTTTATATATTAGAAATATATTTTAAACTTCTAATAATTAATTTTAATTTGTCAAGAATCTAACTCATATCTTAACATGAAAATTCCTTTTTAGAATTTAAAAGTTTATTATTCATTTTTATTCATTAATGATATTTATAAATATTTTATTATTTCTTGTCATGTATTAATAAAAAAAAATTAACCATTCATATTATATTTTTTTTGTTTGCTAAGTAATATAATTCTTGAGATGGGGAGATGAGGTAATATGACCCACATTGGGACAATTGAAGCAGAATGTGCTCTACATCGTCTAATGCTTTGATATTGTAATGTTTAGGGTTTATGCCCTCTGCAACTGCATCTCAATCCCTTTCTCTTACACCCTGTCCTATACGCTTTTTCCGCCTTGCTATTGAGTAGTTCCTGAGGAATGGTGACCCAGGGAGGGGAGGCCCCAGACTCCCCCAACCACCCCAAAAACCTGATCCCACCGATAGGTTAGGACTCTGGCAAGACAAACACTACAGAGACCTCCAATACAAGTCTTGTAGTGAATCTCAGTAGTCTGTCCAAGTCGGCATTGGCTCTGAAGAGTACCGACACCTACATAGCTAAGTCTGCTAAACTCATGCAGCTTCACATCCCCCCTACCAGGTTGAATGCAAGAATCAAACACATGCAGGCTCATGCATTGATTTGTAAGTTCATAGGGATATGGCTAACAGAAAAATCTCTCCTCCAGTAGATTGCATCAAGATTGAAGTCAAAATCTCACAAGGTTAAACTTGCATCAAAAGGATTTTTATTATCATCTTCTCCAAAATAGGAGACTTAAATGTTGTGTGGTGGGAGGGGGGCTTATTTCTTCAACTCTATGGGGTTGTACATGTGTCATTGGGTGGAACGCTTCAACCTCAGCAAGGAAGACATATCTTGGGCCCCAGTTTGGGTTTGCATGTATTCCCTTCCTCAAGAATACTAGGACCTTGAGACTTAGGAGATTGGCAATAAGCTAGGTGAATTTGATCACATATCAAATCAAACCAAGCATGGCATGTACACCACCTATGTAAGAATATGTGTTTGCATGAACATCTATGGTGCCCTCCCATAAATGATTTCTTGGAATGAGAAGATATAGATTGGATACAAACCCTTGGTTACGAATGCATACCATTTGGATGCAAGAGGTGCTATGTTCATGGGCATTTGTACTATGATTTCCCTCTCAATGAAACCAAAAAGGACACAAGAGAGGCAGGGGACAAATATGGAGAAGGTTTCACAAAATCCCCTACAAAGAGGTGTCACATCAAAAAGACCAACACATCTTTGTTCCCAAGAAGCAAGCTATTAACAACAACATTGATGTCTTACTAGACTTACCGAAAGGCTCAGGGGTTCTAGAGTAAAATATCACCTCCAGAAGTTCCCTCAGAGGGAAAAGGCAGGCTTCTCCCAGCGATGTCAATGATGAGGCATTCTCAAGTCAAGATCTAGTAACACAAGAGTCAAAGCACACAGAGGATGTCAAGTTGACAGAGGACGATGAACTAATGGATATACAAGGGCTCGATCTAGTGGTCATGGAAGATGCTTGTCATTGTAATGACTTTGAGTTTATCCCACATAAATAGATAAATCTTCTCGTAGTAGCACTCCAAAAAGACAAAGCCTCTCAATAGTTAGGAATCTAATGTATAACCACTAAACAGGGTAAAAATTCCCATAAATATTTCAAGAAATGGGGTAGGAAATTAGCTCTCGAGAGGATTGACACATTTGAAAGGAAAATGGTAAACTCTATCCAATACAAGCAAATATCAGAGATCTACGCCTCTCCAAAATGTGTTTCCTCATGAAGGTAATCTCATGGAACATAAGGGGTTTAAATAACCTCTTTAAACAATGTATTTTGCTTCAAAATATTGATTTAAAGCTTCCAACTATATTGTTAAGCTAATAAACCAAATGCACTAGTTTTGATTTTGAACCATGTTGAACTTAGCATCAGGGGGTCTTAGCTTAGTCTGGGATTTGACTAAGATTAGCATTACCAGACTCTCTTTAGATATGTTTTCCTTCCTAGTATCCCTTCATCTTTTGGGCATCGACCGACATGGTTTTCTCCCCAAGATCTATAGAGCCTAACTTCTAGCCCAGAAGAAGGAATTGCTCTAGCACCTCTACTCTTTACCCTCAAGAATTGACAAGAAAAGATGTGTAATAGGTGGGGACTTCAACATTATCACTTCCATCAGCGAAAAAAGGGAGACGAAAACACTTGGAAATTGAATTAGAGGACTTTCAAAACTTTATAGAGGACAATGACTTGGAGGATATGAAAGCCACCAACAAACTATACACTTGGAATAACAAGCGGGGGAGAAAGGCTCAGATCTCGTTTGAACTACACTATTTTCTTCTTTTCAAACACCTACTCACATGGGGGAACAAACTAATTGTCGAGATCCATCCATCAACGGGCTCAAATCACTGGCCTATATGTCTCTCTTAGAGAAATATGGGCACACCCTTGAAAAAGTTCATTCAAATTTGAGCAATTTTGGCTCTATGATGCTAACCTCATCAAAAAAATCCAGGAATGGTGGTAAAGCATGATCTCATCGAGGGAATGAAAAATGTTTTCCTTTCAGCTAAATCTCAAACAACTAAAACTCCTACTCAAAAAATGGAACAAAGAGGAATTCAGAAACATCTTCCACGAGAAAAAGGCCTTGGAAAAGGAAATGGAGACTCTTCAATAGAAAATAATCATCAATGGAAAAATAGAGGAAGCAACGGAAAAGGAAATATCTCTTATGAAGACGCTAGAGGATAGATAAGTGCATGATGAAATCCACTAGAAATAGAAATACAGGATAAGTTGGCTAAAGGAAGGAGAGCACAATACTTCATTCTTTCATCGCTCCATTATCCAACATAGATCCCACAACAGAATTACTTCTCTGAAAACCAAGAATGGTGATTGGGTAGAGAAACAAGAGGACATTGAAGAAGTTCTTATGGACTTTTACTCACATCTACTCTATGATCCCGTGCCTCAGTGCAGAGATGAAATTTGGAAAATCACTAACAACATCCCCACTTTGGTCATTGAAGCTCACAACAAGGCTCTCATGAGACCATTCAATTTTGTAGAATTAAATGAAGCTTTGCACCAATGGCGGATGGGAAAACCCCTTGACCGGATGGATTTACTATCACATTTTTCAAACAATGTTGGCACTTCCTCCATTATGAGATCTTGGAGATCATTGAGAACTCAAGAGTTAATCAAAGGCTTATCCGTTCTTTCAACTCCACCCTCCTGATTCTGGTATCAAAGGAGGAAAATACTGCAACTCCAGGTTAGTACTAACTCATTTCTCTTTGTAATGTCATTTATAAAATCATCACCAAAGTGATTGTTAATCGCCTTAAACCCATTCTACCTATTCTCATATCTCCTAAATAAACTAGATATGTGGAAGGAAGGAAAATCCTTGACAAGATCATACTAGCCCATGAAACCATTCACTCTCTCAAAATTCTGAAGAAACCCAATATGTTGCTCAAACTAGACCTTCAAAAAGTCTTCGAAAAACTAAATTGGTCTTGCATAAAATCCATCCTCCTTACCTTTGACTTTAGTGCAGAACGGACCGACTGGGTTATACCTTTTGTCTCCACAACCTTCTTCGATATTATATTCATTGGCTCTCTCTTTGAAACCTTCAAACCCTCTCAAGGCATCAGATAGGGAGATCCCCTCTCCCCCTTTCTCTTCATCCTCATGGCTGAAGGGCTAGGAAGAGCCATCAAAATATCTCTCAACTTGGCTCCATAAAATTCCTCGCTTTTCATGATAATATCCCTCTAGCTCATGAGCAATTTGTTGATATCTCCTTCTAAGCCACCCCTTTGTTCAAGAATCCAAAATCATCAAGGACGTCTTAGATCTCTTTCAATAGCCTCTAGCACCTGCATTAACCTGGAAAATCAAATATATTCTTCTCTAACAACCCCCATATTACTCAAAGAAAAATTATAAAAAATTTGGGGTTTATGCCAACCTCCCTTCCTTCCAAATATTTGGTTTCTCTATTCACTGATGCAACCATCAAGCACTCCTCTTGGAGATATCTCATGAATAAACTCAATAATATGCTAGATAGTTTGACATTTCACCCTTTAAACATTGTTGGCTGAGTTGTCCTCCTCAAATCGATCCTCCAATCCATTCCTGTATACCTCTTTTTTGTCCTCACCATGCCTAAGTGGGTGTTGAAAAGCATTAAAAAACTCCAAAGAACTCTCCTATGGGGTGGCAACAATCTCAGGCAAAAGTGGTCGCTTGTCAAATGGGACACTCTTAGCATCTCAAAAGTAGAAGGAGGTTGGGCCTGTGTGATCCAGAAGTTGTCAATAGGGTAATGGGCTCAAAAATCTAGTGGAGATGGATCAAACACTCATCGAAGCCCTAGATGTAGTTATGGCACATGAAATATGCTAAAGACTGGGAAAAACAAGATCTCATTTGAGAAGACTCCTCAAGGCTCCCTCATTTGGAACTTAGTTAACCAAAAGAAATCCATAGTCTAAGAGCATAGTTTCTGTGAAATCCAGGATGGTCAAACTGCGATATTCTAGGAGGATTCTTGATAACAAAAGCCCAACCTAGCCAAAAAATTTCAACCCCCCCAAGCCAAGGCTATGCCTAAATATCAAGAAGAATTGTAGCCCACCACTACTGCCTATAAAATAAAATAAAATAAACCCTATCCATCAATGGAAACATCCAGACTCACAAAATCTATAGAGCGAACTCAACACTAGATCCATTAGGAGAAAAGAAGGATCAAACATATGCATTGGGG
Source organism: Pinus tabuliformis (assembly GCA_031772625.1). NCBI lineage: Eukaryota > Viridiplantae > Streptophyta > Pinopsida > Pinales > Pinaceae > Pinus > Pinus tabuliformis. The sequence goes on along the minus strand of CM062810.1, from coordinate 734,469,722 downwards.
TTACAAAAGTGTGGGATCATACACATTCAAAGAGGCTTCTTTTTTAATGCAACAGCCATCTCAAGACAATCTTGATCCCTTTTGGAAGAACTTATGGTCCTCTCGCCTATGGCTAAAAATATCCACTTCCATTTGGCTAAAAATATCCACTTCCATTTGGTTCCTATCAAAATGTTGAGTCCTCACTTGGGAGAACTTGACCAAAAGAGGTTTTGAAGGTCCCTCATGGCGTTACATGTGCAAAAATCATCAAGACACCATGATCATCTCGTCGACTCCTGTGAAGTTACCAACGCCTTGTGGGATAGAATTGCCACAAGATTCAGAAGAACTAATAGTGTTAGAGGAAATTTTGTTCAAAACCTTAAATCTTGGGCAAAAACTCCCTTCCAAATCTAGGCGTTGAACAAACTTTGGGATTTAATACCAATCCTTCAAATCCCTAGCAATAAAAGTCTTGGTAAAACAAGAATCCCCTTGGATCTTATTTCTGCAAGATATGAAAATTGAGGAATAAGAGGTCTGTAAGCTAGCTGAAAATTTTTGGAGGGATAGTGTGGGAGTTTCTCAGCAAGCGCAAGGTGCTTCTGAAGGACTCTGCATCTTTTTGTCATCTTCCCACTTCACTTTAGTGGAAAGCATGAAGACCCAGTTTTGGGTTTTGGCAATACTAGAAGATAAGGAAAACGGTGAACAAATTTCAGTGATAAATGTGTACGATCCCATATTATATGGGTGGAAGGATAAGTTCTGGGAGTTAATAGATGAGCTAAGGTCGAGAGGAAGATGTCATAATTTCATAATAGGGGGCAATTTTAATATGATGCTCAGTGCCTCGGAAAAAAGAGGAGGATCCTTGGTTCGAGATCCCTTCAGGGATCACATGGAAGATATGATCTCAGATTGGGATATGATAGATGTCATCTCTAAGGTTGGTAAATACAACTGGATGAACGTAAGAGTGGGAGAGGCTCACATAATAGCGAGACTGGATAGATTTTTGATCCACAGTGGTTGGATCCTCAAAGGCTTTGAATGCACGTCTGCTGTCATTCCAAATGGAACCTCATATCATCACCCAATCTCTTTGCGAATAGATAAACATACAAACTATGGGTTGATTCCATTTCAATTAAATCTAGCTTGGGTCCAAGAGGAAGGGGTGCAAGAACTGATCAGAGAAGTGTGGAAAATATCAATTCAGGGCTCCCTGTCTTACATATGGGAATCCAAAATCCGCAATGTCAAAAAGGTTTACATAAAATGGTTAAAGGAAACATACAAAACCCTCAGGGGGAAAGGAGAGAACTTCAAGCTCAGTTGGAAACACACTATAAATTGATAGAACAGGTGTCTATAGAAGACTGGCAAATCAAAAAGGGAAAGAGAGTTGACAAATGAAATATTTTCAGCAAGTAGACAAGAGGAAGCTCTATGGAAAGGAGACTTTGGCTCAAAGAAGGAGATATGAATACATCCTATTTTACTAAGCAAGTGAAAGCAAGGGAAGAAAGGAATAAGATAAAGGAGATAGCCCCAGAAGAAAAACCAAAAATCTCGGATTTCAAAGAAATCAAACATGAGGCTTACCAACACTTCAAAAAGTTTTATTCAGAAGAGAAAGTCCCCATGAATTAGGTGAATTATTTCCTTAGTCGACTTCCAATAGCAATCTCCCCCTCTGCAAATCTAGACTTGGTGAAACCAATTGTGGAGAATGAGATTAGCTCGACAATCAGAACTTTTAATCCATACAAAGCTTCGAGGTTGTATGGATTTCTAATTTTCTTCTATCAAGCTTCTTTGCCCCCGATCAAAGTTGATCTTCTAAAAATGTTAAACCACACTCGTGAGAAGAAAAAGCTGGGAGGAGGTACAAAATCAACATTCTTGGCATTAATCCCAAAAGATTCGAACCCGATGAATTTCTCTAGGTTTTGGCCCATCTCTTTATGTAATGCTTCTTACAAAATTTTGACCAAAATTATTGCTAATAGATTGAAACCTCTCCTTCCCTCTCTAATCTCGGAGAATCAAGGTGGATTCATGCAACACAGGAACATATTAGATAACTTAATATTGGTGCAAGAAGCATTCCACTAAATCAAGGAAGCAACCCATGAAGGAATGGTTATCAAGTTGGACATGGTGAATACCTTTGACTAGGTAAACCACTCCTTTCTATTCTTTGTTTATCTAAGATTGGATTTGGTCAAAATTTTATTCAATGGATAAAGGCCTACATTGGAAGCCCCTAGATTTCCCCCCTAATTAACGGTCGCCCTACCTCTTTCTTCTTGGAATCGAGAGGCTTGACGTAGGGATGCCCTCTTTCCCCTCTTATTTACATCATTATGGCTGAAATTTTTAGCATAAAGCTCAAAGAAGCAAGGGTAAATGGACATCTTCCAGGATTAATAATAGCCAAGAATCTCAAGGATATAAACCACTCATCATTTGCATATGACACTCTTCTTCTTGGTAGGGCATCAAAAATCATTGTAAGTTAGTTTAAATAAGTCTTGGATTGGTACCTGAGACCATCTAGAGGTTTGGTTAACAAGAAAAAAACCTTGATCCTTGGATGGAATAGTTTTGAAAGCATTATGGCAGAAATCTCCCTTATTCTTGGTTCTCCTCTAGCCAAAAATTGGATATTGTTCCCATATCTTGGCCTGCCAATTTCACTAGGTCCCACATATAGTGAAGATTGGGATGGGGTCTTTCGAAAATTCCACAAAAGAATTCATTCATAGGGAGCAAGGTGGTTAAATGTAGCTTGGAAAATAATTCTTATAAAGTTTGTTCTTTCTACCCTTCCCATATATATTGGATCTGGATTGTTAACTCCCAAAATCATAATGAATAATATAAGTTGCATGATACGAAAATTTTTATGGCAAGGATGAAAAGACAACGAAAAATAGTTTATCTAGTTAACTAGAATATAGTCAAAATTCCAAAAAAATGGAGAGGATTAGCGATCAAAGATCCTAAATATATGAATCTAGCTCTGGGAGAAAAGTTGGTTTGGTGATTGCTAACAGACTCCAAAGAATGGTGGAAACAAGCCTTTATAAGGAAATACTTTCACAAGAATCAATTACTTAGGCCAGAGGAAGAAATATGGGAAGGGTCGGGATCCAAAATATGGAAGCTCTGTAAAGCTTCAGCGTCGGTGGTTTTGGATAAACTGGGGTGGCAAGTGGGAAATGGATGTCGTGTTAGAATATGGAAAGATGGTATAATCCCAAAGGAGCTAATGAGGGAATCCTCAGCAATGAAGGATCTGGAAATATGGATGGAGATGCAAGGGATTCGAAGGTTAGTAGATATTTCAGCTTTGTAAAATAATGGAATTTGGGGGAGTGGATTTGTCCTAACCTCCCCCCACAGTTGGTTTCGCCTTGGGAGGAGATGATAAAGGCCCTTAAGGGTCTGCTCTGATTTCCATTGATATGTTGGATCAGATAATTTGGGAAGGAGGTAAACGCATGGATTATATAGTTAAAGAAAGATATAACATCCTACTAAAAAATCTACCACATCTACATGCCTCAAGAATTTGGGCCAAATTGTGGAACATGGATGGTTTACAGAAAATAAACACCTCCTACTAGGATTGATTCATGGTAGAATTTTAACAGCAAAGAATTTAAAAGAAAGGTAGATTCAATGTCCATCTTAGTGTGTTCTATGTAGAAACGCAGAGGAGAACATTGATCATGTTTTCCGTCAATGTCCCTTCTCCCTAAATGTTTGGAGAGATGCCCTTCAACCCATCATCCATCTTGATTCCATCCCTGCAAGCTAGATGGAAATTTTTGAAAATTGGTTCTCCCATCCTCCATGGAATTACGAAGCAACTTCAATCATCTCTAGGTGTTGGAATGCTCTCCCTAAATACATTTGTTGGGTGATCTGCCTATCTTGAAACCACGACAACTTCAGAGGAATGGTTCTCAATGCCTCTACTAAATTTGTGTGGAAATCCTCTCAACTCTTATTTGATGTAGTGTCAACAAGGGGGTTTGATCCAAGAGACATGGACAACTATTCCAAGGTAGATAGGGAATGGGTCTAGGTTAAAAATCAAATTGAAATCAAAGGAGGCACAATAAAAGAGAAAAAGAAAATTCCATATCTCATCTGCTTGTCTGGAGAACAATTCGAGAAATGGAAGGAATCATTGGGACGACATCGGTTATTCTTTGATGGAGTTGCAAAAGGAAATACGGGGGGAGCTGGAGTGGGAGGGGTAATTTTATGCCACGACGAAAAAATCTGGAAAAATTTTGCTTGGGGTCTAGGAGTAGCTACAAATAATTGGGTGGAAGAACTTGGCTTATGGCAAGGATTGAGACTAGATCTAGACGATGGCATCACTCATTTTTTTTGGTGACTCCCTAATAACTATTAAAAAATGTATCAAGTGGTCCAAACATCAGGATTTTAATCTAAGCCCAACCATGCAAAGAATAATACTAATTTTGGACAAATTCGAATTTATAGAATTCTTCCATATAAAAATGGAACTTAACAAAGTGGCAGATGAAAAAGCTAATAAGGCAGTCACCCTGGAGCAAGGCAATATGAAGGTGGATGAAGGCCCTCCAATAAATGTCAAGTTCCATGACCCGCATTAAATGTATCTTCTCTATTTGCAGGAGCGGATTAGAGAAGGGTGAAACAAATCTCAAAAGGAATAATCGTTGTAATAACTACCTCGATAAGATGATACACAGAGGAAGGCATGGAGGCAAGACCGATATATCATCCCCAAGTGGATAATTATGGTTAAAATTGACAGGAGCTCAGACAGCTAGAAGGCAAGTGACCAAGATTTAATGTGAACGGAATGTGAAGGACCTACACATGCAGAATTCGAGGTGGATTATCATCGGTCGATCATGTGGGAATTGTTCTTGGAGAAGGAATCTATGGAAAGGAAATTGTTTGCAGGAGGAGCATTAACAAGAGGCATTGATTCTGAAGTGACCCTCGGTAACATCAAATTGGAGTTGATCTCGACTATAAGGAGATGGTTGGCTAGGGCCTTTGCTATATGGTTAGCTTCACACCCTGCCAGATACAAATAAATGGCTTCCCCATATGGAAACAACATTAGAGGCTCATCTAATAACTCTTTGAGGGCGTTCAGGTGTGAAATAGAGCAAATGATATCGTGCTTAGGAGGGAAAATCATCTCTGAAGCTAGGTCCCATTTCTCACTTGTGGTGAGCTAGTTAGAAAGTTTGAGGAAGCTTATGAAAATTGTTCAGGCTGCCTCGAAATTCATAATGACAAAATTTGAGAACCTAGATTGCAGGGTAGAAAATTCAAAGGAAAAGGTGGAAATAACGGTCATCTCTATCTTAAAGGAGGTGATTGGGCTTGGGAAGGTTGGTGATATCGAACATGACATTGGCGCTTAGGACGCTACCGCTCAGGAGAATATGGTTCACATGGACAACCAACAATTGGATGTGCAGTTGGAACCGAAGGATGTAGGTTCGTCAGTAGAAGTCAAGGCACAAGAGATGGATGAAGTTGGACAACATGTGCCAGATGATGAAGATCAGTTAGTTAACTTTTTTTGTTTTTAATGCAATGCAAGTATGTAATGTTTAATGGGATCTTTGGGAGTTTATAAAAGAACAATGTAGTAGAGGAAATAGGCAAGAAATCCCCGAATATATTCTGCCCATGGCCAAAGCAATTTTGCAGTGATACAAACTTAATGTTGTTTCTAAATGTATTGGTTCTAGCCAGAATCCAGTTTTGTTAATAGAAATATAATTGTTACTTTAAAAATATGTATATAATATTAATCTTAATTTATTAAATATATATTCAAAATTATATATTTAATTAATTTAATTTTAAATTAAATACATTTTGGTAAAAAATGGTTATTCGTTAAAATCACAAAAAAAGTAAATTAAAGATATAAATTAGAATTATACAATACTCTAAAGTATCAATCAAGAGAATGCAACTCATTAAATAAAATTATAGAGAAATATCTTGTTCAAAACTTCTTACCAAATTATAAACATATGTCAAAATTCTAACTAAATTATAAACATCACAGTAAAATTACCCATTATAAATGCCATGTACAAGCAAGTGTAAATATAACTATAAACTTATCCTATTATAAGTAAAATAAACCAATCATTGGAGGATTTATAGTATGGTGAGCCCTTATTGCAACTTTTCCTTACCTTTATAGATGGCTTGCCTGGCAAGTCGGGGATGGTAGACATGTTCTTCTAGGTAAGGACCCTTTCATTGGAGGGTCTCGAATCTATAAGTTCACTCCTAAATGATCCTCTCTCCTCACCTCCCAAGGACTGATCTACCTATATAATATGAAATCTGGAGACTCTTTTAGGACTGCCCGAAATAACTGGCCTACTCCTACAGAATTGGGATTGGAAGATAAGTTGTTTGAGGAATGGTCAAATTTCATATCAAAATTAAATTTAAATGGAGTTAGGCTTTGTAACTCAAAGGACCATTTAATATGGAGTTGGGACACAACTTCTGGGGAAGTAAAAGCACACCTGGCTTATGAAGCTATAGCCATCTCATAAATTGAACCAAATAGGAAATGGTGGAACAAGTGCATTTGGAATTGGCACATCCTAGCTAAACTAAAATGTTTCTCTTGCCTGGTTCTCCATAATAAAATTTTAACTTGCGATAATATTCAAAAAATAGGATGTATTGGACCAAATTGTTGTATTCTTTGTAATCAACATGAAAAAACTATGGAACATCTTTTTACAGATTTCCATATTGCACAAGAAATTTGGGAAATTGTTTGCATGACAATGGGCATCAATACTCGCAACAGATGGTCCACATTTGAATATGTCTTCCTTTTTTTGGAAAAAGAAATCAAAACATCTTGGTCCACTCCCTATATTTGTTGCCTGGGGTATTTGGCTCCTCAGGAATGGAATCATCTTTTGAGATGATAGACCTAACCTTCTTTCTCTTTATTCCAAGATAATTGCTCAATTCAAAGACTATATCCATGAACTCAACATTAAGGATACTAGAAGTTAACATTTTTCCTGAGATCCCATCAAATGTTCCTATTGGATTTTTTGATGGGGCTGCCCAAGAAAATCTATGTGGAGGAGGGTGGTTGATAAAACATTCTGATTACAGATCTATTCAGTATAGAATTTATTGGTCCTTGTTGGAAAGTAACTAGGTTCGGTCTTCATAATGACGTGTGTAATTGTGATTTTATGTAAATGATGTAAAGAAGAAATAAAATTATGTTTTAATGCTTGCCTCATGGGCTTCATGAGCAACGATTTTATTTTTAGATGGCTCCCATTGTGAGCCTTTAGGATTTTTCATCTAGTCATAAGAGTCAAAGAGATTGAATGTCATGTATGAATAACCCTTCTTGGGCATCTTACAAATGTATATGTCTATAGGATTGTCTAGTAGCCCTCCAAGACAAGCACAAGTTATTCCTCTTCAAGTCAACCTCGAGATAAAATAAAGAACACGTGTCAGCGTCACCCAATGGAGACACAACTATTCATATGTTCTTATTAGCTTATTTATGTCTGAAAAAAACTATATATATAGGGCTAGGGAATTTTCATCACACGACAACAGAACTCAAGATAAAACAAAGAAGAAGAAGTTCAGATCAATGTCTGAAACAAGTTTAAACATTACAGTGGAGACATTTCGATGAAATTACAGTGATTAAGGTTCAGTATTATCACAAAGAAGAAGTATCTCTGTCCCGGTGTCATTACTGTTCAGAAAACCACAGTCTCGATGCCATCTTAGTGTGACCACAATTCATTGTTATCACAGTTTTGGTGACCATCTCAGTGTGCTCGGACAGGAGATGATCTCAGTGTGACCACAATTCATTTTGATGCTACCACTGTAACCATATTTCGGTGCCACCATATTGAAAAAGACTCGGTGCCACCACAATATGAAGGAATCAATGTTATCACAGTGAGAAGGACTCAATGCCATCACAGAAATGAGATCTTGGTGATGAATCAGTAAGGAGATCTCATTGGTGATAATGTCTTGGTGCTAAGAAGGTCGAAGTGGAAAAGGAGTTGAGAAGAGGAAAAGAGCAGAAGGTTGACAATCAATAGAACTAGTGTCTTGATCTTGGAGTGTAAAATAGGTCAAGAGTCTTGGTCTTCGTGTTCGTCAATTGGAATTTATATAAGAAGAATTTGTGTGAGTTTTCCTCTCAAAAAGTGAAAGGTTTTTGCCGTGGATGATAGCCTACATTCTCTGTCTCTTGTCTATTTATGTTCATGCATTGGTAGCTTTTTGATGAAGAAGAACATTAATAACCTAAGTAAAAGAATATCCTAAAAGAACTCACAAGCAGTTACTAATTGAAGTGAATCACTTAATACTTGATGCCCCGGATTTCTCAACATGGTATAAGAGCTAGGGTAACAAATACAAGAAAGCACATCTAATCAAGAGATGCTAAAGGATCAAGTTTCAAGGAAGGAATCGAATAAAAGATCATCGTGAAGTCAAGATCTACAAAGGAAGCATCATAACCAAAGAAGAAGCCTACAAAGAAGTTGGTGGAACCTTCAAGACATCTCAAGAGACAACAAAGACCCTACTCAAATTGAAGAACTTATACATCAAGTTCCTTCCTATAGAAGCTAGATCAAAAGGCAGTGTCATCTCACTTCTTGTGGGATCAAGGATCATTCTTGAAAAGAAATCTACCTTCATCAAGGAGAAGTTTTCTATCCTCTATATCATCATCAACATCAAAGAAGAAACAAGAAGAAATGATCATCCTATCAAGTAAGTATATGACCTTATATGAATTTGTCAAAATTTCTTTTTGCAAGGAAAGCAACAAATTGGTTTGGGCTTCAAACTATATTGCATGGAAGAAAAGAACAAATCTAAATCTCATTGAAAATGAGGTCATGGATCATGTCAAAGGATATATCACAAAACCATGAGAGGAAGATGCTCAAGCTCTTGCCAAGTATATGAAACGCGAATTTAGGGCTCAAATGATTCTCATAGAATCCATCAAGGATCCCCTCATCCCATATTTATCTAAACTCTAAACTTCAAAATAAATATATTAAACACTGGTTGAGTTGTATTTCGTAAGAACTGTTGGAGAAGTCATCTCAGTAAAGCAAGAACTCTACAAGCTAAATATGGAATAGCCTCATACTTTATGAGGATATCTGAGATCCTAGATCAACTACAAGATCTGGGAGAAGTCATGTTTGATAGTGAAATGACTATAGTTGTATTAAATGCACTGCTGGGGGAGTGGGGTAACTTCACTTCAAGTATATATGGGAAGAAAGAAACTACTCGATTCCAGGATCTACGGTCTCTATGTAAGATTGAAGAATCTAGAATAAAGGCCAAATCAAATGTGGGAGTAGGTGAGAAAAATCAAGCTTATGCTGCTATGAGAAGAAGAAAGGGACAATTTGGAAAGTTTGGTCCTTAGAAAAAGAAAAATAACATGGCTAAAATCTAATTCTATGGGTGTCAAGGATATGGACACTACAAAATAGATTGTCCTAAGAACAACAAGGACAATAAAAAAAGAAAAAGAGAAGAAACCCACATTATCGAGGAAGTAGAGGAAGTTGAAAAGAAGAAATCAAATAAGGAGGAAGTAATAGATCTCAACTATTGAGACAGTCTTCCTCACCTAAGTTCTTTTCAAGCTCCTAAGTCTTATGTTGTAAGATATGGCCATCATAATTCACTAAAAAGGATGCATCAAGGCATCATAGAAGCATTGAAAGAAAGAGTTGGGACATCATCATAGAAGAACATGAAAGATGGTTAATATCTAGGGAAGGCAAGGATATAGATCTTGTCATATCATTAGAAACATAAGTGGTAAGGTCATCTAGCACAAGGTTCATCATACATCTAACAAAAGGAAACATTTGTTGATGGGGATACTTTAGATCCTTAAGATTCTCTGATGGAATCTTCATCTAAAGGTTCATCGATCAAGAAAGGAAGAAAGTGTTTCATCGAGAATTCCAAACATGTGGAATTCATGAGATGATGGTATGATGACATAAAAGTGAAGCAGATCAAGGGACTAAAGCTTTTTCAATCAAGGAAGCTGCTGTAGGAAGTCTGGATGACTCAAAGGAAAAATGAGGTATGTATGCTTACATTTGATAACATTCACCAATGCTCTATCTTAATAGCATGATCAAAAGAAAGGATCTCCTCCCTCAAAGGGATGCAAGAATGCATGGGTCATACATTCACTAGATGAAATCAACATAAATGTCCTCATATGAAGTATGAGGTGGTTGACTACAATTGAGGAACTCTGATTGGAAGCTCTTGGGAATGAAATGTGTGAAGAAAGGAAGGAAGATATCGTGAAATATGCAACCATTTTAAAGGAAATCAACATCTGGAATACCAAGAAGATTTGACTAGAATATCTCCATGAAATATATGAAGACTCTAATGGAGTCTGAAAAAGGAAGAGACCTTTGACAATATATATATATATATATATATATATATATATATATATATATATATATATATATATATATATATATATATATATATATATATATATTTGGGAGATATGTCGATATGTATGAAAGATGTTGATGAAAACTTGTAGATGTCATGGGCCATCACAAAGGTAATGGTGTTTTTAATGTTCATTCCTTTATTTTTGAAAAAATATCTGGATGGGTTTATGCAGGGCTACAAGGGGAAGACCTATGGGTGTCTTCCACCACCGATGCACATGTAGTAGGATGAAATATCCTTAAGTAAACATGGCATGAAGAAATAAGCATGGCATTAAGGAAGGCCAGATGTGGATTGATGGATCAATTTATGATGATGACATGGCTGACTCATGGATGAAAGTGATGGATGGTCGGTGCCCTATGTAAAGTCCAAAACATGAAGACTCTGAGATAACGAAAAGAAGATCATGACATTGTGAGGAGGATTTATTCAAGCAGTTCGTTTTCCCATCATCTCCACTTGAGGAGTTGTTGTAGGTCCCTAATTAATAGGGAGCCTGGAAATAAGTTTCTTACTTGGAAGAAACTTGGAAAATTCATAAGCTAAGAGGAAGCTTAGGTACATTGCTTCTATAGGAATGAGTACATTCCTTTATTGGAATAGATATGTCCTCCCTAATTAAGAGGGAGAGATAGACACATCATTATCGTCTTCACTTGGGAAGATAGGATGGAGGATTGGGTAAGCATTTGGCATCCGATACTCTTTGAGGATGTAATAGGGCATCTAAGATAAGAGTAGTTGTTGAGGACCGATATTCTTTGAGGACTAGGAATCCAATATAAGAATAGTCCTGGTGGAACACACCTTGAGAACTCAAGTGGGGTATGTTCCAAGAGATACAATGATGAGGGTGTCTATAAATCATTGGTCTCGCCAGCATTGTGCTCAGATCTCATGGATAGATAGAGCTATTAGTCAAGGCCTTGCTATGTGACAATGTTGGTTGATATGATGTTATACAGATGGGTTACCAATATGATTCTTCTTATGAGAAATTCTTTAGAATGAGAATGACCAAGTACCATTATGAATACCTCCCTAGTTAAGAGGGAGTGTTGGAAAGTAACTAGGTTCGGTCTTCATAATGATAGGTGTAATTGTGATTTTATGTAAATGATATAAAGAAGAAAAATAAAATTATTATTGTAATGCTTACCTCATGGGTTTCATGAGAAATGGATTTTATTTTTAGATCGCTCCCATTATGAGCCTTTAGGATTTGTCATCCAGTCATAAAATTCAAAGAGAGTCAATGTCATATATGAAGAACCCTTCTTAGGCATGTTACAAATGTATATCAGTCTATAGGATTGTCTAGTAGCCCTCCAAGACAAGCACAATTTATTCCTCTTCAAGTCGACCTCAAGATAAAATAAAGAACACATGTTGACTTCACCTAATGGAGACACAATTGTTCATATGTTCATTTCGGCTTATTTATGTCAGCAAACAACTATATATACAGGGATAGGGTCTTCGCATCACAAGACTACAAAAATTGGGCTAAAACAGAGATTCAGAAGTTCAGATCAGTTTCTGAAACAAGTTCGGACATTACATTGGAGACATTTCAATGACATTAGAATGTCTAAGGTTCAATATTATCACAAAGAAGAAGCATCTATGTCTCGATGTCATTACAGTTCAGAAAACCATAATGTCTGTTCCATCTCAGTGAGACCACAGTTTGTTGCTATCATAGTTTTGGTGACCATCTTTGTGAGCTTAGATAGGAGATGATATCAGTGTGACCACAGTGCATTTTGATGCTACCACTGTAACTATATTTCGGTGCCAGCATAGTGAGAAAGGCTCGGTGCCACCACAGTATGAAGGAATCAATGTTATCACAGTGAGAAAGAATCAATGCCATCAAAGAAATGAGATCTTGGTGATGACTCAATAAGGAGATCTCGGTGGTGATAATGTCTCGGTGCTAAGAAGGTTGAAGTGGAAAAGGATCCGAGAAGAGGAAAAGAGAAAAAGGTTGAAGGTCAAGAGAACTAGTGTCTTGATCTTGGAGTGGAAAATAGGTCAATGTCTCTTTCTTGGTATTCGTCAATTGGAATATCTATACGAAGAATTTGTGCAGGTTTTCCTCTCAAAGAGTGAGAGGTTTTGGCCCTGGATGATAACCTACATTCTATGTCTATTGTCTATTTATTTTCATGCATTGGTAGCTATTTGATGAACAAGAATGTTAATAACCTAAGTAAAAGAAGATCCTAATTTAAAGAAGTAAGAATCACTCACAAGTAGTTACTAATTGAAGAGAAATCACATAATACTTGATGCCCTATATTTCTCAACGATCCTAACACCAATACCAAAGCAAAGTTCATTGCTGCTTGGACCCTTATGATTGTTGCAAAGCACAAAAACATAAGAAATACCATGACCATGGGGGATTCAAAATGTGTTATAGATTGGCTTTCAGGTGCAGCAAAGCTAGAGGTATTGAATTTGACTACTTGGAAACTCAGAATTGGAGAAATTAGAGGTCACTTCCAGGATATCCAATTCCAACATATCTACAGGGAATACAACAATTGCACAAACAAATTATCAAAAAGAGCACTAGCACTAGGTCTGGGACACAATATAATTGAAGAACTACTTGGATGTCAGCTTATAAATACAATCAACACTTCTCTAACACAACTGGACTTCCTTTCAGTGTCTCAGTAGGAGTAGAAGCAGATACAAATTCAAGGAAATCTGCAAGCAGCCTCACAGATTCTACAGAAGACAACAATAAGACTCCAACAAATTAATATACAGGAATATTATTCCTGTAAGTTCTACATATTATAGACAATGAATTTTTTTTATTTATTGATGTAAGCACGAATGATACAGGGCTACTCATATTATGTATGCTCTTACAACGAGAATTATAGAAGTCTAGATCAATAAATTAAAGAATTATAAACCCTCTAGCAGGGTGAATGAGATGATAATCATAACTGTTATGTGACCACTAGACTGAAGACAAATTTCAGTCTCCCACAAAATTGTACCTTTTTTATTCGTAATGAAATTTTCAGGAAAATAATACTTAAAATTTTCAAACACACAAAAACAGATATGCATGTACATTGAGTGTCCAACTAATTCACATAATAGAAATAATTATCATTTAATAGATTGTAAAAAGCTAGTGAATTTTTCTAAAACTCACACCAACACCATTATATGGATCTAACACTTTAACATTATCACCTTCCATAACATTGTTACTAGATGGAAATATCTTTCAAAATCATTTAAAGCTAATTCAATAATCAAATTATATATTTATTACATTCTTAATGTCTTCTCCTAAATAAAGACTAGTAACTAGTGCCAAATCAATACTCTAATATAGAAGTATAAATGTGGGGAATCACATCCAGATATTTTGTTTCCTCCAATAGACATAGTTCATGGTAGTACGTCTTGCCCCAAGGAAGGCTTAAGTTCAATGAGAATACAAGGTAATACTCCCTAATTCTTCTACTCAAACAATCTCTTGATGCTAGATAAATAATAGTAATGAGTCATAAAACCCAATCATGCTAGATAAATAATAGTAATGAGCCATTAAACCCAATTAAACACATCGATTCTATGGTGGAGAAGCCAATGACTTACTGCATCGGGTTTTCATGTGTAAGAACACTACCTCTCTTGCATTTGGTATTGTAGTACCTCTCGCAATGGTTTGTTTTTTTCTAGGTTTTACTTTCAACCAAGTGTCTAGCTCATTATTACTCGCTTAGAAAATGCTTAAGTAGTCTTCACACTACTCTACTATCAACACAATTGGATAACAACTCCTTCTCTAGAGAATGGCCATTAATAACCTAAAGCCCAAGACTCCTAATGGTGTTTTCATTTTTAATCTCAAGAATTATAAATATAGTAATTTCTCTTCCTAATGACCTATTCTCCTTTCCAGCTTGGGCCAAAGAGTAATTAACACTACTAAATAAATTTGGGGAATTAGGGTTAGAGTTAAAAATACTTAGGTCTTGTATTAGTTGTTTCTGTTTTTGGTAACATACCAAACATTTAAATTCCCAATTAAAGTTGTGGAGTCTCCATAAGGAAGTGGAGTTATAAAAATTCCTCCTCTTTCAACCATCTAAAAACTATTTTTTTGAGTGGACCATAAATTTCTACACATTTAGGGCTTTCTAATGCCCCTTGGGAGATTTATATACCAATGCCACATCAACATGTTAGATTGACATGTGGTGGATGAAATGACAACTAGTGTCACATGTCACCTCGGCCTAGTTGGCACTAAGGCCCCTCGTTCATGCCATGTGATTTCCCAGTCCCCAGCTAAATTACTTTTATATTTATTAATTGAGGTTATGACTTAAATTATTACGAGCACATGGATGTAAAAATGAAATGAAATGATATTTTAAGGTCCACAAGACTAAAAATAGTCTATGAGACAATGCGTTCCCTATTTTTGGCTTTTTTGCAATTCAATCCTTTTCCGATTTGAATGGTTGGTAAATGCTTATGGACATCAATCCATGATAAGCATCAAAATACTTACCTCAAGATACATCTCACATTGCCAAATTAAAAAAGATCATAAAAAATAATTAAATTATAACTTCATTTTAAATTATTATTGTTATCAATTATAAAAACAATTACTATATGAGTTAAACAATATTCCTAACCATGAGATTCACCCCCACTTTACCATGACAATGATTAACTTGTACATATCTTTTGTTACAATACCATGGGCCAATACCACGACTTGTCAATACCACATACCAATATGACACGTGTTGATATGATATTTTATTTAATCAATTAATTTGAGATAAATTAATTAAAAGAGCATAACTAACATGGAGATAAATCTTAACCCTTGATCTGTGTATATTACTATGAATATTATAATATATTCCATGGAGTTTAAATATTCACCATCCACCTAATAATTACTAATCATTAAATTAAAGTAATGGAAAAAGAATTTTGAAATAGACATGTCTATCAACATAAAAATTTATAACATAAATATTTATGCTAAAATTATTACCTTTATTTCCATAAATTTTAATTAATTTAGGAGTAGACTTTCTGAATCTGAAAAAAAATGTGGCCAAATCTTGATTTGTGTTGTTTAAACTCGTTTTTTTATTGCATATATGGATTTAGAAATTGTGACCAAATCTTGATTTGTGTTGTTTAAACTGGTTTTTTTATTGCATATATGGATTCAGCACCCTCCTCAAGCACTTGGATTCTTGTGATTTCAATGAATCCCTAGCTGATTCTAGACAAAACTCCTGAGGCACTTGGATTCTTTTGATTTCAATGAATCCCTACCCAATTATAGACAAATTAGATTGGAAAATAAACCGAAAAACTTTACAAAAAATTACACTTAAAAACTACTCGATTCATTTATTACACCATTTTCATTTTAAATAGTCATACCAAATTCCAACGCGGATAAAAAATAATTTATTACCCACTTCTCAACTTCATTTACCATAACTTTATTATCTATTATTTATATCCAAGTCAAAATATTCCCCACTTTTCTATGACAAAAAATTATTTTGATATCACCTTCTATGGAGTGGTGGATCATATCCTTAGCATCCACAAAGGATTTTCTACTTTACCTCCGCACTTTAGGCCATTTAAATTGTCCTTTAAGTTCCTCACCTTCCAAATTGCATCACCCATACTCAGTCAATTTCAACATTTATACCTAAAGTCTTTCTTCTGAAACAAAACAATCTTATGCAGAGGCTTATAAATATTTATATATACATTTACATTTACCTTAATAGAATTAATAATAAATCCTATTTCCAAAAAAAAATTAATAGTTTATCGAGAAGTGTAAACTCTCTAATTCCGACCGATTAAAAACATGAAAAAAATATTTGTACACTATCTTTTTCATACGATGAATAATAGAGAGGGAAAAGGTAAGATTTCCACAAAATGAGGGAGAGTGTATTTACTACATAAATATCATTCATTCAAAATAATTCCACCTAAAAATATATTAAATTTAATGTTTTTTCAATTAAATAATTAATGTGAATTTAAGCCTAATAACCTACTTTAGGCTTTTAGATTTATCATATATCCATAGAAGTAACTTATTTTTCTCCGTATAACCTGCAACGGACAAGAAACAATAGAATTAACCACGAATAATAATTCCTAAATTCACGAGAATCCAAATGGCTCCTAAACTTTATGATAGCTCAAAGGGCCTTTAAGCTCCCCAACTGGAAAATGCATTATACTCCATGGTAATACCAGAAATTACTCATCAATATTCATTTAATTGGTTCTAAAGGGGGCGTTTGATTTTATTGCATACTTGGAGGCTTCATACGTTTATTAGCAATTTGTGTAAATAAATTAATTCATATATTATATGAAGATTTTTCCCTTTGAGTCTTCACTTTAAGGCATTGATATTTTAAGCATTATCTATTTTAAGAAAACATTTATAATTTAAATTAACGTCCAACTGAGCATTAGTCATAAAGTACTAAACAAGAATATAATTTTTTTAACAAAGAGTAGTTTATACACTTATGTGATTTACAATAGATTGTTGTAATTAAGGGAGAGTCATTCTCCACCCAACTGTAGGAACAATTACACAACAATATTTCTTGCAGCTATCCACTCTTAAGCCAGATCTAATACCTTAAGAGGTTGTTGTAATTAAGGAAGGGAGAGTCACTCTCCACCCAACCGTAGGAACAACTACACAACAATATTTCTTGCAGCTATCCACTCTTAAGCCAGATCTAATACCTTAAGGTTCAACAACATTTCAAAATTAGGGTAGAGAACATGAAGACTACTCTCCTTCACTTATAAGAATTTCAACGATTGTACATCACCAGCTAAGCTGAGACCTCTTAAAAAAAAAATACATATAGCTTCTCAGGACTACACAATACAAAAGGGATCCCTTATTTGATTTAGTCATCCCTCAATGATTCCCTTCTACAATGCCCGCCTTATGTGCCTTAGTCATACAAATCATTCCAAAATATTTTTGGCCTTTAAAACGTAGGTGAAGGCCTTTCATTGATTCCTTTTCCAATTCACTTTAGTATTCACTTTACACTAAGTGGTTGTGACTCGGAGGACTTGTCACCTTCTATTCAGACTCACTTACATGGAACTCAATTGTGGAAAGTTATGTTCACCCAATTCACAAATTACAAGGTTTATTTGGTAGCTCTCTCTCTCTCTCTCCTTCACCATGAAACCCCCATTTATGGGATTTACATGGTCACCATAAGTATCCAGAAAAGGGGGCACATAGCTCATACCACGAGGAAGTTTGGTACCACTTTCCCCATTCTCTCATAATTGTTGGCATCTTGGGTAGTTCATCTGCCACATTAGGGGTCTAGTCAATTAGATTTAGCTAGGAATTTTTCTCCACTCCCCCTCATAACATTTCTTCTATGAGCTTCTTTCCTAGGAATTGGGGTTGATGTATGTTGTTCTCTTCCTTAGTTTCATAAATGCATACATTTAAAAAAAAAATACTTCATGATTAGTCTAGCATGCTATCCATGTTGATTATCTGACATTAATAACCTTAATTACATAAATAAAACTCGGTGATTAAAAAGGGATACTACAATTTTTGTCACTTAGGTGAGAAAAAATAATCTTGTTGTAGTGTTAAGATACTATACTTTAGATAGAGAATGATTACAGTTAGTCCATTAGAGAAATAAAGTTTCATATTAGAAAATAAACAGGCTACCATGCTAGAGACTAAAACTAAGCAAAAATTAATGAAAGATGAGAAACAAGATATGAACCAAGATTTTACTCTTATTAATAACGGACAAGGTTGTGGCCTTGGAGATACACCATAGAAAATGGTTTTGATCAAATGAGCCCTATCCTATCCTCCTCGGGAGGTTTCTTTTGTGGTTCTTTGGTTCTCCTCCTCTCTATAAACCAAGAAGTGTTCAAAGATCCTCCAATGGAAGAAAGCAAATACTTAGTAGTTATGCTCATTCAAGATGATATTTCAAGACAAAAGGAGATTAAATGGTCATCCCACTAATATAACTTTTATTTTCTTCTCCTACTTCAAATGTTGTCCCATGGCCTCTTCTTAAAGGAAGAGTTCAAGCTTTATAAAGACTAGTTTACAATGCGAATGGACCAAATTTGGATTTTGGTTCCACATGTGTGAAGAGGCTTGGCACTCCCAAAATTTCACCATTAATGGAAATGAAGCTCGGATCCAACCTAGATTTCCACCTTAGGAGTACCTCTAGCATAATTCATGCATTAACTATACTAAACTTGTGTGAAAATTTTCTTTTAGAGGATCCATGTGACTATCAAAGGAAAAGCCACATGAATCACACAAACATTTTCTAAGTCACACAAATCCATTAAAATCAATTTTGCATAGTTTTGGTTTCTTAGTCAAAGGTGGTGGCAAGTGACCATATAATATGACATTTTTTTTAATTATCCATAGGAATTGGAAACCAGGTCGGGTTCATACTCATGTGACATGGGGTCAATTTCGGCCACCACCACTATAACCTCTAGGTGAACCCATACACACCCCTATGCACAACTCACATGGATTTGAACCTATAACCTCAAATGTGTACAATTTCTTCATAACACGACAATCACCAATCAAATTGCACCCATGGGGGCTAACCATGTAATAGAACTTTATTATGTAGTATTGATGAGAACTTTATTATTCACTTTGAAATATCTATGAGAAATCTTTAGGTGATAACAATTTCCCCCTAATGTCTGAGGTTATGAGTAGACGCATAGCAACAATAAATATTTTTGTTTTTAGTTGATGTTGTTAAAGTAATGCTTTGATGGGTGAGACTACAAAAATAAGAACATCTCGCAAAAGAAAAAGATGAACCCACCCACAAAATAAGCTCATGCTCATGAAATTATCAATTGGCCAGTACAATAGTTGACAAGATGTTAATGGGTCTTGTTTGGTAATAACAAAGGTGCACAAGACACCCCTATGCACAACTCACATGGCTTTAAACCGATAACCTCAAATGTGTACAATGTCTTCATATCACGACAATCAACAATCAAATTGCACCCATGGGAGCTAACCATTTAATAGAACTTTATTATGTAGTATTGATGAGAACTTTATTGTTCACTTTGAAATATCTACGAGAAATTTTTAGGTGATAACAATTGGCCCCTAATGTCTGAGGTTATGAGTAGATGCATAGCAATAGTAAACCATTATTTTTTTAGTTGATGTTATTAAAGTAATGCTTCGATGGGGGAGACTGCAAAGATAAGAACATCTTGCAAAGGAAAAAGATGAACCCACCCATAAAATAATCTCATGCTCATGAAATTATCAAATGGCTAGTACAATAGTTGACAAGATGTTAATGGGTCTTGTCTGATAATAACAAAGGTGCACAAGGCAAATGATGATGTGGTAACCAAAAAAATATGTAAAGTAGACATTTTCATCACGTGCAAGGGTGTTGGTAAATACAATACTACTAAGAAAAAAACATTTGTTAGAACCTTAGATGAATATTAAGGATGATTTTTTAGACTTGATGGCATGGATGGCCAATTAAGCCCAGGGGTATTCAACTAGAATTCAAAATTGCACTTATTGCAAGGTAAGACCATCCATGCAAATGTGGAGATTTGTTGATTTCAAATACCATAGGGGTCAATGAAAGTAGAGAGAAATGATCTCTCTTTATTTTATCTAGGGTCCATTTTTTGTAAGAGTAATGATGCTTGAGATACCTCAAAATTCTTGGAAAAGTGGGAGATAATGTTGAAAGGAATGATGATTCCACAACAAGAGACAAAGGGTCTCTTGAAATCAGCTAAAGATGGACCCCATACAAAACTATAACATGTGTCTTTTTATAATTATGGATAAAATCAAAAGAAGTAAGAAGGGTGAGACTTGAGACTTCCCTTAAGAAAATACTAATTGATGGAAAATAGTGGTACCAATGAAAACCCAACTAGACAATGTAAAAGGCACAATGAGATAGGAGGAATGTATGTCAATTTATGAATGAGAAAATATCAAAGGTGATTGGATAATTGATTGAAGAAGTTGGAAAATCTAGAGATCACAATGAAGTGTAATAGGATACATGAGGTTTTGTCACCAATGAGTGTTATGAAAACACAAGTACTGTAGTATGAAAGCTCTAACCAAGGGTGATTAGCACTGATACTAAAAAAAATAATTACATTAGGTGTGATGGTTAGAATAAAATTACTTCTAGTAAAACTTTTTAAAATTACCATGGAATGAAAAAATACTTGGGTTGAATGTACAAACATGAATATAGGATCCCCAATGATGAAACGACTTGGCTTGGTAGAGTAAGAATGATGAGGGGAAGAGGCCCCATGGTTGGGTCTCCATGGAGGAAGATGAATGTTGAGGGGGAATGTAGATGATCTAGAAATCAGGGGGGAGACAGGAGGCCAATGATAATGTAGACTTACATTCAATACAACTAGTCATCAAATGAGAATAAACACCAGGCCTAAGAGGCCATAAAATGGCTTCTAGTTAATATCTACACACATGAAACTAAATATCCAAAGTGAAAGTACTATTGATAAAAAAATATTGAAGCAAATAGAATCAATGATAGAATTTTTAGTCTTACATACCTTCTTTGATGAAACGATGAGGCTACAAATCCTAGATTGAATTTTTGGGTGTAGGGTGTCGTCGCTTCCAGAGACAACCTTGGATTGCTTACAAGACCAGTACCTGGAACATCTAGATTTTGTGTGTCATATGATTCTCAGGAAACTGGAGATAAGACATGTATTTTTGTACATATATATTCATATATATAATAAACAACATGGGTTGGTTCATTCATCTAAAGGCATAAGCCATGTATTTCTGGTACTTCTTCACATATACAACTCATAGAAATATATGTATAAACTAGTGGAGGTCGAGTAGTTCAAGGACCTACAGCTTAACAAGAGTTGGAAGAGCAATAAGAGAAGATAAGGAGATAGAATAACTCATAACATAGAGCTTGAAGCGTCAAGAATTCTACATTCATCACATAGAGCTTGAAGCATCAAGAATTCTACACTTATCTCAGTTAAAGATAGACATAATGGATGAAAGTGGATTGGGTGCAATGATTCATGGAGTGCAATTTTAAAGATATAATATCAAATATCCATACAGACACGTGTATTAACGAGTCAATACAAATGAATCTGTAAGAACATATGAAACGTTTCTAGCAACTACAATTACATGAAATCAGAGAGGAGACATGAACATAATGGAATTTAACAGAGGGGTAACATAGTGTAGTACTCGAAGGAGGAATCACCACCATTTCCTTAATATTCTAAAAGATGCATAACATAAAGTCATACAGTCTCAAAAATAACATATAGTTCTTTCTTTAGGATTCTGAATCTCTATGAAGTGTTGCTTCCCACTATTTATCTAGAGAGGGGAGCATTGAACAATAATTACAACAAAATATCTCAGTCGAGTCTCAGTTGTCAAATCGACTAGCTGTCTTGGCTTCGGATGGCTCTGTGGCCCAAAAATGACTACAAAAGATTAATAGCTTCATTAAATTGCGACATATTACATGATGACAAAACAAGTCAACGGTTAGATGAAAACACCAGCAAAATATCTCCTTTCCCATCCCTAGGATTGCCTTTGATTGGGTAACTGATTTGTAATGATCTTCCTTCTCTGATACTCGGATGGTTCTAGTCGCTTCTGCCTTTAATACTTGAATTTCTTGTTCTCTAGAGCTGAGAGTGGCTCGGTTGTGAGTTTCACATCACGGTACAACAACAGAGTTCATCTAGGCAGTACTTCGTCTTCCCTCTATATGGACCTCCATGCTGAATCATCAAGTCCTCTTGAGCTTCTATACATTCATTTACTCACAGCAGGCCTGGGTGTGGTACAGTCGAGTTCATTTACCCTGTCTGTGTTGACCCTGTTTTTGTGTCACAAGGTGATTTACGAGGTCAACCCATGTCGAATTTTGAATGCTCCATGTCCTTCTTAAATGTTTCAGCTACCAACCCATTGCATATTTAAAGCCTTGTATTCCATTATCATGCAGTTATTACCTTAGGACTTTTGTATTCACAGAACGACGCATTCCAATCCACTTTAGACCCTTTTTATTTGAGCCCCTTTTCTTTCATATGACTGGGGACTATGACCAAGCTCTTAGTCATCAGGTGCTAGGGCCTTTGGACTCCCCTCTGGGGGTCTTTTTCCTTTGTTACATTTTCCAAGGCATTCCCGGTGTTATCACTCAGAAATTTTCCCTAGAATTTATCAGAAGAAGGAAAAGACCGAGGTAACCACAAACCAATCTTTTAAGTATAGGCTCTAGCCAACCTATGACTCAGAGAGGGCTCACTCTATATTTTTTAGCTTTGTTTTCTGGGTTTTAGGCTAGTTCTTAAAGTTCAGGGTGGTTTTGGATTTGTATTGAAAGTTGGATGGTGGAACCCTTAAGCAGATGGATAGAGTGATGTCTCTAGCTATTGGGCTATGGAGTCAAAGAAGGGCAGCAGAACTGGGATTATATCATTAAAAGGAGTTTTCAATGGGCAAGCTAGCAGAGTGAAATGTAGGTCTTTAAATCGGATGGGTGAAATGATATTAACCAAAGTGAGAGAGCACTTAAGAATCCTCAAACCGGGATTAAAAGGAAGAAAAGAGAAGGATCATGAGCAAAGGGCAGTTAAGAATCCTTTACTATAGACCAGAAGGAAACTACCTAAACTAAGGAGCAATCAAGAATTCCTTAACTTAGAAATGCATAATAGTTAAAACAGAGTGCAGTGAAGCAAGTTCTGAGATATTATTCCATATTATTGCAATTAGATTTCAGATACACTCAATATTATGGAAAAACTTTTAAAGAAAAGTGACAACACAAAAGAAGATACTTGTTTGTATTTCACACTACACATGAATCCAATGAAAGGTCTTTGCTTTATTCAATAATCCAACTTGATGGTCCACAGTGATACAATAGCTTACAGTCTTTGATCAAGAAAACTATAGAAATGCCTAAGAATCCACACTACATACTTCGAATTATGAAGTATATATAAAAAAAATTATTACAAAATATCTCAAAACAACTTGAGATTTATTTTAGGAAATACAAATATCTTCTTGCAAGAAGATAGAGACAGCTAATGAACTGTTTCTTGCTGTCCCTTTTATTATGGTTGTGCTGGCCTTTATGGTTGAGGTGTAGCCCTTTATGCTGGCTTACAGTTGTGGAGTTTCACGCTGGAGTCTTCTTTACTTTCATCTTTCAACTGATACTCTTTAACCCTGATACTCTTTGACCTTGTTGTGTTGTTTTTACTTGTTTCACCTTGCTGCCTTCATTTTTACTGTGCAATAACTTTCAGCTGTTTGTTTATCACAGTAAATCTATCATTTTCTCCCACCATTCTGCATCTTGTAATTTCACATTCACCATTCTCCTGTATATTTCATCAGCCTCAGTATACTTTGCAAAATTGGGCTTGGTGAGGAACAAATGTTTTACCTCATGCTCAAGGAAAAACAAGTTCTCAAATGTGTCATATAACACTTTTCTAGTTCGCAGGGCTTTAATGGATGATGAACTGGCTTGTTACTTAGCCAATCTTCTAAGTTTATCACCATAGTCCAACTGTGTCATGAGTTTTTCATTGATGACCATAGGATTGGGCAGACCTTTCTCCCTCAAAATCTGAAATTTAGCCATGAACCTATCAATGGCTACCTGCATATTGTGGCACTTTTCTTCTAGATTAAGCATAAGGTTCATTTTGGAAAGGACCTTCCTTAGTTCTAAAATGGCAACAGTCTTGTCTTCTATATTTAGCTCTTGGAGCTCATATCTATTCTTGTTTTTGAGGAAGTGGATGAGTCTATTTGCATCCTCTATCTTATTTCCCAACTCCTCCTTTACTTTTTGGATAACTTTAGTAGCTACCTTTACTAGCTCTGTTTGCTCAAAAATAACTTGGATTGATGGCCAAATATCATTGACAAAGTCTGGCCCACAATATTTCCTTGGTTTGTCCAAGTGGTTTTTCTAGTGTTAAATCCTTTTCTAGGATTTTGATTATCTAACCCATTCTCTGGGCCCTTTGTGTTTCTTCGTTTTGCTTCAGCTGGGCGAGTTTACAGTTTGTTTCTAACTTTGCCACCTTTTCCTTTAGCTTTTTCATCTCTATAACCTGGATGGTCATTTCTTCCATGGCTTTCACAAGTTATGCTACTTTCTCTCCTTATGCACTTGCTACTGATGTAGATTCTGTTGTTGCTAGAAATGTTGTTGCAAGTGGAGCTGTAGGTGCCAAAGATGCTTCTAGTGTGGATGGCACTGCTGTAGATATTGTGGGGATAACATTTGTTGAAGAGGTGGCCAAATCTGCTTATTTTAATTGGATAAAAGCATCCAATTCCTTTTCAGTCTCTTTAAGTTGGTCATTCAATTTCAAGACCAAGTCCATTAGTTCTTCATGCCCCTGCTGGGCTTCTAGGACTTCCAGTGTTTTTGGATGCTGTATGTTATAGAAATTTTTGGGCACGGCAACCCCAATCATAAATGTCCATAAACCAAGGGCTCCTAAGTCCCTAAAGGTGTTGTTCCAACCCCTAA
Organism: Pinus tabuliformis; assembly: GCA_031772625.1. NCBI lineage: Eukaryota > Viridiplantae > Streptophyta > Pinopsida > Pinales > Pinaceae > Pinus > Pinus tabuliformis. The sequence goes on along the minus strand of CM062810.1, from coordinate 734,444,406 downwards.
AAGAACAAGGTCAACTGATTACAACATCTCCCAGAAGTTATCCATGAAAAACTACTCAGAACTGGTCAAAACTGGACCATTTCACCTGCTCCATGGTCAAAGTGCGTTGCATCCCACCTAAATACACACAGAAGGTGTGATGCATGTTGAAAAACCATTCTATGGGGTGCGATGGGTGAGAGTGGACAAATGGCAGGGTCAATCCGCAAGGTGGAGGAGCATGGAATCTTCCAAAAACTTCTCCCGTGACACTTTCCTCTCTGCATTCGCCCAGGGATGAGTAAGAGATCATCAATGTCCAAGTGGAATCAATAACTATCAGAGAGAGGACACTAATCAAATCTCAGAAGCTGACTCACCTCCCTTGCAAACATCTATATATGGATCCCTCATCCCAGAGATCCAGAGGCTGGAATTTTGTATCTTGTAAGGAAGTGCTGTTGGTTTCTTGGTGCAATATCATAGTGTTGGGTGATCTAATCTTTTCATGAGGTGAAGAAGGGCTTTCTTGCTGAGAGGATGATGCTAGGTCAAAAAAATTGGTTGTAATCCTCTTTGCTCTTTCTTGATTATAGATAAAGCTATTCAAGTTTTCCTCCACATTCTTGTATGATTGATGTTATATGCATTTGTGTGGTCAATACTATCTGGTCCTATATTGTTTATGATAATAGATCTATGTTCTTGGATAGTGTTATGCTGCTTTGATTCTACAGGTGCTCTTTGAAGCTAGGTAGACGAGGAAGCGAGTGGCAAAGACCTATCAGAAGGGAGAGGAATCAAGCAAGGAACCAAGCGCAAGACAGAGGTTGGTCTCCTTATTCCCCTCTTATCTATTTTTCATAAAGGAAAATGAAAGTAGTTTTTAGTTTGTTTGTTTCTAAGGTAGCTACCAGCCTTAGTGGGACTAGCAGCTCTGCATAGACATTAGTTTTCTCAATAAAAAAATGGCGACTCCACTGGGGAGCGAATAGGTTGTTTGTTTATCTACATTTGTTTATGTTATAAACTTCCAGACAGAGCCTGAAGTCAAGCCAGCTAGCCTTCGAACTGCATTTGCTATGCAAGTGCAAAGTAGATCAATGCTGCTTCAATCTATCTCTGGGTTTTGTTTATGAATTTAACAATTGATTTACAAGCTCTCTAATTGCCCTTGTGGTGGTTCTAGTAACCTCCTTAGATCTACCCCTGTGATTGATTTACTGATTACCACTTGCTCGGCCTAAATCCTGAATTGAGCTGCAAACTATGACCCGGAACCTAGCTAAAGTCTCATCCCTGGTCCATCGCACTGTCTCTTCTTTGGAACCTGAATGCATCGCACTTCCCAAGTGTAGTAGGTGCGTTGCATTTCAATTTCCCTGTGCTACAGGTGCGCTGATCAGACCTCTTCTGCTCTTATATTTTGGCTTCTGTGTTCACTCTTTTCAGCTCTATTCAGGAGTTTTGGTGTCTGTAGTCAGTACACCTCTGTTGGAAACCCCCTTCCTTGCCATTATCCCGCCTCCATTGTGCAAAGAACTGTAAATGTTTTTATGTATTTTGAGTCATTTTCACTTCTCTTTTACAAAGAAGTAGTGTAATTGAATTGTCATTTCTTGATTTGTAAGTGTCGCAAGTGTCGTTTTCAGTCATAGAAGAGAATCTGATTGTTCTTGATAGTCGATTACACTGTTACTCTTGTATTTGATTTGAATTGGTAGTTTTTCAAGTGTCGAAAGCAAGTTTTCAATTCCAAATAACAAAGTGTCGTCATTGTCTTCATTTTTGTTTTGAAAAGAAGCTTGTTAGTAATGTCGCTTTGAAAAATAATTTAGATTTGCACTTAGCTTTATTTTTATCATTCACACATTAAGAAGGCTGAAAACAAATACATGCATGTGCATTTGCATTTAGACTATTTGTTGGTTTGATTTAGGACAGTGCATATAGTGTGTGCTCTTTGCTCTATGTTGAAAGAATGCCATCTCTCTTTCCTTAGTAGCTAGGATTTTCATTGAAAAAATAAGATTAAACGACTGTTTATCATCTTAGATTGCATTTTAGGAATTGTACATCTACATCACACGGTGAACCTGAAAGGAAAATTTCTTAAGCAAGATCAACTGTAAAATAAATTTAATGAATCTAAAAATGCTTTGGAACCTAACGCACAACATCTAGAAGTCTAGGCTAGAGACGTATTCTGGTGTCGTAAAGCCTAGTAACTGTTGTTTTCACTGTTGGTTGGGTGATTCCTCCACTTTGAGACGACAAGTGCCAGTACGGACTTGCGCTCCCACATACCGTCGAGTATATTTTGGGAGACCACAATAGGCTATATCTTTTATCCATAGGAAGCCGTGTTTTCCGCCCTATCGATCGCAATGCACTGAACACAACATTCGAGAAGATTCACTGCCGTACTGTAAAAAGTATTCTATAGTTTTGCGATTGGTTTCGTAATCCCTTTGTCTAGATTTCCAAAGCAGTCCCTTTTGTTCCTTTTCAGACTCCTTAATGGAAAAGGTCCATCTGAGCACTTGTCACTTCAGGCTCATTAAAAATTGAAGGCGACTAGAGTCATCTTTTGTTTTTTCTCGACTCTTAGAAATTGAAAAAACAAGTTGTGTCAAAGTTTCTAAAATTCATCTAATTCGGAAACATACTTCCCCTTGATTTTTAGTTGATCGAGTAATCCACAATCGTGGAAGAAAGTCAATTGAAACCCCGTCGTTCGTGGAGGCTTATGAGTCAACCGTCTTTGTCTCTAGAGTCGAAACTGTTACGGACAAAGCGAACTCGTTTAACCGGTTCCAAATCCCCTGGTAAAGTTAGAACAAGTGTTCCAACACCATCGGAGACTCCGGTTACTCCAAACATTTCTGGTATCCCTGCCTTTACAGAAGAAGTTCAACAGCCACCAAAGGACAGTAGAACTGATCCTAGTGTGAAGGTAAACACTTGTGTTACTGAGCTAGCTCCATCTACAGCTGATTCAGAAGGTGTTATTCCCCAAACATCTGTCACTGCAGATTCTATACCTTCTTTGACACCAGAAATATTTTATGGACCTGACGGTCTACCTCTTCCACCTGGTCTGATTGCTATAGAAGAGATTGTGGAGGATCCTCCATCTAGTACTCCATCGCGATTTTGAGTCGGGATCACTCTATATCCTTCTTCGTCAGAAATTAGTCTACCGTCATCGGAAGCTCCTGTAGAATCGCTAGGCAATCTTCTGGATAGACTAGAAATGTCTAAACAATTGTTGGCATCTAGGACTGTGTCATCCGACACATCGACGATAGAACTTCCTGCGGTCACTCCAACAATGTTCGCCGGCATACCATCTGTCCCAACTAGCTCTCAATCGCTAGAAGGGGCCCACTCAAGGGCTAATTCGACAGTATGACCCGTTCCTGTTTGTTCATCCGGAATAATATGCGGGAACTCTTATGTTGAGTCTCAAAAAATTGATCCTTCAGGGTGTCAATTTGGGTAGTCCGGTCCTCAAGGACAAACAATTCCTTTGAGTACCGGATTACCGCCGTATGGGGGGCAATATACCTTTTCATTGTCTCCTCTGGGAGGACAACCATACGAGAATTCACAACAAAATTCAGGTTATGCTGGAATTACATCTAGCAGTTGGGTGCCAATACTGCCTCAACAACCAAGAGTTGTATATTCGATGCAACAATGTTTACCTATGTCAAATATACCAACTACGCCGGCTATTGTGATGGTGTCGCAAGTACAAGCATTCCTGTTGTATGCCAACCTCAGGTTTCTCAGGTTGTAATGCAACAGCCTCTTGTCCCTGCGACTCAACCACAATCACCAACTAGTGGAATGACACAGGCCCAAACGGGTACAATTACCCCTCATCTTGGTCAAACAATCAGTATTGGACAACAACACATGGCTTTGCAACTATGGCTGGTGCAATACCAACAACCACAATTCCAACAAGTATACCAAGGATCTGAGCAACAAAACTTTGCAAATAGTGGGCAGCCGTATTCAAAGCGGTCAAAATCAACCAGTCTACAATGGTTATGCTCATCAACCTTACCAAAGTTACCATCATCAAATTCATTATGTTGGTATGCAAAGACCAACTGCTCAGGCCATTCCATGCTATCCTGGGTATGCTTCGCCAAACCTGAACCAACAGTTACCCTTCGTGGTGACTTTAGAGTTACCAGATCTAAATCGGCTAACGAACGATCCAATTGCTTACGCCCCTTGGTGGTCAGCGATTCCACATAAACTTCCGTTAGATATTCCTAAATTTAATGGAAATCCGGGTGAAGACCCATTGAATCATGTGATGACATTTCATCTGTGGTGTTCATCAAACACCCTAAACGATGATTCGATTAGACTTCAACTTTTTCAAAGGACGTTAACTGGTCTGGTAGCAAAGTGGTATATCAAGTTATCCAGAGCTTCGCTTGACAACTTTAGTGCCCTAGCCACAACCTTTTTAACCCATTTTTAGTTACCGATAAGGTACGAAATGGGAAAAGAAATTCTTACCAATTTCAAGAAAACAACAGCCACTCACATATCCGATCATATTCATGAGTGGCGACGTCGTCGTAGAATGGTAAAAACGTATGTTCCTGATCAGCTTTTAGCTTAATGGTTTAATAAGTCATTATTACCTTCCATTACAGCAGATGTGGCAAAAGGAGGAGTCGTCACCGAAGAGCAAGTAATTGCTCGTGCACAATATTTAGACTTGATTTATACTCAGTCTGGCACGCTCTACGATAAAATCCCTGATGCTCCTAGACCGGAATTTTTCGTCCCTCCTCCTCCTAAATCGAACGATGACTCTCATGCCGACGATGGCGTGATTGGTACGACAGACACGAAATCGACAAAGGCTACATCTAAAAAGGCCCGTAAGATTTCTAGTCAAAATGCAAAAGAATAACTCCTCGCCTCGGAAGTAAATGTCGTCTCGAATGATAAAGGCAAAGAAACCAAGAAACTAGGAGGCAAGAAGAAAAACAAAGGGAAGAAGAAGAAACAGGAGGAATCATCACCTGAAAATTCTTCTACAAACCCTCCTAAAGATAGGAAACCAAAAAATCAATGCTTAATATGTGATGAGGATCTTTGGACAAAAAATTGTCCACATAAAGCTGAGCTTAAAAGACTCCTCAAGAATTCAAAAACCTCGACAGTATTGACTGATCCGTTTCCAAATCCAAGGAAAAATCTGGTTGCTAGTGAAAATGCTTCCCCGTTCCAAGTACTGATGTTGTCGGTTTCGAAACAAAAAAATGATGCTTTGATATCGACAAGGAATAAAGATTACGGGAATCCACAGCTGTCGAACAACAAGGATAAAGATCAACCTAGTAGTTCAACAACAACTTCAACAGAAGTTGCGTCGCCCATCATTCCAGAGCTAACAATAAAACTGCCAAAGGGAGTAGTACAGAAGTCGACATTTAATCCTCGTGCCAGAGCAGCACAAAATTATAATATAGTGGAAGATCTGGCCCAATCGCCATCCGCTATGTCAACACTTGAGGTACTGCAGAATTGCCCATCCCAAAAGCAGGCTTTATTATCAGCTATAGGTGGGATAGACCCAAAGGATTCTAATCTTGTGTCCTTTAATCACAAAGGATACGATCCTTAGTTACCAGCTCAACTAGCTTTCCTCATTCAAGTGAAAGCCCTCAACAAAACTGTTCATCGAACAGTTATTGATGAGGGGGCATCTACATGTATTATGTCGATGAGTTGCTGGAAAAATTTAGGATCTCCAACCTTGTCGCAATCTTTGACAACATTAAAAGCATTTGACGGATGAACGTATACCCCATATGGTATTCTAAGTAACTTGCAAGCTGAGCTAGGAGGGAAAACAATAGAAATAGATGTCGAATTAATCGACAGAAACCTCGATTACAACATCCTACTGGGAAGACCATGGATATATGCTATGGTTGCGGTTGTGTCGACCTACTTTAGGAAGATTGCATTTCCTTTTCAAGGAGGAATTACAATTGTCGACCAACAAACATTTCTCCCAATAGTTCCCAAGTTACGGGAAGCATTCTGATGATCCATGGAAGCCCCCATACGCTTCAAAATATCGGAGTAGGCCTACTAAAAGACCCTATATTAATGGGGACTTTTTCCCTCTCGCCTCCAATCAATCTGGCGGAAGTGGCGACGGTAGGAAACTGAAATATGATATCTTCGATTCAAAAGATATCAGAAAATGATATAAGCATGGATCATCCACAGGTATTGCCTCCAAGCCCAATAGAAATATTGTAGCAATCAATGTTTTCGGCATGAGAGGCAGACCTGAATCAACGCTCATTAAGCATTTGGATAGATAGGTATAAGGAATATGGCACCCCTTTAGATCCTTGGTCGCAAGTGCATTACATCGACGAAGGAATTGTTCAGTCAATGGTAAGTGAAGGGGTGCCATGGGAAGATTACCACCATCGTTCCTATCTTCCGGATTGTCAAGAAGATACTCCTGATGACCTTCATCATCCATCAATTTTTGATTTCCTATCAAATACTGTAAACACGGTGGATTCCGAGCGAAACTTGTCCAATATTGAAGAGACTATCGCCATAAATATCTCGACCAAAACAGATGTTATAGAGAATATTTACGTTGGAAAATGTTGTTCTCCTCCAGAACTGGAAATATATAACGCTCTTTTTCGCGAATCCAGAGATGTCTTTGCTTGGTCATATGATGAAATGCCAGGCATTGACTTGAGTATAGTTGAACACGAAATCAAGATGTATCCAGATGTCAAACCAGTATGACAACAGCTACGGCAAGTGCACCCCAAGAAAGCCGCTACCATCAAGGTAGAAGTTGAAAAGCTTCTCCATGCTGGTTTCATTTACCCGGTTCCTCTAACTGATTGGGTATCGAACATTGTTCCTGTGATGAAAAAACAAGGAACGATTAGAGTGTGCGTCGATTATAGGGATGTAAGTCAAGCTTGTCCAAAAGACAACAACCCTACACCCTTTATTGACCAGATATTTTATGAATGCGCTAGATGTGAAATCTTTTCATTCATGGATGGATTCTCCGGGTATAATCAAATAAATATCCGCCCACAGGACCAGTCAAAGACTGCATTTATCTGTCTGTGGGGCACATTCGCATATCGCAAATTACCCTTTGGTTTAAAGAACGCAGGGCAACGTTTCAGAGGGAAATGAATTATACCTTCCATGACATCAAAAACATTGTTGAACCATATCTCGATGACCTTCCCGCTCATTCACGAAAGTGGACCGATCATCCGCAACATTTGAGAGCGATATTTCTACGTTGCCGACGCTACAAGATACGACTCAATCCACACAAATGTGTGTTCTGTGTCAGTTCTGGTCATTTACATGGCTTTGTAGTCTCAAAGGATGGGATTCGTCTCGACCCATGTAAGGTTCAGACAATCATAAATTTGCCTCCACCTTCAAATTTGCTTCAGATTCAGAAATTTCGAGGGATAACAAACTTTCTGAGGAGGTTCATTCCAAATTACGCTGAACTTGCTAAAGGTTATACACATCTATTGAAAAAGGAAGTGTCCTTCATCTGGGATCAGGTCACGCAAGCTTCCTTTGATTCTTTAAAAGAATCCCTAATGAAAGCATCATTAATGTATGCTCCTGATTATCAAAAAGACTTTAACCTGTATCTGGCTGCAGCAGATAAAACCATCGCAATGGTTTTAGTTCAAGAAGACAATGGAATTGAACATCTTATATATTATTTAAATAGGAACTTAAATGATACAGAAAGCAAATATTCCTATGTTGAAAAGCTAGCACTCGCAGCTGTTCAAGCGATACAGAGATTTTGACACTATGTCCTCTTTCGAAAAACTACCATTCTGTCAGATTGCAACCCCATGACTTATATATTGTCGCGACAGTTGCTGGGGGGAAAATATTCAAAATGGATAGCAATTCTTCAAGAGTTTGATCTGGAATTTGTAAAATCCAAGTCAAAGAAATCCCTGGTTTTTGCGGAATTACTATGCGATCTCCCATTGTCGTCCAACGATGAAACATCAGAAGAAACAATCGTGGATGAATCTTTGTTTCTGATATCTTCAAGCAATCCATGGTATGGAGATATAATCATCTATCTCCAAACCCAAAAATATAGGCCTAATACCTCCCGCTTAGAACAAAAACGTATTCGATACCAATCAAAAGACTACATGATCGTCGGTGATACGCTTTACCGTCGTGGTGTCGATACAGTTTTGAAGAGGTGCCTCACCCATGAGGAAGCCGAAAAAGTCCTGAATGATTGCCATTCAGGCGTGTGTGGGGGCATCAATCTGGTTACGCTATGGTGCAAATTTTTTTACGAGCAGGATACTTCTGGCCAACAATGTTCAATGATTGCATAACTGCAGTCAGAAGTTGCCATGCCTGTCAAATTTTCGATAGCAGAACCAACAGACCACCCGCACCTCTGCAACCAATAGTTGCTGTAGGGCCATTCGCCAAATGGGGCATTGACTTCATGACATGTAACCCCACCTCAACGGGGGGCATGGGTATATCATAGTCGTAGTGGACTATTTTATCAAATGGGCTGAGGCGATGCCTACATTAGATAACACTGGTGAAACAGCTACCCTTTTCTTTTTCAATCATGTAGTCGCCAGATTGGACGTTCCACAGGCTATAGTCACAGATCATGGATCACATTTTCGCAATCACATGATGGCCGAATTGGCTGCCAAATTAGGGTTGTCTCACGACAACTCTACTCCATATTACCCGCAGGCCAATGGACAAGTTGAAGCAATCAACAAGGTCCTGAAGCGCATGCTGCAAAGGATGATTGGAGTCCACAAAAGGAGTTGGAACCTGATCCTATACTCGGCCTTGTGGGCATACCGAACATCAGTAAGGAATGCAACCGGGTTTACACCCTTCCAACTGGTGTATGGCCTAGAAGCAATCTTACCAGTTCAGTGTGAAATCTCGTCCCTCAAACTCGCAATCGACCTTCTCCCCGGAACTTCAGAAGAGGAGGCTCATTTCTTGGAACTAATCCAATTGGATGAAACCCATCGTGATGCCACTTTGGCTAACGAAGCCCATAAGAAACGAGTCAAGGCGCAGTTCGACAAGAATGTCAAACCCCGTGTCTTCTTAGAAGGTGATTTGGTCTTACTTTATGACCAAGAATCTGATAAATTGGGAGCAGGTAAATTCAAGTCTTTATGGATGGGCCCCTATATTGTTAAACGTGTATTAGCAAAAGGAGCCTACGAGTTAATGGATTATGATGGGATTCCGCTGGCGCAACCCCGTAACGGGTTGTACCTTAAGCATTACTACGCATGATGCAGTGTAGTAACCCATATGATTTTGTTACATTTTTGTTTTCGCTAAGGGTAATCATTTTGGTCAAGTAATCCAATTTTTACATTTTTTGCAGATGTCGAACCTATTGGAATCATTTGTTGGATATTCCGACGGAGTGAGTCGTAGTTCGCGGAACCTATCTTCTACGGCCTGGGCCATTTTTTATCCAAGTGGCAAGTTAGTAAGTTTTAGAGGGGTATGTATTGGTCGGTCAACAAATAACATCGCTAAATATAGCGCGTTGATAGAACTTCTCTCTGATGCCATCACACATGGCATACGCTGACTTGTCGTCAGGCTAGACTCACAGCTCGTCATACTACAACTCACTGGTATCTACTCCGTCCGAAATCCAACTATCTATCGCATGTTCCTAAGGGTCAAGATTTTGGAAAGGCAATTTGATTTTATTCAATATCAGCATATTTCTAGAAACTTAAACACATTAACAGACTCATTGGCAAATTATGTGTTAGATATACATTTGCAACATTTATAAAAGGAAGCATTTCATCAATATTTGCATCCGGATGATGTAACTTAACCAAAATAAAACTCTGAAAATCAATATATATATATATATATATATATATATATATATATATATATATATATATATATATATATATAACTGTTTATGGTTTGCACATAATGTTCTGTAACCAACAAAAAATTGGTCAAATGACCCAAAAATCAAAATGCTAGGGGGCATCCTAGTCTAATGATGCTGGTGATAACAAGTCACCGCCTGTGCAATCATGCGTAAAAGCCTAGTCCATCGACTTGGCATGCTAGTAGTATGTCACTGCAACCTCAGAGGCAGCTCGTCAGTCCTCACATCTAGAATACCGAGAGTGAGGCCCTCGACTTGATCCTATAATGCTGAAAGAGTCTCGGCCACATCGAGGTCGCGAAGGATAGCCCTTCCCACAGCCTCTCCTGCTGGAGCGGCAGCTGGCACTCTCAGGCGTACTACTGGCCGAACTGGTCCAACATCTGCATGAGCACATGAGTTCTGATTAGTCTTGATAGAATAAAGCACAAGAACATTATAAAGAGAAACAATGAACAGAGATATGGTCAAAAATTTTACCAATGGCGCCCCACTGCTCGCTAGCCGACAGTACCAAATCCGGGTCACCCCGAAAATCCATACCAGCATATGGATACTCGGAAAAAACCATCTCCTGATGATTGAACCATCCAAAGAAGGTATCAGAAAAGGAAACCTGAGATTGACCAGCATGTCTGGACATATGGTCGACCCATCTCTGCATCCGTGGCTCAGTCGGTGGAGGTAAACCAAGTGAAATATACTGCGGCTGCATCAGTGGGATCTTTTCCAAGGCAAAAGCGGTCAAAATAGAACCGTATCCAAAGTTCTTCAATCTTCCGTTTTTCACCTTGGTCAATTGTTCTTTCATCACAAAGAGTACTGCATCACACTAGTTGAACACCTTTCGTTCAAGGCATTCTAAGGCATACTACATATAAGACCAGTTGGCCACATAAAGAGCCGCACTACCAGCCGTTCTAGAAAAAGTGAACAGAATGGTCCTCAAGGGCCTGTCAGTGACATCTCGGATATTGATCTTTCCGTCCTTACTCGGCTGAGATCCCTCTCTGCAATACCTATGAATGTAATCTCTCACAGATTCACCCCCACGGGCCAAACTTCATAATGAGATAGGGGCACCCCACCTCGATAAGCCGGTCAAAAAATAGATGTCCACGATAGTCAAGGGGATAGATTTGCCCCTAATTTGGAACACATGACTGGTAGGATCCTAGGCATCGAGCAAATACTGCAACAAGTTGATTTGTTGCCTCATGCTAGAGATGCGGAAAAACTTGAACAGGCCACAGTTCCGCAGTGCATTTACCGTAACCGGATCATGTAAAGCAAGCATGTCCTCTTCTTCATGCTCACGTTCTCGCCATGTAACAGGCATTTTTCTCCAATGAATCTCTGAAAACAAACAAGAGAAGAGTTAGATCCTGATTTGGTGAAAAACAGGCAAAAATTTCCATGAAAAACTGTGCACAATTTTCCCTCCTTGCGCCCATCGCACCCCCAGCAGTGTTCTGGGTGCGTTGCATGCTAACTAGCCAATGGCTAGACCAACATGCAACACACCTTTCGATATAGAAAGGGTGCGATGGAGCCAGGGCGAGTTTTTCAAACCCCAGAGGCTAAGAAAAACCAAAAAACATGCTCAGAATTTAAAAAGGAAAGAATGAAACTGAAGAGCTCAAGTTTAGCTCCTACCTGGTCCAGACGGCACCAAGAATCGTCCACAGAATCTCCCGAAATCAGCTAGTGAAAATCAAGGGGGAAAGCACCTCCAAAGCTCCAACAAACCAAAGTTCAAATGAAATGGTAAAATGAGAGGTAAAAAATCACTTTTAAATTACTTTTCACATAATTCAAGTAAAATATTAGTGTTTTGACTCATTTTTCAAACATATATTGTTCATTTCTAACTAGTTTGATGAAGCAATTGAATAGGCAGTACAACCTTTGAAGGAACAAAGTTATTAATGGTAAAATCAAGAAAATCAATGACCACTATATCGAGCAGTTTTAAGGCAGAATTCAAGCTCGTTAAACAATAAACATAAGCAATGAGAAAATGTTCCTCCAAAGTTTAAGCTCATTAAAAAATGAACAAATTTCTGGTAAATAACCATCGTGAATGTATTATCATCAGCCATTGAAGCCTTGGTCATGTTCTCATCGTCACCTCCACTCTGTATTGGCCGATCATTCACCTCCACTTGATTGTTTACCCTTTTGAGGAACAACTATGAAGAGTGATCCTGTTAGCCATCCTTGTGACACTGTCGTGATTGGAAAATTCCAAACCTTACCTGGAATTAGCTGCTACCTGAATCTATCACTCGTTCCTCAAAAAACGAGTCTCCTTTAAGCTCTTTTCAACTGACTCGTAAAATATGAAAAGATTGCCGAGCCATTGGCCTCTCCAGCTTGTTAAAGTGACCGGAAGTGCTATCCCTCCTTTAGATTTTAATCTTTTTGGACTTGATGGATTATTACAAAAAAATATTGAGCGCTTGTTTTGTTCGGCTCGTTAAAAATACTGAAAATTCATCCCTTTTGTATTGTTTTATACTTTTTCGGGCTCAAGGGATTATGTGACGAAAAAAGATTTTTGGAGTTTCCTTTACGTCCCTTTTCAGACTCTCTAAAATTGAAAAGGCCCGAGTTATCTTTGTTGTTAAACTCGTTAAAACCAAATAGCGACAAACTTGTCCATACAGACAAGAACGAGTTTCACTATAGCTAGGCTTGTTAAAAACATAGCAATGGGTTTGCCCGAAGGGCAAATTATAGAACACGCATATGTTATCCTCCTCAAGCTTGACAAAAATAAAGAGGTACTGGTCAGCAATGACTGGGGAAAAATTGGGAAGAAAACTTGAAGAAACTTTGTTGGTAGCAAGTCGCTCTTGAACATGACACTTTCACTCCGCATCCGAGTCGGGTTGGGTTGTTCCATTCACTAGTCACATCCCCATGGTTCCGTCACACCATCCATATTTGGGGTTAATGCTACCAATCCATCATGTCAGTGTCGCCGATATGTTCAAGAGAAGTCGCTTAGAGAATTCACCTGTGTCTCACCCACTGCAATACATTTACGCTCCATTCTTTCATGACCGCCACCCTGAACCTTATATCACCAGATTGTTTTCACCTCCATTAAAATCATTTGCTCCGTTCCATGTCATTGATGTGGGATTCAATAAGGCCCTCCTATGATGGATCGCTTCTTGTCGACGTTAGCTCATTATCCAAGAAGTCGATCTAGGAACAACCCTTTCAGTACTTTGAAGCTTGCATGCCTCAATGGCAAGTTTCTCACTTCCAGCGACAGGTTTACATCAATGGCCTTCGACCGAAAGATTTTGCGTGGTGTTCGACGCCAAGTCCCTTATTCACACCACGTGAATTGTACTGTAGTACCTTGAGGGTCATCATCATTATCGGTGATTCCTCTCCCGCCTATTAACAGCTTACATCACTGGCTAGTAATCAGGCGATGAATTTCCATGTTCGACTCGAAAACATCTCTCACATGGATCGACTTGTACTTTGAGTGAAGATCGAACGAGATTGAAGACCCCAGATCTAGTTTCATCCATCCAAGTTGCGATATATATTCAGGAAAATAAAGACATCAAATGTACACCATTTCTGCACAGATAATCATCCAATCTAAGGGATGATGGCTCTACAAGAATCATCAGTCTACACTCAGACGACTGTCTGTCTCATGTACAGGAAAATGAATTTATAAAGTTGAGCATGGGAATGCCCGCCTCAGCTAGATCATGAAAATATTGTGAAGATAATGTATTGTGTTGTATCTTATTACAGGTCGCCTTCCATCTTGAAAAACTTCGGATCCTCATGATAAATCATTTCACCCAACATCAAAAGACTAATGACCTCATGCTTTAGGAGGCAACTGTTATAGACATTTTTGGGCACGACAACCCCAATCATAAATGTCCATAAACCAAGGGATCCTAAGTCCCTAAAGGTGTTGTTCCAACCCCTAAAAGAACAAGGTCAACTGATTACAGCATCTCCTAGAAGTTCTCCATGAAAAACTACTCAGAACTGGTCAAAACTGGACTATTTCACCTGCTCCATGGTCAAAGTGCGTTGCATCCCACCTAAATACACACGGTAGGTGAGATGCATGTTGAAAAAACCTTCTATGGGGTGCAATGGGCGAGAGTGGACAAATGTCAGGGTCAATCCGCAAGGTGGAGGAGCATGGAATCTTCCAGAAACTTCTCCTGTGACACTTGCCTCTCTGCATTCACCCAGGGATGAGTAAGAGATAATCAATCTCCAAGTGGAATCAAGAACTATCAAAGAGAGGACACTAATCAAATCTCGGAAGTTGACTCACCTCCCTTGCAAACATCTATATATGGATCCCTCATCCCAGAGATCCAGAGGCTGGAATTTTGTATATTGTAAGGAAGTGTTGTTGGTTTCTTGGTGCAATATCATAGTGTTGGTTGATATAAGCTTTTCATGAGGTGAAGAAGGGCTTTCTTGCTGAGAGGATGATGCTGGGTCAGAACAATTGGTTGTAATCCTTTTTGCTCTTTCATGATTATCAATAAATCTATTCAAGTTTTCCTCCACATTCTTGTATGATTGATGTTATATGCATTTGTGTGGTCAATATATATCTGGTGCTATATTGTTTATGATAATAGATCTATGTTCTTGGATAGTGTTATGCTTCTTTGATTCTACAGGTGCTCTTTGAAGCTGGGTAGACGAGGAAGTGAGTGGTGAAGAGCTATCAGAAGGGAGAGGAATCGAGCAAGGAACCAAGCGCAAGACAGAGGTTGGTCTCCTTATTCCCCTCTTATCTATTTTTCATAAAGGAAAACGAAAGTAGTTTTTAGTTTGTTTGTTTCTAAGGTAGGTACCAGCCTTAGTGGGACTAGCAGCTTTGCATAGCCACTAGTTTTCCCGATAATACTGTAGCTAAGCTATTTTTAGTTGTTTATTTAATGCAGCTTTGTCATCGTTCTTCTTTTTGATAAGTTGTTTTATGGATTTATATCCTTGGGATCATGTCCCAATTCAATTACTAAGTCCTCTAAGGACTTGATCCTTGTGTCCTTGGCCGATGAGAAGGCCTTCTCCAACTAGAATTGTGCTGAGATGTTGTTTAGGGAGTTCTGTAGCTGATGGGTAGCTATGGCTTTACCTGTCAGGGTGGAGTATATCATCTCTCCAGCCTGTTTATGTAGCTCAATCTAGTTTATGGGATGGATATCCCTTGCCAACACTTCGAAATCTACCCTTTTGAAATCTGATGTTGTCTTTGGTTGTTGGGTTGTAGGTTTCATAAAGGTCATCTGTAGCTTCCCTTCTTTAATGTCAAAGGCTAACATTAGCCTAGCTTGGGCCTTAAGCCTATCATTCCTAGCCTTGATTTCTTTATATCTTTCCTTGATATCTTGGTCTTTGTCAGCTGGCATTCAAAAAGAAGACACTTCAACACTGAGCTGCCTTTCCAACATTTGAGTTTGTGATGTGGAAAGCTTTTGCATGCCTCTAGATGGAGTGGCAGACCTACTTCTTTCTGCTCCCGTATTAGTGATCTTAGTTGAGTCTTCAATATAATCTTGCTTAGAGGCTGCATTTAGCTTTTTCCTCTTGCTCGATTCCTGCTGCAAATCAGAGGTGGCTCTTCCTAAAGTGGAAGCTCCTTCTCTGTTTCTTTTTGGGATCTTCTCCTCATTCTGAGAATTCTGCATGATTAGATGAGTACTCATAGCAGTCTCTGGTTCTTCTAGTACTTGCAGAAAAGAGTTGTCATCAAGCTGCTTTTCTAAATCAATGAGAGCATTCTCTACATCTATTCTAGTGTTGTCCTGGTCTACTAGGGTACCTTCCACCCATTCTGTTTGGTTTGCATATGCTTCTATTTCAGGTATGGGATGGTGGATGAAAGGTCCTAGCTTGACCTTTTGTCTCTTCTTTGTGATAAATTCCAAAGGATCATATCTCCAGACAAAACTTCTCTGGAACTTCATATTCTGTAGTATCAAATCTGCCTCTTTTCCAGCCTCTCTAGAGTTGCATATGAAGGGGCCTAGTTGGTATTTTATTTTGAAATTGGCCTTCTTCTTGGCATTGATGAAGTTTACCTCATCTGCATTGATAATTTTCCTATAGTATTCTAATGCAAACAACCTCATAGGGAGGTATCTTGGAAACTTATATGGTGCAAGCATGCAACCATATATCCTGATTTCTGTGTGGTTTTGGTAAAGGTACCAGTCACCCACTTTGGTCTGCTTTGACAGTTGAAGGACTCTCTTTATTTCTGGACTGATTCTTGGAGGAGGGTTTCCAGTCAACATTGTCATAATTGGATGTACAAATAAGTCAATGAAGTCTGAATAAGAGTATGGAGACCGATACTCGTGGACTAATGGGGTCCAAAAAATGACTAACCTGGGTTGACCCTTGGTGTCCAGTTTTTGGAGGGTGAATGGGAATTTCTCTAATTGATAATATAAGAACAAATGGTATAAAACTGAGGAGTATTTGAAAACCCTTTCATTTCCCATTCTTGTGAACTAATCATGCATTATGTCAGCTATGAATGTGGCAAAGTCATAAATGGTTGGAGGAGGCTCTCCTGGGGTATAGATGGACACGAAAGCCAGGATAGTTTCATCAATGTACTCACTTGTGTAGTAACCCAAAACACAAGATATCATGGCTACAATATTTTGGCACCTAGGGGAAAATATAGCTGCTACATATGGAGGGGGGTCGTTAGGGATGTGCTTCTATTATCTGATGAAGTTTTGGAGCAATTGGGCCAATTTTGCAGAGTTGAGTTTGGGATATAAGTCCAACACATCTCTAATGAAGTTTTGGAGCAATTGGGCCAATTTTGCAGTGTTCCCATGAAGAAATTCAAATTTACACCGACCTATTCAAGGAATATCGTGATGTATTTTCTTGGTCTTATGAGGAAATGCCTGGCATTGATCCTTCTATAGTTCAACATGAGATCAAGACGTATGAAAATGCAAAACCGGTTCATCAAAGGCTTCGACCGGTTAACCCTAGGAAAGTGGCAGCTATCAAGGCTGAGGTTGAGAAGCTGCTAAGGGCAGGTTTTATATACCCTATTCCTCTTACTGATTGGGCTTCTAATCCAGTCCTTGTGGACAAAAAGCAAGGAACAATCCGAGTATGCATCGATTTTAGGGACCTAAACAAGGCTTGTCCGAAAGACAATTACCCCACGCCATTCATTGATCAGATTATCGACGAGTGTGCGGGTAATGAAATTTTTTCCTTCATGGATGGTTTTTCGGGTTATAATCAAATCTCTATCCGTCCTGAAGATCAACATAAGACAACTTTTATATGTCCCTGGGGTACCTTTGCATATAGAAAGATGCCTTTTGGTCTTAAAATGCTGGAGCCACTTTTTAGCGGGCCATGTCATACGCTTTCCACGACATCAAACATGTCATCGAGGCATACTTGGATGATCTCGCTGCTCGTTCTCGAAAGAGAACTGATCATCCTAGTCATCTTCGATTGGTTTTTTAATGTTGTCGTTTTTATAAAATCTGGTTGAATCCCAACAAGTGCGTTTTTGCGGTTACATCAGGTCGGTTGTTAGGGTTCATAGTGTCCAATGAAGGGATTCGGGTTGATCCTTTCAAGGTTGAGGCAATAGTTCAGTTGCCTCCCACGTCCTCAATTCGTCAACTTCAAAGTCTTCAAGGGAAGGCTAATTTCTTAAGACGGTTTATAGCAAACTATGCCGAGATCACTAAAGGGTTCATGCGTTTGCTACGAAAAGGAGTTCCATTTGTGTGGGACGACTTTGCGCAGCGGTCGTTTGATGCTTTGAAAAAGGCATTAGTCTCTGCCCCGCTTTTGAGTCCACCGGATTATAGTAGAGACTTCCTTTTGTATCTCGCTGCAGTAGAATCAACCATTGGTATGGTTCTAGTTCAGGAGGACGATGCTATTGCTGAGCACGTGATTTATTATTTAGCCGAGGCTTAATAGGTCCTGAACTCCGCTATTCTCCGGTTGAGAAGTTGGCCTTGGCAGCTGTTCACGCTGTCTAGAGGCTCCGTCATTATATCTTGCTACGCAAAACTTTTGTCTTAGCAGCGGTCAATCCATTTCAATTTGTCCTCAGTAGGCGAGTGATTGGGGGAAAATATAATAGATGGATAGTCATTTTACAAGAATTCGATCTCGAGTTCTTGTTTGCCAAGTCTAAGAAATCTATGGTTTTCGCGGAGCTAATTTCTGAGCTTCCTTGTGGAGAGGATACTGTTTATGAGGAAAGTTTTCCCGACGAACATTTATTCCTCATCTCTTCACTCGACCCTTGGTATGGAGATATCATTGTTTATCTCCAGACTTCGAAGTTCCCTCTACTTTCTCCAAGGATGAACGTCGCAAATTACGTCACCTGGCTAAGAACTATGTTATCATTGGTGACACATTATACCGTCGAGGGATTGATTCAATCCTTCGGCGCTGTTTAACCTTAGAGGAAGCAGAGTCGGTGCTCAATGACTGCCATAGTGGAGCTTGTGGTGGTCATCTATCAGGGCTTGCTACAGCCCAGCGCATCTTACGTGCCGGCTATTTTTGGCCTTCACTCTTTAAGGACTGTGTGGAAGCGGTAAAACACAGTCACCCGTGTCAAATCTTTACTCGTAAGATGCGCGCGCATCCAGCTCCCCTTTTTCCTGTTGTCACCGTCGGTCCCTTTACCAAGTGGGGTATTGATTTTACAACTTGTAATCCGCCTTCATCAGCGAATCACAAGTACATTATCGTGGCTGTAGACTACTTTACGAAGTGGGCTGAGGCCATGCCTACTTATAAGAACGATAGTGACACGACAGCTTTGTTTCTTTTCAATCAGGTTATCTTAAGATTCGGTATCCCAAGAGAGAATGTCACTGACCATGGCAGTCATTTCCAAAATCAACTAATGTACGAATTGGCTCTTAAATTAGGTTTCCATCAGGAGCATTCGTCCCCTTATTATCCTTAGGCCAATGGACACGTCGAGGCGGTCAATAAAACTCTTAAGACGATACTCCAACGGACAATCAATAAAAATCGATCCAATTGGCACATTATGTTGTATTCGGCTCTTTGGGCATACCGAACCTCCGTCAAAACGGCTACTGGTTTTACCCCTTTTCAGTTGGTTTATGGGATGGAATCTATCTTTCCGGTCGAATGTGAAATTCCATCTCTTAAGTTGGATGTTGAGATTCTTCCTGAGACTTCGAGTCTCGAGGAGCGCCTAGTTCACTTGGAACATCTCGATGAACAGCGTCGAGATGCCGCCACGATGAATGAGGCCCATAAGAAAAGGGTTAAAACGCAGTATGATATGTCTGTTCGTCCTCGAGTCTTTTCTGAAGGTGACCTTGTCCTGGTCTATGACCAAGATAAGGACGCCTTGGGGGCAGGAAAATTTAAGCCTATGTGGTACGGTCCTTTCATTATTAAACGAGTTTTAGAAAAAGGATCGTATGAGTTAATTGATTTCGAGGGAAACAAGCTAGCGGAGCCCCGAAATGGGCTCTACCTAAAGAAATACTTTGCTTAGTTTTACCAGGCAATGGCTTCTTTGTATTTTATGTATATTTGTACATATATCATCGAGAGTTTTCTGATATCGGCACTTTTTGGTTTGCTTTGGCAGGTGTTGATGGATGATTTGGTTTATTTTGGGTTCGCCAATGGTGCTAGTCGGCACACTCGGAATATTGCTTCCGCAGCTTGGGTACTCTATTATCCAACTGGTCAATTGATGGCATCAAGAGGCGTGTGCATCGATCCTACTTCAAACAATATGGCTGAGTATACTGTTGTTATTAATTTATTATCCGAGGCAATCTCTCATGGGATTGACTCGTTGGTAGTTTATCTTGATTCTCAATTGATAGTGTCTCAATTAAATAACATTTATCGGGTACGAGATCCATCTTTATATTGCCAGTATTTAAGGGTGAGGTTGTTGCAAAGATCATTTAATTATATTAATTATTTGCATATTCCAAGATCTCATAATTGGTTAGCTGATTCTATCGCTAATCAAGCATTAGACTGGCATATTAATCATTCATCACAATAAAATCACGCATCAAAAAGTCAAACTATATATATATATATATATATATATATATATATATATATATATATATATATATATATATATATATATATATATATATCATAAAGTGTCTCGAGTGTACATATGTGTGTCCAAAAAATATACAAAATTGGGACTCAAATGCCCATAATCATGTTCGGCATATCTAATGCCTCGGCTCAGGATGAGCGTCTAAGTATGTCACTATAGCATTGGCCACGCGCCGAAAGATGCGAACCCAGTCACGTGGCATGCCAACCACGTGATGCTGCATATCCGGAGGAAGGTCCTCTATGACGGCCATCGGTACTCGGCAGCTCAGTCTCGCCAAGTGTCGCTGGACGTTGTTTAGAGTCTGTTCTGTATCAGCAGCCGCCTCTTCGGCTCCTCGGCCACGCCGTCCATGCCGCGTGAATCCATCTGGTCCTACAGGCCCGATGTCTGGAACATGATCATCATATCAGTCATTTGAATCTCATCAAAAAATATTTTTCAAAAATCATCATTATATTTGAAAAATCCAAAAAATCATAAAATCAAAAAATCTTACCGATCTCGCCCCATGCTGCATTTGGTGGTAATGCTAAATCAGGATCTCCTCAGAAATCTAGTCCAGCATAGGGGTAGTCGTCCACGGCGATGATCTGCTGATCCCACCAGGTGAAGAAGTCATCATCAAATGCAGTCCTTGGGACCTCCCCACCCCCCAGACGTTTCATCAGATCCGCCCACTGGCCCATGCGTGGATCGCGTGGGGTGCTGATGGAAACTGCTACCCTGGGGCGGAGTGCGGGAACCTTCTCGAAAAAGAAAGTGCACAAGATGCTTCCATACCCAAAGTTTTTAGTCTGACCCCTCCGGATAGAAGTGATCTGGCTCTTCATGTTGGCCAAAAGAGGAGTACACCAGTCAAACACAGTAGTAAGACAGTCAAGTGCCACGCTCATGTTTTGCCGTGACGCCTGATGTAGAGAGGATGATCCGTTCACCCGAGCCATGGTAAACAGGATTATCCTAAGTGACAAACTCGCCACATGTGTGATGGAAATCTGGCTCCCAACCTTCTTGGGATGTCCAGGGCAGTATATCTGTACATAGTCCTCTATCGAGAGGGCACTCCGTGACCTGCCCCGGGACTGTACTACCTCTCCCCTTCGGGAAATGCCCGTGATAAAATAGATGTCCTCCACTTCTACCCTGAGCGACATCTGATCTATCATAAAATCTTCCTCATCGACATCCCAATAATCAATGAGCATCTCAAGCAATCACGTTTTCGCTTTCATATTTGGCAATTTGAAAAATTTAAGCAAACCGCATCCCCGGAGGGCATCTAATGCTTCTGGAATGTTCATAACTTCATTGTCTACCGCTGCATGTTCTCTTTCACGCCACGTGATAGGCATCCTGAGAAAAAATCAATTTTAAACCATTAGTTTTTGTTTAAAAATGATTCGCGGCGTATACGCGGGTCCCTGTGGACGCAGTCGCGTGTAGGGCTCGCGTATATGCGGGTTCAATATTACCAACCCGCGTATACGCTGCGAGCGAATTTTTGACAAAAATTTAACGGTGAAACATCAATCATAAATCTTAAAACTTGTCACAATCAATTGCAAGTTAAGTATAAGGGTTACCTGGAGGTATTCGATGAATTTGAACGGTTGAATCTGGCTGTGGGAAGTTTGCTCCAAATCTTTTGCTCTCAAACTCAAATGGTAAAAATGGTGAGTCCAAAATGCTTTTTATAAGTTTTGAAAATGCAAATTTTTTTCAAAATTTTATTTTGTTTGGCCTCATGTGACTTTTAACTTGGGAGCTTGGAATGTCGAGATTGGTTTGTTTTTCAGGACATTTTGGACGTTTTTCGACAGTTCGAGACGGTTCCATGACTGCTGACCCGTCATGGCAGGTATTGTGTTCTCGCTGGCATATAGGTTAGGGACACCATTTTTCCATTGCATTATGCATACTAGCCTCCATTTGACCGATACATCTGCCATAGGGTCGATCCCATCGTGTTATGGTTCGTAAGCCATCTTCACTCGCCGATTGTTTAAATCATGACACAATGGTAGAGCCATCCTTTACATGGGCATCCTAGTTAGCACCTCACTAACATATGTTGCCCATGCTGCTCTGATTTGAGTAGGCTCGGGAGTCCTCTGTAGTCCCGCCATGACTTATGTGTTGAAGACTCATTCCTCTTAGCTTCTCCATTTTGTTCTGGCCTTTTTACCCTAGAGGCTCCTTTGTGTTGAGTTGTACTACTGCATTGCATGTTGAACACTTGCACCTTTTGGCCTAGAGCCGGCTTCACTTGGACTCGTGTTTAAGCCAACTTTTAACCATGACGTCTGCAAAATCAACCTTGCATACCTTTGACTTCTGCAGCTTGACACACCTTGACCCATGGTAGGAACATACCTTTGAGTGTCACTGACCAATTTTCACCTCCCTGCATTGAGCATAGGAACGTTCCTTTCCCGGGAACTAGATCATCTGTTTCACCGACACTCGTTCTTTCCACTATACCATATCATTCTTTTATTATTTTTCCAGCTTAATAGAAAAAGACAAAAAAATTAAATATTCCAAAAAGAGCGGGAACGGGGCATTATTTCCATTTATTGTTGGCAGCTAGAGTCAGTCATGTCGCCCTTGAACAAAGCACTCAAAACAAAGTCTCCTCCGCATGGGTGGGATTTAGTTTGACTTAGGTATGCCATAACCTTGTTATTGAGTCATTTCTCCCCCAATTGGTTATCTCTTCCAATCATATGGAGGGTTCGTTCCTGCCTCCTGCATGGCGAACTTATACAGAGTCATCATATGCTTCCACACAGTCACATTGAGTCGTGCTTTTGTTCAAGGGAAGTTAGCCTGAGTCGGCCTCTCTGCGGTGTCTCTTGACTCATTTTTCAGTCGGCCATCCCTGGTTGTTAGTGTCATGTCTATCATCACATCAGTTATATTGGTCCTTTACTCGTGCCGGTTTGAGAAGGTCCCCATTGACTTCTTGCTGGCGGGTCTTGTCCTTATCGACGGCGACATCTTGCTCTGAGGACAGACCTAGAGCTACACCCTGGCCCTATTTTCATTATTGATAGGTCACCTTGTGCTCAACATCGATCAGTATCATGGGTCTTTGACTGAGTGGTTTCCCTTGTGTTCGACATCAGCTTACATTATCACACATTGGGATTCGTGTAGTACCTTGGTTTCCATTTGACCCTATTGGTGGATACCTCGCCTCTGTGTCGGCTTTCATTATTGGTTGGTTCAGAGGGTTTCTGCCGTGCGCTAGCCACATCTTGTGTACGCCGAAAACGTACTTCGGTTGGGTTAATACATCTTTTTCATCCGATTCCTTCCACATTATTGGCCTACGGGTTACACTCGCGCTAGATTGATGGAGGATGCCTTAATGCCTTCCTTCTAGCGGATCATTCCCTGTCGACTACGACTCAATGCTCTGGGGAAAAGATCTAGAGTCCATTTGGCAGTACCTGGGGTTTGCAGTCATTAGTGGCAGATCCTTCGCTATTGACAGTGGGAAACCATCATTGTCTCTTGATCGATAGATTCTTAAAGGTGTTCGACTCCAGCTCATTTATTCACACTTGTTAGATTGTACTGGATACCTTGACGCTCATTATCATTATCGATGAGTAGTCTCGCGTTTGTTAACCGTATACATCAATGACCGGTAATCAAACGATTTCTCACATGGTCGACTTCAGATCATTTATTCCCATGGTGTAGAAATGTACCACGGCGGTCGGTTAAGACCTCAGGTTGTATCAGCATTCATTGGTTCACTTGACAGTTGCTCCTGTTGTTGCTAGTTGATACCACTCCACTTTATATGTTGCACTCAGTCATGGCGACATTCTATATGCTGGCACCTAAGTTTGCAATGTAGTACCATCCTATTCCATCATGTTCAGTTTGTACCTTTTGGGGATCAGTCTTTGATATCAGTGATCCGTTGCATCTTTCAGCATCATTGACAGTCTTATATGTGATATTCAGACATGTACTTGTTCATTATGATCAGATGATCCATTATGTATCTTTCAGTCATTTATACTTGTATACTTAGTGGATCCGCTTGTACTTGATATGCGGACATGCTTTAATTTTTCTGTGCATGGGTATGCCCGCCTCAGACAGTGTTTCTTTCTGATCTCCTTTGGTGGCTTGGCAGGCTTAATTCTGGTGAAGTCCTCCTCGGTTTTTGACAGACTTCCTTTCCATGTACTCGCATAATATATTTCGGCCTTCATGTACCCCTTCTGACCTCATATATTAGGGGGCATCTGTTATAGCTCCAAATCTCACTCTTATGGTTTGTGATGCTGTACTCATGGCCTAGGGCAACCCCTCCTTCCAGACCTGATCCTAAAATTTAAAAAACAGTGTTTTATCCCTTATACGCGACATTGCCCTGAGTTAAAAGCATGTATACGCGGGTCTGTGTATATCCAACTCGCGTGTATGTATTAAAACACTTTAAAAAATATAAAATTCCTTCTTTTCGGGCGGAGATCACGGGTTTTACCTGCTGATCACCTGTTAGTGCCTGTGGCCCAACTGTTCCCAACCAACTCCTAACTAAAAAGCTACTTTGGAGATGGTATAAAAAGACCTCAAAGGGAAGGCCTATGGAGGAGAGAATAGAGAGAAAGGTTATTATGCTGAGATTTTTCCCCTTGACCAGGTCTGAAGTCCCTTGTGCCTTCTGCACTTCCCCCATTTTGTACAGGAAACCTTTGTTTCCTTGTGTGTTGATGTTCATCCACCATTTATGACATCATGGAGAGAGTCATGGAAGGAGTTTTGTTAGAGGCTTGAGGCTGGAACGGATCCGGAAGGAAGCTTTGCTTGGAGCCTGCTGAAGGTGACTCAGGTGAACATTTTCCTTTTTATGTACTTTATTTGTCTATAATAAAAAGAAACACATGTCTTGGTTCCCGAATTGAATCTTCTTTATGTTAATGATATTCATGTTTTGAATTCATGTGTAAATGGTTGTTTGGATTTCATAACTAACTACCTTTCTTTGTAACATGAAGATGGTTTCTTTATAAGTTTTTGTCCATGTACTGCTGTGTTCTTTGAATTGTTTGTTTTGCAGGACAAAAGAGAAGAAGGGAACTCCAAGAAGGGTTTGGACCCTAAAGGCCTTCTCGAACATAGGACCAAAGGTACGTACCCTTATCATAGAATTTGCTTATAATAGCATAATGGCTGTATGAATGCATGTTTCTTTGAATAGACAACTTTCAGTCTGCTAGGGTTTCACCCAAAAAGCCCTAGGGGAGTAATTCCCTCTACCAGTTAGGTTTGGCCCTGGTTGGAGTTGCAACATTTCATTTATAGACTCAGTAGCGATGGTGAAAAGGACCTTCTGGTCATGAGACATGATGGTTCTGTGACTTGGGATGTCACAAGCATAGCACATATGCACAATTTTAGGAAAATTGTGGACTTGGGGGAACTAGTACTTGGGAAAATTTGACTCCCAAAGGCCAATTTCATCAACATGGTTCAAGAACTTGTCCCTACTTTGGCAATGTACTTTAAGCAGGAGCTCTATGACAGTGGTATCTTTTATCTAGAAATCTTTATCAGCTAGGGGAAGGTGGTCTAGGTCTAAATGGGGTGTAGATATTGGTCTCACATCCATAGCAATTTGGGTAGCCATACTCAGTTCTTGTGGATTTGAGTATGGGGGGTAATTTTATGTTTTTAGGGCAACGATGTTCCTACAGATGGTTTTGGTCTAAATTGTAAAAACCAAAATAAATCTGATTATTTTCCACTTAATTTAAAGTGTTATGAGGGAAATTTACTAGAATTGGATGACTAAGTGGGGTTTCCACAATTAAATACATGGAATTGGGTGAATTTGACTATAACTGGTAGTTGACAGGGGTTCACAAGGGTCTATATGACTCTGGTACAAATGGATGACTATGTCGGATTGTCTGCAGCTTCTGTGGAGTAATTACGGAGGTTCGTGAGCTATTTTGGCAGTTTGCAGGAGTTGCAACAACGCTCTAATTTCTCAAAGAAAATGCGTGAAAAGAGTGAAAAGAGGGGTAATCAGGCTTTTATAGGAAAACTATTAATTTTTGCGGGTTTTCACTAATGGATGAAAAGTGGTGGTTTTCGGTTGGAAAGGGGAAGTATTTTGGGAGGTCCATCACAACGCTTTTGTGGTGCGGGCGGTATTCGGGAAGGGCCGCCTGATTCCATCCAGCGCTTGACATGTAGCGTCGGGGGCCAAGGGGAAAAATGCGTCACCGCATAGGTAAAGGGCAGACATCGGGTTGGCCCAATATGGATGAGAGGCGTTGGATGGAAAGGAGGGACAATCAACGGTGGTCGGGAGATGGCAGTTGCGCAATAATTTAACCATATAGTTTTCGGGGGGGAGGCCCATGGGCCTAATCACGGCGGTATGATATTATCTTAACCTTTAATCTCATCGGGTAGCTCTAATGTGGTATTAAGGGCTAAGGCGGGGTTATTAATATATTTTTGTGGGATATGGGTAGTAATATAGTTTATAATTAAACTAAGGGGTGGGGTTAATTTATACACAGGAATTAAATATATACGGGAAATTGGGTTTTTCAGGGATTTTGTATATATTAATAAAAGTTAATATGAAGTGAAATGAGTGGGGGGGGGGGGTGTGCTTGACTTAGGATAAATGTTACATGGTGGGTTTTTTAACATAGAACATGTTTGTTATGGGTTTTCCCTAGGCAAAAGACTTAGCCTTTAGGAAAAGGGTTTTTGTGGGGGGGGATGAATGAATTGCAAGGGGTTTTTAACACCTTTGTTTCTTAAGTCATCAAGCCGAGGGTCCAATCCCTCCAGAAGTCAGAGAAATTCTCTAAGCCTCTTTGACTTAAGGAGCTAAAGATATTAATCTTTTATTATGAAGGGGAAGTTAATGAGTGATGTAGGGGTTAAAATGAAAGATAGGGATGTTAAATGAATCATGTTGTGAACCATTGTCTTTGCTTTATGTACCACTTATGCATATTTAAAATATGCATTTGGAAAAATATCATAAGTGCTTTTCATGTAATCACAAGACATTTCTGTAACCTTTCTACTACTTACCCATCTACTTATCCTACCATTTTTTCTTCACTTTATTTGGGTGCATTTAGGCTAGCAAACCCTTATCAATCTTCTCTTTTCTTTACAAAATAAACTATCTAAGTCTAACCTTATATCATCCAAGGGCTCAGATTAAATTGATGAGCTCCTTTTATTTACTTTACCTATCTAATGATCTGCCAAGATTACACTGTTTGGTCAGATTTATTCACTACCTATAAACATAAAATTCAAATCATGAAATAGCCAAGTTTAAACATTTTGACTATTCATGGATTGTGGCATAAGTAACAAGCTTCACACAATCATTTATTAAGCATAAAAAGTAAATAGTAATGGAATTTTGACTTGCACACTTTCCATGGTCTCTTTTGTCTTTTGGGGTTCATATATTTCATTCTTTAAACCTATTTTCATTCTTTTGTCCTTTGATTATTCGTTTAGGACATACCCTCTTTACATTTTTTAATTTTTTAATATGGAAAATATTTGCAGAAAGCAAAGGTATGTACAATATTACAAGGCTTAACCTTATTCAATCAAAATTATGATTCCTATTGGTATAGGAACCTAATAGTGGCTCCACTTGGGGTGTCATCTCCTAGTGAAATGTCAAGAACTTTGTAGATCAGTGGCCTTTGAATTGTTGTTGATGTTACCTTGCAAACTTATCCTCTAGGCCTCTGCATTATTGATACTTATGATAGTGAATATTTAAAGCTCACGACCTTCTCTTTAGGCTTCAAATTCAATGACCACCATCCAATCCAAACTAAACTTTTTGAATAAAAATGGAATATGTATTGTTAGTGTCAATGTCTTCACACTGCCATCAGTGATCAAAATTTACTCTTTTGCATTTCATACTAGGAGTCCCATTCTGATGAGTTACATTCCATTAGGTCATGGATCAACTGATGGTAGGGTTCATTTTAGTTTTCTCCCTCATGACACATATCTACTGACCTCTTTTCATACTGTTCAGTCAATGGTTCATGTTTATTTTCAGTTCATTTCATCAAATAGGTCTTAGGTCTTAGGGTTTCAGTCTCACTAGGTATTAGGGTTTTACCGTGGTCAAATTTTAAGGAATATTGATTAATAATGGTTAGCAGACACATGAGGATGACAATAATCATCAAAAAAGTAATAATTTCTTAATTTTTAAGCTTAATAAAGTTCTCACCTCAAAACTAGTTTTGAGGTGAAAACAGAGCATTGGTATATTATTTGTAAATTTCATGTAATTTTATTGATCCTATATGTAATAAATGGTTCCATGCTGCTCCTGGTCACTTGGTGATATTACCAAGTACATGCCACTACAAAAAGTCAAAGAAATTGAGCATCAGTTCACCTATCCAAGCAAAAAGTCAAATATCAGAAAAACAAAGTATTTGAAAAAGGCAAAAAGACATTACAAAGTGGGTTTTGTACATCAAAAATAAAAAAGTGGAAAAACTATATAAAGATTATCCCTCTATTGATCATTTCATTGTTTGAGTTGAAAATCAAGAGCTAAAAGGTGATTTTGAAGTGTCATTGAGCAAAAGTGTGCAAGTGCTGCATTTTTGGACAAGTTCAGACTGGCGCTACACACCAGAGGCTGACGCTACGCACCTAACTGGCACTACGCACCTGGGTGAGGCACTGCGCACCTAGCAGCCAAGCTCCAAATCATTCCAAATTGCCCCAATTCGCCTCAAAACTCCCAAATTACCTCTTTGCAAGTAAGTAACTCAATCATTCTTGTTGAAAAGGGTTTTTGCATCAGTCTTTGGTGATTTTGTCTCTCAAGAAGTCAAACCCTAGTTTTCACCAAACTGTCTCATAAATTTTAAAGCTCACTCATTTATTGTTGTCCTATCTCATCCATTTGTTGTTCCCTAAACCCCATTCCCTCATATAAAATTCCCTAAACATCATTCCCTCATATATTTTCCCCAATTCCCAAACCCTACACTATCCCCAAACCCTACTCACTCCCTAAATCCCATTCACACTCTCATTCACTCTCACCTACTTACCTATAAAATCTCTTCATACTCATCTTACATTCATTCACCCTATCTCTTCATTCACCACAAGAGAATACAACTATAAAAACAATGGAGAGAGACAGTGAATATGAGCTTGAAGAAGACACCCTTAGTGACAGTTCCAGGGAGAAAAACATACAGCACAGGAAGCCTCATAAAGGAGGAAGACATATCAGAGAGGAGCCTACCAGTTTGAGGGAGCTACAAGCCTGCCCATTTGCCATTTCTTGTTTTAAACACCAGTCATGTTTTGGTTTTTGTGAAATGGTGGAAAGGGTTAAATTTCATTATGAATTAGAAAGGTTGTTTGTGACACATTTGGACAACAATGAAGTAAACCTTGCTGGAGTTACATTCACTTTGTCACCAGCTGTTATTTCAGAGGCTATAGGTATTCTAGATGTGGGTGAAAAGTGGAACAAAGGTCAGGATATTGACAGGGAGTACTATGAGCCTTACATCAAGGCTAGGTACAAAGACAAACTCAAGAGAGTATTCCCATTTAAGTTCTTGGAAGACAGGTTTGCTTCATTGATGAAGATCATCATCAAGTACTTGTGAAGGTAGGTTCTCTTGATTGTTTTCTTATCACATTAGACTGCTGATGCATTTTACTAGAGTAAGGATGATGAATATCCCTTACTTCATGTTCAAAAGCATTGAGAAGATGGAGCATTTTGTAAAGAATAAACCATATCCCCAGCAGTTGACTAGAATTTACCACTTCTCTTTGATTAAAATCATTGTTCTACATCAGTTGAACCTTCTTAACATGCCATGGGAGTCTTTCATTTCTCATGAGATTTTCAAAGGCCCTCAAATCTTTTCATCAGTTCCTCATGAAGAAGGTGGACCTTCAGGACATGAAAAGGTCAAAGAGACTGAAACTGTTGGAGTACCAGTGTTTGTGACATATGGGAGAGGGAAAATTTTTGCAGCTGCCATGCGAGTATTATCTCCACAAGGTGTGGAAGGGGTCTCGCCTTCATCATCAGGCTACAGGAAAATGCTATCTCCACAAGGAGTGGAAGGGGCTTTGCCTTCTTCTTCAGCTAAACAGGTACAGGTGGAGCAGCAAAGCAAGGGCAAAGGTAAAGGCAAGAAAAAGATGCATAAAAAGGATCTTGGAGAAGAGCAAGAAAGAGATTTTGATCTTGTTGATCATGAGGAGACACAAGGAGTTGATGTCATTGACTTAGAAGCTCAAGATCCAAAAACTGCCAAAGACATGATCATTAAAGAACAAGAGGCTGAGATACAAGCTTTGTCTGACAACTTAGAGAGGGCTAAGTGGGTCATCAAATATCTAGTTAAAGAAAACAAATAATTGAGCGAAAAGCAAGTCCTCATGGAGCTGCAAATGATCAAGGAGAACAGACAAAAGGCTAAGAAGGCAAAGGTCAAGTTGACTTCAATTAAACAAGAGATTGAGAATGACCGGGAAACTTGGCTTGAGAGGGTTAATATACACCTTGAGGGGCTGATTGAGAAGGCCAATAGGGACAAGAAGATGCTTTGCCACATGGCCTATCACTACATGAATCATAACAAGATCTGCAATATAAGAATGAGGAAGCTTAAGGCTAGGTTGAGGAAGGCCTTAAGGAGAAAAAAGGAGCAAGACAAGTTGATAATCTTGGCTAAAGCCTAACTAGCCCATAAAAGCAACTAATGGTGGTTCCTTGTGCCAAATCTAGGCAAATTTTGATAAGTTTTTGTCATTTTGAAATTTTCCAACACAGAAAATTTCCATAGGTGCATAGCGCCACCGGCGCTACACTTTTCATTGGAGGAATTTTTGAAGAAATGGCTTACATATCTAGATTTAGCATGATGAGAACATCAAACCCAGAAAATATCAGCAATTTTGGAGCAAAACTTGGTCACCAAAAGGTCAAAAAACTATCAAAAAATGACCTCTCTGCCTCTTTTTGGACACACGAAAGCGGCCTTGGGAGATTTAACTTTTGAGGGGGTAGATGACATCCAAATGCAAAAAATTCAAGATTTTATAGAAACTAGACAGAATACATTTCCAATGAGCTATCTTGGGCTCAATTTGGTTAAGGGGAAGGCCTCCAAAAGTGGCTGTGAAGCGGCACTATGCACTTGGCCAGTGGCACTATGCATAGAGCCAGTTTGCCCAAAAATCCAGTTTTCGCCTAGTTTCTCTGCAAATTGACTTTTTCTCTCTTCATGGATGAATTTATGATTGTAATTAATGCTATGCTATGTAAATGTAATTGTGAAATGATCTTATAGGGTAGATTCATCATTTTGAGGTGGTTTGGGGGTCAATGAATCAGTTTCCATGCTTTTAGAGGCAAGCTATTCCACTACCTATATTCTTGTTCCTTGTTTGGAAATGGTTGCAACAGTTCCTTATCTCTTGGATTCGACCCCTGATGGATAGCATGGGTCGTTTGATGTCTATATTATGTATTTTTTAAGTCATTAGCAAAGGTTGGAATCTCTTGTATGCTCTGAGCTACATTGTACACATTTATCAGCAGTTTGGCAAGGAAATAAACCATAATTTGTAGTTATTTTTATGGGATAATTTTGGTAAAGTGTTTTTGCATAGTTTCTTCTTCTGTCATTATTTTTTCTCATGTGTCATGTGTGCCAAAATCTAATTCATTCTTCTAACTAAATGAAATTAAGATAGATAGGTAGAATACATTGGTTACAGGGCTCTGCCTTGGGAATCCATTTAGTTTTGATGTTTTCTACTGTTTGAAGAGGACTCATGATATTTTCATGCCCTCCTCAGCTCCTCACCAGTCTTATACCTACCATATCACTCAATTTCAAGTGCTAAAACACCTACCTACCTCACCCCATAGAACACCTTGCATTCCTGACTTGATTTCCTGGACCCAAAGCTGCCTGCTCTATTTGATCCAGCAAAAAAACCATAAAAATCAACCAAAAAAACCCTAGAGATATTATACCTAGCCTAAAATCCATATCTGATCCAGTCATCATGACTGAGATTCAGAAGGAGAGAGCCCTCTCCCGACCTAGTAGGGCTAGCTACCAGATTAAGCTTGGTTTGTGGTTATCCTAGGATTACCTCCCTTCAGCCTGAGGTCAATCTAGGCTCTAACATAGTGGTGACCATACTGGGGAAAGAAAGAAAAATCACCCTAGTACAATTGAGAAGTTATGAACTTTTGGATGATAAGTTTAGAATTCAGTAGGTTGAAAAGTGGAAAGTTGTAAAGTGATATAAAATCTTGAGAATCTTGAACACACTAGCTTCAAGAAGATACACCAAGTATAATCCCGATCCTGATCCTCCTCCTGTATTTGAAAATCCTAATCTTATCCCGCGGATACTTAGACAAGAAAGTTTATCAAGTCCTAGACCAGTGTTCAGATCTCATTCATGCCCGGTAGAGTGGCTATTCCTTGAAGATCTTCCTTTTGACGAATATTTTGGTCTCTCCCTGTTTAGAACCACATCTGATAGTGAATTTTTGGACATAGTCACAGACCAAGAATTCACCAGAGAACTTGAAATCCAACGAGCTAACTTGTTAAGTAACCGAAATCTTCAAAACTCCCCACAGTCATCCCTCACTACTGATCGAATTTCTGAACTCTCTGATTCAGCTTCAACATCTTTTGCCTCTCCATCATTACCCATATTTCAGAGAATCATCCATCATCTTCGTTTATACCTTCCCTCCCTCATCAACCTACCATTACTCCTCAAATACCCATCACTTCTGCTACATCAACAACTCTTGTTGTCATAAATCCTCCTCTTTCCCCAAGACCAATTTCAAATCTGCCTCGAGTCATGGATGCTAGATATGCACCTCTCATTCTGCCTCAGAATTTGGATGATATGCCCACTAATTACCAAAGTAAGATACCTCTGTTCAATGCCACTCAAAGTATCACAGCGCAACAACACATTGATAGGATGAATGACTTCTTTGATCTTCATGAGGTAGATTCTGAAAATGTGTCCATGAGATTATTTGTACAGAGTTTTGGAGGCAAGGTTCGAAAGTGGTTCAGAGCATT
This sequence comes from Pinus tabuliformis, assembly GCA_031772625.1. Classification (NCBI taxonomy): domain Eukaryota; kingdom Viridiplantae; phylum Streptophyta; class Pinopsida; order Pinales; family Pinaceae; genus Pinus; species Pinus tabuliformis. The sequence continues at coordinate 734,411,069 of CM062810.1, read as the reverse complement.
ACCAGTAGGATCTATCAATACTTTTCCAATTCTCCATAAAGAATTCCTTGACCGATGGGGTGTAGAGAAAAATCCTCTCCAAATTCTTTCCGAGTATGAAAATATTAAAAGGAACGGAGGTGAAAGTGTCCAAGATTATTGTGTAAGGTTCAATACAGTTTATAATGCTATTCCAGCTGATATTAAACCACCAATGGGGTTAGAATTGATCAAATTTACAGATGGCTTCGATGCCGATATGGCATATCAATTGCAAGAGAGAGATCCTACCACACTTGAGGACATGTAGAAGAACACAGTGAGTGTAGAGGCAAATCTGCCGGCCAAGAGAGCAAGTATGAAAACTGAAAAGAAGGTGACTATAAAGGAAGAAGCATCTTCGTCATATGTTAAGGTGGATCATATGATTCAGAAAATTGAGAAGATGTTTGATCGGTTAACAATTGCAGACAAGCTTGAAACCATAATCAGAAATCCAAACTTCATAGGGCAACAACAACCTCAATTCAGGATTAAACAAAGGGAGTAGAAGGGACAAGATCAGTCATTGCAACAGTAGGTCAAAACTCCTTTGCAGCAAAACTATGTACATGGAATAGAGTCTGAGGATGATGATGATCCGGTGGTTGAGGTGAATCATTTCTTTATTGCTGATGGTTTTCCCATCTATCTCACAGAAGATGAAGAATATTCGGAGATCCCTGATGCTCAAAAGGATGAAGATTACATACTAGCAAATGAAGTAGTTTTGGAGGATGAGTCAGACGATTATCAGCGAGGATATATGAATGCATTGACAGCACAACAGAAACAATATTCATTGAGAAGCAGAGATGTACTAGTCAGTCCAGTTCAAAAGAGAAAGGAAGCGCAACCCAAAAATGACTCCTCAAACATTCAGAAGAAAGGGAAAGAGCCTGCTGACCCGACTTCCAGCAAAGGATCATCTGCAAATAGCATTGCAAATGAGAAGACCAATCAACAAGGTGAAACAAAAGAGAAAGTCGAAAATAAGGACCCTCCAGTCAAAGAGGTAGATAAAGTTTCAGCTTTTAGTTTGGAAAATGAGATTGCTAAATTAAAAGTTTCAATTCCTTTGACTGAATTGATGAAGAACAACAGTTATAAACACCAAGTGTCCAAAATTTTGAACATAGATCCTTTATCTAATATGGTTAATGTAGAAGATGATCACCTTGAGTTCATTTTTGGTCCTACCTTAGAAGGTCATTATGAGGATAGTGAAGTTCCTCCATTCTATATAAGCCTTATATTTCACGAGTATGTCCTCCATAATGCCATGTTTGATTCCGGAGCTTCCCATAATCTGATGCCAAAATCCATTATGGAGAAACTGGGCCTTGACATTAATCATAAATATCATGACCTGTATTCTTTTGATTTCGATAGGGTCCGTTGTATTGGTCTTATCAAAGACTTGGTGGTGTCTCTAGACCAAATCCTGACAAAGAATGTTCTCATGGATGTGGTTGTTGTGGACATTCCACCACGGTTTGGTATGCTTTTGTCCAGATCATGGGGTGCAAAGCTTAAAGGGACTTTACAACTAGATTTCTCCTATGCTACTATTCTCGTGTTTGGCCAATTGAGGAAACTATATAGGGAGAAGAAAATGAAGTACATGGTTACAAGAAAGGAGAAACCACTTAATCATCCAATTAATGCTGTACATATAGATTTAGAGTCATTTGTATTATATTCAGATAGTGGTTTGAATGATGTTGATAGTCAGTTAGTTGAAGTAGAATATGTGCTAGAGATTTCAGAAAATTGTAGAGCAGTCCTTGACCAAGAAAGACAAAAAATTGCAAGTACCTCTGAGCAGTCCACATACCGGTAGCAGCAAAAAGGTAATGAACAACAAAAAATTAAAGAGATCAGTCAAAGTAAGAAAGAGGATGAAACAAAATTTCAACGGTTAGAAGAAGCAAGTCTATGGAGCATGGATTTTGATGGAGTCGTGGGTAAGGATGGTTCTAGCATAGGGATTTGGATTCGCAGACCTGTTTTCCAGCCAAATAAAGTCCCTAGTAATGTTAGAATTTGTTCATATAAATTGGCCTTTGACTGTTCTAATAATGAAGCTGAATATGAAGCGCTGATTGCAGGTTTGAAAATTCTTAAAAAGCTGAATTGAAAAAGGATATTAGTCTATGGAGATTCGGAGCTAATAATCAAGCAAGTCAAGGGTGAATATCAAGCCAAACATCCGTAGATGAAGGCCTACCGAAATGCATTTTAGATATATTAAGGATGTTTCCAGATTATACTTTGACAATCGTACCTCGTGCTCAAAATATTATTACAGATTCACTTGCCACTACTGCAAGTCATTTGAAGATTCCGATGAATTCCAACAACAAATTTGAGATCCATGTCAAGCATCGCCCTGCTGTTTCAGAAAACTTAAGGTATTGGCAGGTGTTTTGGGATGATAAGGAGATCAATAATTTCTTGCAGAATGAAGGAAACTACAAGGATGCTTCCATAGATGTTGATTATGATACCGATGAACTGGAAATTGAGGTGAATCAGATGGAAATATTGTAGTTGAAGGAAAATATTATTCCTAAAGGTCTCATACCTTTAGAAGAACTTTTTGATCAAGATGATGTGGCTAGGAAGCCAAGCTTGGTGCCTACAGACAAAGGTGTTGAGGATGTGAATCTTGGAACAACAGATAAGCCCAAGTTTGTGAAATTGTCGAAGACATTGTCTCCTGAGGTAAAGTCTAAATATGTTAAATTGTTATCTGAATTTGCTGATGTGTTTGCTTCTGATTATTTAGATCTAAAGGTGTATAACAAAGATATAATTCAGCACATTATTCCCATCAAGCCAAATCAGAAGTCATTCCGACAGAAGCTAAGAAGAATCAATACCAAGTTTTGGCCATCCATTGAAAAGAGGTAAACAGATTATATAAGGCTGGTATATTTTGAATCTCGTTCTTGTGAGAAAGAAGACTCGAGAGATTAGATTGTTTATCGATTTCTGGAATTTGAATAAAGTGTCATTGAAGGTGTTATCACAAAATCACTACTGAGGGCTGCAACCAAGCAAGATTTCATGTAACTCTTTCAACCAGACTTTAGACCAAAGATTAGCCTCTTTGGTCAGAGAGGGCTCTCTCACAAACTCTTGATAAAAATCCTTCACTACAACAGATGGCTAACTCTTTACTCATTCATGAAAACAAAAGCTGGTTGGATACATATCAAACTGGTCCTCATTGGGCTATGGAGTCTCATACACTAAGTAAACAAGAAAAACATAGTCATTTCATGGAAGTCAAGGCTCTTTGCATTAAATGTTCAAACATACTCCATAAAAACCACAGCTTGCCAAACACACAGGAAGTCAGAGCATAAGATATGAATTCTGAGTGATTGTGCTATAACAAGGCTGTAAAAGAACATATAATATAAAACACCACCATTATATTTGAACACAATAATCCATCGAGAATCTTGAGAAGAAATCAACACTGTTTTACTATTACTGTAACAAGTCTTACAATGGCCCAAATAACTCTGTTTTTGTATAAAATGTCCAACCTTTTTTACATCAGAGTCATTTCTATATATAGCAAAACCAAAATACTACTACCTGAGACTCCTCAACAAGCATGAAGGGAGCTCGGAATCCTATCATTAATTATCTTATCCATATCTAAACAAACTAATTAATTACAAAGGTATTGCGCTGTGAAAACAGAGGGTTCCATTCCCATTGAAACTTCAAGTCTATCTCCTCGTGTGCATTGATGCGTTCTTGAAATTTGACACCTGTATCACTTCAATAATAGCCAAGCCATGCTGGAAGAACATTCACTGAATGAGCAGCTTCGGATGCCTGATATGTGGATGATTCATCAACTGATAAGAATCTGTGCCCTATGTTCACGGTCTCTGCCTCCCATTAGTATTCATGCATTAAAGATTATGCCTCAAGCCATTTAATCCTTTAATAATCACGCATGATAGAAGAAACCTTATGATCTGGCCACCTTGTAAACTGAACAGGTGTACCACTCAACATCTCGGCAACCCTACCAGAACCCTAAAAATTCAGATATAAAGTGAAGACTTTAACAAAAGACAAAAATTTCACCTTTTCCTTAAATACTCACACCTGTCACCTTTTAAACATCTAAATGGCTTTATATAATCTCCATGCTAGCCTTGAGTCATCCCTTTAAGATTCGCTGACCTTAGCATCAATCTCAAATTTTTCACATAAACAGTCATCTACAGCAGTTTCGTAGCGCGCTATGAAACTGCTGTAGGTAATCAAGACTAAGCATATGAACCTTAAAGCAACAATGACTTAACTCTGTGATTTCTTCAGCTATTTTACACAGGTGTAAGGACTTCAAAAAGTTTCAAAACGATGATAGCCAAAATTTACCAAAATTTGGAAGTCAAATTTCCCCTTGGATTAATTAGCTAGTTTGCCTAGCTTCCTCTTTAAACTGCTGACTTCTTCCTTTAAAACCTTATTTTCTGCTCTTAAGCTTGTATTCATCTGTTTCATGATTTTTGCCTGCTTCAGAGCTGGCACCGTCCACACATATGCATCAGACACTGAGTCAGTTTGGCTGATCAAACTTGTTCTGCCTTTCATTACAGCCTTTTTATAATTTGCATATCTTACTGCCCTTTCCTTAGAAACATTTTTAATCTGAGGTATTTCTTCTTTTGTTGCTCCAGCTTGTTTCTTGATAGCAATAACATTTCCACCTTGACTGATGATAACCCTATTACCCTTGTTCTTACTTTTGGCTGCTTGAACTATTCCGGTCAAAACCTCAAGTACCTCTGTCCTAGGCACTTCTAAAGGTGCCTTCTCTTTCTGCGCTTTCTCCACTTCTTTGATTTGCCTTCTTGTGACTGGTCTCCGTGGCTTAAAAGCATATTCTTTACTAGGCTCTTCAAATTTCAACCTTTTAGAAGCCCTTGATTTTTTAGAACTTTCGGGTGAAGACTGAGTGAGGTCAATATGCATTGGCTGCACCGGATGATCTTGCTCAAATTCCATTGGTTCAATCTGTATTGGCTGATCTTGCTCTAGTTCAATGGCTTCAAGTAAGTCATTTAAACTACCTTTTGAAATAGGGCTTTCTTCCACAGTAATTGACTTACCTTTCTCTTTGTTTAGTTGACCTCTGGTTCTCACCCTTGAAATCTTTTCAACTTCACTTGATTTAGCTTCATCCTTCTTTCTCTGAATCTTCTGCTTTGATGACTGAGGTGTCTCCTCAGATGATGAATTAGGAGTTTCCTTTTCTGATATTTTAGATGTCTCCTTAGATAATGGCTTAGGAGTTTTCTTCACTGATGATTCAGGTGTCTCTTTAGCTGCCACAGACTTCTCTGATTTCCCTGACTTAGTTTTAGGCTTCTTTTGGTCTGTCACTTCTCTTCTAAGTTCAGCCAAAGTGGGTTCTTCACTCCTTTCTTCCCTCTCTCTCACAGGCAATGGAGTGAGGCCTGTTTTGCTTGGGAAGCCGGCCATAAACACAAATGAATCCCAATCTCTGCCAATCTTTTGTAAACTATCCAACACCAGCAACTTTACTAGACCATGATGAAACAGGGATGTTTCACAACCATCTTTCTTTAACTGAATTTTATCACACATTTTGCTAATGCTTCTGAACAAATAGAAAGGTATGTCTATTGAAACCTTACCTGTGAAATGTAACAAAAGTTTGAAGTGGTAGGAGTAAACTTTATTGTACCTACCCTCACATGTCAGGTATTTCTGGATGCATGTGAGGAGCATAGCATAATTTTCTTTTATATAACTCCTTGGCACCGCTTTGGTGAGGTCTTCATCTACATAAGGTTCCTTCAAAAACTCTTTACAGGGACTCATGTCGAACTTGAAGTTTTTGAACCATTCTTGGCCACCCCTCGGAATTTCAGTGACAGTGGAAATAACTTCAGGAGACACCGGAAACTCTAACATTGACACCTTTGAATTCAGTCCAGTAAAATTTAATGTGAAAGCCTTCGTTACCTCTGCATGTCCTCCCTTCAATTTTTCGCAAAACCTCCAGCAACCAGCATTTCGAAAGGCTCTTGCTACACCTTCATCCCTGAGAGTAACATCTAACCCCTCCGGCTCTGTCCTCACACACTTACCGGATCGATGTTCCCTCTTTTCCATCTTGCTTTGAATATTTTCACACAGGGAACTAATGGTAGCTTGCAGCGCGAAAACAAACTCGACTTTGGAGTGCAGGCTCGCTTGCAATGATCCCTTTTAAATAAGAACTTGGGCTTCTCATGCAGCAAACATGTTTACATATTATGAAAAACCCATTATGATATAACCATTCCTTGTAAAATCCCTTAAACTGACACTCAAATGCATGACTCTGGACCTTATGGCGGAATGATGGTTTATCATGACATGGAGAGGACGTAAACTGACAATCATGAACGGACCTATGACTTACCTCTCTCGGATTTGACATTCAAAGGAAGAGCGCTACAAAAAACACTGAAACCCCGATTTCGTAGCGCGGACAGTTCAAACTTAACAAGATGCGCTACTAAATGGCTGACAAACAGAATGCTACGAAAAAACGAAAACATCATTTCGCAGCTAAACTGACCAATCAAACATGCGCTGCGAAACTGCGCAAAGTACTAATGACATGACATACTTTAACTAGCAATGATGGAGGATATCTAATGATCTTTTCTTTACACGAATTCACATCAATACCTTTTGAAATTCAAATTTCAAATTGACATACACCAATAAACCTATTCACAAAACTGAAAACCTTTATATGAAACTTATGGACAACCTTATATACATGAACTATAGTTCTAGGTGATAACAGAAGGAAAATTACCCGCTGCTGAAGATGGATCATATCCTCCAGAGAGTGGTTAGAGCATCACACATTTCACTACTCGATGGATATTCAGGATATAATCAAATTTTAGTGCATGAATATGACAGAGATAAGACTGCATTTACCACCCCTTGGGGAACATTTCATTATGCTAAAATGCCATTTGGCTTGAAAAATGTTGGAGCCACATTTCAGCGTGCAATGGACATCGGTTTTTCCAATGAAAAGGATGTATTTTTGGTCGTATATTTAGATGATTTGATAGTGTTTTCAAATTCAGATGATGAGCATCTTAACCATTTGAGGATTGTGTTTTAGCGATGTAGGAAATTTGGGATATCACTCAATTCGAAGAAAAGTATCTTTGCCATGGATGACGGGAAGCTGCTTGGCCATATTATCTCAAAATAAGGAATTCACATTGATCCTTCAAGGGTAGAAGAAATTCAGTAGATAGATTTTCCCAGGAATAAGAAGGAGATACAAGCTTTTAACAGTAAGACGAATTTTCTACGAAGATTTGTACCCAATCTAGCTGAGTATTTGAGAGAAATTACTAATATGTTAAAGAAGGATAGCTGTGTATTTGAGAGAAATTAAGTATGCTTTATCTCCAGCCCCGGTTTTGATTAGTCTCGATTATACACAATATTTCATTTTGTTCTCATTTGCATCTGAGCATACCATGGCAGCAGTTTTAGTGCAAAAGAGAGATCAGCTAGAAAATCCCATTGCATTCTTCAATATGACCATTAGAGATGTTGCTTTGCGGTACAATATAATTCAGAAAGAGGCTCTTGCTCTTGTCAAAGCTTTGAAGGACTTCTGAGTGTATATTCTGCACTCCCACATCATAACATATGTTCCTAATGCAACAGTTAAGGATGTGCTAGTACAAACCAATCCAGAAGGAAGGCAGGGAAAATGGATTGCAACAATGTTAGAATAAGATCTGGAGATCAAGCCTACAAAGCTAATCAAAGGACAAGGCCTGGCGAGGTTAATGGTGGAGTCAAATTTGCATGCCTTAGATATAAATCTTATTGCAGCCATGTCTGAAGATGAAGAAGAAAGCTCCCTGATTCAAGTGTCTGAAATGTTCCTTCAGTCACCATGGTATTTAGATATTGTGTATGTACTTCAACACCTCTCACCACCTCCAGAAATGACAAAAAACAAAGGTAGAACTCTCAAACTTAAAGCTGCTAAATTCTACATTTTGAATAATGCCCTTTATTGGAAGGATCCAAGAGGTGTTTTGCTGAACTATTTAATTGAAGATGAAGCCCAACAGGTGATGAGTGACTTTCACAAGGGTGATTGTGGTGGTCACTTGTTCTGGAAGACAACAACAAACAAAATATTGAGAGCATGTTATTACTGGCCAACCTTATTTTCAGATGTCTACAAAATAGTCATGAGCTGTCATGAATGTCAAGTCTTTTAGGGTAAAAGAAAATTGCTGCCTCTTCCTCTAAAACCGGTTGAAGTTAATGCACCCTTTCAGCAGTGGGGACTCGATTTTATCGGGGAAATTCATCCAACATCGTCAGCTTAGCACAAGTGGATCCTAACAGCAACCGACTATTTTACCAAGTGGATTGAAGCAATCCCAACCAGACAGGCAACAGATGCAGTAATCATTCAATTTTTGGAATCAAATATTTTATCTCGTTTTGGTTGTCCTAGTAAAATCATCACAGATAATGCAGCTGCATTCAAATCCAAGAAGATGATCTATTTTTGCAGCAATTATAAGATTACTTTAGGTCACTCTACAACATATTATCCGCAAGGTAATGGTCTAGCTGAATCATCTAATAAGTCATTGGTGAACATCATCAAGAAGCTATTGGAAACAAATAAGAAAGGCTGGCATAAAAATTTAGTAAATGCCTTATGGGCTGACCGGGTGAGCCAAAAGAAGTCCATAGGTATGTCTCCATTTGAAATAGTGTATGGCATTACACAGTCTTTCCGAAATCTCTTGCAGTTTCGATTGTGAAACTTTTACAGGAGGCTGGCAGTGAGGAAGATGATTTTCAGCGAAGAATCAATCAGATGATCCATTTACAGTAGACAAGGGAGGAAGTTTTCCAAAACACTTTCAGATTGCAGGAGAAGATCAAAAAGATCTATGACCAGAAAATAAAAGAAGAAGATAAATTCCAGCTTGAGGAGGTAGTTTTGTGGTGGGATGCTAAGAATGAAGATAAATGCAAGCATGGTAAGTTTGAAAACTTATGGAAGGGACCCTATAAGATTGCTGCATACAGAGGACAAAATTTATTTCTGCTCAAAGAGATGGATGGCCAAGATTGTTCAGGAGGACCAGTCAATGGTAGGCTCCTGAAGCGCTACTTCTTCTAAGGTGATTTCTGAAATCATGAACTGACCATTGTATATACCATTTTATTTTCATTGCAAGTATTCAAAAGATACAATTCATTTCAGCTTGGGGCCCGAGGTGAAGGCTATAAAGTTGAGTGATTTGTATCAGTCTTTGAGTCTTGAGTTAGTTTTCATAGTGTTAGTTTCAGTCTTTGAAGTATCTTGACCGTATTTCCCAATGGATGAGGCACTAGTCTACTTGTCCTAGAGATCTATGGTTCTTGGCACCTCCAAGGAGCTACCATCCCCATTGGAGCCAATGTTAGTGTCAGTGTCTTCACACTACCATCAGTGATCAAAATTTACTCTTTTGCATTTCATACTAGGAGTCCCATTCTGATGAGTTGCATTCCATTAGGTCATGGATCAACTAATGGTAGGGTTCATTTTAGTTTTCTCCCTCATGACACATATCTGTTGACCTCTTTTCATACTGTTCAGTCAATGGTTCATGTTTATTTTCAGTTCATTTCATCAAATAGGTCTTAGGTCTTAGGGTTTCAGTCTCATTAGGTATTAGGGTTTTACCATGGTCAAATTTCAAGGACTATTGATTAATAATGGTCAGCAGACACATGAGGATGACAATAATCATCAGAAAAGTACTAATTTCTTAATTTTTAAGCTTAATAAAGTTCTCACCTCAAAACTAGTTTTGAGGTGAAAATAGGGCATTGGTATATTATTTGTAAACTTCATGTAATTTTATTGATCCTATATGTAATAAATGTTTCCATGCTACTCCTGGTCACTTGGTAATATTACCAAGTACATGCCACTACAAAAATTCAAAGAAATTGAGCATCAGTTCACCTATCCAAGCAAAAAGTCAATTATTAGAAAAACAGAGTATTTGAAAAAGGCAAAAAGACATTACAAAGTGGGTTTTGTACACTAGAAATCAAAAAGTGGAAAAATTATATAAAGATTATCCCTCGATTGATAATTTCATTGTTTGAGTTGAAAATCAAGAGCTAAAAGGCGATTTTGAAGTGTCATTGAGTAAAAGTGTGCAAGTGCTACGTTTTTGGACAAGTTCAGACCAACGATATGCACTAGAGGCTGGCACTACGCACCTAACTGGCACTACACACCTGGTAGATTTCCTCAGTGTAAAAGTGAACGGGCACTATGCACCAAACTAGCGCTACGCACCTGGGTGAGGCGCTGCGCACCTGGTAGCCAAGCTCCAAATCGTTCCAAATCGCCCCAATTTGCCTCAAAACTCCAAAATTACCTCTTTGCAAGTAAGTAACTCAATCATTCTTGTTGAAAAGGGTTTTTGCATCAGTCTTTGGTGATTTTGTCTCTCAAGAAGTCAAACCCTAGTTTTCACCAAACTGTCTCATAAATTTTAAAGCTCACTCATTTATTGTTGTCCTATCTCATCCATTTGCTGTTCCCTAAACCCCATTCCCTCATATAAAATTCCCTAAACATCATTCCCTCATATATTTTCCCCAATTCCCAAACCCTACACTATACCCAAACCCTACTCACTCCCTAAATCCCATTCACACTCTCATTCACTCTCACCTACTTACCTATAAAATCTCTTCATACTCATCTTACATTCATTCATCCTATCTCTTCATTCACCACAAGAGAATACAACTATAGAAACAATGGAGAAAGAAATTGAATATGATTTTGAAGAAGAAACCCTTAGTGACAGTTCCAGGGAGAAAAACATACAACAAAGGAAGCCTCATAAAGGAGGAAGACATATCAGAGAGGAGCCTACCAGTTTGAGCGAGTTGCAAGCCTACCTGTTAGCTTTGCTGTGAAAAAGCATCAAAAATGGATTCAAACACTCTCAAAGCCTGCAATTACACTTATAAATATGCCAAAGGATCCATGGTTGTTGTTCAAATTCTCAAATTATGGCTAAAAGTCTTCCAACGATCGAAAAATTGCAAGGGTAAAGCCCTTTGGAGGGCAGAAATACACTATCGGGAGGTGGAAATACCCCAAAAACCATGTAAAAGATCAAAAGCACAGGCTTAATGATCCGCATCAATCTCAGCCGTTGGATCTGGCTGATCAACAATCCAGATCGCGTCGACATATCGCAAGTCGGGGGAGGCAGTGGCAACGACATGATACATCGCCGATGAGCGATTGTCGATATCACATCGACGTATCGCTATCGACATTTTCAATAGAACATGGGCCTTTTATGTTTGCGACCCAATGGGCCGGACCCGACGGTGGTAGTAATCCTTTTTGATAAGATGTTCAGGTCCATGGAAATATCGCTATCGGCGATAACAAAGGGGCGGGCTTTAACATGAGTTATGTTGCGACCTGATGGGCTGGACCCGATGGGACTATAAATGGTTTTTATTAAAATTTCAAGTCCGCGCTAAGCCATTTTCATTGGTTTTGGGCGCATTTTCTATGTATTATGAAATGTAAAGAAATGCAAAGGATGCCTGGCGGGTGCGATTACGATGGGTTTTCGGATTCAAAAGGGTTCTAAAACATAATATATATATATATATATATATGATTCAGGTCCGCCAAAAGCAAATTTCCCGTGTTTTGCAACAATTTTATGTGTTTTCAAATATAAAGAAAATCGCCAACCTTGTCGGACCGCTTTTTCCTAGCAAGTTGTTTTCGTACAAACGAGCCCGATGCAATAGAACTATGCCACGCGTCGTCTGTATGTTTCCAAAACAGCCGTTCTATCAGGACGTAAAGGATAGTCAAGAAAGGGCTTCCGATATTCACCTCAATCGTTCGATTTCTTGAGGGCAGATCAATGGTTGACGGACACCTTTTAAAGCCAAAGTTGAAACAGTGATGGGCGGGAATGAATAGTGTAGCAGTGTTTCACTATTTTAAAGCCAAACAATCATGATTGAGTTGTTTTAATGAATCAGCAGCTGCCATTAATCAAAAGTATGGCCGAGGAGGAAGCAGGAGACTATTTATCAGATCAGTGCATTCAATGGTTATGGCTCCTTTGGTATTTCACGCCACCTGCTCAAAGGAGGACTGCAGAGCAACAGAGGGGTCAAATCCATTTACAGCAAAGCCAGATTTGTACCAGAGGCCCACTCCTAAATGTAAATGTGGTTGGTGACCATTTATGGGCTCCTCCATGCATAGCTAACAGGGATATTGTGTAATGAGACACCATATATACTAAAAAAACTGATGTAGTGGGATTGATGAGTGTTTGATGAATGAGAGTTTTGTTGTTGCCTTTAACTTCTGGAGACTGTAAATACTTTGATACCTGCAGCTTCTGGTCTAGATTTTCAACTAATACAAGCTTCTTTTGCTGTCACCTGCTCACTTTCCACTTCTCTTTCTTGTTCTAGGATGTGCTTGCTTGCATTTATTTGATGTGCTGTGAATGTTTAATATCAGAGGGGATGTCATCCCACCTCTGTATTATAATTTAGTGGTTCATTAAAATTGCTTGCAGATTGCTGTTGTTTAACATCAGGGAGTTGTCATCATGTCCATGTATTAAACAATAGTTCTACAGATCTTCTAACTGGTTGCAGCTGGCCATCACAGGGTCTTGTGTATCTGTTGGTGTAATTAGTCTTCTCCATCATCACCTTTAACTTAGATTGTGAGTAGTTGGTAGTTGAAAGCCTTGTAGTTTGGGGGTCTTCACCCATGTCTGGGAATATTCATAGTAGGAGTGGTTATTTGGCTTAAATGTGCAGCATATCTCCATTTATCCATCATCTTATCCAACAAAACTGTTAAATTTTTAATGTTCCTGAGCATCACTGAAATACAACCTAAGTGAGTTTCTTGGGGTGATAACATTAATTGGCGCTGTTGCCGGGGAGAGGAGATTGAAGCTCAACTTCCCTGGGAGAATGACATAGTTTCAAGCTTTGATGACAGACAAGGTTTGAACATAGATATTGGCTGTAATCATCTGTCTGGCAACTCCACTGGGTGGAATACCATCCTTTGGCGACTCCACATTGAAGTTCTGGCTCAGTTTGTTAGGCATACTCGAAGAAATCCTCAGAAATCTCCAGTTGAACCATTTCTTGACCCTGAAAGAGTTGTTAAATTGAAGAAATCATCAAAGAAAGGGGCATCATGATCAGGTAAGCCTAAAAAATCTGATTTATCTCTGAAAAATGAGTTCATAACTGAAGAATCACAGCTTGAAGTCTTGGAGCCTAGCGCTGTTAATAAAGAAATTCCTTCACAGATTAGTTCAGCCCCTTGTGTAGTTAGTTCCACTTTGAATCTCAGTCCAAAGAAAGCTTCCCATATTGTCCAAAATATCCCAATATCTCTGCACTCCATTGCATTGGTTCCTACTGCTCCATCTGTTAGTATTCTTCCAAATATTCCAAATATGGCAGGACAACAAGCACCCACTAGGATTGAGAGGATCGTTGCTGCTAGATATGGACCTTTGGTATTGCCTGTGCCTCTAAATCCTATTCCCGTGGGAGAATATAAAAAATATATGCCTAAATTTACTGGAAAAGAGGGAGTAACAGCAGAAGAACATCTTGAAGCCTTTTACAACTATGTTGATAATTTAGATATAAGTGAGAATGATGTATGGATGAGAGTTTTTGTCCAAAGCCTTGATGGTGAGGCTAGGAAGTGGTTTAGAGAAATACCCCAAAGATCCATAATAGATATTGAAGCATTAGATGATGCATTTTTGAAGCAATGGGAAGATAAGAAGGACTTGCTGTATTATCATACAGAGTTTGGAAACTTGAAAAAGGAAAAGGGTGAGTTTTGCCTGACTTTAATAAAAGATTTAATAGAATGTATAGTAAAATACCAGGTGAGGTAAATCCTACCCCCACTGCTGCTAAACTCACATATGCCAATGCTTTTGATTCTTATTTCTGCTTATTGTTGAGAGAAAGACGATATGCTACTCTGGGTGATATGCAAGAGGCAACCCTGGAGGTGGAATCTAATATTTTGGCAGTAGAGAAGTTAAAGAGTCAAGTTGATAGAAGAAGGCCGAGAGGTGAGGTTTCTGCTTCCCCTGCATCAACTTCAGAGCCTAAATTAGACAAAATGACTAAGATGATCGAGTCATTGGCTGTTGAAATTTCTAAGTTAAAGGTCGAGCAGACTTTAGGGAAAACAAGGTAACAAAACGCATTTGCTCCAAGAAATCCAAACCTTTTCAGAAAAGAAAATGAGCAGTTACAAATTATGAAAAGGGGTGAAGAAACAAAAGAAGATCATAAAGTTAAAGCTCCCTTTCAAAATGTAGTCATGGAGGGGGAACAACTTGAAGAAGATGAGGATGAAATTCACTGCTTGGAAGATAAAGGCAGCGCTGCATTTTTAACATTGGCCAAATATGAAGAGTCATTGCTGCAAGAGCAAAACAATCAGAGGTGGGACAGTGGTGCTATTATGCAATCTAGTGAGCAACAACAAAGATATAATCTAAGATCCAATGCAAAGAATGTAAAAGAAAATGCTGCACAAGAAGTAACTTCTCAAACAATGCCACAGAATAACAGGCAAAGAAGACAAGCAGCTGATCCTATCACCCTCAAAGCTCCAGTTCAAGAGGTAAAAATTGCTGATAAAGTATTCTCTTCTTTTAGTTTTGAGTCAGAAATTCAGAAATTGAAAATATCCATGCCTCTGGCTGAATTGGTGAAGAGTGAATTATTCAGAAAACCCATCCTTGAGGCCCTTGAACTAGAGTCTAAACAAACCTCCATTGAATTTATCAATTTGCAAGAGGACAAGCCTGCTATTGTGCTTAGCCCCATGATTGAACCTGCTGATAATAGTTCTCCATCTTTCTATGTTTCATTAACTATCCATGATAAAATCCTCCACAATGCCTGCTAGACATAGGGGCCAGCCACAATCTAATGCCTAAAACTTTCATGGAAGATTTAAGCCTTGATATCACTAGACCTTATCATGATTTCTTCTCTTTTGATTCAAGGAAGGTAAAATGCCTTGGATTAATTAAGGATCTGGCCATTACCTTAACCCAACTGCCCATGAAAAGTATGATTATGGATATAGTGGTGGCTAATGTTCCTCCGAAGTTTGGTATGCTGTTGTCTAGAGGATGGATGAAGAGACTAGGTGGGCCATTGCAGAATGATTTATCTTATGCAACTGTTCCAGTTTTTGGAGGAGAAAGCAGGAGGTTATATAGAGAAGCACAGCTGGCATATATCATTAGTGATGAGAAGAATCCTAAAAACCATCCCATATATGCAGTGGACATTGATTTTGGATCTTGCATTCTCCAAATAGAAGAATCTCAGAGGGCTGCATTGCAGATCAGGAAACCAACAACTCAGGCTAAGCATGATACAGGTGGTCATATTTGGGAGATGTTCTTTGATGGAGCATGTACCAAGGAGATTGCAGGAGCAGGGGTGGTGCTAGTATCTCCACAACAAGAAACAGTTCAGTTGTCTCTAAAGCTGGTTTTTCAGGTGACAAAAAACATAGCAGAATATGAAGCACTGCTGTTGGTCCTTCATGAAGCCAAAGATAGAGGAATAAAAAATCTGAAGGTGTTTGGAGATGCTGATATGATAATTCAGCAAGTAAATAAAACATTCCAAGCAAAGCATCCAAGGTTGAGAGCTTATAGAGATGAGGTATGGAGAGTCGAAGAGTTCTTTGATTTTTTTTGCATTTCATATATTCCTAGAGCCCAAAATCAGCTTGTTGATTCCCTTGCTGTCTCTGCTAGTTTGTTCATCCCTCCATCGCCTCCCAAACTAGTTTATGAGGTACGAATGAAGTATAGACCCTCTGTGCCTGATAATGTTCACCATTGGAAGGTTTTTGATGATGATTAGGAGTTAAATAGGTTCCTTCAAGTCATTGATGAGTTCTCTGAAATGCATATTGACCAAAATAATGATGCTTTGTTAGAGGATCCCAAGGCCCAACTTAGAAATAAAATTGGCGAGAATAACATAGTCCAACTTTCTAGTAACCATATCCCTAAGGGTCTAATTCCTCTTGAGAGATTGTTTGACCACAATGATGTGCCTTACAAAGCTGCCCAAAAAGAAGATTAGTTTGCAGTTTGTAAGCATAATATAGGAAATCCAGGTCAGCCCAAATTCATAAATCTGTCCACTAATTTATCTGCTGATCAGAGTGCTGATTATTGCAAATTAATGAGGCAATTTGCTGATGTGTTCGCTTGGGAATACAGTGATCTGAAAACATATGACAGGAATATAATTCAGCATAAAATTCCACTTGAGAAAGACACTATTCCTTTCAAACAGAAGCTGAGACCAATGAATCCTATGCTCCTTCCTTTGGTTGAGAAAGAAATTAAAAAGCTGTTGGCTGCTAAGATTATAGTGCCTCTCAGATATTCTAAATGGGTGGCCAATTTGGTTGTTGTGAGGAAGAAGAATGGAGAAATCAAACTGTGCGTTGATTTCAGGAATCTAAATAAATGCTCTAAAAAGGATAACTATGCCCTGCCAAAAATGGAGCATTTGTTGCAGCAAGTCTCAGGTGCCAAAGTAATATATTTTATAGATGGAATTTCAGGCTTTAATCAAATCGCTGTGAATCCAGATGATCAAGAGAAGATAGCATTTACCACTCCTTGGGGCACGTTCATGTATGCAAAAATTCCATTTGGGCTGATGAATGCTGGAGCCACCTTTCAACACACTATGGATATTGCTTTTGTGGGTGAAAAGGATAAATTCTTGCTAATTTATCTTGATGAAATAACTGTTTATTCTTGCAGCCATCATGATCATCTACAACATTTAAAAAATGTGTTTTTAAAGTGTAGGAAATTTGGAATTTCACTCAATCCCAAAAAATCCCAATTTTCTTTGGAAGAAGGCAAACTGTTGGGGCATGTAGTGTCTACTGCAGGTGTTCAAATTGACCCAGAAAGAGTCAAAGAAATTCAGGCCTTGACTCTTCCAAGATCAAAGAAAGACATACAGTCTTTTCTTGGCAAAATTAACTTTGTAAGGAGGTTCATTCCTAATTTTGCAGAGCTGGTTAAGCACATAACCTCCATGTTGAAAAAAGGAGCAGAGGTAAAGTGGGCTGATGCGGCCAGAAAATCTTTTGAGTCCATTAAGATGGCTATTATGGAAGCCCCTACTTTAATAAGCCCTGACTATAGCAAGGAGTTTCACCTATTTTCATTTGCCTCTAAGGATACCATTGTAGCTGTCTTGTTGCAGCAAGATGAAGCAGGTCAAGAGCATCCGGTGGCCTTTTTCAGTAAGAATCTGAGGGATGTTGAACTAAGGTATGATATTATTGAAAAGCAGGCTTATTCTCTTATCAAATCTTTGAAAGCTTTCAGAGTATACATCTTGAATTCCAAAATAGTTGCATATGTGCATTCTGCTACAATAAAGGATGTCTTAACGCAGCCTGATGCTGATGGAAAAAGAGAGAAATGGATTGCAAAAATTATAGAGCTTAACATAGAGCTGAAGCCCACCAAGCTGGTAAGAGGTCAGGGGCTTTCCAAGTTAATTGCTGAAGAAAATTGCAGGTCTTTGGACATTGATTTCTTGTTCATTGTAGCAGAAAATGGTCAAATAAAAGAGCATAAAACAGCTGAATCGAAAAGAGGAGAGTCAGTGGCCGAGAACGTAGCTTCATGTAGCTGGTATGCTGCAATAATTAATTTCCTTCTAAAGCTAGAAGTTCCTTCATAATTTTCTCAAAGTCAAGAAAGAACGTTAAAGCTCAAGGCAACGAAATATTGCATCAATGATAGCTTGCTTTATTGGAGGGATCCATCTGGAGTGCTTTTAAGATGCCTGGAAAAAGAACAGTCAATAGAAGTTATGCAGCAATTCCATAATAGCATGTGTGGAGGACATCATTATTGGAGAACTACAAACCATAAGATTCTCAGAGCTGGGTACTATTAGCCCTCTTTATTTTCTGATGTATTTGCTTTTGTTAAATCTTGTGACAGGTGCCAAAGATTTGAATGTAAGCAGTAGTTGAAATCCCTGCCCCTAAAGCCAATAATTCCAAAAGGACCTTTTCAGCAGTGGGGATTGGACTTCATTGGTGAAATCAACCCACACTCCAATGGCCAGCACAGGTGGATATTAGTTGCCACTGATTATTTTACAAAATGGATTGAAGCAATCCCAACAAGGAAGGCTGATCATAATGTGGTCATGAAATTCTTATCAGAAAACATTTTTAGCAGATTTGGTTGCCCACATAAGCTTATAATAGATAATGCAGCAGCCTTCAAGGCAAAAGAGTTGGTGGAAATGTGTGATTCAATGGGAATTAAACTTGTTCATTCCACCTCCTATTACCCCCAAGGGAATGGTCTAGCAGAATCGTCTAATAAAAGTCCGATCAGGATTATTAAGAAGCTATTAGAGGAAAATAAGAAGAATTGGGATGCCAAGCTCAAATATGCGCTTTGGGTAGACAAAGTGACCATCAAAAGATCTACAGGCTGCTCTCCTTTCAAGCTGGTATATGGTACTGATGCTATTTTTCCAATTCAACTTACCTTCCCTGTGGCAAATTTGCTCCAAACAACGCAGAAAGAAGAAGTTGTTATGGCCAATAGAATCATTGATTTAATAGAATTATATCAGATCCGAGAGCAGTTGATTGAGAAAGCTACAACACATTAGCAAAGGATCAAGGAAGTCTTTGACAAGAAGGCAAAAATGAATAATTTACAGGTTGGGATTTAGTTCTGAAATGGGATGCATTTAAAGAAAAGAAAGGCAATCATGGGAAATTTGATGCTTTCTGGACAGGCCCTTTCATCATTTCATAGATTCAAGGGAACAATACCTTCATACTGAAAAGTATGGAAGAAGAACCGGTTTTTGATGGCCCTGTTAATGGGCGGTTTTTGAAAAACAATGTGATTTAAGGTCTTTTGGCCTTAAAAGTTGTAAATATTGTGCTCTTATCAGTTTTTAGTATAGTTGTATTAGACTCCATGCCCAATGGAACACTAGGAATTTTGGCTAATTTGTTTGTTGCTGGAAAGGCATTGATCTGCAGGTTCTTGAGACCTCACAGGGAGGATCTCATCCCCAGAAGGAGCTAGTGTTAGCTTTGCTGTGCAAAAGCATAAAAAATGGATTCAAACACTCTCAAAGGCTGTAATTACACTTATAAATATGCCAAAGGATCCATGGTTGTTGTTCAAATTCTCAAATTATAGCTAAAAGTCTTCCACCGATCGAAAAAATTGTAAGGGGAAAGCCCTTTGGAGGGCAGAAATACACTATTGGGAGGTGGAAATACCCCAAAAACCATGTAAAAAATCAAAAGCGCAGGCTTAAGGATCCGCATCAATCTCAGCCGTTGGATTTGGCTGATCAATGGTCCAGATCGCGTCGGCATATTGCAAGTCGGGGGAGGCAGCGACAACGACATGATACATCGCCGATGAGCGATCGCCGATATCGCATCGGCGTATCGCTATCGGCATTTTCAATAGAGAATGGGCCTTTTATGTTTGCGACCCAATGGGCCGGACCCGACGGTGGTAGTAATCCTCTTTGATAAGATGTTCGGGTCCGCGGCAATATCGCTATCGGCGATAACAAAGGGGCGGGCTTTAACATGAGTTATGTTGCGACCCGATGGGACTATAAATGGTTTTTATTAAGATTTCAAGTCCGCGCTAAGCCATTTTCATTGGTTTTGGGCACATTTTCTATGTATTATGAAATGTAAAGAAATGCAAAGGATGCCTGGCGGGTACGATTGCGATGTGTTTTCAGATCCGAAAGGGTTCTAAAACATAATATATATATGATTCAGGTCCGCCAAAAGCAAATTTCCTGTGTTTTGCATCAGTTTTATGTGTTTTCAAATATAAAGAAAACTGCCAACCTTATCGGACCACTTTTGCCCAGCAAGTGGTTTTCGTACAAACGAGCCCGATGCAATAGAACTATGCCACGTGTCCTCTGTACGTTTCCAAAACAGCCATTCTATCGGGACGTAAAGGACAGTCAGGAAAGGGCTTCCGATATTCACCTCAACCGTTTGATTTCTTGAGGGCAGATCAACGGTTGACGGATACCTTTTAAAGCCAAAGTTGAAACAGTGATGGGCGAGAATGAATAGTGTAGCAACGTTTCACTGTTTTAAAGCCAAACAGTCATGATTGAGCCGTTTTAATGAATCAGCAGCTGCCATTAATCAAAATTATGGCCGAGGAGGAAGCAGGACACTGTTTATCAGATCAGTGCATTCAATGGTTATGGCTCCTTTGGTATTTCATGCCACCTGCTCAAAGGAGGACTGCAGAGCAACAGAGGGGTCAAATCCATTTACAGCACAACCAGATTTGTACCAGAGGCCCACTCCTGAATATAACTGTGGTTGGTGACCATTTATGGGCTCCTCCACGCATAGCTAACAGGGAGATTGTGTAATGATACACCATATATACTGAAAAAACCGATGTAGTGGGATTGATGAGTGTTCGATGAATGAGATTTTTGTTGTTGACTTTAACTTCTGGAGACTGTAAATAATTTGATACCTGCAGCTTTTGGTCTGTATTTTCAACTAATACAAGCTTCTTTTGTTGTCACCTGCTCACTTTCCACTTCTCTTTCTTTTTCTAGGTTGTGCCTGCTTGCATTTATTTGATGTGCTGTGAATGTTTAATATCATAGGGGCTGTCATCCCACCTCTGTATTATAATTTAGTGGTTCATTAAAATTGCTTGCAGATTGCTGTTGTTTAACATCAGGGAGCTGTCATCCTGTCCGTTTATTAAACAATAGTTCTATAGATCTTCTACCTGGTTGCAGCTGGCCATCAGAGGGTCCTGTGTATCTGCTGGTGTAATTTGTCTTCTTGATAATCACCTTTACCTTAGACTGTGAGTAGTTGGTAGTTGAAAGCCTTGTAGTTTGGGGGTATTCACCCATGTCTGGGAATAGTCATAGTAGGAGTGGTTATCTGGATTAAATGTGCAGCATATCTCCATTTATCCATCATCTTATCCAACAAAACTGTTAAATTTTTAATGTTCCTGAGCATCGCTGAAATACAACCTAAGTGAGTTTCTTGGGGTGATAACACTACCCATTTGCCATTTCTTGTTTTAAACACCAATCATTTTTGGTTTTTGTGATATGGTGGAAAGGGTTAAATTTAATCATGAATTAGCAAGGTTGTTTGTGACACATTTGGACAAAAATGAAGTAAACCTTGCTGGAGTTACATTCACTTTGTCACCAGTTGTTATTTCAGAGGCTACAGGTATTCTAGATGTGGGTGAAAAGTGGAACAAAGGTCAGGATATTGACAGGGAGTACTATGAGCCTTACATCAAGGCTAGGTACAAAGACAAACTCAAGAGAGTATTCCCCTTTAAGTTCTTGGAAGACAGGTTTGCTCCATTGATGAAGATCATCATCAAGTACTTTACTTGTGAAGGTAGGTTCTCCCGATTGTATGCTTACCACATTAGACTGCTGATGCATTTTACTAGAGTAAGGATGATGAATATCCCTTACTTCATGTTCAGAAACATTGAGAAGATGGCACTTTTTGTAAAGAAGAAACCATATCCCCAGCAGTTGACTAGCATTTACCACTTCTCTTTGATTAAAATCATTGTTCTACATTAGCTAAACCTTGTTAACATGTGATGGGAGTCTTTCAATTCTCATGATAGTTTCAAAGGCCCTCAAATCTTTTCATCATTTCCTCATGAAGAAGGTGGACCTTCAGGACATGAAAAGGTCAAAGAGACTGAAAATGTTGGAGTGCCAGTGTTTGTGACATATGGGAGAGGCACTAGGAAACTTTTTGCAGCTGCCAGGCGAGTATTATCTCCACAAGGTGTGGAAGGGGTCTCACCTTCATCATCAGGCTACAGGCAAATGCTATCTCCACAAGGAGTGGAAGGGGCTTTGCCTTCTTCTTTAGCTAAACAGGTACAGGTGGAGAAGCAAAGCAAAGGAAACGTTAAAGGCAAGAAAAAGATGGATAAGAAGGATCTTGGAGAAGAGCAAGAAAGATATTTTGATCTTGTTGATCATGAGGAGACACAAGGAGTTGATGTCATTGACTTAGAAGCTCAAGATCCAAAAACTGCCAAAGACATGATCATTAAAGAACAAGAGGCTAAGATACAAGCTTTTTCTGATAACTTAGAGAGGGCTAAGTGGGTCATCAAATATCTAGAGCAAGAAAACAAACAATTGAGCGATAAGCAAGTCCTCATGGAGTTGCAAATGATCAAGGAGAACAGGAAAAAGGCTAAGAAGGCAAAGGTCAAGCTGACTTCAATTGAAAAAGAGATCAAGAATGACTGGGAAACTTGGCTTGAGAGGGTTAATATACATCTTGAGGGGCTGTTTGAGAAGGAAAACAGGGACAAGAAGATTATTCGCCACATGGCCTGTCACTACATGACTCGTAACAGGATCTGCAATATAAGAATGAGGAAGCTTAAGGCTAGGTTGAGGAAGGCCTTAAGGAGAAAAAAGGAGTAATACAAGTTGAAAATATTCGCTGA
Source organism: Pinus tabuliformis (assembly GCA_031772625.1). Classification (NCBI taxonomy): domain Eukaryota; kingdom Viridiplantae; phylum Streptophyta; class Pinopsida; order Pinales; family Pinaceae; genus Pinus; species Pinus tabuliformis. Next base: position 734,388,288 of record CM062810.1, on the reverse strand, counting down.
AGCCTCACTATCCCATCAAAGCAACTAATGGTGGTGCCTTGTGCCAAATCTGGGCAAGTTTTGATAATTTTTTGTCATTTTGAAATTTGGAAATTTTCCAACACAGAAAATTGCACTAGGTGCGTAGCGCCATCGGTACTACACTTTTCAGTGGAGAACTTTTTGAAGAAATGGCTTACATATCTAGATTCAACATGATGAGAAAATAAAACCCAAAAAATCTCAGCAACTTTGGAGCAAAACTTGGTCACTAAAAGGTCAAAAAACTATCAAAAAATGACCTCTTTGCCTCTTTTTGGACACACAGAAGTAGCCTTGGGAGATTTCACTTTTGAGGGGGCAGATGACATCCAAATGAAAAAATTCAAGATGTTCCAGAAACTAGACATGAAGACCTTTTGCAATGAGCTATCTTGGGTGCAATTTGGTTAAGGGGAAGTCCTCCACAAGTGGCTGTGAAGCGGCGCTACGCACCTGGCCAGTGGCGCTACACATAGAGCCATTTTGCCCAAAAATCCAGTTTTCGCCTAGTTTCTCTGCAAATTGACTTTTCTCTCTTCATGGATGAATTTATAATTGTAATTAATGCTATGCTATGTAAATGTAATTGTGAAATTATCTTAGAGGGTAGATTCATCATTTTGAGGTGGTTTTGGGGTCAATGAATCCGTTTCCATGCTTTTAAAGGCAAGTTGTTCCACTGCCTATATTCCTATTCCTTGTTTGGAAATGGTTGTAACAGTTCCTTGTCCCTTGGATTCGACCCCTGATGGCTAGCATAAGTGGTTTTTATGTCTATATTATATATCTTTTTAGTCATTAGCAAAGGTTGGACTGTCTTGGATGCTCTGAGCTACATTGTACACATTTATCAGCAGATTGGCAAGGAAATAAACCAGGATTTGCAACTATTTTTATGGGATACTTGTGGTAAAGAGTCTTTGCATAGTTTCTTCTTTTGTCATTATTTTTTCTCATGTGTTATGTGTGCCAAAATCTAATTCATTCTTCTGACTAAATGAAATCAAGATAGATAGGTAGAATACATTGGTTACAGTGCTCTGCCTTGGGAATCCATTTAGTTTTGATATTTTCTACTATTTGAAGAGGACTCATGATATTTGCATGCCCTCCTCAGCTCCTCAATATCTTAGACCTACCATATCACTCAATTTCAAGTGTTAAAACACCTATCTACCTCGCCCCATAGAACAACCTGCATTCCTGACTTGATTTCCTAGACCCAAAGCTGTCTGCTCAATTTGATCTAGCGACAAAACCATCAAAATCAACCAAAAAACCCTAGAGCTATTATACCTAGCCTAAAATCCATATCTGATCCAGTCATCTTGATTGAGATTCACAAGGAGAGAGCTCTCTCCCAACCTGGTAGGGCTAGCTACCAGGTTAAGCTTGGTTTGTGGTTATCCTAGGATTGCCTCCCTTTAGCCTAAGGTCAATCTAGGCTCTAACATGTACAATGGAAAGTAAAAATCAGTACTTAGGTTCAAAATAGTGTTTGAGCATTCGACCATTCACTAGTCCACCTTCTACTTCTGTACCATCCATTTCTCCTAGGAAGAAAGCATTATTACCTCTGAAAGCATAAATGACATATGAGCCTTTCCATAGGAAATCAAATTTCCCATGTTTACCTTTGTGTTCCCTCCTTGAATCCCGCTTGAGTACTTTGTCACCAAGGTAGAAATCTTCAACCTTGGTTCTCTTATCAAAAATCTTCTTAATCCTTTCTTGCACAACTTGAGACCTAATATAAACTTCCTCCCTGGTTTGTTGAAGGTGAATGGTTTGGTTGATTCTCCTTTGGATACTATTTTGTTAAAATTGCATTTCTTGAAGCAACTTCATCACTGGTGTACCCAAGGAAGATGGAAAAAAAAATTCCATTCCATAAACTAGCTGGTAGGGAGAAGTACCATTCGATTTCTTAGTGGTTAGTCTATTTGCCCATAAGGCATTAACTAGCTTTTTATTCCATGTTTTCTTATTGTCCTCCAACAACTTTTTTATGATGTTCACCAGGCTTTTGTTTGAGGACTCTGCCAGTCCATTTCCTTGAGGATAATAGGCTATGGAATGACCCAGGGTTATATGGTACTTGTTGCAGAACTCTATCATTCTTTTGGATTTAAACGCTGCTGCATTATCAGTAATGTGCTTAGTTGGACATTCAAATCGTGACATAATGTTATTTTCAAGGAATGTTATGATAACAATGTCAGTGGCTTGACTTAAAGGTATAACCTCTATCCATTTTGTGAAGTAGTTTGTGGCAGTGAGGATCCATTTGTGTTGGGAAGAGGAGGGTGGGTGAATTTCACCAATGAAGTCTAGACCCCATTTTTGGAAAGGTGTTTCAGTAGATATTGGCTTGAGGGGTAACGTAAAAGCTTTTTCTTTCCCTAAAAAAATTGACATTTGTGACAGGAGGTCACATATTTCTTTACATCAGAAAACAAGGTAGGCCAGTAGAAACCGGCTCTAAGAATTTTATCAGCTATGGTTTTCTAGTAAAGGTGTCCTCCACAGCCACCTGCATGAAACTCTTGTAATACTTTGCCAGATTCATCTTTTAATAAACAGTTGAGAACAATACCTTCATGATTCCTCCAAAACAAAGCATTGTATAATATACAAAATTTTAAGGACTTCATCTTCAAAAATCTACTTTTGGTCTTAGATAATCTAGGAGGAGCTTGTAAATTTTGTAAAACATAAATGATATCAGCATACCATGGTGATTCAATAAAGGCCTGGCTGATTAGTGGAGTTGCCATCTCCTATTCATTATCTATTTGTGAAATAAAGTTTATATCCAGGGCCTGACAATTTGATTCAGCCATGAGCTTGGCTAAACCTTCGCCCTTTATTAACTTAGTTGGTTTGATTTCTATGTCATATTATAAGATAGTAGCAATCCATTTTCCCCTCTTTCCATTTGGACCACCCTAAGTTAGGATGTCTTTGACTATTGAATTGGGAACATAGCCTACTATATAAGAATATAAAATGTATACTCTAAAGTCCTTGATACCTTTGACCAAAGAAAAAACTTGTTTTTCCATTATGTCATATTTTAAGGGGGCATCTCTCAGGGCCTTGCTAAAGAAAGCAATATGTCATTCATAGCCCTATTCATTTTTCTGCAATAAAACTGTAGCAATTGTGTGCTCAGAAGCAAAGGAGAATAAGATCAAATCTCTGTCAAATTTTGGACTGATCAAAACTGGTGTTTTAGTTAAGGCTAGTTTAATGTCTTCAAAGGATTTTTTAGCCTCAACAGTCCATTTTATGGTCGAATCTTTTATCAACATATTGTTCAGTGATCTAATTAATTTTTCTAGATTAGAAATAAATCTTCTAAGAAAGTTAATTTTCCCTAAGAAAGCTTGTAATTCTCTGATGTTCCTTGGATGTTGTATCTGTAAGAAGGCTTCTATTCTTGTAGGGTTTATTCGGATACCATCTTTTGAAATTATATGACCTAGTAACTTTCCTTCTTCTAACCAAAACAAAGACCTCTTGGGGTTTAAAGAAATTCCATATTTCCCGCATTTAATAAAAACCTGCCTTAAATGATCCAAATGTTGGCAATCAAATTTTGAAAATACAGTAATGTCATCTAGATATATTACAAGGAAATCATGAATTTCTTTGGAAAAGGCTATATCCATATCCCTTTGGAAAGTGGCTCCTACATTCATTAGTCCAAAAGGAATTTTCACATACATGAATGTGCCCCAAGGAGTAGTGAATGCAGTCTTGGCTTGATCATCAGGATGAACTAAGATTTGATTGTAACCCGAAAACCCATCCAATAATGAGATCCTGGTTGATCCAACTACCCTTTGCAAAATATGGTCCATTTTGGGGAGAGGGTAATTGTCTTTAAGGGATACTTTGTTGAGGTTTCTAAGGTCCACACAGAGTCTGATCTCGCCATTTTTCTTCCTAGTTGGTACCAAGTTCGAAACCCAATCAGAAAATCTAATTGGTGCAATTATCTTAGCATCATACATTCTCTAGATTTCTTTTTCAATTGAAGGTAATAGGACAGGATTTATCCTTCTAAGTTTTTGTCTGAAAGGTTTTTGATTTTCTTTTATAGGGATTGTGTGTTGTATTATGCTGGTGTCAAAGGACTTGAGGTCCTCATAACTCCAAGCAAAGACATCGCGAAATTCTTTTAATAACTCGATGTATTTTACTCTTTCAGTGGGAGGTAATGATTTAGAAAGTTTGATCAATTTTGGATTTTAATCAGTGCCAACATTACACTCCTCCATATCAGATTTCAAAGGTTCCATTTTAGGCTTTCTAGGAACATCATTTGAATCAAACAAGTCTTCCAAAGGGGTTAATCCTTTAGGCAAGAAATTGTCTTTGAGATTGATTACTTCAGTTTCTTTGTTAATTATCTCATCAATTTCAACTTGCTCTAGGTTTTATACACTTGATTTTGTAAATTTAGTGGGATGAAATCTATCTATCTCTTCACCATCTATCTCATTTATTTCTATTTTATCTATAGTATCAGGATTATTGATGTGTCAGTGTCTTTATTGCTATTTACAAATTCTTGTTCTGAGATAAAAAAGTTGTTTATTTATTTGTCATCAGAAATATTTACCAGTTATTCAAATTATCTGGAATTGCAGGCCTATGCCTTACTTTAGTAGTGTACTAATAGTTAGGCTGAAAGGGTAACTTGCAGGTGCTGGCAAACATTGCTAAACTATGAGCCTGCATATTATGTTTGCTAGGAATTAGAACAACTTTGGTTTCTAAGAAAGTGTTTAGTATTTCTACAATGGTTCCTTTGTAACAACTTAATCTAGGGTCTTTGGTCATATATACAACATTACTTTGTTTTATCACTAATTCAGAGTCTCCCATGACAGAAACTCTTATAGCTCCTAGCTTCATAACTAATTTAAGACCTAAAATTAGTGCTTCATACTCGGCCATATTGTTAGTACATATAAAATTTAGTCTGTGTGTATGGCCTTATGAGTAATCATTCTATAGATTGTATATCCAAACTCCTACTCCTGCTCCAAACTTATTGACTAGCCCATCAACCTCAAGATGCCACAATATCTCATGTTCATAATTATAATCATCTGTTTCCACCAACTTTTCCTCATCTTGACTACCTTGTTTAGTGCAAAGTTCTAAAGTTTGGACAATTTCCTCTTGTTTTGAAACTGTAATTTCTTTTGGTTCTATATCAACACTATCTAAAAGAGTTTCTTTTGTTTCATCAGTTTTATACAAAATAAAAGAATCAATGTCTGAATGTACAGAGTAGATAGGAAAATTTTGAGGCCGATCCTAGCTACTCACCATGTATTTCATTAAAGTTTCTCAGTACAGCTTATTGGGTTGTCCAAAAACAAAAACTGTTGCATATGAAATATCTTGTAGAGATCCCTGAAGTTTGGCTCCCCATGACCTGGATAACAACGCGCCAAACTTCGATGGGATATCAACAACCACAATATCCATGAGGATGGTCTTGGCAGGATATTGAACTAAGATAACACAAAGGTCTTTAATCAACCCCAGGCACTTTACTTGACTTGATTCAAATGAAAATAAGTCCTTGTAAGGTCTTGTAATGTCTAGGTTCAATTTTTCCATTACTGATTTTGGAATTAAGTTGTGGGAGGCCCCAGAATCCAACATTGCATTATGAAGGGTTTTGTCATGGATGCCAAGGCTAATGTAGAAAGGTGGTATTCCTCCTTGTAGTAGTTTGCAATTAACATCTGGACCAAATATAAGCTCTGGTTGGTCATCAAATAGGTTAACAGAGTCCTCATTTTCAACAATGTTTAGGGTCTGGTTTATCTGTGTTTTGTAGGTTTCATTCTTGATTAATTCTGTTAAAGGGACTGAAATATTTAACTTAGCTACCTCTGCTCCCAAATTAAATGGAAAAGGGGCTTTCTCTGTTTGAGGGTTTTGAGTTTTCACAGTAGGGATTTGAATGGGATGGTCTTCTTTTACTTTATTGGGGACCTCTTTTTGTGAATTTTCCAATCTAGTATTTTGAGGTGTGTCCACTAGTTTTTTGGGGGGGATTGAAGTAGAGGGTTGATCATTAGAAGGTTGATTAGGGGTTATATCTTCAATGGTAGGGCCAGAAGAGTTCTGGTTTTTTCTGGGGAGAATCTGGAGGATTTTAGAAACCGGGGCTTCTTTGATTTTCTTTGGTTGATTTGGCACTATTTTCTTGGTTTGGTCAGGGATATCAAAATTATTTTTACTCCTTAGGTTATACTACTTATGTACTTCAAAGATGGCAGAATCATAACCTTGTTTATAATCAAATGAATCTCCAGACTGGATTTGCAATTGCTGCAACATATGCAATTCCTGATCATCTTGGGTCAGAAAAACAACACCTTCATCATCTAATCCCATTAGGTTAATCTATGTGCCTTGCTATGGGTCTTCATGATGGGATGTTTCTGCATAATTTTCTTGTAAAGGAGGTCTAAGATTCTGAGTAGGTCCATTTTTTCCAGTGTTTTTGTTTTGGTTTGGTTTTTCCTAAAGTTCAGGTTTCTAACTGGAGGTGCCTGTTGATTATCCTACTGGGGTTTTCTCTCTATGTTCTCTACTCTATCCATTAACGTTTCCATGCCTTTTCCTAAGATATCCATTTTAATGTCAGAGGGTGAAGGCTCATCTTTAGTTGATCCTCTTTTTTCATTCTTAACTCTAGCTCTTTTAGCTAATAAATTAGCCTCCACGCTTATTGCTACACTTTGCATATCTTCTAGGGTTGGGGGGTTTCTTTCCCTGAGTTGGAATGCCATGTCTGTGTCAAAACCATAAGGGAACTTTATCAAAGCTAAGTCAAGTGGGGGTCTAATATTAACTGGAATTGCATTATATATATTGTTAAATCTGGTGCAGTAATCTTGAACAGTCTCATTGGGTCCTCTCCTAATATTTTCATATTCTGAAAGGATCTATAGAGGATTCTTTTTATTTTCCCATCTATTCAAAAATTGTTGTTGAAATACTTCTAAACTATCAATACTATTATCAGGAAGTGATCTAAACCATTTCCTAACATCACCAACTAAAGTCTGGGAAAATAATTTCATTTGACATCCATAATATCAATTTCATGAAGTTCAAAGTAGTCTGTCATTTTATTAACATGGTGTTGTGTAGTGTAGTGTCCTATGCCATCAAATTGGACAATTTTACTCTGGTAGTCTACTGGCATGGCACCAAGTGGAGCAGGTAAGACAAGGGGAGCATATCTATTTGCCATGGCTATAAGTTGGGAAGGGCTAAAATGTGGGGTTGAGGCACTGGAAGATGATGCAATAGTGGAGGATGAACTAGGACCAGTAGGTGGTACCTGGGATATGATAGGTTGGTAAGGGAGTGAGGGTATGAATGCTGGTGGGGAATGGGCTTCAGATGTTGAAGGGAATAATGGTGAACTAAGAGTAGTGGGCAATTTTTCAAAAAGCTCAAGGATCTTGGCAGTACTAAAGGATGATTGTGGTGAATTTAGAAGGTACTCATCAATTGATTTGTTGGATTTTTGGACTTCAAGGTCTACAGTAAACTTTGGATCTATGACAGTGTCAGAAATTTCACTTTCAGACGTTGATCTAAATAATGAAAAATTGAATTGCTCATCAAAGGGAAGATCTTCTAAAAAAAACCATTCATCAGGGCATGAATTAGCTTTAACTAAAGGTGTGTGACTAGCTGAACTTTCTTCTGTTTTGGATTTTCATGAAATCAGGTTGGGATTATCAAATACTAGGGGAGGGTTTGGATTTGGGTTGACACTAATATAATGAGTTTTCCTCAAAGCCGGAATTTCAGATTTTTTTTAAATTGTTTTCTTTTCGTAAGAAATAACTTCTAATAAATTACTTTAAGAGGCTCTAAATACAGAATTAAAAATTTCTTAAAGATTTATTAGGACTGAGGGTTGTCCCTAGTGGAGTCACCACTATGTTATCACTCAAAAATTTTCCCTAGAAGTTATCAGAAGAAGGAAAAGACCGAGGTAACCACAAACCAATCTTTTAAGTATAGGCTCTAGCCAACCTATGACTTAGAGAGGGATCTCTTTATATGTTTTAGCTTTGTTTGCTGGGATTTTAGGCTAGTTCTTAAAGTTTAGGGGGGTTTTGGATTTGTATTGAAATTTGGATGGTGGAATCCTTAAGCAGATGGATAGAATGATGTCTCTGGCTATTGGTCTATGGATTCAAAGAAGGGCAACAAAATTTGGATTATATCATTAAAAGGAGTGTTCAATGGGCAAGCTAGTAGAGTGAAATACAGGTTGTTATCACTTAAGAATTCTAATTTCAAAACCGCTCACATTAGTTTGATGGTAAAAGAATTCGGTGCTAGTCTAAGTTTGATTTTTGTTTTTAGAGTCTTGAGTCAACTATGTATTCTCATTCATCACCGGTCATTCTCATTCATCCCCGTCTCATAGCCATGTGTCAGTTTTGTTCAAAAGCTACTATGTGTCACAAAGCTCTTTAGGTTATTTCGTAGCTTATGAAATAATTTTGAAGTGTTTCCGCAGCGCATAAAGCCTTTTTGTAGTTTCACAACGCAACATGTTTTAGGCTGCGCTACGAAATTGAGGATTTGTTCGAATCCATAGCCAATATTTCGTAGCTATCTCCTTCGGATACTGTGGGAATATCTGACTCGACATGTCACAGTGCTGGATCTTATCATCAATATACAAATAATACTGCTGTGTTTCATTCTCAAGGTTTTTCCTATAATCCCTCTACATTGGCTGAAGTTCTGGTATCCAGTGGAGGTCAATATCCTAGCATGCCTATTGTACAGAGTTCTGCTTCCCTCCAGAAATCTGCATCTAGTGAAAATCTCACAGGGGAACATACATCAGGTTACCTAAATTTTCCGTCATCCGATTACCAAAGAGGAGCTATACATGGTAGTATCTTTGATGAAAATCTAGAATACATCAGGCAATGGCTGCAAGAGTTGGAGAGAGAACTTTTTAGTGATATTGATGAAGCAAGTATCATTAGCCCCGCTCAAAGCACGTATATTGACAGGGAATGGGCAGACACAATAGAAAACCTCCTGTATAAGGATTCCCCTATGCATTCTCCGATGGAGAGCACAACCTTGAAGGATTATTCTAATGGAAGCATAGATTATCCCAGTGTTGCAAATATCTCTGATTCATGTTCTATTTCACAAACTAATTCTTTGCAACTAGGCATAAGCGTTTTTATACATATAATGGCATTGGCTATTTGTATATGAAGGAACATGGAGTAGAAGAAAAAAAAATTATACAAAGGCAAGAGAATTCTTCAAAAAGGCAGAAATAAATTTATGGCTGTGAAAAGTTATTGTCTCCCACCAGATGTTTATGCCCTGAAATCGATGAGGAATTCAATGTAGGTGTGTATTGCTGAGTTATATATACACTGGGTCTCTTGAAGGTAATATATCCGGTGAACGCCTCGCAGGAAAATCTCTGGGAGTTGCAAAAACTGAAAATTGGACCGGATGGGTGCATTATCTCATATAATCTGTGTAAGAAATTTAATTCTGAAGCACGTGAGGATGCAACCGCCACTGATAGAGTGTGGCTATAATAGTCAGTATATGTGTGAGGAAGCGAAGGGCACATTTTTGGACAGGTCTCAAGTCACAGACAGAGTCATTTCTGTCATTAAGGCATCTCAGAAGGTCGATCCTGCGAAGGTTTCTATGGCTGCTGATTTTCAAAAGGATTTGGGATTAGATAGTTTAGACACTGTTGAGCTTGTAATGGCTCTCGAGGAAGAGTTTTTCTTTTGAGATTCTAGATATTGAAGCTGATAAAATCAGCTGAAAATGACGACCCCAATGGTCATGGGCATTACAATCTATGAGTGTTGTACTTTAAAAGACTGGGTGTGAAGAAAGACATTAAAGTAGCTTCCAGGTATTTTATAACAACAACTAATGCTGGTCAACCAAAGGCCTTCTATCAATTAGCAAAAATGTTCCAGAAAGGGATTGGTCTGAAAAAAGATTTTAAGATGGCCACTACATTCTATAATCTTGTTGCAGAGAGAGGACCTTGGGGATCCTTGTTGCGATGGGCATTAGAGTGTTACTTGAAAGGGCAAATAGGCAGAGCTCTGCTATTGTACTCGAGAGTTGCTGAGCTTGGATATGAGGTTGCACAGAGTAATGCTGCATGGATTCTTGATAAGTTTGGGGAATATGATATATGCATAGGAAAGTCAGGTTTCTGCAGTGATGTTGAACGACATCAATGTGCACACACCCTTTGGTGGCATTCATCAGAGCAGGGTAATGAGCACGCGACACCTTAAATTGGGGACGCCTATTATTATGGATGAGGTACATGTGGTTCCAGCACGTATGTTTCGTAAAGTCATTAGCATTACAAAGTCTCATTGTAAACTTGGGCTTACAACTACACTTGTCCGAGAGGATGAGCGCATTACTGATTTGAACTTCTTGATTGGGCCCAAGCTATATGAAGCCAATTGGTTATATTTGATGGAGGGAGGAGTTCAGATGTTTGTGTCTGAGGTAGTCATAGCAATAATATTAGGGATTAAATTCGGAGCAAATGGAAACAACTCGCAGTTTGAGCATTTTTATAGAGGACAATCAGGGCAGTGCCGACGTTACACAAATTCAGAAGCTTGTCCTATATGGGAGCATCGGTGCTCACCGTGCTATTCTAGCTGCTAGATCACCTGTCTTTGAAAATATGTTTGCTCATGACTTGAAGGAAAAGGAATCATCGACAATTAATATCGATGACATATCTATTGATGCATGCAAGGCTGTTTTGAGCTATATATATATGGATGTCTTACTCCTAATGAGTTTTACACACACAGGTTGGCTCTGCTTCGAGCAGCAGATAAATATGACATCGGTGATTTGAAGGATGCATGTGAAGAAAACCTGCTCAGCGATATCAACTGTAAAAATGTCCTTGACAGGCTCCAAGATGCATCATTGTATCGGTTGCCAAAGTCTTTTAGAAGTCTGGATGTTTGAAAAAGTATTGCGAATGTTTCCAAGCAAATATTTTATGCTCAGAAAATTGCAAATGCATGGATTGTAAGAACTATGAAGCCAGAGAGAGGAATTGCGGGCACGGTTTCCTGGTGTACCTGGAGATTTGGTTAACTCTTTCTTGTATGTTGCAGAAGAGGTTAGAGGTATTCTTGCACAGCTGGGTTATGCGAAGTTGGATGATATTATTGGAAGAATAGATTTGCTAAGACCAAGGCGCATATCCCTCATGAAGAATCAACAACTGGATCTCAGTTATCTGCTTTCTAGTGTTGGACGACCAAAATGGAGCAGCACATCAAGGACCGACAAACAGGGGCAGTTTCCTATGTTTCAGGGTAACGGAAAAGATGTGTCATTGAAGATCAAACATGAAGCATTAAAGGTCCATCACAGCCACCGCCAGAAGGGAACCAGATGTCAAAGAACGAAATTTATTTTAGACCAAGACTGTCACGGTGTTAGAATCCTAGTTGATTTAGATCTCTAAAAACTCCAGTCAACAGTCAGTTGTATTTATTAGTTAGTTAAATAGTTGATAAGTGTCATTAGAGGTAGTTATCGAATTCCCCTCATGCTGGAGGAGGAAATTCGATCAGTTAGAATAAAAACTCTATATATAGCTGAAACAACAATGTAATAAGGGTTGGAAAATTTTATAACAGAGGACTGTTTTGGCTTATGTAAAGATAGAGTTCAGTAATATAAGTTGGCTGTTTTTCTTCTCAGGATTCATGAAGGATTTCCATGTTCAGAATGTGTGATTTTATTCTTTCCTTAATGCCTTTTACAGTTGCATAGATGTATAATCACTCAGAATTCACTGATTGTGCTCTGACTTCCTGTATGCATTTATGAACTATGGTTTTATATGAGTTGTGTTCTGAACATCTAAATGCTAAATGCCCTGACTTCTATGTAAAGGCAGTATCATTATTTACTGAAGTATGGTTGACTCCATAGGCCCAATGGAAATTAGTTTAATATTTGTCCAGCCTTCATATTTGTCAATGTTATTCCACAAGAGTTAGCCATCTTATTATTAGTCAAAATCAATAACCCTTTGGGAGAGCCCTCTCAGGCTAGGGAGGCTAAGCCTTAGTCTAAAGATTGGTTTGAAATAGTTACTTGAAGTCTCCCTGGTTTGCAGCTTTCCAGGGCTTGATTTTGAGATAACATTTTGGTGCGTCTGCCGGGAGTCTGAAGATTACTCATTCCCGAAATCATGAAGCTGAACTTCTTAAGGTAGTAGGAGCTCAGAAGGTTTTCGAGGCTGAAAATCTACCTTGGCGACTCCATTGTTGAAGAATTCAAAATTCATACATTCATGGTGATTCCACTGGAGTTATGAAGGACCCAGATGCTACCATTCTTATTGCAAGGTATGCATGCATAAATTTTTCAGGAATTCATGGTTTCCCAAATCATTTTCCCAAGGATGCATATTTTCTAAGAAATGGTCCAAAATTCAACGGAGAAGATTTGAGTTTAACTTTGAAGCATCTATCTGAGTTCTGTGATTTTATCGAGCTTCTTAGAGTTAAAAATGAAGATGTTTGCAATATGTTGTTCTATGATTCATTTCAAGGGAAATGCAAACAGTGGATTGAAAGCTTTCCTGCCAAATCCATTAAGTCATTTGAAGACTTTTGGTTTATGTTTTTGGAGGAGTGGATAGATAGATCAGAGTTGGTGGCAAAATCTCCTTCAATTCAAGGTTTCAAACAATGGAATAATGATCATAGTAATGGAGAAACAGATGAAAATTTTTCTTTGTCCTTGTCCTCGTATCTAAAATCATTTGAGTGTAAGGCAGAGGATAAGATGAAATTTTATGGATGAAGTTGCTGAGGACATTGAGAAAGAAATTGAAGGTTTAGAAGGTCAAATTCAGGCATATAGTTTTCATAATCATGATCATTATTTTCAAAATCTTTCTATGGCAGAACACAAGGAAAGAGTGTTGCTTCCTTTCTCTTTCACGATTGAGGAAGTGTACACTGTTGTTGAAGATCAATTTGCACAACCTGAAAGTTACAAGAATCATCAAGCTGATCATGTATTCTGGGATCCTATAGCTAAATATATGGAAGAGTTTTACTCTCTAGTGTTTCAGTTTTTCTATGAAGATCAGAGGCAATTTCAGTGGCAGTGGTCATCGCAATATCATATTGGCTCTGAACTCCGATGCACTCAAAGAAATCAAATATCAGATAAGACAAATGATTGGCTACATTGGAAATTTCACATTGATTGAGTTGAAAGAAGTTTGAATTGATAGGGTAGGTAGGTAGGAAAATGCAAATAAGCTCAAGGTTGACTGAGCATTTTTTCAGTAGTGGTAGATTTCTTTCTCCTACAGTGATCATCAAGCTTAAGCCCGAGGTGAAGGCCCAAGACACTGGAAAGGGATGTTTGTCAAGCAAATTTCTGTTTGTAATAAAGAAGACAAAGCACTGGACCTGCGAGTTCTTAGTGTACTACAGGAGCACACTATCCCAAGTGGAGCCACTGTTATCACTTAAGAATTCTAATTTCAAAACCGCTCACATTAGTTTGATGGTAAAAGAATTCGGTGCTAGTCTAAGTTTGATTTTTGTTTTTAGAGTCTTGAGTCAACTATGTATTCTCATTCATCACCGGTCATTCTCATTCATCCCTGTCTCATAGCCATGTGTAAGTTTTGTTCAAAAGCTACTATGTGTCACAAAGCTCTTTAGGTTATTTCGTAGCTTATGAAATAATTTTGAAGTGTTTCCGCAACGCATAAAGCCTTTTTGTAGTTTCGCAGCGCAACATGTTTTAGGCTGCGCTACGAAATTGAGGATTTGTTCGAATCCATAGCCAATATTTCACAGCTGTCTCCTATGGATTCTGTGGGAATATCTGACTCGACATGTCACAGTGCTGGATCTTATCATCAATATACAAATAATACTGCTGTGTTTCATTCTCAAGGTTTTTCCTATAATCCCTCTACATTGGCCGAAGTTCTGGTATCCAGTGGAGGTCAATATCCTAGCATGCCTATTGTACAGAGTTTTGCTTCCCTCTAGAAATCTGTATCTAGTGAAAATATCACAGGGGAACATACATCAGGTTACCTAAATTTTCCGTCATCAGATTACCAAAGAGGAGCTATACATGGTAGTATCTTTGATGAAAATCCAGAATACATCAGGCAATGGCTGCAAGAGTTGGAGAGAGAACTTTTTAGTGATATTGATGAAGCAAGTATCATTAGCCCCGCTCAAAGCACATATATTGACAGGGAATGGGCAGACACAATAGAAAACCTCCTGTATAAGGATTCCCCTATGCATTCTCCGATGGAGAGCACAACCTTGAAGGATTATTCTAATGGAAGCATAGATTATCCCAATGTTGCAAATATCTCTGATTCATGTTCTGTTTCACAAACTAATTCTTTGCAACTAGGCGAAAGCATTTTTCTGCATATAATGGCATTGGATATTTGTATATGAAGGAACATGGAGTAGAAGAAGAAAAAATTATACAAAGGCAAGAGAATTCTTCAAAAAGGCAGAAATAAATTTATGGCTGTGAAAAGTTATTGTCTCCCACCATATGTTTATGCCCTGAAATCGATGAGGAATTCAATGTAGGTGTGTATTGCTGAGTTATATATACACTGGGTCTCTTGAAGGTAATATATCCGGTGAACGCCTCGCAGGAAAATCTTTGGGAGTTGCAAAAACTGAAAATTGGACCGGATGGGTGCATTATCTCATATAATCTGTGTAAGAAATTTAATTCTGAAGCACGTGAGGATGCAACCGCCACTGATAGAGCGTGGCTATAACAGTCGGTATATGTGTGAGGAAGCGAAGGGCACCTTTTTGGACAGGTCTCAAGTCACAGACAGAGTCATTTCTGTCATTAAGGCATCTCAGAAGGTCGATCCTGCCAAGGTTTCTATGGCTGCTGATTTTCAAAAGGATTTGGGATTAGATAGTTTAGACACTATTGAGCTTGTAATGGCTCTCGAGGAAGAGTTCGCTTTTGAGATTCTAGATAATGAAGCTGATAAAATCAGCTGAAAATGACGACCCCAATGGTCATGGGCATTACAATCTAGGAGTGTTGTACTTTAAAGGACTGGGTGTGAAGAAAGACATTAAAGTAGCTTCCAGGTATTTTATAACAACAGCTAATGCTGGTCAACCAAAGGCCTTCTATCAATTAGCAAAAATGTTCCAGAAAGGGATTGGTCTGAAAAAAGATTTTAAGATGGCCACTACATTCTATAAGCTTGTTGCAGAGAGAGGACCTTGGGGATCCTTGTTGCGATGGGCATTAGAGTGTTACTTGAAAGGGCAAACAGGCAGAGCTCTGCTATTGTACTCGAGAGTTGCTGAGCTTGGATATGAGGTTGCACAGAGTAATGCTGCATGGATTCTTGATAAGTTTGGGGAATATGATATATGCATAGGAAAGTCAGGTTTCTGCAGTGATGTTGAACGACATCAACGTGCACACACCCTTTGGTGGCATGCATCAGAGCAGGGTAATGAGCATGCGACACCTTAAATTGGGGGTGCCTATTATTATGGATGAGGTACATGTGGTTCCAGCACGTATGTTTCGTAAAGTCATTAGCATTACAAAGTCTCATTGTAAACTTGGGCTTACAGCTACACTTGTCCGAGAGGATGAGCGCATTACTGATTTGAACTTCTTGATTGGGCCCAAGCTATATGAAGCCAATTGGTTAGATTTGATGGAGGTAGGAGTTCAAATGTTTGTGTCTGAGGTAGTCATAGCAATAATATTAGGGATTAAATTCGGAGCAAATGGAAACAACTCGCAGTTTGAGCATTTTTATAGAGGACAATCAGGGCGGTGCCGACGTTACACAAATTCAGAAGCTTGTCCTATATGGGAGCATCGGTGCTCACCGTGCTATTCTAGCTGCTAGATCACCTGTCTTTGAAAATATGTTTGCTCATGACTTGAAGGAAAAGGAATCATCGACAATTAATATCGATGACATATCTATTGATGCATGCAAGGCTGTTTTGAGCTATATATATATGGATGTCTTACTCCTAATGAGTTTTACACACACAGGTTAGCTCTGCTTCGAGCAGTAGATAAATATGACATCGGTGATTTGAAGGATGCATGTGAAGAAAACCTGCTCAACGATATCAACTGTAAAAATGTCCTTGACAGGCTCCAAGATGCATCATTGTATCGGTTGCCAAAGTCTTTTAGAAGTCTGGATGTTTGAAAAAGTATTGCGAATGTTTCCAAGCAAATATTTTATGCTCAGAAAATTGCAAATGCATGGATTGTAAAAACTATGAAGCCAGAGAGAGGAATTGCGGGCACGATTTCCTGGTGTACCTGGAGATTTGGTTAACTCTTTCTTGTATGTTGCAGAAGAGGTTAGAGGTATTCTTGCATAGCTGGGTTATGCGAAGTTGGATGATATTATTGGAAGAACAGATTTGCTAAGACCAAGGCGCATATCCCTCATGAAGAATCAACAACTGGATCTCAGTTATCTGCTTTCTAGTGTTGGACGACCAAAATGGAGCAGCACATCAAGGATCGACAAACAGGGGCAGTTTCCTATGTTTCAGGGTAACGGAAAAGATGTGTCATTGAAGATCAAACATGAAGCATTAAAGGTCCATCACAGCCACTGCTAGAAGGGAACCAGATGTCAAAGAACGAAATTGATTTTAGACCAAGACTGTCACGGTGTTAGAATCCTAGTTGATTTAGATCTCTAAAAACTCCAGTCAATAGTCAGTTGTATTTATTAGTTAGTTAAATAGTTGATAAGTGTCATTAGAGGTAGTTATCGAATTCCCCTCATACTGGAGGAAGAAATTCGATCAGTTAGAATAAAAACTCTATATATAGCTGAAACAACAATGTAATAAGGGTTGGAAAATTTTATAACAGAGGACTGTTTTGGCTTATGTAAAGACAGATTTAAGTAATATAAGTTGGCTATTTTTCTTCTCAGGATTCATGAAGGATTTCCATGTTCAGAATGTGTGATTTTATTCTTTCCTTAATGTCTTTTACAGTTGCATAGATGTATAATCACTCAGAATTCACTGATTGTGCTCTGACTTCCTGTATGCATTTATGAACTGTGGTTTTATATGAGTTGTGTTCTGAACATCTAAATGCTAAATGCCCTGACTTCTATGTAAAGGCAGTATTATTTACTGAAGTATGGTTGACTCCATAGGCCCAATGGAAATTAGTTTAATATTTGTCCAGCCTTCATATTTTTCAATGTTATTCCACAAGAGTTAGCCATCTTATTATTAGTCAAAATCAATAACCCTTTGAGAGAGCCCTCTCAGGCTAGGGAGGCTAAGCCTTAGTCTAAAGATTGGTTTGAAATAGTTACTTGAAGTCTCCCTGGTTTGCAGCCTTCTAGGACTTGATTTTGAGATAACACAGGTCTTTAAATCAGATGGGTGAAATGATCTTAACCAGGGTGAGAGAGCACTTAAGAATCCTAAAACCGAGATTAAAAGGAAGAAAAGAGAAGGATCATGAGCAAAGGGTAGTTAAGAATCCTTTACTATAGACCAGAAGGAAACTACCTAAACTAAGGAGCAATCAAGAATTCCTTAACTTAGATAATTTGCAGAAAACATAAAAATGCATAATAGTTAAAACAGAGTGCAGTGAAGCAAGTTCTGAGATATTATTCCATATTATTGCATTTAGATTTCAGATACACTCAAGATTATGGAAAAACTTTAAAAAAAAAGTGACAACACAAAAGAAGATACTTGTCTGTATTTCGCACTACACATGAATCCAGTGAAATGTCTTTGCTTTATTCAATAATCCAGCTTGCTGGTCCAACAGTGATACAATAGCTTATAGTCTTTGATCAAGAAAACTATAGAAATGTCTAAGAATCCACCCTACATACTTCGAATTGTGAAGTATATAAAAAAATTATTACAAAATATCTCAAAACAACTTGAGATTTATTTTAGGAAATAAAAATATCTTCTTGCAAGAAGATAGAGACAACTAATGAACTGTTTCTTGCTGTCCCTTTTATTATGGTTGTGCTGGCCTTTATGGTTGAGGTGTAGCCCTTTATGCTGGCTTACAGTTGTGGAGTTTCACATTGGAGTCTTCTTTACTTTCATCTTTCAACTGATACTCTTTAACCCTGATACTCTTTGACCCTGTTGTGTTGTTTTTACCTATTTCACCCTGTTGCCTTCATTTTTACTGTGCAGTAATTTTCAGCTGTTTGTTTATCACAGTAAATCTGTCATTTTATCCCACCATTCTAAATCTGGTAATTTCACATTCACCATTCTCCTGCAGATTTCATCAGCCTCAGTATAATTTGAAAAATTGGGTTTGGCGAGGAACAAATGTTTTACCTCATGCTCAACGAAAAGAAAGTTCTCAAATGTGTCATATAATACTTTTCCTGTTGGCAGGGCTTTAATGGATGAAGAACTAGCTTGTTCCTTATCTAATTTTCTAAGTCTATCACCATAGTCCAACTATTGCATGAGTTTTTCATTGATGAACATAAGACTGGGCAGACCTTTCTCCCTCAAAATCTGAAATTTAGCCATGAACCTATCAATGGCTACCTACATATTTTGGCACTTTTCTTCCAGATTAAGCATAAGGTTCCTTTTGGAAAGGACATTCCTTATTTATAAAATGGCAGTAGTCCTATCTTCTATATTTAGCTCTTGGAGCTCATATCTATTCTTGTTGTTGAGGAAATGGATGAGTCTATTTGCATCCTTTGGCTTATTTCCCAACTCCTCCTTTACTTTCTAGATAGATTCAATAGCTACCTTTACTAGCTTTGTTTGCTCAAAAATAACTTGGATTGATGGCCAAATATCATTGATAGAGTCAATGATATTGGCCCACAACATTTCCTTGGTTTGTCCAAGTGGTTTTTCTAGTGTTAAATCCTTTTCTAGGATTTTGATTCTCTAACCCATTCTTTATGCCCTTTGTGTTTCTTCTTTTTGCTTCAACTGGGCTAGTTTACAATCTGTTTCTAACTTTGCCACCTTTTCCTTATCTTTTTCATCTCTGTAGCCTGGATGGTCATTTCTTCCATGGCTTTCACAAGTTCTGCTGCTTTCTCTCCTGATGCACCTGTTGTTGATGTAGATATTGTTGTTGCTATCAAGGCTGTTGCAAGTGGAGCTATAGGTGCCAAAGATGCTGCTAGTGTGGATGGCACTGCTGTAGAGACTATGGGGATAACATTTGTTTGAAGAGGTGGCCACATTTTTGTGTTTTAATTGGATCAAAGCATCCAATTCATTTTTAGTCTCTTTAAATTGGTCATTCAATTTCAAGACCAAGTCCACTAGTTGTTCATGCCCCTGCTGGGCTTCTAGGACTTCCAGTCTTTGTGGATGTAGCTGAGGTGTTTTTAGCTGTTTATTTAATGCATCTATGTCACCGTTCTTATTTTTGATAAGTTGTTATGTGGCTTTTATATCCTTTGGATCGTGTCCGAATTCAATTACTAAGTCCTCTAAGGACTTGATCCTTGTGCCCTTGGCCTATGAGGAGGCCTTCTTTAATTGGAGTTGTGTTGAGATGTTGTTCAGGGAGTTCTATAACTGATGGGAAGCTATGTTTTTACCTGTTAGGGTGGAGTATATCATCTCTCCTGCCTGTTTGTGTAGCTCAATCTGGTCTATGGATGGATATCCCTTGCCAACACTTCAAAATATACCCTTTTGAAATTTGATGTTGTCTTTGGTTATTGGGTTGTAGGTTTCATAAAGGTCATTTGCAGCTTCCCTTATTTAATGTTAGAGGCTGACATTAGCCTATTTTTATTGGTAGGAGTCATCTTCAGATATTGTGCATATGTTTGGGCCTTAAGCCTCTCATTCCTAGCCTTGATTTCTTTATACCTTTCCTCGATATCTTGGTCTTTGTCAGCTAGCATTCTAAAAGAAGACACTTCAACACTGAGTTGCCTTTCCAACATCTGAATTTGTGATGTGGAAGGCTCTTGCATGCCTCCAGATGGAGTGGCAGGCCTACTTCTTTCTACTCCTGTATTAGTGACCTCAGCTGAGTCTTCAGTATACTCTTGCTCGGAGGCTAGATTTAGCTTTTTCCTCTTGTTTGATTCCTGCTGCAAATCAGAGGTGGCTCTTCCTGAAGTGGAAGCCCCTTCTTTGTTTCTTTTTGGGATATTCTCCTCATTCTAAGGAGTCTGCATGATTGGAGGAGTACTCATAGTAGTCTCTAGTTCTTCTGGTACCTACAGAAAAGAGTTGTCATCGCGCTACTTTTCTAAATCAATGAGAGCATTCTATACATCTATTCTAGTGTTGTCTTGGTCTACTAGGGTACCTTCCACCCATTTTGTTTGGTTTGCATATGCTTCTATTTTAGGTATGGGATGGTCGATGAAAGGTCCTAGCTTGAACTTTTGTCTCTTCTTTGTGATAAATTCCAAAGGATCATATCTCCAGACAAAACTTCTTTGGAACTTCATATTTTGTAGTATCAAATCTGCATCTTTTCCAACCTCTCTAGAGTTGCATATGAAGGGGCCTAGTTGGTCTTTTATTTCGCAATTGGCCTTTGTTTTGGCATTGACAAAGTTTACCTCATTTGCAATGATAATTTTCCTATAGTATTCTAATGCAAACAACCTCATAGGGAGGTATCTTGGCAACTTATATGGTGCAAGCATGCAACCATATATCCTGACTTCTGTGTGGTTTTGGTAAAGGTACCAGTCACCCACTTTGGTCTGCTTTGATAGTTGAAGGACTTTCTTTATTTCTACACTGATTCTTGGAGGAGGGTATCTAGTCAACATTGTCATAACTAGATGTACAAATAAGTCAATGAATTCTAAATAAGAGTATGGAGACTGATACTCGTGGACTAATGGGGTCCAAAAATTGACTCACCTAGGTTGACCCTTGATGTCCAGTTCTTGGAGGGTGAATGTGAATTTTTCTGATTGATAATATAATAACATATGGTATAAAACTGAGGAGTATTTGAAAACCCTTTCATTTCCCATTCTTGTGAACTGCTCATGCATTCTGTCAGCTATGAATGTGGAAAAGTCATAAATGGTTACAGGAGGTTGTCCTAGGGTATAGATGGACATGAAATCCAGGATAATTTCGTCAATGTACTCACTTGTGGAGTAACCTAAAACACAAGATATCATGGATACAATATTTCGGCCCCAAGGGGAAAATATAGCTGCTACATATGGAGGGTGGTCGTTAGGGGTGTGCTTCTCTTCTTTGAAGAAGGTTTCGAGCAATTGGGCCAATTTTGAAAAGTTTAGTTTGAGATATAAGTCCAACAGATCTCCAATTGAGAGGGGAGTTAGGTTTGGCCCTGGTTGGAGCTGCAACATTTCATTTATAGACTCAACAATGATGGTGAAAAGGACCTTCTAGTCATGAGACATGATGGTTCTGTGACTTGGGATGTAACAAGCATATCACATATGCACAATTTCAGGAAAAATGTGGACTTGGGGGAACTGGTACTTGGGGAAAATTTGACTCCCAAAGGCCAATTTCATCAGCATGGTTCAGGAACTTGTCCCTACTTTGGCAATGTACTTTGAGCAAGAGCTCTATGACAATGGTATCTTTTATCTGGAAATATTTATCAACTAGGGGAAGGTGGTTCAAGTCTAAATGGGGTGTAGAGATGGGTCTCACATCTATAGCAATTGGGGCAGCCATACTCAGTTCTTGTGGATTTGAGTATGGGGGTAATTTTAAGTTTTTAGGGAAATGGTGTTCTTGCAGATGGTTTTGGTCTAAAGTGTAAAAACCAAAATAAATCTGATTATTTTCCACTTAATTTAAAATTTTATGAGGGAAATTTACTGGAATTGGATGACGAGTGGGTTTTCCACAGTTAAATACCTAGAATTGGGCGAATTTGAATGTAACTGGTAATTGACGGGGGTTCACAAGGGTCTGTACGGCTCTGGTATGGATGGATGACTGTGTCAAACTGTCTGCAGCTTTTATGGAGCAATTACGGAGGTTCATGAGCTATTTCGGCAATTTGCAGGAGTTGCAACAACACTCTGAGTTCTCAAAGGCAAACGTGTGAAAAGAGCAGAAAGAGGGGTAATCAGAATTTTATAGGAAAACAGTTAATTTTGGCGGGTTTTCACTAATGGATGAATAATGGAAATTTTCAGTTGGAAAGGGGAAGCGGTTTGGGAGGTCCATCGCACCACTTTTTTGGTGCGGGCGGTATTCAGGAGGGGCCACCCAATTCCATTCAGCGCTTGACACGTAGCTTCGGGGGCCAAGGGGAAAAGCGCCTCATCAGGTGGGTAAAGGGAAGACATTGAGTCGGCTCGATATGGATTAGAGGTGTTGGAAGTAAAGGAGGGATGATCAACGGTGGTCGAGAGATGGGAGTTACACGGTAATTTAACCATAAAGCTTTCGCGGGGGGGGGGCACATGGGTCTAATCACAGCAGTATGAGATTATCTTAACCTTTAATCTCATCGGCGTGCTCTAATGCGGGATTAAGGGCTAAGGCGGGGTTATTAATATATTTTTGTGGGATATGGGTAGTAATATAGTTTAAAATTAGCTAAGGGGAGGGGTTAATTTATACATAGGAATTAAATATATACGGGAAATTGGGTTTTTCGTGGATTTTGAATGTATTAATAAAATTTAATATGAAGTGAAATGAGCCGGGGGGGGGGGGGGGGGGGGGGGGGGGAGATGATGGGTGCTTGACTTAGAATAAATGTTACATGGTGGGTTTTTTAACATAGAACATGTTTGTTATGGGTTTACCCTAGGCAAAAGACTTCGCCTTTAGGAAAAGGGTTGTTGTGGTGGTGGAGGGGGGGGGGGGGTGAATGAATTGCAAGGGGATTTTAATAACTTTGTTTTTTTAAGTCATCAAGCTGAGGGTCCAGTCCATCCAGAAGTCAGAGAAATGATCTGAGCCTCTTTGACTTAAGGAGCTAAAGATATTAATCTTCTATTATGAAGGGGAAGTTAATGAGTGATGTAGGGGTTAAAATGAAAGATAAGGATGTTAAAGGAATCATGTTGTGAACCATTGTCTTTGCTTAATGTACCACTTATGCATATTTAAAAGATGCATTTGGAAAAATATCATAAGTGATTTTCATATAATCACAAGACATTTTTGCAACCTTTCTACTACTTACCCATCTACTTATCCTACCATTTTTTCTTCACTTTATTTTGGTGCATTTAGGCTAGCAAACCCTTATCAATCTTCTCTTTTCTTTACAAAATAAACTATCTAAGTCTAACCTTATATCATCTAAGGGCTCAGATTAAACTGATGAGCTTGTTTTATTTACTCTACCTATCTAATGATCTACCAAGTTTACATTGTTTGGTTAGATTTATTCACTACCTATAAGCATAAAATTCAAATCATGAAATAGCCAAGTTTAAACATTTTGACTTTTCATGGATTGTGGCATAAGTAACAAGCTACACACAATCATTTATTAAGCATAAAAAGTAAATAGTAGTAGAATTTTGACTTGCACACTTTCCATGGTCTCCTTTGTCTTTTGGGGTTCATATATTTCATTTTTTTGACCTATTTTCATTCCTTTTGTCCTTTGATTATTCTTTTAGGACATATCCTCTTTACATTTTTTTAATTTTTTAATATCGAAAACATTTGCAGAAAGCAAATATATGTACAATATTACAAGGATTAACCTTATTCAATCAAAATTATGATTCCTATTGGTATAGGAACCTAACACCTCACAGTTTAACACTAGAGGCCCGAATCTCAGTGACTTTAATGTTATCGACATTTAGTGGTTTCATGACATTGTATTTGTTTGCAACTTTTGATACTTATGACCGTTGATACGCGTGATCGCCTATACTGCTTAGCTTTTCCCGTGGCCATTGGCTATCCCCCTTATCGGACCCCCTAATCGATGAATTCCTTGTGATGCACAATGCGCTTCTACCCCTGATCATCGATTTCTGATTGACGACATCATCATTGCCACGTGTTAGTTCCTGAGGGGTGACACGTGTCACTTGGATATGCCCCAATCTGTCCTTGAATGTGCCAAATCAGCATGCCACATGTCCTTCGTACTGCCATTTCATGGTGATGTCAGTGCCACCGTGTCTTTACTAGATCAATAATACTCTGCCACTTGGCCCCCTGGAGGAGAGTTAAAAGGTCCACCTACCCCTAGTTTTTCATTGATTTCCTTTGCAAATCATTTTTGGTCTTTCTTGGTGATTTACACTTATCGGCATATTCCTCCTGCAATTTCTTAAGAGTGGTCAGTTGAAATCGTCAATTGTCGATTTGCGATATGTTTGGGCGGTTGTGATCATTGATATGTAGCATGGCTATGAGGTGCGATTGTCGATACGTGAGCCCGTCGATGCGCCATACATGGCTTACAATCTCTGATTCCTTTTGACTTTGAAAGTGAGAACCTTGATTTGCTCTGACTTTCGATTCTGAGGTCAATAAGGGGAGTTATATATACTATTGGAAAGCTTATCCAGAGCACCTTTCTAATGGAGAGGGTCTTATTTAGCTTTAAATGTTTATGTGGAATTGGAGGCTAGCTCCAAAAATATCTGTTCCTTTTCCTTCTTTGTACAACTGGAACTGTAAATGTAGAAGGTGACAACATTTGGCTCCACCTGGGGATGGGGAATTGGATTGAAATGCGTTGAGAACCCTGCAGTTTGTGAACTTCTCTTTTTGGGCATGGATTCTTTTCTAAACAAATGATGATTTTTTGAAAGTGGAAATTTTAACGGAAAACTGAAAATTTCATATGATAATTAAAATACACACACTAGTATTTACAACGAGTGAAAGACAAGTACCTTTAATCCTAGAAATAGAGTTTGATAATATGTTCTCCTACAACCAAAGCAAGATAATATGTTCTCCTACATAAACTTTATTACCACTGAGTATGCAAAGTTTTTGGTTGGGATGGCCTTTACCCACTTGGTGAAATAATTCATGGCCGTTAATATCTACTTATGTTGGACACTGGAAGGTGGGTTTATCTCTCCTATGAAGTCTATTCCCCACTGTTTGAAGGGTTCCTCCACATGCACTAGGATTAGGGGGAGAGGAGAATTTTTTTTTCTCGGCAAATACTTGGCACTTTTGACATGGCCTAACTTGTGAATGAATGCTTCCAAACTGTGTAGGCTAGTAGAATCCTGCCTTGAGAATTTTGTGAGTTGTGCTCTTCTATCTGTAATGATCTCCAAAAACTGTTCCATGAAATTCCTCAATCACTTTATGAGTTTCTACTTCTACCAAACATACCAAAAAAACTCCCACCGAGTCCTTCCAATAGAGTTGACCATTAGATATGACATACTTTTGAGCTTGTAGTCTCAGAGTCTTGTATTTAGATTTATCCAGCACAAGTGGGCACCTCAGGAACAAGAGATAATGGATGATATTATTATACCATGGTGATCCCTCATACTTAGCATAGATCTTTTTCTCTGATGTTTTAATCCTGTTCTACTGAATTACTATTATCAGGTTTATTCCCAAAGCTTGGCAATTAGATTTTGAAAAATCCTTGTCCAACCCCTGGCCTTTTATGATCTTAGTAGACTTTATATATAACTCATATTCTTGTATCTTTGCTATCCACCTACCCCTTTTTTATTCACTGTCTCCTTGCACAAGGATTTCCTTGACTGCTGTTGTTGGGAAAAATGTTGTGATTTCTGATTGTAGCACATACGCTCGAAATGCCTTCAAAGCTTTGACTAGTGCATAGGATTTTTTCTCCAATATGTTATATTTAAGCTTAGAATCCCTCAGGACTTGGATGAATAAGGCGATGGGTTTTTCATGACCATATTTATTTTTATGTAGAAGAATGAGGACAATAGTATGTAGAGAAGTAAAATAAAAGATATAGAAAGGCGTTGAGTAGTAAAGGTTGACTCGTACCAGTGCTTCAACCAAAGCTTATTTAATTCTAGTAAAAGAATATCGAGGGGCAGGGCTCCACTTGACTTCATTTTCATTTTTTAGCATATATGTAATACCCTTCACTATTTTTGCATAGTTCGGTATGAACCTTCTCAAGAAATTGATTCTCCCCAAAATGTCTTGGACCTCTTTCTTATTTCTGGGTAGAGGAATGTGACTAATAGCTTCGAATTGCTTAGGATCAATTTTCACTCCTTATGCTACTATGTGTCTTAGTAGCTTCCCCTCACTTAGGTAAAACTGAGATTTCTTGGGATTCAAAGATAGTCCATACCTCCTGCACTTCTCAAAGGCGAGCTTCAAGTGGAGGATGTGTTCTTCATCGATCTTAGATAAGACTGTGATATTGTCCAAATATACCACTATGAACTTGTCTTTCTCCCATACAAAAGATATATACATAGCTCTTTGAAATATGGAACCTGCATTAATAAGACTGAAAGGCATGTGAGCATACATGAAAGTTCCCCACGGGGTGGTGAAAGTGGTCTTCTTTTGATCATCAGGGTGGATTACCACTTGCTTGTAACCAGAGAGCCCATCCATCATGGACATTCTAACTGACCAAACCAACTTCTATAATATGTAATCCATCTTAGTAGTGGGTAGTTGTCTTTCAACAATTCCTTATTAAGGTTCCAAAAATCTACACATAACCTTATTTCTTCATTATTTTTTCGGACTGGGACTAAGTTGGCCACCCACTCTGAGTACGTTAAAGGCACTATGATTTTAGCATGTAGAAGTTTCCTCGCTTCTTTTTCAATGGAGGGGAGTAAGAGTGGATTAATATTCCTGAGATTCTGCTTGCATTGTTTTATTCCACTCTTTAAAGGAATCTTATGATGTATTCTGTTAGTACCAAATGATTTTAAATCCTCATAAGACAAAGCAAAAACATCCTTATAGATTTTGAAGAGATTTAAATACCTTTTTTTATATTGCGTGGGGATTTCTTTTGATAGTCTGGCCATATGGGGTTCATCCTCTGAGTCTATATTGTAATATTCTACTTGTTTGTCCATCTTTGTAGCCATTGGTTTGGAGGCTAAATCATCCTTGTTAAATAATATTTCCAGTGGGACTAGCCCACAATGAATGGTATTCCATTTTAGTTGTAGATTTTTATGTCCAACCACTATGTCTTCCCATGAAATTGGTTCTTGATATACCTCTTTTTCCTCTCCTTGATCAAAAGTTGAGTTAGTGAACTCGATAAATAATTCTATAAATCATTTGATCTGCTCATCATCCTCGAATACCTGCCAGTGCTTGACATTATCAAGTATAGAGGGTCTATATCTGACCTCCACCTCGTACCTGAGAAGCAGATTTTGAGGAGGTTTGAAATTGCTTGTTGCTATAGCAAGGGAATCAACCATTCTATTTCCTTCTTTGGGCAGAAGTTGGATATTAAAGGCCAAGAATAAGTTATCAATTAAATCCCATACTTCATTCCTGTAAGTCCTCAATTTGGGGTGTTTAGCCTGGCACTAATTTTTTATCTACTTTACAATCAACTTAGAGTATCCATGCACAGTTAAGCATTCAATATTCATATTCCTTGTTGTTTGTAGCCCAAGGATCAATGCTTCATATTCTGCCAAGTTGTTGGTTGCCTCAAAATACAACTTGAATGAGACGGGTGTCAAGTTGTCCTCGGGAGATAGCAACAATGCTCCTGCTCCATTTTCCTCTTTGGAATTCGCTCCGTCAAAGTATAATTTCCACATTTTGTTTTCATATGTGTGCTAGTGTTCTAACTGCATCGTTAGATGTATTGGTGTTTCTTCTAATATGGTCTCATCTTCTTCTATCAGCAGGCAAGAGAGGTTGCTTTCTTCTCCATACACTGGATAATTTTTAGAACCTTTAGTTAGGGTCATAGTTTTTACAAATCTGGACTCTTTGTACAACCTCATTTCTTCGCCTCCAAAAGTGGGAATAGTGGCATAAGTTAGATCTAATTTGATAGAGCCCCCCACCTTGGAACCCCAAGACCTAGATAGGAGCATGTTGAATCAGGGGGGAATACTTGCCACTACTATGTCCATCACTATGCTCTTCATAGGGATCTGAGCCAGGTTTACCACTAGATCTTTTATCATTCCCAACCATTTGACCCTCTTAGAGTCAAAGGAGTATAGGTCCTTGTAGGGCATGGTGATCTATAAGCCAAGTTCTTCCATCACAACAAAGGGCATGAGGTTATGCGGGGCTCTGAAGTACAACATGCAGTTAGGCAATAAGAGGTCATGAATTACTAGGGTCACATACAAAGGTGCAGTGGAAGGATCAATTTCTTCAACATGAGGCCCAAAAACAACCATTGGTATTTCTTCTTGAAGGTTTAAATATTCATGGGTCGGTACTAACGTGTATGGAAGCATGAACTGAGAGACTTTCGCTTTATAAGTGGGCGCCTTGAGAAGTTCGATTAGAGGAACAATAATCTTTATGTTTTCGAGTTCCTTCTGAAGATTGAATGTAGGTTGGCCTTTTCCTACACCTCCTAGCTCTGCTTCCCTTTCCTTCTCACTCGTAGGTTTTATCGAAACACGTGCCTTCTCTTCCATGTGTTCCTTGGAGCTATTGTGTTCCCTATTTGAGAAGACTTTTACCATGGATGAGTCAGGATTCAACTTACCTTTCCCTTTATCTGGCACTGGCCGAATATCTTAGGGAATAGTTCCCTCTTGTTGTTTTAGTTCCCTTGACCTCTTTCTTGAAGATCTTAGATCATACCTTTAGTGTAGTTGTGCTTGCATGAAATCCGCAAACTGTTTACAATAATCACCTATGTCCTCCTCATTTACTGCTATTTCTCTATCATGACTTGTCTCCTGGTGAGCCATGTTTTCCTGTTTTCCTTCAGAGGAAGAGGAATACAATTTTTCCTTCATCTCATGTGTATACGATGGTTGTTCATTGGGATCATCTTCTAAATATAGAGGAGGAGGGATCTAATCGAGTTGATATTTTCTTTCCCTTTGAAGTATCTACAATGGTGGCCTTTTGTACTATGGGTTATAACCTCGGTTGTTACCTTGAGCATTCTGTTTTGGGAGACTCTTGTTCTCCAGCTCAATCTTCACCACCTTATGCG
The DNA here is from genome assembly GCA_031772625.1 of Pinus tabuliformis. Classification (NCBI taxonomy): domain Eukaryota; kingdom Viridiplantae; phylum Streptophyta; class Pinopsida; order Pinales; family Pinaceae; genus Pinus; species Pinus tabuliformis. The sequence goes on along the minus strand of CM062810.1, from coordinate 734,359,026 downwards.
ATAAACTCTTGATGAGTTTATCCATTTCTTCCCACTTCATATCTAGTGATTCTTTAGTTTGACTAGAGGAGGATGTTTCTTCTTTCCCCCTTTTCTTCTCAGTAGGTTCATCCTTACCTCTTGACTTCCCTGCCGAGGTGAAATTTTCTTCTACCTCAAGAGCATCAACTTGGAGTTCATCCAAAGTGCGAGACTTTCTTTCTCTTAGGGTAAAACCAAATTCAGATTCAAAGGCTCCCACAAATACTATGCGAGCAGCAACTTGAGGAGGCTTTATCTCACCAGGAAGGTTATTATACTGCTTATTGAACCTTTTTATGAATTCTGAAATATCCTCTTCTGGCTTCTTCCTTATAGCATTGAACTATGTGAGGACATACTAGTGATTTCTCTTTTCACCCCACTTTTGTGTGAAAGAGCTTTTGAGTTCCTCCTAGGTAGTGATGGAGACATCAGGTAGGGATTTAAACCATTTTCTGGCTTCTCCATCAAGGGATTGTACAAAGAGTCTCACGACCACTATTGGAAAATACTGAGAGGGGGTTGGGCAGGGGGGCGGGAGGGTGAATCAATATTCCTTAGCAATTATCACTTTTAAATATTTTCATAGCATTAGTTAATCTTTAATTATCATTAATGTTTATGTAGTAACAACAGTGAATAAAAGAACACATGAGGCACAAAACATTTAGGTGGAAAACCCCCTTTGGGTCAAAAACCACTGAATTCTTTTCTAATAATTATTTAATATTCAACTCCAATTGAAAAGAAAGCTCCAACTTCCTAGAATCTAGAAAACAATTCTTCTCCAGCTCTCACTAGATGGATGCTCCAACGCCCGAGATTCTTCAGTAGTCAACTGAACGGATGCCCCAATTCCCAATGAGCTACAACTCACCCTAGCACCACCCTACCACCCTGAATTTTTCACAGGCTTGAATCTGTTGGTGACTTCATGCACCAACCTAGCACCACCCTACCACCCTATAGAAGAATAAAAGAAGAGTGGACTCCCATAATAGGGAAAATGGTCCACTTTACAATGATATAGAAGAAGATGACACACTAGACCATAACCCCAACTATGACACAACCACCTAATGATGATCCTAGACCTCCCGACACTACCTCTTCAACTCTTAGCAGACAAACACTTGTACAACTTTTACAAAGATGCTTTTACAATGACTCTATTCAATGATACTTTTGCATTGTCTGTATGCAGTGTTGCCCACTTGAGGACTTCATTTGGTGAACTTCTTGTTGTTGTTTTGTACCTTTATTGCTGCTCTTGTCATGCTACCCTTTCTCATTCCTTAGAACATTAGATTATGCATTGATTATTCTCTAGATGAATATATAATACGTGCAAAAAGTTTTCAAGGAAATACCCATGACATGATAATGGCAAAACTTACCTCATCCTGCAGAGCATATGTTAGTGCTAAACAAAAACAACAAATTAGAATACAAAGAATCTAATGCAGTTAAGAGATGAACATGCCTATACAGAAGATACTTACATGTAGCTTACCTCTGTTGCATCATTTTGTTGCACCTTACCCTTTGCTGCCCTAGAAAGTATGGTCCTTTGCACCCCTTGACAACACTTGATCTTGTTTTTCTTGCTTTCTAGGAGCACGATATTTAATCTGAGGTATCTCTATGATTTTAGATCCCCAACATGTGATCCTCAGTCATGTAGAATTCCTCTACGTCTTATTTCCAATGCCATAGGTCTGACCTAATTTTCACTCTTCAAGGAAAAGTTATGCCCAATCTCTCACAATGACCTAATTATGGATTGGTTCAGGAGAGTGAACTTGTACGATGTGCCACATGTCATTGTTTCCTCCTTCGGATCTGAAATTGATATACATAAAACTACAATCCGTGCAATATCCACCACTTTTTACAGAATTCCAATCCTCTTCTCAGAGAGAGAGTTATGATGATTTCCCAAGGTCACCTCTTTGAGATGAAATTCGACAGCCTGAAAAAACCCTCAATTCCACAGATCATGTCTCCTAAAATATAGCGAACCAAGATTTGAAATTAGATCACGACGTTCATCAATATTTTGAATCAAATGGGTTTTAATTTCAGAGTCTAAGACTTCACATAAATGAAGTTATAGCGAAAATTCCACGATCACTACTTTTGGAGGATATATGAGATTTCTTTTTATAGAGTTGAGAGGGCATTCTATAGAGAATTATGGAGAGATTTTAGGAGCTTAAAAAATTATTAATTAGTGACTATTCAATGACCAAAACCAATTATGAGTGCCATGCCACAACCCATATGGTTTTAGCCCAATAACTGGGGTTACTAACTTCAAACATGAATATCTCTCAAATCATGAAGAATTACTTGGCGTGCAATATATAAACAGAAACATCTCGACGAGTAGAATCTATATAGAAGATCCTTTACTCAAAATAGAGTAATTTTTCAAGTCAAAATTCCCTTGCAAGATTAGGGTAGCCCCTGGTGTTGCTTGGGTTGACATCAATGACAACCTCAGATCATCTTTAGATTAACAATCGCCCCCTTTGGCATTGATGGCAACACAAGTACTCCCCCTACGATCATGGCACCTCTTCCTATTGCCTTCTCTCCCCCTTGACATCAATGGCAAAGGGTAACTCCCCATGACACACAACCATCCTGTGGACCTGTACACACTTCCACTCCCCCTTTATTTACTGAATAAGGAAAATTTAATGAGAACTTGGGAGAATCCCAAGCTTCTGGCGATGATATTCAAATTCTTCACGAGGTAAATGTTTAGTGAAGATATCAACGATTTATTCTTTTGTACCAACATATTCAAGTTTGATATTCTTTTCAGCGACTTGTTCTCTAACAAAATGATATTTTATCAGAATGTGTTTTGTTTTTGAATGCATGAAAGGATTCTTGGAGATGCTGATGGAACTCGTATTATCACAAAAGATTGGAATAGGCTCACTGAATTGTACTTGAAGATCTTGCAAAGTTTGTTTCATCCAAAGGACTTGAGTACAACAAGTTGCCGCTGCAATGTATTCTACTTCTGGTGTAGATAACGAGATTGAGGTTTGATTTTTTCCCAACCATGATACGAGACAACCACCTAGATAGAATGTTGCTCCACTAGTACTCTTACAATCATCAATGCTTCCTAACCAATCTGCATCTGTAAAGGCTTAAATAATGAGATTGTTACCCTTGGGATACCACAATCATATTCTGTTGCGCCCTTTAGATATCGAAGAATTCTTTTGATGGCAATAATATGTGATTCTTTTGTTGCTGCTTAGAATCTTGCTACTTGTCCAAATGTTTGCATAACATCTGGTCGGGAGGCTGTTACATATAGAAGACTACCAATCATAGATCTGTACAACCAACAAGAATACTAATTATCCTTATCTATTTGTACGTAAAGATTGCTATCTACCTGTCCAATTGCTTGCATAATATCTAGTCGGAAGGCTGTTACATATAGAAGACTACCAATCATAGATTTTTACAACCAACAAGACTACCGATTATCCTTATCTATTTGTACATAAAGATTTCTATTAGTAGTACCTTTCTTGAACCCTTGTTGACGTAGATACCCGTCAAGAAAAGCATACCATGCTCTCAGAGCCTGCTTGAGACCATACAAAGCCTTCTTTAACCTACAAACATAGTCTTCTTTTTTTGATAGTAGAAAACCTTCAAGTTGTTTGATGCAAACTTCTTCTTCTAATTCTCCATTCAGAAATGCTGACTTAACATCCATTTGGTAGACTTTTATTTTTCCTGAACATGCATAGGCAAGAAATATCCGGATGGCTTCCATTCTGGAAACTGGTGCAAATGTTTCATCGAAATCAATTCCTTACACTTGTGCATAGCCTTTGCAAACCAATCTTGCTATGTTTATGGTAACTTGTCCATCTTCATTCAGTTTGTTCTTGAACACCCATTTAGTCCCAATGAAATTTTTATCTTTTGGTCATGGAACTAATTCCCATGTGTTATTATTCTCTATTTGATCCAATTCTTCATTCATAGCTGCTACCCAATGTTCATTCTGGTTGGCTTCCTCAAAACTACTAGGCTCAAAGGTTGCTAGAAAGCAATGTGAGCTTGTTGTGATGAACAAAGTTTTCGGCCTTTCTTGTTCCAATTCGAATCCTTCATTTATGTCTCCAATGATTTGATTTGATGGATGGTTCTTTTGAATCCATTCTTTTGTTCTCTTTGGAGGAGATTCTTGTTGTTGTTCCCGTATATCTTGTTTATCATTATTTACTTCTTTCTGGTTGAAATTTGCTTCTTGTTCTATAATTTTCTCTGTACCTTTTTCAGCCTCTGTCTCAAGTTTCAAAGATTGTAGATACTCATCATTATTGGTTATAACACTATCTTCGTCAAATGTAACATTTATGCTCTCCACTATTTATTTTTGTCTTAGATTATAACATTTATAGGAATTTCTTTTCCGTGAGTAACCAAAAAAGCTACCTTCATTAACATGCGATTCAAACTTACCCAGCTTTTGAGCTTCTATTTTGATATAAAAATTTCTTTTGAAGATTCTTAAATATTTTACATTAGCCAATTTTCCTTTCCATAATTCATATGGGGTCTTATTGCAATTATTTCTGAGAAGACTTCTGTTGATAATGAAGACTGTCATATCAATTGCTTGAACCCAAAAATTTTCATCCAATTTTGAGTCCTTGAGCATTGTTCTACCCATTTCCTGTACGGTTATGTTCTTTGTTTCAGTAACTCCATTTTGCTGAGGTGTTTGTGCTATTGAAAATTGTCTTTTTAGTCCATTTTCATCACAGTATTGCTGAAATAATTTGGAAGTGAATTCTCTGCCATTATCTGATCTTAGACACTTTATTTTTAAATCAGTTTCATTTTCAACCAACTCCTTGTAGATCTTAAAGCAGTCAAATGCTTCAGATTTTTTCTTTAGGAAACTGACGACTGTCATCCTAGTATAGTCATCTATCATTAACATGAAATATAATTCTCCATCTAAGCCTTTTGTTCCCATAGGACCACATAGATCAATATGTATCAATTCCAATTGATGTGAGGCAAAGTGTTATTTTATTTTAAATCTGCATTTTGTCCGCTTGCCATGTCGATAAGCCTCACATATTGTGTTGGAAGGTTTTGAGATTTTTGGCATTTCTCGTATTGCTTCCATTTTTCTTATCTTGACAAGATGTTCAAAGTTTATGTGACCCATTCATTTGTGGCATAACCAGCTCTCATCTTCTTTAGCTAGTAGACATGCTTTAGTTGCTTCATCGAGAACATATATGTCATTTGGAGGTCAACTTGCTGTAGCCACAATTTTACCATACCTACCTTTCCTGATATCACATTTTGTGGAGTTGAATAGCATTGTGTGTCCTTGATCACACATTTTTCCAACACTGAGTAGATTGTGATTCATATTTTCAGCTAATAGAACATTCTTGGCTAGAGCATCTTTGCTTCCGAGACTGACGGTACCTGATCCTATAACATTTGAAGATCCATCATTTCCAAAGGACACGGTTCCATCCTTATTCTCTTTTAGAGATACAAATTTCTTTCTATCTCCAAACATATGCATTGAGCAACCGCTATCAACATACCACACATATTTTTTTTTTTGAGCCTTGAGAGCTAGAGCACAATTTTCAGTGTTCTTCTTCTTCCATGTTTGTTCATTCTGTGGCTTCGAAGATTCTTCTAGAGGATTTTCAAGTCTGCAGTCTCTGGCTATGTGTCCAAAGTTTTGACATTTGAAACATTCAATATTACTTCTTAAATGTTCAAATCTATTGATGTTTTCTTGAGCCCTAGGAGGTTCATATTTGAAAGATCTCTTGGAATTGTATTGGTTCTTGGGGTATTTGTGACATTCTATAGCCTTATGATCAAATTTTCCACATGAATAACAATAGCCATGAAAAATATGTTGGTACTTGGATGGAAATCTTCGTCAGGGAATTGTCTTCCAAGGCTGTTCTTGTGAATCTTGTTCAATGAAGTCTACATGCCTATCAAATCTCATAGGTTCATTGTATTTTGTTGTAGAAGGTCCTACTTCTTCTTCTTTGTAATTGAGGCCAATTCTGTTGTTGTAAGATCGTTGATTTTTGATGAGTTCTTCCAATGCCCTTGAGCTGTTGGCATAGTTTTGGACAGTTTTTCCCTTCTTCACTTCCTTACACAACGAGACTACTTTGGCTTCTAATGCTTCCCTTTCTCGGTTTCTTTCTTCCAACTTCTTTTGAAGTGACTCTTCAATACATTTGTGTTTTTCAACTTCAATTTTGAGACCTTGAAATTGTTCTTCAAGAGTATTTGAACGAATCTTCTCAGCCTTGATCTCATTTATAAGCTTGATTACATCCTTAGAAAATTATTCTATGGTCAACCCTTCTTCTTCGTTGTTTGATACCTCTTGTTTATTGTGCTTGGCCATAACCAATACTCTCCCATTGGATTCTTCTTCACTATCACTGTCTATAGCAGATGATGAGCTATCTTCTTTAGAGAGAAAGTTCCTTTTGAATCCTTTCTTCTTGCCTTGCTTGTTGAATTTCTTAAAGCCATTCTTTCCTTTTGAGTTTCCATCACTTCTATTCGAACATTTTTCTACGAAATCCCAACCTCACCACAACCGAAATATATCAATGGATATTTACCTATGAATTTTTCCTTACCAATTTTTAGTTTTCTCGTAAAGTAAGCATATTCTCCATCTGAAAAACCTTCTTCATCATATTAGTTTTCTTCACACTTGCAAGTGCAGGTGCAGGTCTTTGCCTTTGAAGGTTGTTTGTCCTTATTGGTTTTCTTATATGCAACGAACTCGGTTTCTAGATGCGAAGTACCCTCTTATTCATCAAGTCTCATTTCATATGCTATGAGAACTCCATGTAATTCCCCTTTGTTGAGTTTGTCTAGATTTGCACTGTATTCTAAGACCGATACCTTTGGGTTGAATCTTCCTTGTAAACTTCTAAGAATCTTTCATATAATAGTATTCTCATCAACAGGCTCTCCCAATCCTTCCAGAGTATTGGTTATTTCATCAACGTGTTGGAAGTATGAAACAACGTTGTCATATTCTTTCATTCTGAGTTGCTCAAATTTTGCTCTGTAGATTTGAAGCTTTGCTTCTTTGACATTTGAGTCACCTGCATGTATAATCTCAAGATTGCTCCATACATTTTTTACAGTTTTACAACCCAACACCTTATGATAAGAAAATTCAATAATTCCACTGATAATAATATTCTTTGGTTTTGCATCATTTACCAAATTCTTATTACCTTGTTCATCCGCGGTTGGTGTAAAGCCATTTTGAATGATGTCCCATACTTCGTAACCTTGTGCCAAGAGATAGATCTCCAATCTTCCTTTCCAAAGTGCATAATTATTTTCATTGAATAGAGGTACACCATTCTTGTATGCTCCATGATCTCCTTCCTGTTGTTAAATTGCTATTGAAGGAACCAAGATTCGATACCAATTGTTGGAAAATATTGAAAGGGGGGTGAATCAGTGTTCCTTACCAATTAGCACTTTTAACTATTTTCAGAGCATTAGTTAATCTTCAATTATCATTAATGTTTATGCAGTAACAACAATCAATAAAAGAACACAGGAGGCACAAAAATTTTAGGTGGAAAACCCCCTCCAGGTCACAAACGACCAAACTCTTTTCTAATACTTCTTTAATATTCAACTCCAACTGAAAAGAAAGCTCCAAATTCCTAGAATCTAGAAAAACATTCTTCTCTGGCTCCCACTGGATGGATGCTCCAACACTCGAGATTCTTTAGTAGTCAACTGAACATATGCCCCAACACCTAATGAGCTACAACTCACCCTAGCACCACCATACCACCTTGAAGTTTTCACAGGCCCAAACCTATTGGTGTCTTCATGCACCAGCTTAGCACCACCCTACCACCCTATAGAAGAATAAAAGAAGAATGGACTCCCGTACCAGGGAAAATGGTCCACTTTACAATGATATAAAATGATGTAGAAGAAGACGACACACCAGACCATAACCCCAACTAGGACACAACCATCTAATGATGATCCTAGACCTCTCGACACTACCTCTTCAACTCTTGGCAAATAGACACTTGTACAACTTTTACAAAGATTATTTTACAATGACTCTATACAATGATAGTTTTACATTGTCTGTATGTAGTGTTGCCCACTTGAAGACTTCATGTGGTGAACTTCTTGTTGTTCTTTTGTACCTTGATTGCTGCTCTTGTCATGATACCCTTTCTCATTCTTTAGAAAATTATATTATGCATTGAGTCTTCTCTTGATGAATATATAATACCTACAAAAAGACTTCAAGGAAATACCCATGACATGATAATAGCAAAACTTTCCTCATCCTGCAAAGCATATGTTAGTGTGAAACAAAAACAACAAATTAGAGTACAAAGAACCTAATGCAGTGAAGAGATGAACATGCCTATACAGAAGCTACTTACCTGTAGCTTACCTCTGCTGCATCATTTTGTTGCACCTTTCTCTTTGCTGCCCTAGAAAGTCTGGTCCTTTGCACCGCTTGACAACACTTGATCTAGTTTTTCTTGCCTTCTAGGAGCACGATATTTAGTCTGAGGTATCTCTACGATTTTAGATCCCCAACATGTGATCCTCAGTCATGTAGAATTCCTCTGCATCTTATTTCCAGTGCTATAGGTCTGAGCTAATTTTGACTCTTCAAGACAAAGTTATGCCCAATCTCTCACAATGACCTAATTATTGATTAGTTCAGTAGAGTGAACTTGTGCGATGTGCCACATGTCATTGTTTCCTCCTTTAGCTCCAAAATTGATATACATAAAACTACAATCCGTGAAATATCCACCACTTTTTACAGAATTCCAATCCTCTTCAGAGAGAGAGAGTTATGACGATTTCCCAAGGCCACCTCTTTGAGATGAAATTCAGCAGCCTGAAAAAACCCTCAATTCCACAGATCATGTCTCCAAAAATATAGCAAACCAAGATTTGAAATTTGATCACGACGTTCATCAGTATTTCGAATCAAATGGGTTTTAATTTCAGAATCTACGACTTCACAGAAATGAAGTTATAGCGAAAATTTCACAATCACTACTTTTGGAGGATATATGAGATTTCTTTTTATAGAGTTGAGAGGGGATTCTACAGAGAATTATGGAGAGATTTTAGGAGCTTAAAAAATTATTAATTAGTGACTATTCAATGACCAAAACCAATTATGAGTGCCATGCCACAACCCCATATGGTTTTAGCCCAATAACTGGGGTTACTAACTTCAAACATGAATATCTCTCAAATCATGAAGAATTACTTGGCGTGCCATATATAAACGGAAACATCTCGACGAGTAGAATCTATCTAGAAGATCCTTTACTCAAAATAGAGTAATTTTTCAAGTCAAAATTCCCTTGCAAGATTAGGGTAGCCCCTGGTGTTGCTTGGGTTGACATCAATGACAACCTCATATCATCTTTAGATTAACAATCGCCCCCTTTGGCATTGATGGCAACACAAGTACTCCCCCTGTGATCATGGCACCTCTTCCTATTGCCTTCTCTCCCCCTTTGACATCAATGGCAAAGGGTAACTCCCCATGACACACAACCATCCTGCGGACCTATACACACTTCCACTCCCCCTTTATTTACTGAATAAGGAAAATTTAATGAGAAGTTGGGAGAATCCCAAGCTTCTGGCGAAGATATTCAAATTCTTCATGAGGTAAACATTTTGGTGAAGATATCAACGATTTATTCTTTTGTACCAACATATTCAAGTTTGATATTATTTTCAGCGACTTGTTCTCTAACAAAATGATATTTTATCAGAATGTGTTTTGTTTTTGAATGCATGACAGGATTCTTGGAGATGCTGATGGCACTGGTGTTATCACAGAAGATTAGAATAAGCTCACTGAATTGTACTTGAAGATCTTGCAAAGTTTGTTTCATACAAAGGACTTGAGTACAACAAGTTGCCACTCCAATGTATTCTGCTTCCGGTGTAGATAACGAGATTGAGGTTTTCTTTTTTCTCAACCATGATATGAGGCAACCACCTAGATAGAATGTTGCTCCACTAGTACTCTTACAATCATCAATGCTTCCTACCCAATCTGCATCTGTAAAGGATTGAATAATGAGATTGTTACCCTTGGGATACCACAATCCATATTCTGTTGTGCCCTTTAGATATCGAAGAATTCTTTTGATGGCAATAATATGTGATTCTTTTGGTGCTGCTTGGAATCTTACTACTTGTCCAAATGTTTGCATAACATCTGGTCGGGTGGCTGTTACATATAGAAGACTACCAATCATAGATCTGTACAACCAACAAGACTACTAATTATCCTTATCTATTTGTACGTAAATATTGCTATCTACTTGTCCAACTACTCGCATAATATCTAGTCGGGAGGATGTTACATATAGAAGACTACCAATCATAGATTTGTACAACCAATGAGACTACCAATTATCCTTATCTATTTGTACGTAAATATTTCTATCAGTAGTACCTTTCTTGAACCCCTGTTGACGTAGATATCCATCAAGACAAACATACCATGCTCTAGGAGCCTGCTTGAGACCATATAAAGCCTTCTTTAACCTCCAAACATAGTCTTCTTTTTTTGATAGTAGAAAACCTTCAAGTTGTTTGATGCAAACTTCTTCTTCTAATTCTCCATTCAGAAATGCTGACTTAACATCCATTTAGTAGACTTTTATTTTTCTTGAAAATGCATAGGTAAGAAACATCCGGATGGCTTCTGGAAACTGGTGCAAATGTTTCATCGAAATCAATTCCTTCCACTTGGGCATAGCCTTTGTAAACCAATCTTGCTTTTTTTATGGTAACCTGTCCATATTCATTCAATTTTTTCTTGAACACCCATTTAGTCCCAATGAAATTTTTATCTTTTGGTCATGGAACTCATTCCCATGTGTTATTCTTCTCTATTTGATCCAATTCTTCATTCATAGCTGCTACCCAATGTTCATTCTGGTTGGCTTCCTCAAAACTACTAGGCTCAAAGGTTGCTAGAAAGCAATGTGATCTTGTTGTGATGAACGAAGTTTTCGACCTTTTCTTGTTCCAATTCGAATCCTTCATTTATGTCACCAATGATTTGATTTGATGGATGGTTCTTTTGAATCCATTCTTTTGTTCTCTTTGGAGGAGATTCTTGTTGTTGTTCCTGTTTATCTTGTTGATAATTATTTACTCCTTCCTGGTTGACAGTTGCTTCTTGTTCTATAATTTTCTCTGTAACTTTTTCAGCATCTGTCTCAAATTTCAAAGATTATAGATCCTCGTCATTATTGGTTATAACACTATCTTTATCAAATGTAACATTTATGATCTGCACTATCTATTTTTGTCTTAGATTATAACATTTATAGGAATTTCTTTTGCATGAATAACCAACAAAGATACCTTCATTAACACGTGATTCAAACTTACCCAACTTTTAAACTTCTCTTTTAATATAACAATTTCTTCTAAAGATTTTGAAATATTTTACATTAACCGATTTTCCTTTCCATAATTCATATGGGGTCTTATTGCAATTATTTTTGAGAAGACTTCTGTTGATAATGAAGATTGTCATATCAATTGCTTGAACCCAAAAATTTTCATCCAATTTTGAGTCCTTGAGCATTTTTCTACCCATTTCCTATACGGTTATGTTCTTTGTTTCAGTAACTCCATTTTGCTGAGGTGTTCATGCTGTTGAAAGTTGTCTTTTTAGTCCATTTTCATCACAGTATTGCTGAAATAATTTGGAAGTGAATTCTCTGCCATTATCTGATCTTAGACACTTTATTTCTAAATCAGTTTCATTTTCGACCAACTCCTTGTAGATCTTAAAGCACTCAAATGCTTCAGATTTTTTCTTTAGGAAACTGATGGCTATCATCCTGGTATAGTCATCTATCATTAACATGAAATATAATTCTCCATCTAAGCCTTTTGTTCCCATAGGACCACATAGATCAGTATGTATCAATTCCAATTGATGTGATGCAAAGTGTTATTTTGTTTTAAATCCGCATTTTGTCTGCTTGCCGTGTCGATAAGCCTCACATATTGTGTTGGAAGGTTTTGAGATTTTCAGCATTTCTCGTATTGCTTCCATTTTGCTTATCTTGACAAGATTGTCAAAGTTTATGTGACCCATTCGTTTGTGGCATAACCAGCTCTCATCTTCTTTAGCTAATAGACATGCTTTAGTTGCTTCATTGAGAACATATATGTCATATGGAGGTCAACTTGCTGTAGCCACAATTTTACCATACCTAGCTTTCCTGATATCACATTTTGTGGAGTTGAATAGCATTGTGTGTCCTTGATCACACATTTTTCCAACACTGAGTAGATTGTGATTCATATTTTCAACTAATAGAACATTCTTGGCTAGAGCATCTTTACTTTTGAGACTGACGGTACCTGATCCTATAACATTTGAAGATCCATCATTTCCAAAGGACATGGTTCCATCCTTATTCTCTTTTAGAGATACAAATTTCTTTCTATCTCCAAACATATGCTTTAAGCAGCCGTTATCAACATACCACACATATTTGTTGTTTTGAGCCTTGAGAGCTAGAGCACAATTATCAGTGTTCTTCTTCTTCCATGTTTGTTCGTTCTGTGGCTTCGAAGATTCTTTTGGAGGATTTTCAAGTCTGCAGTCTTTGGCTATGTGTCCAAAGTTTTGACATTTGCAACATTCAATATTACTTCTTAAATGTTCAAATCTATTGATGTTTTCTTGAGCCCTGGGAGGTTCATATTTGAAAGATATCCTGGAATTGTATTGGTCCCTATGGTACGTGTGACATTCTACAGCCTTATGACCAAATTTTCCACATGAATAACAATAGCCATGAAAAATATGTTGGTACTTGGATGGAAATCTTCGTTGAGGAATTGTATTCCAAGGCTATTCTTGCGAATCTTGTTCAATGAAGTCTACATGCCCGACAGATCTCATAGGTTCATTGTATTGTGGTGTAGAAGGTCCTACTTCTTCTTCTTTGTAATCGAGGCCAGTTCTGTTGTTGTAAGATGTTGATTGTTGATGAGTTCTTCCAACGCCCTTGAGCTGTTGGCATAGTTTTGGACAGTTTTTCCCTTCTTCACTTCCTTACACAGTGAGACTACTTTGGCTTCTAATGCTTCCCTTTCTCGGTTGCTTTCTTCCAACTTCTTTTGAAGTGACTCTTCAATACATTTTTGTTTTTCAACTTCAACTTTGAGACCTTGAAATTGTTCTTCAAGAGTATTGGAACAAATCTTCTTAGCCTTGAGCTCTTTTATAAGCTTGATTACCTTCTTAGAAAATTCTTCTATGGTCAACCCTTCTTCTTCGTTGTTTGATACCTCTTGTTTATTGTGCTTGGCCATAAACAATAATCTCTCATTGGCTTCTTCTTCACTATCACTATCTACATCAGATGATGAGCTATCTTCTTTAGAGAGAAAGTTCCTTTTGAATCCTTTCTTCTTGCCTTGCTTGTTGAATTTCTTAAAGCCATTCTTTCCTTTTGAGTTTCCATCACTTCTATTCGGACATTTTTCTATGAAATGCCCAACCTCACCACAACCGAAATATATCAATGGAAGTTTACCTTTGAATTTTCCCTTACCAATTTTTAGTTTTCTCGTAAAGTAAGCATATTCTCCATCTGAAAAACCTTCTTCATCATCTTCATTTTCTTCACACTTGTAAGTGCAGGTGTAGGTCTTTGCCTTTGAAGGTTGTTTGTCCTTATTGGTTTTCTTAGAAGCAGCGAACACGGTTTCTAGATGCGAAGTACCCTCTTATTCATCAAGTCTCATTTCATATGCTATGAGAACTCCATGTAATTCCCCTTTGTTGAGTTTGTCTAGATTTGCACTGTATTCTAAGACTGATACCTTTGGGTTGAATCTTCCTTGTAAAGTTCTAAGAATCTTTCATATAATAGTATTCTCATCAACAAGCTCTCCCAATCCTTCCAGAGTCTTGGTTATTTCATCAACGTGTTGGAAGTATGCAACAATGTTGTCATCTTCTTTCATTCTGAGTTGCTCAAATTTTTCTCTGTAGATTTGAAGCTTTGCTTCTTTGACATTTGAGTCACCTGCATATATTATCTCAAGATTGCTCCATACATTTTTGGCGGTTTTACAACCCAACACCTTATGATAAGAAAATTCAATAAGTCCACTGATAATAATATTCTTTGCTTTTGCATCATTTACCAAATTCTTATTACCTTGTTCATTCGTGGTTGGTGTAAAGCCATTTTGAACAGTGTCCCATACTTCGTAACCTTGTGCCAAGAGATAGATCTCCAATCTTCTTTTGTAGGGTGCATAATTATTTTCATTGAATAGAGGTACACCATTCTTGGTATGTTCCATGATCTCCTTCCTGTTGTTAAACTGTTATTGAAGGAACGAAGCTCTGATACCAATTGTTGGAAAATACTGAGAGGGGGTGAATCAACGTTCCTTACCAATTTCACTTTTAAATCTTTTCAGAGCATTAGTTAATCTTCAATTATCATTAATGTTTATGCAGTAACAACAGTGAATAAAAGAACACAGGAGGCAGAAAAATTTTAGGTGGAAAACCCCCTATAGGTAAAAAACCACCAAACGCTTTTCTAATAATACTTTAATCTTCAACTCCAACTGAAAAGAAAGCTCCAAATTCCTATAATCTAGAAAAGCATTCTTCTTTGACTCCCACTGGATGGACGCTCCAACACTCAAGATTCTTTAGTAGTCAACTGAACAATGCCCCAACACCCAATGAGCTACAATTCACCCTAGCACCACCCTACCACCATGAAGTTTTCACAGGCTTGAACCTATTGGTGACTTCATGCACCAGCCTAGCACCACCCTAACACCCTATAGAAGAATAAAAGAAGAATGGACTCCCGTACCAGGGAAAATGGTCCACTTTACAATGATATAAAATGATGTAGAAGAAGACGACACACCTGACCATAACCCCAACTAGGACACAACCATCTAATGATGATCCTAGACCTCTCGACACTACCTCTTCAACTCTTGGCAAATAAACGCTTGTACAACTTTTACAAAGATTCTTTTACAATGACTTTTTACAATGATACTTTTACATTGTCTATATGCAGTGTTGCCCACTTGAAGACTTCATGTGGTGAACTTCTTGTTGTTGTTTTGTACCTTGATTGATATTCTTGTCATGCTACTCTTTATCATTCATCAGAACATTATATTATGCATTGAGTCTTCTCTTGATGAATATATAATACTTGCAAAAAGTCTTCAAGGAAATACCCATGACATGATAATAGCAAAACTTACCTCATCCTGTAGAGCATATGTCAGTGCTAAACAAAAACAACAAATTAGAATACAAAGAAACTAATGCAGTTAAGAGATTAACATACATACACAGAAGATACTTACCTGTAGCTTACCTCTGCTGCATCATTTTGTTGTACCTTGCTCTTTGCTGCCCTAGAAATTTTGGTCCTTTGCACCCCTTGACAACACTTGATCTAGTTTTTCTTGCCTTCTAGGAGCATGATATTTATTCTAATGTAACTCTGTGATTTCAAATCCCCAACATGTTATCTTGATTCCTATATAATCCCTCTGAGTCTTATTTCCAATGCCATACGTCTGACCCGATTTGGACTCTTCAAGGCAAAGTTTTGCCCAATCTCTCACATTGACCTAATTATGGACTAGTTCAATAGAGCGAACTTGTAGGACGTGCCATGTGTCACTATTTCCTCCTTCGGCTCTGAAATTGATACATAGAAAACTAAAGTCCATACACTATCCGCCACTTTTTACAGAATTCAAATCCTCTTCTTAGAGAGAGAGTTATGACAATTTTCCCAAGGTCACTTCTTTGAGATGAAATTCGGAAGCCTACAAAAACCCTAACTTCCATAGATCATATCTCCGAAAATATAGTAAACAAAGATCTGAAATTTGGTCAAGAAATTCATCAGGATTTCAAATCAAATGGGTTTTAATTTTAGAATCTAAGACTTCGCAAAAATGAAGTTATAGCAAAAATTCCACGATCACTACATTTGGAGGATATATGAGATTTCTTTTTATAGAGTTGAGAGGGGCTTCTATAGAGAATGATGGAGGGGTTTTAGGAGCCTAAAAAATTATTAATCAATGACTATTCAATGACCAAAACCAATTATGAGTTCCATGCTACAACCCCATAGGGTTTTAGCCCACTAACTAGGGTTACTAAATTCAAACATGAATATCTCTCAAACCGTGAAGAATTACTTGTTGTGCCATATATCAACGGAAACATCTCGACGAGTAGAATCTATCGAGAAGATCCTTGACTCAAAATAGAGTAATTCATCAAGTCAAAATTCCATTGCAATATCAGGATAGCCCCTGGTGCAACTTGGGTTGACATCAGTGACAACCTCATATCATATTTAGATCAATAGACCACATCTAGTTGTTGTACATTTAGATTCTCAGCAAAAGCACAGAAGGTTTCAATGTGTCTCTATGCATTGTTTTCATCCTCCTCATTGAACCTAGGAAAAGGATTTAGGTAGTCTTGTGGCATAGCACTTAGGGGTTGAGGTAAATCAAGAAGGGCATATTTATTTAGTAAAAAACATGGAACAACCATCTAAATTAATGGAGGGGTATTGAGATTTGTCAGAGGAAATTAGGCCAAAACCATAGTGGTTGGAGTGGCTAGACTGAGATCAGGGTATGTAAGCATTTTAGGAGTAAAGTCTGAGCAGTGAATGGCAGCATGTTGGGAGCTAGATGAGGAAGCTTCAAATAATTATGAGACAATAACATAGGTAGTAGGAGTTTTCTCTTTCCAAACTCTCCTAAAAATTAATTTCTCTCGGTCAGATACAGATGGGGTTTTCTACTGATAGGTATCTGAGCGAGCGTGAGGATTTCTAAAAGCCAGGATGATAAATGATAATGGGATTTTTGGAGTCTCCAAGGTGATGAGGATGCAATCAGAATGTATTTTCTCACCTACACGAAGAGTGCGTAAATTGGCTTATCCCATGGAAAAATCCTTCAATACGTTCCCCGACAATGGTGCCAAAAGATGTTGTCGCTTACAGAGACAGCCTCAGATTGCTTACAAGACTAGTGCCTAGAACATCTAGATTTTGTGTGTCTCATATGTTTCTCAGGAAATTAGAGACATCACATATCTTTTTGTACATATATATTCATATATATATAATAAAAAACATGGGTTGGTTTATTCATCTAAAGGCATAAGCCATGTATTTCTGGTACTTCGTCACATATACAACTTACAAAAAAATAGGTATAAACTAGAGGAGGCTAAGTAGTTCAAGGACCTACAATTTAATAAGCGTTGTCAGAGCAATGAGATAAGATAAGGAGATAGAATAACTCATAACATAGAGCTTGAAGCGTCAAGAATTCTACACTCATCATGTAGAGCTTGAAGCATCAAGAATTCTACACTTATCTAAGTTAAATATAGACATAATGGATCAAAGCGGATTGGGTGCAATGATTCATGGAGCGCAATTTTAAAGATATAATCTCAAAGATCCATACAGGCATGTGCATTAATGAGTCAATACAAACGGATCTGTAAGAACATATGAAACATTTCTAGTAGCTACGATTACATGAAATCGGAGAGGAAACATGAACATAATGGAATTTAACAGAGGGCTAAGATACTGTAGTTCTCAAAGGAGGAATCACCACCATTTCCTTAATATTTGGAAAGATTCATATCACAAAGTCATACAATCTCGAAAATAACATATAGTTCTTTCTTTAGGATTCTGAACCTCTGTGAAGTGTTGATTCCTATTATTTATCTAGAGAGGGGAGTATGAACAGTAATTACAACAAAATAATCTCAGCCGAGCCTCAGCTATCAAATCGACTAGCTGTCTCGACTTGGGATGACTCTATGGCCCAAAAATGACTACAAAATAGTAATAGCTTCATTAAATTGAGACACATTACATGATGACAAAACATGTCAACAATTAGATGAAAACACCAGCAAAATATATCCTTGCCCATCCCTGGGATCGCCTTTGATTAGGTAACTGATTTTTCATGATATTCCTTCTCTGTACTCAGCTGGTTCTAGTCTCTTCTACCTTTACTACTTGAATCGCTCATTCTCCAGAGCTGAGAGTGGATCAGCAGTGAGTTTCACGTCATGGTACAATAACAGAGGTCATATGGGCAGTACTTCGTCTTCCCTTTGTATGGACCTCCATGCTGAATCATCAAGTCCTCCTAAGCTTCTATACATTCTTTTACTCGTAGCAGGCCTAGCGTGGTACAATTGAGTTCATTTACCATGTCTGTGTAGACTCTGTTTTCTTGTCATGAGCTGGGATTTGCAAGGTCATCCCATGCCGACTTTTGCATGCTCCATGCCCTTCTTAAATGTTTCAACTGCCAACCCATTACATCTTTAAATCCTTGTATTCCATTATCGGGCAGTTATTACCTCAAGACTTTTGTGTTAAAATACCTTACATAATGGCGCATTTTCGATCCAATTTAGCCCCTTTTTCTTTGAGCCCCTTTTCTTTCATATGGCCAGGGGCTATGACTAGGTGCATAATTCTCAGGTGATAAGGCCTTTGGACTCCCCTCCAGGGGTCTTTTTCCTTTGTTACATTTTCCAAGGCATTCTCAGCACTTTAACATTGGAGGCCCGAATCTCAGTGATTTTAATGTTATCAGCATTCGGCAATTTCGTGAAGCTATATTTGTTTGCACCCTTTGACACTTACGATTGTCGATGTTGTATCTCCCAGAGATAGCCTTGGATTGCTTCAAGACCAGTGCCTGGGCACACCTAAAATAGTGTGTCTCAAAGGATTCACAGGAAACTGGAGACAATGCTTATGATCTATAGATACATATGTACATAGGAAATAGGTTGGTTCATTAATCCAAAGAAATGAAACATAGACTCCTGATGCTTTTTCACTAGTTCAGATCTCATAAATACGCATAAAAATAGTGGAGGCCAAGAGCTTCAGGTTCTTACATATTAATAATATTTTGTAGAGTGGGTGAGAGAGGTTAAGAGAGAAGAGTAACCCATCACATAGAGCATAAGGCTTCAAGACTTCTATATTCAACACACAGAGCTTGGGGCAATAAGGATTTCTATGCTTATTTGGGTTACAAGCAGAAATAATGAATGAAGGTAGAACTGAAAGATATGATTCATGTGCTGCAGATTTAAAAATCTAATCTCAATAGTCCTCATAGGCATATACATAAAAAATGTCCAGACAAATGAATATGTGAAATAGCTACAAGATTTGCATTAACATATAGATATTAATGAATCTGTGAGGGAGCTTGAATCACATCTAGCAAAAATAATTACATGAATTCAGGGACGAAGCATGAACCTAAAATGAGTTAGACAAAGGGGAAAACATATTGTACTCCTTTTTAAGAGGGAATGACCATTGTTTCCTTGATACTCTGAAAAATCTGTATTACAAAGGAAATACAATCTGAAATTATAACATGCAGTGTTTTCTTTAGAATTTCTAAACCTGAACTAAGTCTTGCTTTTCCTATTTATCTGGAGAGGGGAGCAAGAAGCTACATTACAGCAAAAATATCTATCTCCCTACTCAGTTGTCAGGTCGACTAGTTGTATTAGTCGTGAATGGCTTTGTGGCCCAAAAAGATATTACAGAAATAAATGCCCCATTTGAAGGAAGGCATGTTACAGGACAAAACTAAGTAAATAATCAGACATAATAGTAAATGAAAGTCCTTGTGCCCATCCTGTGATCACATTGGCCTCAGGCTGTAATTTATTCACAGTATGCCCCTTGTGCTACTTGGTCGGCTCCCATCACTTTTTTCTTTTACTCCAGGTGTTCCTTGTTCTGTGAAATGGGGGGTTGGGTCACCTGTAAGTGCTTGCTTTTGCAGTCCTGTGTTGTGTAGAGGGATGAGGCTCCATACTGAGCCATTAACCTTCCTGAGTCTTGGGTACCTCTCTATTGCTTCACCATGCTCCATTAAAGTCCTTAGCTATCGGCTCATCTTCCCATTAAAACTCTGTACTGCGCTTTCAGTGCATTGATGTGGTAGGTGAGATGCATTCCATGGAAACGACATAGTCATGAGTTTTTTTTCTCTGAAATAGGTGAAAACAAGCATTTTTTGAATTTCCCCTTTATCCCCCCTTATCGTAGCCCTTCGTGTGACTTTCCTCATATGACCAAGAGTTGGGACCAGGGGCTGAGCCCTCAAGCGCTAAGGCCTTTGGACCCGTGTCTGGAGGCCTTTTCCTTTGTTATTGATTTCTCCTACATATCGGCGTTGAATGTACTTTTTGTTAAGCTTTGCCCCTGGACAATTGTGATTGCCGATACGTGGGATTGGACCCGCCAAACGATATCACAATTGCAACCGTAGAAAGTGGGGGGATCTTTTCCTTTTTCTTTGGAGTGGACCAATAGTCCAGACATGAGATCGTTATAGACCATGACATAATATTTCATTGCATCTGGGGGTTTCTCGCACATTGTAGTTGATGGCTCCATCACCTTTAGCTTTTCCCCTCAACTGTTGCAATCGTCGATCTGTGGGGTGACGTCATTGTTTCCATGTGTCACCCTGTGAGTGGTGACATGTGGCACCCGAAAATGGTCCCATGTTGTCCCCAAAAACACTGAAACTAGGTGACATGTTTCCTCTGCCACATCATCAACTATACTACCACATCACTACTGATGTCAGCTACCCCTGTCATCTCTAAAGACCAATCGCATGCCGCCATGTGGCCCCCTGGAAGAGAGAGGAAAAAGGCCTACCTGGCCCTGTTCTGTAAGCCATTCCTTAGTTAATGACTTTCGGTCTTCCCCAACAATACAACCCTTTATTGCAAATCGGCCCCTGCAAGGTCTTTGGAGTTCATAATACCGCCAATCTGCCGATCGCCAACACCGATACCGATGAACTATCATACTGCCATGTGGAGGAAAATAAGGGGGTGGTTTGCTCCTATTTTTCTCTGCTTTCTTTTGTATTAGGTTTTCTCAACCCCCCTGAAGATGCACCACTTTATCGCACTATCAACAATTTGCTTGTCTTTTTAAATTGAAACCTCGTCGATCCCCGATGCCACATGGAGGGGAGAGAAGGAGGGTGATCTACCTTGGTTTTGTACGCATTTCCTTCATTAAAGTGTTTTATCCCTCCCCCCAATACAATGTTATATCATAGATCGATCCCCACAAAAAGTTGTGAACCACGGATAATCCTTAAGCATGTGCCCTGGGACCTTGCCAATAGTTGATCATCGATACGTTTTTCCCTGACCTGTTGACCATCGATATGCAATATCGACGATTGGCAGATTGCTATTTCACACTCCGCCAGTACTCTATACCTGTCTGAACACCGATATGCGATATGCGATAAGCCTCCTGGGTCCCGATTGCGATTTTTCTCCATACTTAGCCATTTTTCCTCGTTTTCTGAGTCTTTGAAAGGAATTCTTCATAGGGTCTAACTTTTGATCCAGGAACCCTTTTTTGGACTTTTATATACCACCGAAAAGCTTATTCCAAGCACTACACAATGGAGAGGGTACCCTTAAGCTCTGAAATCTTCTGTGGCTCAAATGTTGGCATCAAACATCATTGCTATTTGGCTCTTGAAGAAATTAGTGACTGAAAAAGCAGGGGTGATAACATTAGTTCCTACTAGGGACAATGCCTTGCTGGAAAGGTTTTGAGAACATGTAGACCAATAGTCTTTCCTTCCATTGGGCATGGAGTTATTATTAAACAAAATACAATTCTATGAAAATAACTTTTTGATAATTAACTGAAAAACTCAAATAACAATTTCAACACACACCAGATATTTACAATGAGAAAGAGACAGATATCTCTAATTTTGAAAATAAAATTTTAGGAACTGACCATTTACAGGTAGTTCTAGCAGTTCACCATCCAATTTTTCAAGCATGTAAGTGTTGTTTCCCCTCTCTTCTGCAATATTGAAGGGGCCCAACCATAGTGGATCAAATTTCCCATGCTTTCCTTTTTCCTCTCGCTTGACATCCCATCTGAGCACTAAATCTCCTTGCTGAAGAGGTTTGTCCTTAGCCTTCTTGTCAAACAGAGATTTCATCCTTTGTTGAGTTGAAAGTTTAAAGTTTGGTCCCCACCTACTCTTTGTTCTTGAGAAGCTCCACGAGCTGATTTATTCTTCTGGTCAAGGTACTTGGTTCTTCCTCGGCTTCTCCTAGCAACTCAGCTACCGAAATTACTAATTAGGTAGGGAAGACATCGCCTTGCCATATACTAGCTCAAAGGGTGATTTCCTAGTGGATGTTTTTGGTGTGACATGGTTT